>JAVIAB010000092.1:186313284-186958284 GCA_032433765.1 Megaustenia siamemsis
GCTCTCTCTTTGCTTTGGCCTCTTTCAGAACGTTTTCATTACTCTTTTTAGCTGTCATGGTATTCTCAACATTCTTCTGTATAACCACATTTCTACAGACTCCAGTGATTTTCTTGTCTGTTATCCTATTGTCCATGATTTACATCCATATGTTTAGACTGGCTCTACATAACATTTAAGAACTATTTTTTTTTTTTCTATTGTCAAAAATGGATTGCATAGTATCTTCCTCATTTTTTGGAAGCTGCTGTTGCCTGAGCCATTCTGCATCTCATCACTGTTGTACATCTACCATCTGAAGATAAAAGTGTTCCCAAATATTTCAATTCATTTACCTGTTTTGTTATCGTTACACTTGTTTTCATTGTGCAATGCGATGATGTCTGTTTCTTTGTTGTTACCAATACTTCTGTCTTTTTGCTGTTAAGGCTGAACCCTTTATTTTTGTTTTCTTTCGCTATAATGTCTAACATTTCTTGTAACTCATTTTTCGGTAAAAGGTAACATTTGAAAAAGCTAGTAAATGGTAACATCAGTTATCAACTTCATCTTCTTCCAGGCGCTACATTCAAAAAGCAACACACTTCACATTAACCTCTTCCTGGCCTTCATTCTTCGAGCTACAATCTCCTTCCTGAAGGACATCTTGTTTGTCAGAAACCTTGCTTAGCTAAAGACGTTCGCCCTGGGGAAGATGGAGCTCTCGAGTTTGTTGAAGACGCCCCGGTAAGTGATGTTTGAGGTTGGTGGACCATCATGTTGCAGTCTTGCTTTCTGAATAACAAAATCTGTTATTTTTCTAAGAAATATTAAATGGCCCTCTTTAAAAGAAAGGTTATTGTTGTGTGCTTCCAGGAAACATGGCTGTCAGCTCCACAAATCCCAGACTTTGGGATTTCTTCATCCGCTGAACAAAAGTCAGCATGTAGATTATCGTGTGTTTCTACAACGTCAGTACTTCGCATACCCAATGTGCAATCAAATCAGCAACAAGTTGTTTATTATTCATTCAGTCTGAACAAACTTACTTAATGTAGCACTGTCGTACCATCATGTGCATTGCCTTCGAAATATAATGAACACCAAATGGCAGGACAATGTAACCAAGTCCAATATCTTACAACGAGCCAAACTTCCATCCATCATGGCAACACTTAAGAGTCGTAAACTAAGGTGGCTGGGTCATGTAGGAAGAATGGCAAACAATCGTATATTTCAAACAAATATTGTATGACAAACGTAAGGACGAAAGAGACCAAAGGACAGACCAGTGCTGAGAGATAAAGATGTTTGCAGGGCTTCCCCTGGGTAAATTCTCTATCAGTGAAAGAAGCTGGGTAAATCTGATTGCAGTTCGCAGCACATGGAGAGCACACATTTATAAAATGGCATAACTTCCGAGACAGTGCTAACGTCAAATTCAGAAGACAAAAGGCGCAGGAGACATGCACAACGAATAAATCTTGTTCGTTCTTGGGATGGATCTGTCTATCAATACTGGCAGATTCAGCCACGAGAGAAGCTGTTCAGCAAAACAGCATCCAGCATAAGACACTAATATATTTTACCAAAATACTCACTTATGATGATTGCTTGGTACCAACGGTCTGTCAAGACACCAAATGTCATATCTACTAGTCAATGTTGTTTATTGCTGTGTCAGAGTGACATTCTAGTTCTTATATTGGAGTGTTTGCAGCATTTATGACGTCCTGAGCCTGTCTATTCCACTAAATCTGGACACTGATATTGTATGCAAATAGTTTCAATTAGTTATACCACAAACAAATGTATAACTCATCACAAACCTCAAGTGATGGCACCAATGATGGGTGGACCACGTGTGCCAAAGTGGTTGGCTCTCCCAACCCATCTATCCCCCACCTGAAGACAACCCACATCGAGATTTGTCTTGTGTTTAAAAAATATGGAGATCCGCTACTTCTGTCCTAGGCCATCTGCCTGTGCAAGCGCGACATGGACACAATATGTAATTATAAATTAAAGATATAACCCTTTGACAACTGGTTCTTTTTTCTTCTTATTCTTCTTCTCGATCATGGCTCTAAAAGACTAGGACTTCGGACTCTCTTAGAAGTCAGTTGTCTGTTTCTGTGGTTTGGTTGCCCCGTAGAATGTGTCCTCCATGGAGTTGGGCGTGTGCCACATTGACCCATCAGGTCTGTGTACTGGGGGCAATCCTGTAGAACGTGTTTTGTTGTCACGTCATCTAGGCACTGTGTGGCATTGCTGGTAGTTCCTATTTTGAGTTTGGTGAACATGCAGTTTCTTATTTTGTTGTGGTCAGTACGTAAACAAAGTATGATAACGTGATCCCTCTTTGATAGTTGGAGGTATCCGTGTAATAGCTTGAAGATTTAACTTGTTGATATTTATTATTATATTAGAGTCACATCGCATTACAAAATGTAGTCAACACAATTAGCAAACAGTCTTATATGAATCATTCAAATTCATCTTTATTGATCATTAAGTTGGCGCATATTAGTGGTAGCACTATCTTTATAATTCATCATCATCATCATCGAGTGCCATCTCCGCAACGAAGGTTAGCTACCACGGAGCGCCATTCTGCTCTGTCTCTTGCTTTGATGGTGCAGGTTGTCATAGCTGATTTGTCCATCTTTTAATGTTACTCATCCATGTTAGTCTTGGGCTGTCTCTGCCTCTTTCACCTTGTATTTTCCCCTCCAGGATTACTTTTAGTAGGCTGTTGTGTCTTTTAACATGCCCCAAAATCGCATTTGTCTTGTTTGTTTATTTGTCATGTTTAGTACTTCTCTTTTCATTTTTAGTTGTTTTAAGACTTCGTCGTTTGTTTTCTTTTCCTTCCATCCAATTCTACCTATTCTTCTATTATCCACATTTCAAAGGCTTCAATTCTCTGTTCTGTTTTCTTGTCTAATGTCCACGTTTCTGCACCATATAGGAATGTTGAGAAGATGTAACATTTTGCTATTCTTAGTTTCCTCCCTGGTGTAATTTGTTTTGATGTTAGTATGTTCTTCATGACATTAAAATTACTTTTTGCCATTCCTATTCTTTTGTTTATTTCAGTTGTACATTTTCCATGACTGGTTATAGTATGTCCAGGGTAGTTGTAGTTCTTTATAATTATGGTTCTTTATTTATGGACAAACTTCATATGAGGTTATCGCCGATATTTTATTGAGTTTTGTCCTCAAGTACTTATTGTCTGTGACATATAATTCAATTTCTGTCACAACTTGTCTTACGTAACATATATTTGTCTACTTACTACTTGTTCTCTGAAGCACACCTTCGGAATACACTTAAAAATACTCCACAACTAAATTATCACTGTCTCTAACTGATCTATATTCTGTACTGTTCTCTAGGTTTATAATTCACTTGTTCTGTTCTGGTTCTATCTATTTCTGATCAAGCTGATCCTAAGTCACTGCTATTTTTTCCAATGTTCTCTACTCTAATTTTTACTAAGTTTGACTAGTCTACATTTCTGACTCTTGACTCTCTGTGACACTCTGTGACACTCTGTGACACTCTGTGACTCTCTGTGACTCTGTGACTCTCTGTGCCTTACTCTGTCTGTCTTTGTGTGTCGAAGTTTAAACACTCAAGTCTCATTCTTGCGTATAATTTCTCCCAACATTGGAGTTGTCCAAAGCGACAACCTGCGACTAACTGGAATTCGCGGTACTGAAATATACCTGACCTTAGTCTCAGGATTGCCAGCAGGTTGTTTTCGTGATTCTAAATTAACCTCTGGTCAACTTGACCTCTCCTGAGTTTCAAATAATGATATTTTTTTCATGAACTTGACGTCTGAAGTGTTTGTCAACCTATTTTCTAGACTTGTTGACGGGTCAAGTCATGTGTTTATCCACACCTTTACAATAACAGCTAGAAAAGTTTACATTATTTGTCAGAATTATCCTCCATTCCCACATCTTGTCCACTAACAGCTATCCACCCATGTTTTAACCCACATATACTGTTACATCCGTCCTTCTCGTTATATTCTTCATATGAGTAGAGGCTAGCACACTAGCTTGACAGTTTAAAGAGATAGAACTAACGTATTTTCTCTCACATTCAAGAAAGATAAGACAAAGCGAACATTCTGACATGTATAACTAAGGTCGTGTGTAAACTAAAGGTCGTGTATAACTAAAGGTCATGTATTGTTATATCTTAGTGCAGCAGCTCTCAAACTGTCCTTTCCGTGGACCCCCATAAATACGTTTCGTAGTCGCAGACCCCTATTAAATACGTTTTGTAGTCGTGGACTTCCATTAAATACGTTTTGTAGTCGCGGACCTCCATAGTCGCGGACCTCCATTAAATACGTATTGTAGTCGTGGACCTCCATTAAATACGCTTTGTAGTCGCGAACCCCCATTAAATACGTTTTGTAGTCGCGAACCCCCATTAAATACGTTTTGTAGTCGCGGACCCCCATTAAATACGTTTTGTAGTCGTGGACCCCCATTAAATACGTTTGTAGTCGTGGACCCCCATTAAATACGTTTGTAGTCGCAGACCTCAATTAAATACGTGTTGTAGTCGCAACCCCATTAAATACGTTTTTGTAGTCGCAGACCAATATTAAATACGTTTTGTAGTCGCAGACCTCCATTAAATACGTTTTGTATCGTGGACCCCATTAAATACGTTTTGTAGTCGCGGACCCCCATTAAATACGTTTTGTAGTCGTGGACCCCCCATTAAATACGTTTTGTAGTCGTGGACCCCCATTAAATACGTTTTGTAGTCGCAGACCTCAATTAAATACGTGTTGTAGTCGCAAACCTCCATTAAATACTTTTTGTAGTCGCAGACCATATTAAAACGTTTTTGTAGTCGCAGACCTCCATTAAATACGTTTTGTAGTCGTGGACCCCCATTAAATACGTTTTGTTGTCGCAGACCCCCATTAAATACGTTTGTAGTCGCAGACCTCCATTAAATACGTTTTTAGTAGTCGGGACCCCCATTAAATACGCTTTGTAGTCGCAGACCCCCATTAAATACGTTTTGTAGTCGCGATCCCCCATTAAATACGTTTTGTAGTCGCAGACCCCATTAAATACGTTTTGTAGTCGCGAACCCCCATTAAATACGTTTTGTAGTCGCAGACCTCCATAAATACGTTTTGTAGTCGCGAAACCCCCATTAAATACGTTTTGTAGTCGCAGACCCCCATTAAATACGTTTTGTAGTCGCGAACCCCATTAAATACGTTTTGTAGTCGCAGACCCCATTAAATACGTTTTGTAGTCGCAGACCCCCATTAAATACGTTTTGTAGTCGCAGACCTCCATTAAATACGTTTTGTAGTCGTGGACCCCCATTAAATACGTTTTGTAGTCGCAGACCCCCATTAAATACGTTTTGTAGTCGCAGACCCCCATTAAATACGTTTTGTAGTCGCAGACCCCCATTAAATACGTTTTGTAGTCGTGGACCCCCATTAAATACGTTTTGTAGTCGCAGACCTCCATTAAATACGTTTTGTAGTCGCGAACCCCCATTAAATACGTTTTGTAGTCGCAGACCCCCATTAAATACGTTTTGTAGTCGCGATCCCCCATTAAATACGTTTTGTAGTCGCAGACCCCCATTAAATACGTTTTGTAGTCGCGAACCCCCATTAAATACGTTTTTGTAGTCTCAGACCCCCATTAAATACGTTTTGTAGTCGTGGACCCCATTAAATACGTTTTGTAGTCACAGACCCATATTAAATACGTTTTGTAGTCGTGGACCTCCATTAAATACGTTTTGAAGTCGCGGACCTCCATTAAATACGTTTTGTAGTCTCAGACCCATATTAAATAAGTTTTGTCGTCGTGGATCTCCATTAATACGTTTTGTAGTCGCAGAACCATATTAAATACGTTTTGTAGTCGCGGACCTCCATTAAATACGTTTTGTAGTTGCGGACCTCCATTAAATACTTTTTGTAGTCGCGGACCTCCATTAAATACGTTTTGTAGTCGCGGACCCCCATTAAAAACGTTTTGTAGTCGTGGACCCCCATTAAATACGTTTTGTAGTCGCGAACCCCCATTAAATACGTTTTGTAGTCGTGGACCCCCATTAAATACGTTTTGTAGTCGCGGACCCCCATTAAATACGTTTTGTAGTCGCGGACCCCCATTAAATACGTTTTGTAGTCGCGGACCCCCATTAATACGTTCTGTGGTCGCGGACCCCCAGGATTCATCTTCGTCTATTTAGACGGCACCACGTCCCTGGGAAGGGGAGCACAGTTTGAGAAACGCTGCCGTAGTGTATTATAGGGCTAACTTTATCTTAATATTTGCTGCACATACCTCAACCCTAAATCCCTTGCCCGCTCTTGCAGCACTGGGAGTGCAAGCTTCTGATGAGCATATTCATGTACTGTGTGATGTCCTGCAATATGTGGATCCTGTCCGAGGCTCTATACCTCACCATGCTCGTGTCGAGACCTCTGGCCACTGAGAGGGGCGGAGTCCGTGTCTACGTCATACTAGGGTGGTGTATGTCTAATTACTTGTTTATTTGTTGGTTATTTCTCTTTTAGAACTAGCATAATGTGAGGGTAGCAGTTGTGAGAGACACATCGGGGACAGTAGAGAGAGACATGACAGAGGGTATGAGAGATAGACAGAACAGGTAAGAAACAGAACAATGAAGAGACAGAACAGAGAGTTATGACAGAGAGACATCTGAGAGACTGAACAGAGAGACATGACGGAGAGACAGAATAAGGAAGAGACAGGACAGAGAGACGGGACAGAGAGACGGGACAGAGAGACGGGACAGAGAGACGGTACAGAACATGGAAGAGGCCGGACAGAGAGACGGGACAGAGAGACGGGACAGAGAGACGGGACAGAGAGACGGGACAGAGAGACGGGACAGAGAGACGGTACAGAACATGGAAGAGGCCGGACAGAGAGACGGACAGAGAGACGGGACAGAGAGACGGGACAGAGAGACGGGACAGAGAGACGGTATAGAACATGGAAGAGGCCGGACAGAGAGACGGACAGAGAGACGGGACAGAGAGACGGGACAGAACATGGAAGAAACTGGACAGAGAGACAGGACAGAGAGACAGGACAGAGAGACAGGACAGAGAGACGAGACAGTGGAACTGGACAGAGAGACTGGACAGAGAGACGGGACAGAACATGGAAGAGGCCGGACAGAAAGACGGGACAGAACATGGAAGAGGCGGGACAGAGAGACGGGACAGAGAGACGGGACAGAGAGGTGGGACAGAACATGGAAAAGGCCGGACAGAGAGACGGAATAGAGAAACGAGACAGAGAGACGGGACAGAGACACGGGACAGATCATGTAAGAGGCTGGACAGACAGACGGGACAGAGAGACGGGACAGAGAGACGTGGACAGAACATGGACGAGGCCGGACAGAAAGACGGGACAGAACATGGAAGAGGCCGGACAGAGAGACGGACAGAGAGACGGGACAGAGAGGTGGGACAGAACATGGAAAAGGCCGGACAGAGAGACGGAATAGAGAAACGAGACAGAGAGACGGGACAGAGACACGGACAGATCATGTAAGAGGCTGGACAGACAGACGGGACAGAGAGACGGGACAGAGAGACGTGGACAGAACATGGACGAGGCCGGACCGAGAGACGGGACAGAGAGACGGAACAGAGATACGAGACAGAACATGGAAGAGGCCGGACAGAGAGATGAGACAGAGAGACAGGACAGAGACGGACAGAGAGACGGGACAGAGAAACGGGACAGAGAGACGGGACAGAACATGGAAGAGGCCAGACAGAGAGACGGGACATAACAGGGAAGACACAAGAAAGAGAGACGGGACAAACATTGAAGACGCCGGACAGAAAGACGGGACAGAGAGACGGGAAAAAAAGACGGGACAGAATAGAGAAATGACAGGACAGGTAGACGGGACAGAGAGACGGGACAGAACAGGGAAGAGACAGGACAGAGACGGAACAGAGAGGCGGGACAGAGAGACGGAACAGAAAGACGAGACAGAGAGACGGGACAAAGAGACGGGACAGAGAGACGGGACAGAGAGACGGGACAGAGAGACGGGACAGAGAGACGGGACAGAACAGGAAAGAGGCCGGAAGGAGAGACGGGACAGAGAGACGGGAAAGACACATGAAAAAGGCCGGACAGAGAGACGGGAGAGAGAGACGGGACAGAGAGACGGGACAGAGAGACGGGACAGAGAGACGGGACAGAACAGGAAAGAGACAGGACAGAGAGACGGGACAGAGAGACGGGACAGAACATGGAAGAGGCCGGACAGAGAGACGGGACAGAGAGACGGGACAGAGAGACGGGACAGAGAGACGGGACAGAGAGACGGACAGAGAGATGGAAAGACACATGAAAAAGGCCGGACAGAGATACGGGACAGAGAGACGGGACAGAACAGGAAAGAGACAGGACAGAGAGACTGGACAGAGAGACGGGACAGAACATGGAAGAGGCCGGACAGAGAGACGGGACAGAGAGACGGGACAGAATAGGAAGAGACAGGACAGAGAGACGGGACAGAGAGACGGGACAGAACATGGAAGAGGCGGGACAGAGAGACGGGACAGAGAGACGGGAAGAATAGGAAGAGACAGGACAGAGAGACGGGACAGAGAGACGGGACAGAACATGGAAGAGGCCGGACAGAGAGACGGGACAGAGAGACGGGACAGAATAGGAAGAGATAGGACGAGAGACGGGACAGAGAGACTGGACAGAGATACTGGACAGAACATGGGAGAGGTCGGACAGAGTTACTGGACAGAGAGACGGGACAGAACATGGAAGAGGCCGGACAGAGAGACTGGACAGAGAGACGGGACAGAACATGGAAGAGGCCGGACAGAGAGACGGGACAGAGAGACGGGACAGAACAGGTAAGAGACAGGACAGAGAGACGGGACAGAGAGACGGGACAGAACAGGGAAGAAACAGGACACAGAGACGGGACAGAGAGACAGGACAGAACATGGAAGAGGCCGGACAGAGAGACGGGACAGAGAGACCGGACAGAACAGGGAGGAGACAGGACAGAGAGACGGGACAGAGAGACTGGACAGAGAACGGGACAGAAGAGGGAAGAGACAGGACAGAGAGACGGGACAGAGAGACGGGACAGAACAGGAAGAAACAGGACACAGAGACGGGACAGAGAGACAGGACAGAACATGGAAGAGGCCGGACAGAGAGACGGGACAGAGAGACGGGACAACATGGAAGAGGCCGGACAGAGAGACGGGACAGAACATGGAAGAGGCCGGACAGAGAGACGGACAGAGAGACGGGACAGAGAGACGGTACGGAGAGACGGGACAGAACATGGAAGAGGCCGGACAGAGAGACGGGACAGAGAGACGGGACAACAAGGAAGAGGCCGGCCAGAGAGACGGGACAGAGAGACTGGACAGAGAGACGGGACAGAACAGGGAAGAGACAGGACAGAGAGACGGGACAGAAGAGGGAAGAGACAGGACAGAGAGACGGAACAGAGAGACGGGACAGGTGGACGGGACAAAAAGACGGCACAGAACATGGAAGAGACGGGACAGAGAGACGGGACAGAACAGGGAAGACACAGGACAGAGAGACGGGACAGAGAGACGGGACAGAACAAGGAAGACACAGGACAGAGAGACGGGACAGAGAGACGGGACAGAAGAGGGAAGACACTGGACAGAGAGACAGGACAGAGAGACGTGACAGGAGAGGGAAGACACAGGACAGAGAGAATTGACAGAGAGACGGGACAGAAGAGGGAAGACACCAGACAGAGAGACAGGACAGAGAGACAGGACAGAGAGACGGGACAGAGAGACGGGACAGAACATGGAAGAGGCCGGACAGAGACACAGGACAGAGAAACGTGACAGAGAGACGGGACAGAACAGGAAGAGACAGGACAGAGAGACGGGACAGAGAGACGGGACAGAGAGACGGGACAGATGGACAGGACAAAAAGACGGCACAGAACATAGAAGAGGCCGGACAGAGAGACGGGACAGAAAAGGGAAGACACAGGACAGAGAGACGGGACAGAGATACGGCACAGAATAGGAAGAGACAGGACAGGAGACGGAACAGAGAGACGGGAGAGAACATGGAAGAGGCCGGACAGAGAGACGGGACAGAACAGGGAAGACACAGGACAGAGAGACGGTACAAAGAGACGGCACGGAGTAGGGAAAAAACAGGACAGAGAAACAGGACAGAGAGCCTGGACAGAACATGAAAAAGGCCAGACAATGAGACGGGACAGAAGAGGGAAGACACAGGACAGAGAGACAGGACAGAGAGACGGGACAGAGATACGGGACAGAGAGACTGGACAGAGAGACGGGACAGAAGATGGAAGACACAGGACAGAGAGACAGGACAGAGAGACGGAACAGAAGAGGGAAGACACAAGACAAAGAGAATTGACAGAGAGACGGGACAGAAGAGGGAAGACACAGGACAGAGAGACAGGACAGAGAGACGGGACAGAGAGACGGGACAGAGAGACGGGACAGAACATGGAAAAGGCCGGTCAGAGACACAGGACAGAGAAACGTGACAGAGAGACGGGACAGAACAGGGAAGAGACAGGACAGAGATACGGGACAGAGAGACTGGACAGAGAGACGGGACAGAAGAGGGAAGAGACAGGACAGAGAGACGGAACAGAGAGACGGGACAGAGAGACGGGACAGATGGACAGGACAAAAGACGGCACAGAACATGGAAGAGGCCGGACAGAGAGACGGGACAGAATAGGGAAGACACAGGACAGAGAGACGGGACAGAATAGGGAAGACACAGGACAGAGAGACGGGACAGAACAGGGAAGACACAGGACAGAGAGACAGGACAGAGATACGGCACAGAATAGGGAAGAGACAGGACAGGGAGACGGAAAGAGAGACGGGACAGAACATGGAAGAGGCCGGACAGAGAGACGGGACAGAACAGGGAAGACACAGGACAGAGAGACGGTACAAAGAGATGACACGGAATAGGGAAAAAACAGGACAGAGAGACAGGACAGAGAGCCTGGACAGAACATGAAAAAGGCCAGACAGAGTGACGGGACAGAGAGACGGGACAGAACAGGAAGAGACAGGACAGAGAGACGGGACAGAACATGAAAGAGGCCGGACAGAGAGACGGGACCGAACAGGGAACAGATAGAACAGAGAGACGGGACATAAAGACGGGACTGAATAGGAAAGAGACAGGACGGAGAGCCGGACAGAGCGACGGGACAGAGAGACGGGACAGAACAGGAAGAGACAGGACAGAGAGACGGGACAGAACATGAAAGAGGCCGGATAGAGAGACGGGACAGAGAGACAGAACAGAACAGGGAACAGACAGAACAGAGAGACGGGACATAAAGACGTGACAGAGAGACGGGACAGAACATGGAAGAGGCCGGACAGAGAGACAGGACATAAAGACGGGACATAGAGACGGGACATAAAGACGGGACAGAGAGACGGGACACAACATGGAAGAGGCCGGACAGAGAGACGGGACAGAATAGGGAAGAGGCCAGACAGAGAGACGGAATAGAGAAACGAGACAGAGAGACGGGACAGAGAGACGGGACAGGTCATGTAAGAGGCTGGACAGACGGGACAGAGATACATGACAGAACATGGAAGAGGCCGGACAGAGAGACGAGACAGAGATACGGGACAGAACATGGCAGAGGCCGGACACAGAAACGGAACAGAGATACGGGACAGAACATGGAAGAGGCCGGACAGAGAGACGAGACAGAGAGACAGGAGAGAAAGACGGGACAGAGAGACGGGACAGAGAAACGGGACAGAGAGACGGGACAGAATATGGAAGAGGCCAGACAGGGAGACAGGACAGAGAGACGGGACAGAACAGGGAAGACACAGTACATAGAGACTGGACAACACAGGGATAGACATGACAGAGAGACGGAACTGAATAGGGAAGAAACAGGACATAGAGACGGAACTGAATAGGAAAGAGACAGGACAGAGAGCCGGGACAGAGCGACGGGACAGAGAGACGGGACAGAGAAGCGGAACAGAACAGGGAAGAGACAAGACATAGAGACGGGACAGAGAGACGGGACAGAGAAACGGGGCAGAATAGGGAAGACACATGACTGAGAGACGGGACAGAACAGGAAGAGGCAGGACAGAGAGACGGGAGAGAGAGACGGAACAGAATAGGGAAGAGACAGGACAGAGAGACTGGACAGAACATGGAAGAGGCAGGACAGAGAGACGGGACAGAGAGACGGGAAAGAACATGAAAGAGGCCAAAACAGAGAGACGGGACAGAACATGGAAGAGGCCGGACAGAGAGACGGGACAGAGAGACGGGAAAGAACATGAAAGAAGCCAAAACAGAGAGACGGGACAGAAAGATAGGACACAACAGGAAAGAGACAGGACAGAGAGATGGCACGGAATAGGGAAGAGACAGGACAGAGAGACGGGACAGAGAGACGGGACAGAGCGTGGAAGAGGCCGGACAGAGAGACGGGATAGAGAGACGGGACAGAGAGACGGGACAGAACAGGAAGAGACAGGACAGAGAGACGGGAAAGAAAGACGGGACACAACATGGAAGAGCCCGTCAGAGAGACCGGACAGAGAGTCTGGACAGAACATGGAAGAAGCCGGACAGAGAGACGGGACAGAGAAACTGGACAGAACATGGAAGAGGCCGGACAGAGAGACGGGACAGAGAAACTGGACAGAACATGGAAGAGGCCGGACAGAGAGACGGGACAGAGAGACGGGATAGAACAGGAAGAGACAGGACAGAGAGACAGGACAGAGAGACGGGACAGAGATACGGGACAGAGAGACTGGACAGAGAGACGGGACAGAAGATGGAAGACACAGGACAGAGAGACAGGACAGAGAGACGGAACAGAAGAGGGAAGACACAAGACAGAGAGAATTGACAGAGAGACGGGACAGAAGAGGGAAGACACAGGACAGAGAGACAGGACAGAGAGACGGGACAGAGAGACGGGACAGAGAGACGGGACAGAACATGGAAAAGGCCGGTCAGAGACACAGGACAGAGAACGTGACAGAGAGACGGGACAGAACAGGGAAGAGACAGGACAGAGATACGGGACAGAGAGACTGGACAGAGAGACGGGACAGAAGAGGGAAGAGACAGGACAGAGAGACGGAACAGAGAGACGGGACAGAGAGACGGGACAGATGGACAGGACAAAAAGACGGCACAGAACATGGAAGAGGCCGGACAGAGAGACGGGACAGAATAGGGAAGACACAGGACAGAGAGACGGGACAGAATAGGAAGACACAGGACAGAGAGACGGGACAGGACAGGGAAGACACAGGACAGAGAGACGGGACAGAGATACGGCACAGAATAGGGAAGAGACAGGACAGGGAGACGGAAAAGAGAGACGGGACAGAACATGGAAGAGGCCGGACAGAGAGACGGGACAGAACAGGGAAGACACAGGACAGAGAGACGGTACAAAGAGACGAAGCGGAATAGGGAAAAAACAGGACAGAGAGACAGGACAGAGAGCCTGGACAGAACATGAAAAAGGCCAGACAGAGTGACGGGACAGAGAGACGGGACAGAACAGGAAGAGACAGGACAGAGAGACGGGACAGAACATGAAAGAGGCCGGACAGAGAGACGGGACCGAACAGGGAACAGATAGAACAGAGAGACGGGACATAAAGACGGGACTGAATAGGAAAGAGACAGGACGGAGGAGCCGGGACAGAGCGACGGGACAGAGAGACGGGGCAGAACAGGAAGAGACAGGACAGAGAGACGGGACAGAACATGAAGAGGCCGGACAGAGAGACGGGACAGAGAGACAGAACAGAACAGGGAACAGACAGAACAGAGAGAAGGGACATAAAGACGGGACAGAGAGACGGGACAGAACATGGAAGAGGCCGGACAGAGAGACAGGACATAAAGACGGGACAGAGAGACGGGACATAAAGACGGGACAGAGAGACGGGACACAACATGGAAGAGGCCGGACAGAGAGACGGGACAGAATAGGGAAGAGGCCAGACAGAGAGACGGAATAGAGAAACGAGACAGAGAGACGGGACAGAGAGACGGGACAGGTCATGTAAGAGGCTGGACAGACGGGACAGAGAGACATGACAGAACATGGAAGAGGCCGGACAGAGAGACGAGACAGAGATACGGGACAGAACATGGCAGAGGCCGGACACAGAAACGGAACAGAGATACGGGACAGAACATGGAAGAGGCCGGACAGAGAGACGAGACAGAGAGACAGGAGAGAAAGACGGGACAGAGAGACGGGACAGAGAAACGGGACAGAGAGACGGGACAGAATATGGAAGAGGCCAGACAGGGAGACAGGACAGAGAGACGGGACAGAACAGGGAAGGCACAGTACATAGAGACTGGACAACACAGGGAATAGACATGACAGAGAGACGGAACTGAATAGGGAAGAGACAAGACATAGAGACGGGACAGAGAGACGGGACAGAGAAACGGGGCAGAATAGGGAAGACACAGGACTGAGAGACGGGACAGAACAGGGAAGAGGCAGGACAGAGAGACGGGAGAGAGAGACGGAACAGAATAGGGAAGAGACAGGACAGAGAGACTGGACAGAACATGGAAGAGGCAGGACAGAGAGACGGGACAGAGAGACGGGAAAGAACATGAAAGAGGCCAAACAGAGAGACGGGACAGAACATGGAAGAGGCCGGACAGAGAGACGGGACAGAGAGACGGGAAAGAACATGAAGAGGCCAAAACAGAGAGACGGGACAGAAAGATGGGACACAACAGGAAGAGACAGGACAGAGAGACGGCACGGAATAGGGAAGAGACAGGACAGAGAGACGGGACAGAGAGACGGGACAGAGCGTGGAAGAGGCCGGACAGAGAGACGGGATAGAGAGACGGGACAGAGAGACGGGACAGAACAGGAAGAGACAGGACAGAGAGACGGGACAGAAAGACGGGACACAACATGGAAGAGCCCGTCAGAGAGACCGGACAGAGAGACTGGACAGAACATGGAAGAGGCCGGACAGAGAGACGGGACAGAGAAACTGGACAGAACATGGAAGAGGCCGGACAGAGAGACGGGACAGAGAAACTGGACAGAACATGGAAGAGGCCGGACAGAGAGACGGGACAGAGAGACGGGATAGAACAGGAAGAGACAGGACAGAGAAACGGGACAGAGAAACTGGACAGAACATGGAAGAGGCCGGACAGAGAGACGGAACAGAGAGACGGGATAGAACAGGAAGAGACAGGACAGAGAGACGGGACAGAAAGACGGGACAGAGAGACGGGACAGAACATGGAAGAGGCCGGACAGAGAGACGGACAGAGAGACGGGACAGAGAGGTGGGACAGAACATGGAAAAGGCCGGACAGAGAGACGGAATAGAGAAACGAGACAGAGAGACGGGACAGATCATGTAAGAGGCTGGACAGACAGACGGGACAGAGAGACGGGACAGAGAGACGTGGACAGAACATAGACGATGCCGGACAGAGAGACGGGACAGAGAGACGGAACAGAGATACGAGACAGAACATGGAAGAGGCCGGACAGAGAGATGAGACAGAGAGACAGGACAGAAAGACGGGACAGAGAGACGGGACAGAGAACGGGACAGAGAGACGGGACAGAACATGGAAGAGGCCAGACAGAGAGACGGGACATAACAGGGAAGACACAAGAAAGAGAGACGGGACAAAACATTGAAGACGCCGGACAGAAAGACGGGACAGAGAGACGGGAAAAAAAGACGGGACAGAAAAGGGAAGAGACAGGACAGGTAGACGGGACAGAGAGACGGGACAGAACAGGGAAGAGACAGGACAGAGACGGAACAGAGAGGCGGGACAGAGAGACGGAACAGAAAGACGAGACAGAGAGAAGGGACAGAGAGACGGGACAGAGAGACGGGACAGAGAGACGGGACAGAGAGACGGGACAGAGAGACGGGACAGAACAGGAAAGAGGCCGGAAGGAGAGACGGGACAGAGAGACGGGAAAGAGAGATGGGAAAGACACATGAAAAAGGCCGGACAGAGAGACGGGACAGAGAGACGGGACAGAGAGACGGGACAGAGAGACGGGACAGAGAGACGGGACAGAGAGATGGAAAGACACATGAAAAAGGCCGGACAGAGATACGGGACAGAGAGACGGCACAGAACAGGAAAGAGACAGGACAGAGAGACGGGACAGAGAGACGGGACAGAACATGGAAGAGGCCGGACAGAGAGACGGGACAGAGAGACGGGACAGAATAGGAAGAGACAGGACAGTGAGACGGGACAGAGAGACGGGACAGAACATGGAAGAGGCCGGACAGAGAGACGGGACAGAGAGACGGGAAGAATAGGAAGAGACAGGACAGAGAGACGGGACAGAGAGACGGGACAGAACATGGAAGAGGCCGGACAGAGAGACGGGACAGAGAGACGGGACAGAATAGGAAGAGACAGGACAGAGAGACGGACAGAGAGACTGGACAGAGATACTGGACAGAACATGGGAGAGGTCGGACAGAGAGACTGGACAGAGAGACGGGACAGAACATGGAAGAGGCCGGACAGAGAGACTGGACAGAGAGACGGGACAGAACATGGAAGAGGCCGGACAGAGAGACGGGACAGAACAGGTAAGAGACAGGACAGAGAGACGGGACAGAGAGACGGGACAGAACAGGGAAGAAACAGGACACAGAGACGGGACAGAGAGACAGGACAGAACATGGAAGAGGCCGGACAGAGAGACGGGACAGAGAGACGGGACAGAACAGGGAAGAGACAGGACAGAGAGACGGGACAGAGAGACTGGACAGAGAACGGGACAGAAGAGGGAAGAGACAGGACAGAGAGACGGGACAGAGAGACGGGACAGAACAGGGAAGAAACAGGACACAGAGACGGGACAGAGAGACGGGAACATGGAAGAGGCCGGACAGAGAGACGGGACAGAACATGGAAGAGGCCGGACAGAGAGACGGGACAGAAAGAGGGGACAGAGAGACGGTATGGAGAGACGGGACAGAGAGACGGGACAGAGAGACGGTACGGAGAGACGGGACAGAACGGGGGAAGAGACAGGACAGAGAGACGGTACGGAGAGACGGGACAGAACATGGAAGAGGCCGGACAGAGAGACGGACAGAGAGACGGGACAACAAGGAAGAGGCCGGACAGAGAGACGGGACAGAGAGACTGGACAGAGAGACGGGACAGAACAGGGAAGAGACAGGACAGAGAGATGAGACAGAGAGACAGGACAGAAAGACGGGACAGAGAGACGGGACAGAGAAACGGGACAGAGATACGAGACAGAACATGGAAGAGGTCGGACAGAGAGATGAGACAGAGAGACAGGACAGAAAGACGGGACAGAGAAACGGGACAGAGAGACGGGACAGAACATGGAAGAGGCCAGACAGAGAGACGGGACATAACAGGGAAGACACAAGAAAGAGAGACGGGACAAAACATTGAAGACGCCGGACAGAAAGACGGGACAGAGAGACGGGAAAAAAAGACGGGACAGAAAAGGGAAGAGACAGGACAGGTAGACGGGACAGAGAGACGGGACAGAACAGGGAAGAGACAGGACAGAGACGGAACAGAGAGGCGGGACAGAGAGACGGAACAGAAAGACGAGACAGAGAGAAGGGACAGAGAGACGGGACAGAGAGACGGGACAGAGAGACGGGACAGAGAGACGGGACAGAGAGACGGGACAGAACAGGAAAGAGGCCTGAAGGAGAGACGGGACAGAGAGACGGGAAAGAGAGATGGGAAAGACACATGAAAAAGGCCGGACAGAGAGACGGGACAGAGAGACGGGACAGAGAGACGGGACAGAGAGACGGACAGAGAGACGGGACAGAGAGATGGAAAGACACATGAAAAAGGCCGGACAGAGATACGGGACAGAGAGACGGCACAGAACAGGAAAGAGACAGGACAGAGAGACGGGACAGAGAGACGGGACAGAACATGGAAGAGGCCGGACAGAGAGACGGGACAGAGAGACGGGACAGAATAGGAAGAGACAGGACAGTGAGACGGGACAGAGAGACGGGACAGAACATGGAAGAGGCCGGACAGAGAGACGGGACAGAGAGACGGGAAGAATAGGAAGAGACAGCACAGAGAGACGGGACAGAGAGACGGGACAGAACATGGAAGAGGCCGGACAGAGAGACGGGACAGAGAGACGGACAGAATAGGAAGAGACAGGACAGAGAGACGGGACACAGAGACTGGACAGAGATACTGGACAGAACATGGGAGAGGTCGGACAGAGAGACTGGACAGAGAGACGGGACAGAACATGGAAGAGGCCGGACAGAGAGACTGGACAGAGAGACGGGACAGAACATGGAAGAGGCCGGACAGAGAGACGGGACAGAACAGGTAAGAGACAGGACAGAGAGACGGGACAGAGAGACGGGACAGAACAGGGAAGAAACAGGACACAGAGACGGGACAGAGAGACAGGACAGAACATGGAAGAGGCCGGACAGAGAGACGGGACAGAGAGACGGGACAGAACAGGGAAGAGACAGGACAGAGAGACGGGACAGAGAGACTGGACAGAGAACGGGACAGAAGAGGGAAGAGACAGGACAGAGAGACGGGACAGAGAGACGGGACAGAACAGGGAAGAAACAGGACACAGAGACGGGACAGAGAGACGGGACAACATGGAAGAGGCCGGACAGAGAGACGGGACAGAACATGGAAGAGGCCGGACAGAGAGACGGGACAGAAAGAGGGGACAGAGAGACGGTATGGAGAGACGGGACAGAGAGACGGGACAGAGAGACGGTACGGAGAGACGGGACAGAACGGGGAAGAGACAGGACAGAGAGACGGTACGGAGAGACGGGACAGAACATGGAAGAGGCCGGACAGAGAGACGGGACAGAGAGACGGGACAACAAGGAAGAGGCCGGACAGAGAGACGGGACAGAGAGACTGGACAGAGAGACGGGACAGAACAGGGAAGAGACAGGACAGAGAGACGGGACAGAAGAGGGAAGAGACAGGACAGAGAGACGGAAAAGAGAGACGGGACAGATGGACGGGACAAAAAGACGGCACAGAACATGGAAGAGACGGGACAGAGAGACGGGACAGAACAGGGAAGACACAGGACTAAGAGACGGGACAGAGAGACGGGACAGAACAAGGAAGACACAGGACAGAGAGACGGGACAGAGAGACGGGACAGAAGAGGGAAGACACAGGACAGAGAGACAGGACAGAGAGACGGGACAGAAGAGGGAAGACACAGGACAGAGAGAATTGACAGAGAGACGGGACAGAAGAGGGAAGACACCGGACAGAGAGACAGGACAGAGAGACAGGACAGAGAGACGGGACAGAGAGACGGGACAGAACATGGAAGAGGCCGGACAGAGACACAGGACAGAGAAACGTGACAGAGAGACGGGACAGAACAGGGAAGAGACAGGACAGAGAGACGGGACAGAGAGACGGGACAGAGAGACGGGACAGATGGACAGGACAAAAAGACGGCACAGAACATAGAAGAGGCCGGACAGAGAGACGGGACAGAAAAGGGAAGACACAGGACAGAGAGACGGGACAGAGATACGGCACAGAATAGGGAAGAGACAGGACAGGGAGACGGAACAGAGAGACGGGACAGAACATGGAAGAGGCCGAACAGAGAGACGGGACAGAACAGGGAAGACACAGGACAGAGAGACGGTACAAAGAGACGGCACGGAGTAGGAAAAAACAGGACATAGAGACAGGACAGAGAGCCTGGACAGAACATGAAAAAGGCCGGACAGAGAGACGGAATAGAGAAACGAGACAGAGAGACGGGACAGAGACACGGGACAGATCATGTAAGAGGCTGGACAGACAGACGGGACAGAGAGACGGGACAGAGAGACGTGGACAGAACATAGACGATGCCGGACAGAGAGACGGGACAGAGAGACGGAACAGAGATACGAGACAGAACATGGAAGAGGCCGGACAGAGAGATGAGACAGAGAGACAGGACAGAAAGACGGGACAGAGAGACGGGACAGAGAAACGGGACAGAGAGACGGGACAGAACATGGAAGAGGCCAGACAGAGGGACGGGACATAACAGGGAAGACACAAGAAAGAGAGACGGGACAAAACATTGAAGACGTCGGACAGAAAGACGGGACAGAGAGACGGGAAAAAAAGACGGGACAGAAAAGGGAAGAGACAGGACAGGTAGACGGGACAGAGAGACGGGACAGAACAGGGAAGAGACAGGACAGAGACGGAACAGAGAGGCGGGACAGAGAGACGGAACAGAAAGACGAGACAGAGAGAAGGGACAGAGAGACGGGACAGAGAGACGGGACAGAGAGACGGGACAGAGAGACGGGACAGAGAGACGGGACAGAACAGGAAAGAGGCCGGAAGGAGAGACGGGACAGAGAGACGGGAAAGAGAGATGGGAAAGACACATGAAAAAGGCCGGACAGAGAGACGGGACAGAGAGACGGGACAGAGAGACGGGACAGAGAGACTGGACAGAGAGACGGGACAGAGAGATGGAAAGACACATGAAAAAGGCCGGACAGAGATACGGGACAGAGAGACGGCACAGAACAGGAAAGAGACAGGACAGAGAGACGGGACAGAGAGACGGGACAGAACATGGAAGAGGCCGGACAGAGAGACGGGACAGAGAGACGGGACAGAATAGGAAGAGACAGGACAGAGAGACGGGACAGAGAGACGGGACAGAACATGGAAGAGGCCGGACAGAGAGACGGGACAGAGAGACGGGAAGAATAGGAAGAGACAGGACAGAGAGACGGGACAGAGAGACGGGACAGAACATGGAAGAGGCCGGACAGAGAGACGGGACAGAGAGACGGGACAGAATAGGAAGAGACAGGACAGAGAGACGGGACAGAGAGACTGGACAGAGATACTGGACAGAACATGGGAGAGGTCGGACAGAGAGACTGGACAGAGAGACGGGACAGAACATGGAAGAGGCCGGACAGAGAGACTGGACAGAGAGACGGGACAGAACATGGAAGAAACAGGACACAGAGACGGGACAGAGAGACAGGACAGAACATGGAAGAGGCCGGACAGAGAGACGGGACAGAACATGGAAGAGGCCGGACAGAGAGACGGGACAAGAGACGGGACAGAACAGGGAAGAGACAGGACAGAGAGACGGGACAGAGAGACTGGACAGAGAACGGGACAGAAGAGGGAAGAGACAGGACAGAGAGACGGGACAAAGAGACGGGACAGAACAGGGAAGAAACAGGACACAGAGACGGGACAGAGAGACGGGACAACATGGAAGAGGCCGGACAGAGAGACGGGACAGAACATGGAAGAGGCCGGACAGAGAGACGGGACAGAAAGAGGGGACAGAGAGACGGTATGGAGAGACGGGACAGAGAGACGGGACAGAGAGACGGTACGGAGAGACGGGACAGAACGGGGAAGAGACAGGACAGAGAGACGGTACGGAGAGACGGGACAGAACATGGAAGAGGCCGGACAGAGAGACGGGACAGAGAGACGGGACAACAAGGAAGAGGCCGGACAGAGAGACGGGACAGAGAGACTGGACAGAGAGACGGGACAGAACAGGGAAGAGACAGGACAGAGAGACGGGACAGAAGAGGGAAGAGACAGGACAGAGAGACGGAACAGAGAGACGGGACAGATGGACGGGACAAAAAGACGGCACAGAACATGGAAGAGACGGGACAGAGAGACGGGACAGAACAGGGAAGACACAGGACTAAGAGACGGGACAGAGAGACGGGACAGAACAAGGAAGACACAGGACAGAGAGACGGGACAGAGAGACGGGACAGAAGAGGGAAGACACAGGACAGAGAGACAGGACAGAGAGACGGGACAGAAGAGGGAAGACACAGGACAGAGAGAATTGACAGAGAGACGGGACAGAAGAGGGAAGACACCGGACAGAGAAACAGGACAGAGAGACAGGACAGAGAGACGGGACAGAGAGACGGGACAGAACATGGAAGAGGCCGGACAGAGACACAGGACAGAGAAACGTGACAGAGAGACGGGACAGAACAGGGAAGAGACAGGACAGAGAGACGGGACAGAGAGACGGGACAGAGAGACGGGACAGATGGACAGGACAAAAAGACGGCACAGAACATAGAAGAGGCCGGACAGAGAGACGGGACAGAAAAGGGAAGACACAGGACAGAGAGACGGGACAGAGATACGGCACAGAATAGGGAAGAGACAGGACAGGGAGACGGAACAGAGAGACGGGACAGAACATGGAAGAGGCCGAAAAGAGAGACGGGACAGAACAGGGAAGACACAGGACAGAGAGACGGTACAAAGAGACGGCACGGAGTAGGGAAAAAACAGGACATAGAGACAGGACAGAGAGCCTGGACAGAACATGAAAAAGGCCAGACAATGAGACGGGACAGAAGAGGGAAGACACAGGACAGAGAGACAGGACAGAGAGACGGGACAGAGATACGGGACAGAGAGACTGGACAGAGAGACGGGACAGAAGATGGAAGACACAGGACAGAGAGACAGGACAGAGAGACGGAACAGAAGAGGGAAGACACAAGACAGAGAGAATTGACAGAGAGACGGGACAGAAGAGGGAAGACACAGGACAGAGAGACAGGACAGAGAGACGGGACAGAGAGACGGGACAGAGAGACGGGACAGAACATGGAAAGGCCGGTCAGAGACACAGGACAGAGAAACGTGACAGAGAGACGGGACAGAACAGGGAAGAGACAGGACAGAGATACGGGACAGAGAGACTGGACAGAGAGACGGGACAGAAGAGGGAAGAGACAGGACAGAGAGACGGAACAGAGAGACGGGACAGAGAGACGGGACAGATGGACAGGACAAAAAGACGGCACAGAACATGGAAGAGGCCGGACAGAGAGACGGGACAGAATAGGGAAGACACAGGACAGAGAGACGGGACAGAATAGGGAAGACACAGGACAGAGAGACGGGACAGAACAGGGAAGACACAGGACAGAGAGACGGGACAGAGATACGGCACAGAATAGGGAAGAGACAGGACAGGGAGACGGAACAGAGAGACGGGACAGAACATGGAAGAGGCCGGACAGAGAGACGGGACAGAACAGGGAAGACACAGGACAGAGAGACGGTACAAAGAGACGACACGGAATAGGGAAAAAACAGGACAGAGAGACAGGACAGAGAGCCTGGACAGAACATGAAAAAGGCCAGACAGAGTGACGGGACAGAGAGACGGGACAGAACAGGAAGAGACAGGACAGAGAGACGGGACAGAACATGAAAGAGGCCGGACAGAGAGACGGGACCGAACAGGGAACAGATAGAACAGAGAGACGGGACATAAAGACGGGACTGAATAGGAAAGAGACAGGACGGAGAGCCGGGACAGAGCGACGGGACAGAGAGGGGACAGAACAGGAAGAGACAGGACAGAGAGACGGGACAGAACATGAAAGAGGCCGGACAGAGAGACGGGACAGAGAGACAGAACAGAACAGGGAACAGACAGAACAGAGAGACGGGACATAAAGACGGGACAGAGAGACGGGACAGAACATGGAAGAGGCCGGACAGAGAGACAGGACATAAAGACGGGACAGAGAGACGGGAAATAAAGACGGGACAGAGAGACGGGACACAACATGGAAGAGGCCGGACAGAGAGACGGGACAGAATAGGGAAGAGGCCAGACAGAGAGACGGAATAGAGAAACGAGACAGAGAGACGGACAGAGAGACGGGACAGGTCATGTAAGAGGCTGGACAGACGGGACAGAGATACATGACAGAACATGGAAGAGGCCGGACAGAGAGACGAGACAGAGATACGGGACAGAACATGGCAGAGGCCGGACACAGAAACGGAACAGAGATCCGGGACAGAACATGGAAGAGGCCGGACAGAGAGACGAGACAGAGAGACAGGAGAGAAAGACGGGACAGAGAGACGGGACAGAGAAACGGGACAGAGAGACGGGACAGAATATGTAAGAGGCCAGACAGGGAGACAGGACAGAGAGACGGGACAGAACAGGGAAGACACAGTACATAGAGACTGGACAACACAGGGAATAGACATGACAGAGAGACGGAACTGAATAGGGAAGAAACAGGACAGAGAGACGGAACAGAACAGGGAAGAGACAGGACATAGAGACGGAACTGAATAGGAAAGAGACAGGACAGAGAGCCGGGACAGAACAGGGAAGAGACAGGACAGAGAGACGGAACTGAATAGGAAAGAGACAGGGACAGAGAGCCGGGACAGAACAGGGAAAGAGACAGGACAGAGAGACGGAAGAATAGGAAAGAGACAGGACAGAGAGACGGGACAGAACAGGGAAGAGACAGGACAGAGAGACGGAACTGAATAGGAAAGAGACAGGACAGAGAGCCGGGACAGAACAGGGAAGAGACAGGACAGAGACGGAACAGAGAGGCGGGACAGAGAGACGGAACAGAAAGACGAGACAGAGAGAAGGGACAGAGAGACGGGACAGAGAGACGGGACAGAGAGACGGACAGAGAGACGGGACAGAGAGACGGGACAGAACAGGAAAGAGGCCTGAAGGAGAGACGGGACAGAGAGACGGGAAAGAGAGATGGGAAAGACACATGAAAAAGCCGGACAGAGAGACGGGACAGAGAGACGGGACAGAGAGACGGGACAGAGAGACGGGACAGAGAGACGGGACAGAGAGATGGAAAGACACATGAAAAAGGCCGGACAGAGATACGGGACAGAGAGACGGCACAGAACAGGAAAGAGACAGGACAGAGAGACGGGACAGAGAGACGGGACAGAACATGGAAGAGGCCGGACAGAGAGACGGGACAGAGAGACGGGACAGAATAGGAAGAGACAGGACAGAGAGACGGGACAGAGAGACGGGACAGAACATGGAAGAGGCCGGACAGAGAGACGGGACAGAGAGACGGGAAGAATAGGAAGAGACAGGACAGAGAGACGGGACAGAGAGACGGGACAGAACATGGAAGAGGCCGGACAGAGAGACGGGACAGAGAGACGGGACAGAATAGGAGAGAGACAGGACAGAGAGACGGGACACAGAGACTGGACAGAGATACTGGACAGAACATGGGAGAGGTCGGACAGAGAGACTGGACAGAGAGACGGGACAGAACATGGAAGAGCCGGACAGAGAGACTGGACAGAGAGACGGGACAGAACATGAAGAGGCCGGACA
The DNA here is from genome assembly GCA_032433765.1 of Megaustenia siamemsis. Classification (NCBI taxonomy): domain Eukaryota; kingdom Metazoa; phylum Mollusca; class Gastropoda; order Stylommatophora; family Ariophantidae; genus Megaustenia; species Megaustenia siamemsis. Next base: position 186,338,626 of record JAVIAB010000092.1, read on the forward strand.
GAGAGACGGGACAGAACAGGTAAGAGACAGGACAGAGAGACGGGACAGAGAGACGGGACAGAACAGGGAAGAAACAGGACACAGAGACGGGACAGAGAGACAGGACAGAACATGGAAGAGGCCGGACAGAGAGACGGGACAGAGAGACGGGACAGAACAGGGAAGAGACAGGACAGAGAGACGGGACAGAGAGACTGGACAGAGAAACGGGACAGAAGAGGGAAGAGACAGGACAGAGAGACGGGACAGAGAGACGGGACAGAACAGGGAAGAAACAGGACACAGAGACGGGACAGAGAGACGGGACAACATGGAAGAGGCCGGACAGAGAGACGGGACAGAACATGGAAGAGGCCGGACAGAGAGACGGGACAGAAAGAGGGGACAGAGAGACGGATGGAGAGACGGGACAGAGAGACGGGACAGAGAGACGGTACGAGAGACGGGACAGAACGGGGAAGAGACAGGACAGAGAGACGGTACGGAGAGACGGGACAGAACATGGAAGAGGCCGGACAGAGAGACGGGACAGAGAGACGGGACAACAAGGAAGAGGCCGGACAGAGAGACGGGACAGAGAGACTGGACAGAGAGACGGGACAGAACAGGGAAGAGACAGGACAGAGAGACGGGACAGAAGAGGGAAGAGACAGGACAGAGAGACGGAACAGAGAGACGGGACAGATGGACGGGACAAAAAGACGGCACAGAACATGGAAGAGACGGGACAGAGAGACGGGACAGAACAGGGAAGACACAGGACTAAGAGACGGGACAGAGAGACGGGACAGAACAAGGAAGACACAGGACAGAGAGACGGGACAGAGAGACGGGACAGAAGAGGGAAGACACAGGACAGAGAGACAGGACAGAGAGACGGGACAGAAGAGGGAAGACACAGGACAGAGAGAATTGACAGAGAGACGGGACAGAAGAGGGAAGACACCGGACAGAGAGACAGGACAGAGAGACAGGACAGAGAGACGGGACAGAGAGACGGGACAGAACATGGAAGAGGCCGGACAGAGACACAGGACAGAGAAACGTGACAGAGAGACGGGACAGAACAGGGAAGAGACAGGACAGAGAGACGGGACAGAGAGACGGGACAGAGAGACGGGACAGATGGACAGGACAAAAAGACGGCACAGAACATAGAGAGGCCGGACAGAGAGACGGGACAGAAAAGGGAAGACACAGGACAGAGAGACGGGACAGAGATACGGCACAGAATAGGGAAGAGACAGGACAGGGAGACGGAACAGAGAGACGGGACAGAACATGGAAGAGGCCGAACAGAGAGACGGGACAGAACAGGGAAGACACAGGACAGAGAGACGGTACAAAGAGACGGCACGAAGCTGGGAAAAAAACAGGACATAGAGACAGGACAGAGAGCCTGGACAGAACATGAAAAAGGCCGGACAGAGAGACGGAATAGAGAAACGAGACAGAGAGACGGGACAGAGACACGGGACAGATCATGTAAGAGGCTGGACAGACAGACGGGACAGAGAGACGGGACAGAGAGACGTGGACAGAACATAGACGATGCCGGACAGAGAGACGGGACAGAGAGACGGAACAGAGATACGAGACAGAACATGGAAGAGGCCGGACAGAGAGATGAGACAGAGAGATAGGACAGAAAGACGGGACAGAGAGACGGGACAGAGAAACGGGACAGAGAGACGGGACAGAACATGGAAGAGGCCAGACAGAGGGACGGGACATAACAGGGAAGACACAAGAAAGAGAGACGGGACAAAACATTGAAGACGTCGGACAGAAAGACGGGACAGAGAGACGGGAAAAAAAGACGGGACAGAAAAGGGAAGAGACAGGACAGGTAGACGGGACAGAGAGACGGGACAGAACAGGGAAGAGACAGGACAGAGACGGAACAGAGAGGCGGGACAGAGAGACGGAACAGAAAGACGAGACAGAGAGAAGGGACAGAGAGACGGGACAGAGAGACGGGACAGAGAGACGGGACAGAGAGACGGGACAGAGAGACGGGACAGAACAGGAAAGAGGCCGGAAGGAGAGACGGGACAGAGAGACGGGAAAGAGAGATGGGAAAGACACATGAAAAAGGCCGGACAGAGAGACGGGACAGAGAGACGGGACAGAGAGACGGGACAGAGAGACTGGACAGAGAGACGGGACAGAGAGATGGAAAGACACATGAAAAAGGCCGGACAGAGATACGGGACAGAGAGACGGCACAGAACAGGAAAGAGACAGGACAGAGAGACGGGACAGAGAGACGGGACAGAACATGGAAGAGGCCGGACAGAGAGACGGGACAGAGAGACGGGACAGAATAGGAAGAGACAGGACAGAGAGACGGGACAGAGAGACGGGACAGAACATGGAAGAGGCCGGACAGAGAGACGGGAAGAATAGGAAGAGACAGGACAGAGAGACGGGACAGAGAGACGGGACAGAACATGGAAGAGGCCGGACAGAGAGACGGGACAGAGAGACGGGACAGAATAGGAAGAGACAGGACAGAGAGACGGGACAGAGAGACTGGACAGAGATACTGGACAGAACATGGGAGAGGTCGGACAGAGAGACTGGACAGAGAGACGGGACAGAACATGGAAGAGGCCGGACAGAGAGACTGGACAGAGAGACGGGACAGAACATGGAAGAAACAAAACACAGAGACGGGACAGAGAGACAGGACAGAACATGGAAGAGGCCGGACAGAGAGACGGGACAAAGAGTCGGGACAGAACAGGGAAGAGACAGGACAGAGAGACGGGACAGAGAGACTGGACAGAGAACGGGACAGAAGAGGGAAGAGACAGGACAGAGAGACGGGACAAAGAGACGGGACAGAACAGGGAAGAAACAGGACACAGAGACGGGACAGAGAGACGGGACAACATGGAAGAGGCCGGACAGAGAGACGGGACAGAACATGGAAGAGGCCGGACAGAGAGACGGGACAGAAAGAGGGGACAGAGAGACGGTATGGAGAGACGGGACAGAGAGACGGGACAGAGAGACGGTACGGAGAGACGGGACAGAACGGGGAAGAGACAGGACAGAGAGACGGTACGGAGAGACGGGACAGAACATGGAAGAGGCCGGACAGAGAGACGGGACAGAGAGACGGGACAACAAGGAAGAGGCCGGACAGAGAGACGGGACAGAGAGACTGGACAGAGAGACGGGACAGAACAGGGAAGAGACAGGACAGAGAGACGGGACAGAAGAGGGAAGAGACAGGACAGAGAGACGGAACAGAGAGACGGGACAGATGGACGGGACAAAAAGACGGCACAGAACATGGAAGAGACGGGACAGAGAGACGGGACAGAACAGGAAGACACAGGACTAAGAGACGGGACAGAGAGACGGGACAGAACAAGGAAGACACAGGACAGAGAGACGGGACAGAGAGACGGACAGAAGAGGGAAGACACAGGACAGAGAGAATTGACAGAGAGACGGGACAGAAGAGGGAAGACACCGGACAGAGAGACAGGACAGAGAGACAGGACAGAGAGACGGGACAGAGAGACGGGACAGAACATGGAAGAGGCCGGACAGAGACACAGGACAGAGAAACGTGACAGAGAGACGGGACAGAACAGGGAAGAGACAGGACAGAGAGACGGGACAGAGAGACGGGACAGAGAGACGGGACAGATGGACAGGACAAAAAGACGGCACAGAACATAGAAGAGCCGGACAGAGAGACGGGACAGAAAAGGGAAGACACAGGACAGAGAGACGGGACAGAGATACGGCACAGAATAGGGAAGAGACAGGACAGGGAGACGGAACAGAGAGACGGGACAGAACATGGAAGAGGCCGAACAGAGAGACGGGACAGAACAGGGAAGACACAGGACAGAGAGACGGTACAAAGAGACGGCACGAAGCTGGGAAAAAACAGGACATAGAGACAGGACAGAGAGCCTGGACAGAACATGAAAAAGGCCGGACAGAGAGACGGAATAGAGAAACGAGACAGAGAGACGGGACAGAGACACGGGACAGATCATGTAAGAGGCTGGACAGACAGACGGGACAGAGAGACGGGACAGAGAGACGTGGACAGAACATAGACGATGCCGGACAGAGAGACGGGACAGAGAGACGGAACAGAGATACGAGACAGAACATGGAAGAGGCCGGAGAGAGATGAGACAGAGAGAAGGACAGAAAGACGGGACAGAGAGACGGGACAGAGAAACGGGACAGATAGACGGGACAGAACATGGAAGAGGCCAGACAGAGGACGGGACATAACAGGGAAGACACAGAAAGAGAGACGGGACAAAACATTGAAGACGTCGGACAGAAGACGGGACAGAGAGACGGGAAAAAAAGACGGGACAGAAAAGGGAAGAGACAGGACAGGTAGACGGGACAGAGAGACGGGACAGAACAGGGAAGAGACAGGACAGAGACGGAACAGAGAGGGGGACAGAGAGACGGAACAGAAAGACGAGACAGAGAGAAGGGACAGAGAGACGGGACAGAGAGACGGGACAGAGAGACGGGACAGAGAGACGGGACAGAGAGACGGGACAGAACAGGAAGAGGCCGGAAGGAGAGACGGGACAGAGAGACGGGAAAGAGAGATGGGAAAGACACATGAAAAAGGCCGGACAGAGAGAGACGGGACAGAGAGACGGGACAGACAGAGAGACGGGACAGAGAGACTGGACAGAGAGACGGGACAGAGAGATGGAAAGACACATGAAAAAGGCCGGACAGAGATACGGGACAGAGAGACGGCACAGAACAGGAAGAGACAGGACAGAGAGACGGGACAGAGAGACGGGACAGAACATGGAAGAGGCCGGACAGAGAGACGGGACAGAGAGACGGGACAGAATAGGAAGAGACAGGACAGAGAGACGGGACAGAGAGACGGGACAGAACATGGAAGAGGCCGGACAGAGAGACGGGAAAGAATAGAAGAGACAGGACAGAGAGACGGGACAGAGAGACGGGACAGAACATGGAAGAGGCCGGACAGAGAGACGGGACAGAGAGACGGGACAGAATAGGAAGAGACAGGACAGAGAGACGGACAGAGAGACTGGACAGAGATACTGGACAGAACATGGGAGAGGTCGGACAGAGAGACTGGACAGAGAGACGGGACAGAACATGGAAGAGGCCGGACAGAGAGACGGACAGAGAGACGGGACAGAACATGGAAGAAACAAAACACAGAGACGGGACAGAGAGACAGGACAGAACATGGAAGAGGCGGACAGAGAGACGGGACAAAGAGTCGGGACAGAACAGGGAAGAGACAGGACAGAGAGACGGGACAGAGAGACTGGACAGAGAACGGGACAGAAGAGGGAAGAGACAGGACAGAGAGACGGGACAAGAGACGGGACAGAACAGGGAAGAAACAGGACACAGAGACGGGACAGAGAGACGGGACAACATGGAAGAGGCCGGACAGAGAGACGGGACAGAACATGGAAGAGGCCGGACAGAGAGACGGGACAGAAAGAGGGGACAGAGAGACGGTATGGAGAGACGGGACAGAGAGACGGGACAGAGAGACGGTACGGAGAGACGGGACAGAACGGGGAAGAGACAGGACAGAGAGACGGTACGGAGAGACGGGACAGAACATGGAAGAGGCCGGACAGAGAGACGGGACAGAGAGACGGGACAACAAGGAAGAGGCCGGACAGAGAGACGGGACAGAGAGACTGGACAGAGAGACGGGACAGAACAGGGAAGAGACAGGACAGAGAGACGGGACAGAAGAGGGAAGAGACAGGACAGAGAGACGGAACAGAGAGACGGGACAGATGGACGGGACAAAAAGACGGCACAGAACATGGAAGAGACGGGACAGAGAGACGGGACAGAACAGGGAAGACACAGGACTAAGAGACGGGACAGAGAGACGGGACAGAACAAGGAAGACACAGGACAGAGAGACGGGACAGAGAGACGGGACAGAAGAGGGAAGACACAGGACAGAGAGACAGGACAGAGAGACGGGACAGAAGAGGGAAGACACAGGACAGAGAGAATTGACAGAGAGACGGGACAGAAGAGGGAAGACACGGACAGAGAGACAGGACAGAGAGACAGGACAGAGAGACGGGACAGAGAGACGGGACAGAACATGGAAGAGGCCGGACAGAGACACAGGACAGAGAAACGTGACAGAGAGACGGGACAGAACAGGAAGAGACAGGACAGAGAGACGGGACAGAGAGACGGGACAGAGAGACGGGACAGATGGACAGGACAAAAAGACGGCACAGAACATAGAAGAGGCCGGACAGAGAGACGGGACAGAAAAGGGAAGACACAGGACAGAGAGACGGGACAGAGATACGGCACAGAATAGGGAAGAGACAGGACAGGGAGACGGAACAGAGAGACGGGACAGAACATGGAAGAGGCCGAACAGAGAGACGGGACAGAACAGGGAAGACACAGGACAGAGAGACGGTACAAAGAGACGGCACGAAGCTGGGAAAAAACAGGACATAGAGACAGGACAGAGAGCCTGGACAGAACATGAAAAAGGCCGGACAGAGAGACGGAATAGAGAAACGAGACAGAGAGACGGGACAGAGACACGGGACAGATCATGTAAGAGGCTGGACAGACAGACGGGACAGAGAGACGGGACAGAGAGACGTGGACAGAACATAGACGATGCCGGACAGAGAGACGGGACAGAGAGACGGAACAGAGATACGAGACAGAACATGGAAGAGGCCGGACAGAGAGATGAGACAGAGAGATAGGACAGAAAGACGGGACAGAGAGACGGGACAGAGAAACGGGACAGATAGACGGGACAGAACATGGAAGAGGCCAGACAGAGGGACGGGACATAACAGGGAAGACACAAGAAAGAGAGACGGGACAAAACATTGAAGACGTCGGACAGAAAGACGGGACAGAGAGACGGGAAAAAAAGACGGGACAGAAAAGGGAAGAGACAGGACAGGTAGACGGGACAGAGAGACGGGACAGAACAGGGAAGAGACAGGACAGAGACGGAACAGAGAGGCGGGACAGAGAGACGGAACAGAAAGACGAGACAGAGAGAAGGGACAGAGAGACGGGACAGAGAGACGGGACAGAGAGACGGGACAGAGAGACGGGACAGAGAGACGGGACAGAACAGGAAAGAGGCCGGAAGGAGAGACGGGACAGAGAGACGGGAAAGAGAGATGGGAAAGACACATGAAAAAGGCCGGACAGAGAGACGGGACAGAGAGACGGGACAGAGAGACGGGACAGAGAGACTGGACAGAGAGACGGGACAGAGAGATGGAAAGACACATGAAAAAGGCCGGACAGAGATACGGGACAGAGAGACGGCACAGAACAGGAAAGAGACAGGACAGAGAGACGGGACAGAGAGACGGGACAGAACATGGAAGAGGCCGGACAGAGAGACGGGACAGAGAGACGGGACAGAATAGGAAGAGACAGGACAGAGAGACGGGACAGAGAGACGGGACAGAACATGGAAGAGGCCGGACAGAGAGACGGGAAGAATAGGAAGAGACAGGACAGAGAGACGGGACAGAGAGACGGGACAGAACATGGAAGAGGCCGGACAGAGAGACGGGACAGAGAGACGGGACAGAATAGGAAGAGACAGGACAGAGAGACGGGACAGAGAGACTGGACAGAGATACTGGACAGAACATGGGAGAGGTCGGACAGAGAGACTGGACAGAGAGACGGGACAGAACATGGAAGAGGCCGGACAGAGAGACTGGACAGAGAGACGGGACAGAACATGGAAGAAACAAAACACAGAGACGGGACAGAGAGACAGGACAGAACATGGAAGAGGCCGGACAGAGAGACGGGACAAAGAGACGGGACAGAACAGGGAAGAGACAGGACAGAGAGACGGGACAGAGAGACTGGACAGAGAACGGGACAGAAGAGGGAAGAGACAGGACAGAGAGACGGGACAAAGAGACGGGACAGAACAGGGAAGAAACAGGACACAGAGACGGGACAGAGAGACGGGACAACATGGAAGAGGCCGGACAGAGAGACGGGACAGAACATGGAAGAGGCCGGACAGAGAGACGGGACAGAAAGAGGGGACAGAGAGACGGTATGGAGAGACGGGACAGAGAGACGGGACAGAGAGACGGTACGGAGAGACGGGACAGAACGGGGAAGAGACAGGACAGAGAGACGGTACGGAGAGACGGGACAGAACATGGAAGAGGCCGGACAGAGAGACGGGACAGAGAGACGGGACAACAAGGAAGAGGCCGGACAGAGAGACGGGACAGAGAGACTGGACAGAGAGACGGGACAGAACAGGGAAGAGACAGGACAGAGAGACGGGACAGAAGAGGGAAGAGACAGGACAGAGAGACGGAACAGAGAGACGGGACAGATGGACGGGACAAAAAGACGGCACAGAACATGGAAGAGACGGGACAGAGAGACGGGACAGAACAGGGAAGACACAGGACTAAGAGACGGGACAGAGAGACGGGACAGAACAAGGAAGACACAGGACAGAGAGACGGGACAGAGAGACGGGACAGAAGAGGGAAGACACAGGACAGAGAGACAGGACAGAGAGACGGGACAGAAGAGGGAAGACACAGGACAGAGAGAATTGACAGAGAGACGGGACAGAAGAGGGAAGACACCGGACAGAGAGACAGGACAGAGAGACAGGACAGAGAGACGGGACAGAGAGACGGGACAGAACATGGAAGAGACAGGACAGAGAGACGGGACAGAGAGACGGGACAGAGAGACGGGACAGATGGACAGGACAAAAAGACGGCACAGAACATAGAAGAGGCCGGACAGAGAGACGGGACAGAAAAGGGAAGACACAGGACAGAGAGACGGGACAGAGATACGGCACAGAATAGGGAAGAGACAGGACAGGGAGACGGAACAGAGAGACGGGACAGAACATGGAAGAGGCCGAACAGAGAGACGGGACAGAACAGGGAAGACACAGGACAGAGAGACGGTACAAAGAGACGGCACGAAGCTGGGAAAAAACAGGACATAGAGACAGGACAGAGAGCCTGGACAGAACATGAAAAAGGCCGGACAGAGAGACGGAATAGAGAAACGAGACAGAGAGACGGGACAGAGACACGGGACAGATCATGTAAGAGGCTGGACAGACAGACGGGACAGAGAGACGGGACAGAGAGACGTGGACAGAACATAGACGATGCCGGACAGAGAGACGGGACAGAGAGACGGAACAGAGATACGAGACAGAACATGGAAGAGGCCGGACAGAGAGATGAGACAGAGAGACAGGACAGAAAGACGGGACAGAGAGACGGGACAGAGAAACGGGACTGAGAGACGGGACAGAACATGGAAGAGGCCAGACAGAGGGACGGGACATAACAGGGAAGACACAAGAAAGAGAGACGGGACAAAACATTGAAGACGTCGGACAGAAAGACGGGACAGAGAGACGGGAAAAAAAGACGGGACAGAAAAGGGAAGAGACAGGACAGGTAGACGGGACAGAGAGACGGGACAGAACAGGGAAGAGACAGGACAGAGACGGAACAGAGAGGCGGGACAGAGAGACGGAACAGAAAGACGAGACAGAGAGAAGGGACAGAGAGACGGGACAGAGAGACGGGACAGAGAGACGGGACAGAGAGACGGGACAGAGAGACGGGACAGAACAGGAAAGAGGCCGGAAGGAGAGACGGGACAGAGAGACGGGAAAGAGAGATGGGAAAGACACATGAAAAAGGCCGGACAGAGAGACGGGACAGAGAGACGGGACAGAGAGACGGGACAGAGAGACTGGACAGAGAGACGGGACAGAGAGATGGAAAGACACATGAAAAAGGCCGGACAGAGATACGGGACAGAGAGACGGCACAGAACAGGAAAGAGACAGGACAGAGAGACGGGACAGAGAGACGGGACAGAACATGGAAGAGGCCGGACAGAGAGACGGGACAGAGAGACGGGACAGAATAGGAAGAGACAGGACAGAGAGACGGGACAGAGAGACGGGACAGAACATGGAAGAGGCCGGACAGAGAGACGGGAAGAATAGGAAGAGACAGGACAGAGAGACGGGACAGAGAGACGGGACAGAACATGGAAGAGGCCGGACAGAGAGACGGGACAGAGAGACGGGACAGAATAGGAAGAGACAGGACAGAGAGACGGGACAGAGAGACTGGACAGAGATACTGGACAGAACATGGGAGAGGTCGGACAGAGAGACTGGACAGAGAGACGGGACAGAACATGGAAGAGGCCGGACAGAGAGACTGGACAGAGAGACGGGACAGAACATGGAAGAAACAAAACACAGAGACGGGACAGAGAGACAGGACAGAACATGGAAGAGGCCGGACAGAGAGACGGGACAAAGAGTCGGGACAGAACAGGGAAGAGACAGGACAGAGAGACGGGACAGAGAGACTGGACAGAGAACGGGACAGAAGAGGGAAGAGACAGGACAGAGAGACGGGACAAAGAGACGGGACAGAACAGGGAAGAAACAGGACACAGAGACGGGACAGAGAGACGGGACAACATGGAAGAGGCCGGACAGAGAGACGGGACAGAACATGGAAGAGGCCGGACAGAGAGACGGGACAGAAAGAGGGGACAGAGAGACGGTATGGAGAGACGGGACAGAGAGACGGGACAGAGAGACGGTACGGAGAGACGGGACAGAACGGGGAAGAGACAGGACAGAGAGACGGTACGGAGAGACGGGACAGAACATGGAAGAGGCCGGACAGAGAGACGGGACAGAGAGACGGGACAACAAGGAAGAGGCCGGACAGAGAGACGGGACAGAGAGACTGGACAGAGAGACGGGACAGAACAGGGAAGAGACAGGACAGAGAGACGGGACAGAAGAGGGAAGAGACAGGACAGAGAGACGGAACAGAGAGACGGGACAGATGGACGGGACAAAAAGACGGCACAGAACATGGAAGAGACGGGACAGAGAGACGGGACAGAACAGGGAAGACACAGGACTAAGAGACGGGACAGAGAGACGGGACAGAACAAGGAAGACACAGGACAGAGAGACGGGACAGAGAGACGGGACAGAAGAGGGAAGACACAGGACAGAGAGACAGGACAGAGAGACGGGACAGAAGAGGGAAGACACAGGACAGAGAGAATTGACAGAGAGACGGGACAGAAGAGGGAAGACACCGGACAGAGAGACAGGACAGAGAGACAGGACAGAGAGACGGGACAGAGAAACGGGACAGAACATGGAAGAGGCCGGACAGAGACACAGGACAGAGAAACGTGACAGAGAGACGGGACAGAACAGGGAAGAGACAGGACAGAGAGACGGGACAGAGAGACGGGACAGAGAGACGGGACAGATGGACAGGACAAAAAGACGGCACAGAACATAGAAGAGGCCGGACAGAGAGACGGGACAGAAAAGGGAAGACACAGGACAGAGAGACGGGACAGAGATACGGCACAGAATAGGGAAGAGACAGGACAGGGAGACGGAACAGAGAGACGGGACAGAACATGGAAGAGGCCGAACAGAGAGACGGGACAGAACAGGGAAGACACAGGACAGAGAGACGGTACAAAGAGACGGCACGGAGTAGGGAAAAAACAGGACATAGAGACAGGACAGAGAGCCTGGACAGAACATGAAAAAGGCCAGACAATGAGACGGGACAGAAGAGGGAAGACACAGGACAGAGAGACAGGACAGAGAGACGGGACAGAGATACGGGACAGAGAGACTGGACAGAGAGACGGGACAGAAGATGGAAGACACAGGACAGAGAGACAGGACAGAGAGACGGAACAGAAGAGGGAAGACACAAGACAGAGAGAATTGACAGAGAGACGGGACAGAAGAGGGAAGACACAGGACAGAGAGACAGGACAGAGAGACGGGACAGAGAGACGGGACAGAGAGACGGGACAGAACATGGAAAAGGCCGGTCAGAGACACAGGACAGAGAAACGTGACAGAGAGACGGGACAGAACAGGAAGAGACAGGACAGAGATACGGGACAGAGAGACTGGACAGAGAGACGGGACAGAAGAGGGAAGAGACAGGACAGAGAGACGGAACAGAGAGACGGGACAGAGAGACGGGACAGATGGACAGGACAAAAAGACGGCACAGAACATGGAAGAGGCCGGACAGAGAGACGGGACAGAATAGGGAAGACACAGGACAGAGAGACGGGACAGAATAGGGAAGACACAGGACAGAGAGACGGGACAGAACAGGGAAGACACAGGACAGAGAGACGGGACAGAGATACGGCACAGAATAGGGAAGAGACAGGACAGGGAGACGGAACAGAGAGACGGGACAGAACATGGAAGAGGCCGGACAGAGAGACGGGACAGAACAGGGAAGACACAGGACAGAGAGACGGTACAAAGAGACGACACGGAATAGGGAAAAAACAGGACAGAGAGACAGGACAGAGAGCCTGGACAGAACATGAAAAAGGCCAGACAGAGTGACGGGACAGAGAGACGGGACAGAACAGGAAGAGACAGGACAGAGAGACGGGACAGAACATGAAAGAGGCCGGACAGAGAGACGGGACCGAACAGGGAACAGATAGAACAGAGAGACGGGACATAAAGACGGGACTGAATAGGAAAGAGACAGGACGGAGAGCCGGGACAGAGCGACGGGACAGAGAGACGGGACAGAACAGGAAGAGACAGGACAGAGAGACGGGACAGAACATGAAAGAGGCCGGACAGAGAGACGGGACAGAGAGACAGAACAGAACAGGGAACAGACAGAACAGAGAGACGGGACATAAAGACGGGACAGAGAGACGGGACAGAACATGGAAGAGGCCGGACAGAGAGACAGGACATAAAGACGGGACAGAGAGACGAGAAATAAAGACGGGACAGAGAGACGGGACACAACATGGAAGAGGCCGGACAGAGAGACGGGACAGAATAGGGAAGAGGCCAGACAGAGAGACGGAATAGAGAAACGAGACAGAGAGACGGGACAGAGAGACGGGACAGGTCATGTAAGAGGCTGGACAGACGGGACAGAGATACATGACAGAACATGGAAGAGGCCGGACAGAGAGACGAGACAGAGATACGGGACAGAACATGGCAGAGGCCGGACACAGAAACGGAACAGAGATCCGGGACAGAACATGGAAGAGGCCGGACAGAGAGACGAGACAGAGAGACAGGAGAGAAAGACGGGACAGAGAGACGGGACAGAGAAACGGGACAGAGAGACGGGACAGAATATGTAAGAGGCCAGACAGGGAGACAGGACAGAGAGACGGGACAGAACAGGGAAGACACAGTACATAGAGACTGGACAACACAGGGAATAGACATGACAGAGAGACGGAACTGAATAGGGAAGAAACAGGACATAGAGACGGAACTGAATAGGAAAGAGACAGGACAGAGAGCCGGGACAGAGCGACGGGACAGAGAGACGGGACAGAGAAGCGGAACAGAACAGGGAAGAGACAAGACATAGAGACGGGACAGAGAGACGGGACAGAGAAACGGGGCAGAATAGGGAAGACACAGGACTGAGAGACGGGACAGAACAGGGTAGAGGCAGGACAGAGAGACGGGAGAGAGAGACGGAACAGAATAGGGAAGAGACAGGACAGAGAGACTGGACAGAACATGGAAGAGGCAGGACAGAGAGACGGGACAGAGAGACGGAAAGAACATGAAAGAGGCCAAAACAGAGAGACGGGACAGAACATGGAAGAGGCCGGACAGAGAGACGGGACAGAGAGACGGGAAAGAACATGAAATAGGCCAAAACAGAGAGACGGGACAGAAAGATGGGACACAACAGGAAAGAGACAGGACAGAGAGACGGCACGGAATAGGGAAGAGACAGGACAGAGAGACGGGACAGAGAGACGGGACAGAGCGTGGAAGAGGCCGGACAGAGAGACGGGATAGAGAGACGGGACAGAGAGACGGGACAGAACAGGAAGAGACAGGACAGAGAGACGGGACAGAAAGACGGGACACAACATGGAAGAGCCCGTCAGAGAGACCGGACAGAGAGACTGGACAGAACATGGAAGAGGCCGGACAGAGAGACGGGACAGAGAAACTGGACAGAACATGGAAGAGGCCGGACAGAGAGACGGGACAGAGAAACTGGACAGAACATGGAAGAGGCCGGACAGAGAGACGGGACAGAGAGACGGGATAGAACAGGAAGAGACAGGACAGAGAAACGGGACAGAGAAACTGGACAGAACATGGAAGAGGCCGGACAGAGAGACGGAACAGAGAGACGGGATAGAACAGGAAGAGACAGGACAGAGAGACGGGACAGAAAGACGGGACAGAGAGACGGGACAGAACATGGAAGAGGCCGGACAGAGAGATTTGACAGAATAGGAAAGAGACAGGACAGTGAGACGGTACAGACAGACAGGACAGAGAGACGGGACAGAACAGGAAGAGACAGGACAGAGAGACGGGACAGTGAGACGGTACAGACAGACAGGACAGAGAGACGGGATAGAACAGGAAGAGACAGGACAGAGAGACGGGACAGTGAGACGGTACAGACAGACAGGACAGAGAGACGGGATAGAACAGGAAGAGACAGGACAGAGAGACAGGACAGTGAGACGGTACAGACAGACAGGACAGAGAGACGGGATAGAACAGGAAGAGACAGGACAGAGAGACGGGACAGTGAGACGGTACAGACAGACAGGACAGAGAGACGGGACAGAACAGGGAAGAGACAAGATTGAGAGACGGGACAGAATAGGGAAGACACGGTACATAGAGACGGGACACAACAGGGAAGAGACAGGACATAGAGACGGGACAGAAAAGGGAAGAAACGGGACAGAGAGACGGAACAGAATAGGGAACGACATGACATAGAGACGGGAGAGAGAGACGGGACAGAGAGACGGGACAAAGAAGCGGAACAGAACAGGGAAGAAACAGGACATAGTGACGGGACTGAATAGGGAAGAGGTGGGACAGAGAGTCGGGAGAGAGAGACGGGACAAAGAGACGGGACAGAATAGGGAAGACACACGACTGAGAGACGGGACAGAACAGGGAAGAGGCAGGACCGAGAGACGGGAGAGAGAGAAGTGACAAATAGACGGGACAGAATAGAGAAGACACAGGACAGAGAGACGAGACAGAACAGGGAAGAGGCAGGACCGAGAGACGGGAGAGAGAGACGTGACAGAACAGGGAAGAGGCAGGACCGAGAGACGGGAGAGAGAGACGTGACAGATAGACGGGACAGAATAGGGAAGACACAGGACAGAGAGACGAGACAGAACAGGGAAGAGACAGGACAGAGAGACGAGACAGAACAGAGATGAGACAGGAGAGAGAGAGAGACGGGACAGAACAGGGAAGAGACAGAAGAGAGAGACGGGACAGAACAGGGAAGAGGCAGACAGAGAGACGGGACAGAACAGAGAAGAAGCAGACAGAGAGACGGGACAGAACAGAGACGAAACAGGACAGAGAGATACAGAAAAGATGAGTGATGCGTAAATTATTATTTTTTCTTTGATCAAACTATTTCTTGGGCTAACACCATGCAAGAATGCGAAACATCCAAGATTGGAAAGATAAAGACAGGTGTTGTTATTGCTCCCTGTGGGTGCCGATGATGACGATGCTATATTGAAGCGGCTTTGGAATTGTCTCGAAGACATCTTGAAATGCACGGGAATCAGATTACAGTTTCAGTGAAGAGGAGTTGCGCCACAACAGCTTCACTCTCAATGTCTAAACTGTGCTTGTTGCAGTGGCGTGACTAACAATAACAATTGGATGGAGACAGAATGTATTCAATGCCAGGCCTGGTTACCTGCACTGTCGTGCTTTTAACCCTGTTGCGAGCATAGCTAGAAGCGCCTCTGCCAGACATGTAAACGCTGGTAGTAACAAATAAAAAGAAGATTCAAAGGTCCTGCAGTTAAACTGACCTGGTAAATGTAACAAAGAAGTTTTAGTTGCTTGTGAACATTCATCATCATTATCATCATCATCAAGTACCAAACCTACTGGCGTGGGTGATCATGTCTCTCTCCACAACTTTCGATCTCCACAGTTATTTATCATTTCTTTGTTGACCTTCTGCCAAACCATTCTTTTAAGCTGTCTGGTATCTTTTCTCTTAAAAAAAAAAAAGTACAGTGCCCTTTCACGTCAAGTAGCGTATAGGGAATATGGTGATAGTGACCATAATTTTTACAGACCTTCAGCACATGATTTTTGGGGTAATATTGTCGGTGTTACGCCCCTGTCGCTTTACTTTCCCAGAAAAAATCCGATACCCATTAACACTTTCCGTACGGAATCTTTATATCCTGAAGCGGAAGAGGTTTCCGAGACAAAATTGTTCATGGTTTTAAGTCAATCCACACTTTAATAAAAACATATTATATATGAATTTTTAGATAATTGAACAAGCTATTCCTTTTCATCATAACCAAGATGGTACAAGACATGTAAAAAGAATATGGTTTGATGACGGTTCACAATAATCAATTTGAGAATGACGCACTATGCGGCGAAACGTAGGTGGCCGAAGTCGGCATGGCGCACAGTGCGGCGGAATGTGCGGAAAGAGTTACGGCTGGGTGAACCTGGAAGCCATCGATCAGGATCGAACTCGACCTCTTGTGCTTAGTAGTCCAGTTCACTAACCACTGAACTATCGCGGCTCCCTATCTTTTCTCTTTGCTTTCCTCTATCTCTTCGTCCCTTATTTTTCCACGTTATCACAACATTTTCCAGCTGTTTCATTCTCACTGCATAGCCAAATATGATGATCGTTTCTTCCTGATATTGAATTTTAGCTTGCTTTTTTATGTTAGCGTAAACAAATATCGTTGAATCGTTTTTTTTTTAGCACTGACTCATTGTATTCTAACGGTCAACATGTTTGCCTGACTAACGGAACGTTGTAACAAGGAGAAAGAATAATGTTGACTACCGCCTGATTGGTTAACCTCATTTAACCAGCTGTATCGTCTGATGTGTAATGGCGCCGAAAACTGTCAACCAATGGATTGGGAGGACGGTATCAATGCAACCCCCCCCCCCCCCCCCCCCCCGATGCGGGAAGGGCACAGAAATTCAACAATCGTAAGTCCACGTCACTCCTTCAGATGAAAATAGATAGGAGTTAAGATGGGTACAGCCAGAAACGAGAAACTTAGTGGGCGTGTAAGAAGACTTATCAACCATGACAGAACTGGAGTCGTCAGTTGTTGGACGATGAGGGACTTGCTGAGGAGCGCGTATGAGCCTCTATGGACATGATCGGAGTGCAATGATGATGACCCGCAAGTAACTCAATAACTCAGTAACTCAATCTTCAGTGTGATGTTTGTGTTGTACTGGGAGAATATGAGCAGTTATGTTAACAAAGGTTACTCAGACATTCTTCATTGTTTTCTTGATTGTCACTTCGTTCAAAGAATTAATTCTCAACATTATTAACGTTTCAGCGTTGTCCCTAGTCTTTATTATACCATGGATCATCGTAAAGGCGCTCTACGAGGATACGTTGTAAGTATGAGGCAGTTATAGGACGTGATCACTGCTTCTTTGTTTGTTAATAAATCTGGAACAAAGTGTTTAGTGGGTTAATGAATGGGAGACACTGTATGCTAAATGGTCACGTGTACATTTCGTTTATCCTTGATCTCGCAAACATGTGCCAATGAATGAGGGCAAATGGGGGGTAAAACATGTCCTTCAGTCGGTCAGTTCCACCAGTGGAGCAGAATGTTAATGTTGCCATCTGAGATCAGCGTGACTGAGAACGCTGGGAGCGGATTATTGTGGTTACTTTTATTGATGTGGTTATTGATGTGGTTATTGATGTGGTTATTGATATGGTTATTGGTGTTGTTATTGATGTGGTTATTGATGTGGTTATTGATATGGTTATTGGCGTTGTTATTGATGTTGTTATTGATGTGGTTATTGATGTGGTTATTGATATGGTTATTGGCGTTGTTATTGATGTGGTTATTGATGTGTTATTGATATGGTTATTGGCGTTGTTATTGATGTGGTTATTGGCGTTGTTATTGATGTGGTTATTGATGTGGTTATTGATGTGGTTATTGATATGGTTATTGGCGTTGTTATTGCTGTGGTTATTGGCGTTGTTATTGATGTGGTTATTGATGTGGTTATTGATGTGGTTATTGACGTTGTTATTGATGTGGTTATTGATGTGCTTATAGATGTGGTTATTGATGTGGTTATTGGCGTTGTTATTGATGTGGTTATTGATGTGGTTATTGATGTGGTTATTGATATGGTTATTGGCGTTGTTATTGATGTGGTTATTGATGTGGTTATTACTGTGGTTATTGATATGGTTATTGGCGTTGTTATTGATGTGGTTATTGGCGTTGTTATTGATGTGGTTATTGATGTGGTTATTGATATGGTTATTGGCGTTGTTATTGCTGTGGTTATTGGCGTTGTTATTGATGTGGTTATTGATGTGGTTATTGATGTGGTTATTGGCGTTGTTATTGATGTGGTTATTGATGTGCTTATAGATGTGGTTATTGATATGGTTATTGGCGTTGTTATTGATGTGGTTATTGATGTGGTTATTGATGTGGTTATTGATATGGTTATTGGCGTTGTTATTGATGTGGTTATTGATGTGGTTATTGATGTGGTTATTGATATGGTTATTGGCGTTGTTATTGATGTGTTTATTGGCGTTGTTATTGATGTGGTTATTGATGTGGTTATTGGCGTTGTTATTGATGTGGTTATTGATGTGGTTATTGATGTGGTTATTGATATGGTTGTTGGCGTTGTTATTGATATGGTTATTGACGTTGTTATTGGTGTGGTTATTGATGTGGTTATTGATGTGGTTATTGATGTGGTTATTGATGTGGTTATTACTGTTGTTATTGATATGGTTATTGACGTTGTTATTGATGTGGTTATTGATGTTGGTATTGATGTTGTTATTGATATGGTTATTGACATTGTTATTGATGTGGTTACTGATGTTGTTATTACTGTTGTTATTGATATGGTTATTGACGTTGTTATTGATGTGGTTATTGATGTTGTTATTACTGTTGTTATTGATATGGTTATTGACGTTGTTATTAATGTGGTTATTGTTGTGGTTATTGATGCGGTAGTAACAAACAACACAAGAAGAGATAGAATACCAAATGAAATCATAAGAAAAATAGTAGGAACAAAACCCTGCCAAGAATATATAGAACAACAACAACTTAAATGGTTTGGCCACCTGGTCAGAATGAATCCTTACCAATCACCATCAAGGGCGTTCTTCTCGAGAATGCATGGAAAAAGAAAAAAAGAGGAAGACCCAGAAGAAGATGGATAGATGCAGTAACAGAGACGTGTAACAACAAAGGAAAATCACTAATTCAGACAATTCGAGCAGCTCAAGAACGACAAATGATATAAACCACGACACCTTTTAGGTATCAGTGAAAAGAGAAAAGTAGAAGAAGATTGATGCGGTTATTGATGTGGTTATTGATGTGGTTATTGATGTGGTTATTGATGTTGTTATTGATGTGGTTATGGATGTTGTTATTGATGTGGTTATTGATGTGGTTATTGATGTGGTTATTGATGTGGTTATTGATATGGTTATTGATGTGGTTATTGATGTGGTTATTGATGTTGTTATTGATATGGTTATTGATGTGGTTATTGATGTGGTTATTGATGTGGTTATTGATATTGTTATTTATATTGTTATTGATGTAGTTATTGATGTGGTTATTGATGTGGTTATTGATGTGGTTATTGATGTGGTTATTGATGCGGTTATTGGTATTGTTATTGATGTGGTTATTGATATTGTTATTGATGTGGTTATTGATATTGTTAATGATGTGGTTATTGATATTGTTATTGATGTTGTTATTGATGTTGTTATTGATGTGGTTATGGATGTTGTTATTGATGTGGTTATTGATATTGTTATTGATGTGGTTATTGATATTGTTATTGATGTGGTTATTGATATTGTTATTGATGTGGTTATTGATATGGTTATTGATGTGGTTATTGATATTGTTATTGATGTGGTTATTGATATTGTTATTGATGTGGTTATTGATATTGTTATTGATGAGGTTATTGATATGGTTATTGATGTTGTTATTGATTATTGATATATTTATTGAAGTGGTTATTGATGTGGTTATTGAAATTGTTATTATTGTGGTTATTGATATTGTTATTGATGTGGTTATTGATATTGTTATTGATGTGGTTATTGATATTGTTATTGATATTGTTATTGATGTGGTTATTGATGTGGCTATTGATATTGTTATTGATGTGGTTATTGATGTGGTTGTTGATATTGTTATTGATGTGGTTATTGATGTGGTTATTGATATTGTTATTGATGTGGTTGTTGATATTGTTATTGATGTGGTTATTGATGTGGTTATTGATATTGTTATTGATGTGGTTATTGATATTGTTATTGATGTGGTTATTGATATTGTTATTGATGTGATTATTGATATTGTTATTGATGTTGTTATTGATGTGGTTGTTGATATTGTTATTGATGTGGTTATTGATGTGGTTATTGATATTGTTATTGATGTGGTTATTGATGTGGCTGTTGATATTGTTATTGATGTGGTTATTGATGTGGTTATAGATATTGTTATTGATGTGGTTATTGATATTGTTATTGATGTGGTTATTGATATTGTTATTGATGTGGTTATTGATGTGTTTGTTGATATTGTTATTGATGTGGTTATTGATATTGTTATTGATGTGGTTATTGATATTGTTATTGATGTGGTTATTGATATTGTTATTGATGTGGTTATTGATATTGTTATTGACGTTGTTATTGATGTTGTTATTGATGTGGTTATTGACGTTGTTATTGATGTGGTTATTGACGTTGCTATTATGTGGTTATTACTGTTGTTATTGATGTCGTTTTTGACGTTGTTATTGATGTGGTTATTACTGTTGTTATTGATGTGGTTATTGACGTTGTTATTGATGTGGTTATTACTGTTGTTATTGATGTGGTTATTGACGTTGTTATTGATGTGGTTATTACTGTTGTTATTGATGTGGTTATTGACGTTGTTATTGATGTGGTTATTACTGTTGTTATTGATGTGGTTATTGATGTGGTTATTGACGTTGTTATTGATGTGGTTATTGACGTTGTTATTGATGTGGTTATTACTTTTGTTATTGATGTGGTTATTGACGTTGTTCTTGATGTGGTTATTACTGTTGTTATTGATGTGGTTATTACTGTTGTTATTGATGTGGTTTATTGATGAGGTTATTGACGTTGCTATTGATATTGTTATCTCTCTATCTGTATTTCTTCACTTCCCCCTGTCTCCTTTGGAGTTTTGAGTAAGATACAATGTTCTTGTTCTCGCGCTTTTCTCAACTTCCCTCATTGTCAGTTGACGTTGTCTCGGGGTAAGCCTCTTGCTGTTCTCCCATTCTTCTCTTTTAATATATGCTTTGCATGGTAAGGATTTGCACGTATAGAGATTGTGTGTATATAGATTGTGTGCGTAGAGATTGTGTGTATATAGATTGTGTACGGACATTAAAAAAAAGTAAAAAGCTCCGTCACGTCAAGTGGCGTATATGGAATAAGGTGTTATTGACCATACTGTTTACAGACCTTCGGTACATGATTTTTGGGGTAATGTGGTCGGTATTACGCCCATGCCCTTTATTTTCCCAGAAAAAATCCCGTACCCATCTAAGGCTGGGTGAACCGGAAGCCGTTGGTCAGGATCGAACCTGACCTCTTGTCCATTGTAGTCCAGTTCACTAACCAGCGAGCTATCGTGGCTCTCGTATGCGGACATGCGTGGAGTTCATTGAAATGTGTTCATTATGGAGACTGACAAACAGACAGATAGAGATGGATGGATTGATGGATGGGTGGATGGAGGGATGGGTGGATGGTTGGATGGATGGATGGATGGATGGATGGATGGATGGATGGGTGGATGGAGGGATGGGTGGATGGATGGATGGATGGATGGATGGATGGATGGATGGATGGATGGATGGATGGATGGAGAAGTGGATAGGTGGACGAGTGGATGATTTCGTTTTTACATAGGGAAGGGAGATGTTTATAAAGTACACAAAGTTCTGGTATCTGTGTTTGAGACAATGTGACCAATAGAATTTTGTGTTTCAGTTGCTGGAACATACAAAGTAATCCTGATTACTATTGGATTCTGCGTGGCTCTGGAGTTGGAGTAGTGGTGGTAAGTGTTTGCGTCATCACTTGATACTCTAGTCTTAGCCCACATATGATATCATAAATTACCTTGACATTGTGTTTCGCACTGTTCACCCTATCTTTTCTCTCTTTTTCTCTTCTCGTTTTCTCCTTACCCTTCCTCGTTTTCTTCTTTCATTTTTGTTCCCAATTTTTCATTGTTTGGTTCCTTTGGTCTAACTAAATCCTACCTGCCCTATTTTCTATTAATCTTTTAACCAGACACAACATACATCCTGGCAATCGTCTTTTCCCCTATTATTTCCGCCGTATTGTTTGAGCTGTGTAGTTGAGTTTTTTTTTACTTGGAATTTTGTGTTTAATCTGTTGTTTGATATACCCGAGGAAGGTTTTGCCGAAACGTTGTAGTTTGTCTTGTCTTTCTGTTAGTCTAGCTGCTCAATATCATTTTATGTTTATTTTATATGGTCACTGTTAGCACGTACCGTTGTAATATTTCTATAATGTTGTACATGGTCACTGTTAGCACGTGCCGTTGCAATATTTCTATAATGTTGTACATGGTCACTGTTAGCACGTGCCGTTGCAATATTTCAATAATGTTAGTATATGGTCACTGTTAGCACGTGCCGTTTCAATATTTCTATAATGTTGTATATAGTCACTGTTAGCACGTGCCGTTTCAATATTTCTATAATGTTGTACGTGGTCACTGTTAGCACCTGCCATTGCAATATTTCTATAATGTTGTATATGGTCACTGTTAGCACGTGCCGTTTCAATATTTCTATAATGTTGTACGTGGTCACTGTTAGCACCTGCTATTGCAATATTTCTATAATGTTGTACATGGTCACTGTTAGCACCTGCCATTGCAATATTTCTATAATGTTGTATATGGTCACTGTTAGCACGTGCCGTTTCAATATTTCTATAATGCAATATTTCTATAATGTTGTACGTGGTCACTGTTAGCACCTGCCATTGCAATATTTCTATAATGTTGTACATGGTCACTGTTAGCACCTGCCATTGCAATATTTCTAAAATGTTGTACATGGTCACTGTTAGCACCTGCCATTGCAATATTTCTATAATGTTGTACATGGTCACTGTTAGCACCTGCCATTGCAATATTTCTATAATGTTGTACATGGTCACTGTTAGCACGTGCCGTTGCAATATTTCTATAATGTTGTACATGGTCACTGTTAGCACGTGCCGTTGCAATATTTCTATAATGTTGTACATGGTCACTGTTAGCATGTGCCGTTGCATTATTTCTATAATGTTGTATATGGTCACTGTTAGCACCTGCCATTGCAATATTTCTATAATGTTGTATATAGTCACTGTTAGCACGTGCCGTTGCAATATTTCTGTAATGTTGTACATGGTTACTGTTAGCACGTGCCATTGCAATATTTCTATAATGTTGTATATGGTCACTGTTAGCACGTGCCGTTGCAATATTTCTATAATGTTGTATATGGTCACTGTTAGCACGTGCCGTTGCAATATTTCTATAATGTTGTACATGGTTACTGTTAGCACCTATTTATTGACCTTTCGAGCCGTAACCGGCCCAAAGGGCGTAGACCAAGATACACCTTCTCCTATATGAATTTTTGTTCTAGCAGTTTTCTTTTAAAGATATTTTATCAAATCTCGCCATCTGTCTCTGTTCTGTGCAAGCAGTTCTATCTCATTGAGGGAGCCGATTCCTGCTGCTCTTGCCTCTCTCATCAATGTTCTTCTCAGTGTCTCCCTGGGTCTTCCTCTTTTTCTTTTACCTGTTGTTTCCCATATGAGGGCTTGCTTTGCTATTCGATTATTATCTCTTCTCATCACATGTCCAACGTATGACCATCGTCTTTTCTTTATTACTGAAGATATTAGTGGTTGATTTGGCGATTTCTCTAATTTCCTCGTTTGTTTTGAATTCGTTCCATGCTATAATGTATTTTAGTATGACGTATTTTCCTTAGACATTTATTATCGAATGCGTTCAACTTTGTTTCTATATCTCTTGTTGTTTTCCAGCTTTCACACGCATACGTAAGGGTTGATAGTACATTTGATTTGAATAGTCTAAGTTTTGTGTTTGTGCTGATGAGTTTTGATAGCACCTGCCATTGCAATATTTCTATAATGTTGTATATGGTCACTGTTAGCATGTGCCGTTGCAATACTTCTATAATGTTGTATATGGTCACTGTTAGCACCTGTCATTGCAATATTTCTATAATGTTGTATATGGTCACTGTTAGCATGTGCCGTTGCAATACTTCTATAATGTTGTATATGGTCACTGTTAGCACCTGTCATTGCAATATTTCTATAATGTTGTATATGTTTACTGTTAGCACCTGCCATTGCAATATTTCTATAATGTTGTATATGGTCACTGTTAGCACCTGCCGTTGCAATATTTCTATAATGTTGTATATCCTCTAATCTTTGACCTTTCTAGAGTCTTGAAACCAAAACTTGGGGACTTTCTCTAAAGGTAAAAGTCGACCATAGGATAAAAAGAACCGAGGTTCAAATTCTGCTATGACGGTAGCAATGTTTTCCTCCATTCCGTAGTTCTTCCCTTCCCGATCTTCATGGAGTGAGATTCAACACCTATCGGATAACGGTAAAAAAAAAAAAAATTAATAAAAATCAGGAAGTTCTGTGTGCACTCACGCACGTTAAAAAACCTTTGGCAGTTGGAAATTGAATAGAGTAAGCTGAAGATAGCCACTAACTGGACACGGGACCAGAAAAAAGTGGAAACTTTCGACGACATCAAATGAGGGAACTGCTGAAGTCATGGAACATCGGCTTATGTGGAGAGGGAAGTTTATGGTGCTACATGTGTGGCAAATGCGAAAGGTGATTTTATTTTTCATTACTTTCTCTTGTATCCGTCAGGATGTCCAGGGAGATACAAAGTTATGGTCCTTGCTCGTTTGGCTGCTTCAGTCATTGTCAACTGAACTTGTTGTAGAGTTTCTTTGATGTTGTCTGTCCATCTCACTCTAGGTCTGCCTCATGTTCATTTCCCTTCTCCTCTTTTAATATTTGCATTGTATGGTAAGGAACCGAGCCGCGATAGCTCTGTGGTTAGTGAACTGGACTACAAAGTACAAGAGGTAGGGTTCGATCCCAACCGACGGCTTCCGGGTTCACCCAGCCTTAAATTGGCACCGGAATTTTTTCAGGGAAAGTAAAGCGGCACGGGCGTAAAACTGATCATATTACCCCAAAAATCATGTGCTGAAGGTCTGTAAAATGTATGGTTACTAACACCATATTCCCTATACGGCACTTGGCGTGAGGGGGCTCTTTACTTTTTTTTTTATGCTAAGGAACCACACGGCATTCTTTCTGCATGGGCAAGCTAGTTTATTTATTGTTTTTTGTTTTTGTTTATGTAGCTTAGAATTGACCAAATGCCTACTCTTTCTCTAATAATATTATTTAAGATTCTGTATTTTCCGGTCACTCCAAAAAAGCTTTTCTCATCTACAGGAAACATTATATTCACGTAACATTCAGCTTCTTAGCACTTCGCAATGGATATATAAAGATGGTGTACGCAAATAAACAAACAAAAAACCAGAACTTTGATTCTTGCTCTCGTCTCGTGGAGGCTGGTTAGGCATCACTCGTGAGATCCTCGAATAACTGTATTTTATGTCAAAGTTGACTGATGCCATGAAGTGATTCCTGTAATGTCCATGTATTTCCTCTTCCTTGCGTATCTCCGAATGACATTGACAATTTTTTTTCTATCATCTTATCTCACATTTTGAAATTTAATTTTCTTCTTTTTTGCCTTAGGTAATGATCATGTTTGATATTTAAAACAGAGAGTTGTTAACAATATATTATCAATTATCCTTATAATGTTTTTTTTTGCCACTTTGATGTTTGCGGGAGTGTTTACCTGTTCAAGGTGGACCATGCCAACATATCAACCGCTGCTCCTCAATCAGGCAATCCTAAGTGGTTCTCCAGTCTGATGTTGTTATAATGATGCATTGACACTGTTAATTATAGTTACGATTTAACAATGTTAACTTATAGCTACGATTTAACCATGTTAACTTATAGCTAAGATTTAACAATGTTAACTTATAGCTACGATTCAACAATGTTAACTTATAGCTACGATTTAGCAATGTTAAATTATAGCTACGATTCAACAATGTTAACTTATAGTTACGATTTAACAATGTTAAATTATAGCTACGATTCAACAATGTTAACTTATAGTTACGATTTAACAATGTTAAATTATAGCTACGATTCAACAATGTTAACTTATAGTTACGATTTAACAATGTTAAATTATAGCTACGATTCAACAATGTTAACTTATAGCTACGATTTAGCAATGTTAACTTATAGCTACGATTTAACTATGTTAACTTATAGCTACGATTTAACCATGTTAACTTATAGCTAAGATTTAACAATGTTAAATTATAGCTAAGATTTAACAGTGTTAACTTATAGCTACGATTTAACAATGTTAACGTATAGCTACGATTCAACAATGTTAAATTATAGCTACGATTTAACAATGTTAACTTATAGCTACGATTCAACAATGTTAACTTATAGCTACGATTTAACAATGTTAACTTATAGCTACGATTCAACAATGTTAACTTATAGCTACGATTCAACAAACTTAACTTATAGCTACGATTTAACAATGTTAACTTATAGCTACGATTCAACAATGTTAACTTATAGCTACGATTTAACAATGTTAACTTATAGCTACGATTCAACAATGTTAACTTATAGCTACGATTCAACAAACTTAACTTATAGCTACGATTTAACACAAGTTAAGTTCATACTTATTTATTAACCATGTTAACGTGTAACTGTGCACTCGTATTAACACTGTTAACTTATTTATCATCATCATCATCAAGTACTGTGCTTGCTGTTGTAGGTGATCATGTCTCTCCACAATTTTCGAGTTCGACAGTTATTTATCATTTCAGTTGTTGACCTTCTTGCCATCCATCCCTTTAAGCTGTCTGGTATCTTTTCTCTTTGATTCCCTCTATTTTTTAGTCCCTCAATTTTTCTAGTTGTTACAATATATTCCAGCTGTTCCCTTCTCATTACATGGCCAAAAAATGATGATTGTTTCTTCCTAATATTGAAAATTAGCTCTCTTTTTACTTTGCCCTCTTTCAGAACGTTTTCATTACTCTTCTTAGCTGTCCATGGTATTCTCAACATTCTTCAGTAAAACCACATCTCTACAGCCTCCAGTGATTTTCTTGTATGTTGTCTTATTGTACCATGATTAATATCCATATGTTAAGACTGGCTCTACATAACATTTGAGCAGTATCTTCCTCATTTTTTTTTAAAGCTGCCTTTGCCTGAGCCATTCTGCATCTCACCTCCGTTGTACATCTACCATCTGAAGTTACCAATGTTTCCAGATATTTAATTACATTCATTTAAATTATAGCTATATATTAACTATCACCTTCAACTGATATCTATAGTAAGTAGTAAAGTACCAACATCACGCCAAGAGACGTATAGGGAAATATGGTTTTAGTGAACCTATATTTTACAGACCTTCAACACATGATTTTGGGGTAATGTGGTCGGTATTACGTCCGTGCTGCTTTATTTTCCCAGAAAAAAACCGGTACCCATTTAAGGCTGGGTGAACCCGGAAGCCGTCGGTTGGGATCGAACCCTACCCCATGTCCTTTGTAGTCCAGTTCACTAACCACTGAGCTATCGCGGCTCCCAACTAATATCTATGGGGTAAAAAATTACCTTTGGAATTAACTTAAAGTTTGGAGCATACTCCAAGAGAAATAATTTAGGAACATACTTCAAGAGAAATAATTTAGGAACATACTTCAAGAGAAATAATTTAGGAATATACTTCAAGAGAAATAATTTAGGAACATACTTCAAGAGAAATAATTTAGGAACATACTTCAAGAGAAATAATTTAGGAACATACTTCAAGAGAAATAATTTAGGAACTTACTTCAAGAGAAATAATTTAGGAACTTACTTCACGAGAGATAATTTAGGAATATACTTCAAGAGAAATAATTTAGGAACATACTTCAAGAGAAATAATTTAGGAACATATTTCAAGAGAAATAATTTAGGAACTTACTTCAAGAGAAATAATTTAGGAACATACTTCAAGAGAAATAATTTAGGAACACACTTCAAGAGAAATAATTTAGGAACATACTTCAAGAGAAATAATTTAGGAACATATTTCAAGAGAAATAATTTAGGAACATACTTCAAGAGAAATAATTTAGGAACATACTTCAAGAGAAATAATTTAGGAACTTACTTCAAGAGAAATAATTTAGGAACATATTTCAAGAAAAATAATTTAGGAACTTACTTCAAGAGAAATAATTTAGGAACTTACTTCAAGAGAAATAATTTAGGAGCTTACTTCAAGAGAAATAATTTAGGAACGTACTTCAAGAGAAATAATTTAGGAACATACTTCAAGAGAAATAATTTAGGAACTTACTTCAAGAGAAATAATTTAGGAACATATTTCAAGAGAAATAATTTAGGAACATACTTCAAGAGAAATAATTTAGGAACATATTTCAAGAGAAATAATTTAGGAACATACTTCAAGAGAAATAATTTAGGAACATATTTCAAGAGAAATAATTTAGGAACATACTTCAAGAGAAATAATTTAGGAGCATACTTCAAGAGAAATAATTTAGGAACATATTTCAAGAGAAATAATTTAGGAACATACTCCAAGAAAAATAATTTAGGAACATACTTCAAGAGAAATAATTTAGGAATATACTTCAAGAGAAATAATTTAGGAACTTACTTCAAGAGAAATAATTTAGGAACTTACTTCAAGAGAAATAATTTAGGAACTTCAAGAGAAATAATTTAGGAACTTACTTCAAGAGAAATAATTTAGGAATATACTTCAAGAGAAATAATTTAGGAACTTCAAGAAAAATAATTTAGGAACATACTTCAAGAGAAATAATTTAGGAATATACTTCAAGAGAAATAATTTGGGAACATACTTCAAGAGAAATAATTTAGGAACTTACTTCAAGAGAAATAATTTAGGAACATACTTCAAGAGAAATAATTTAGGAACTTACTTCAAGAGAAATAATTTAGGAACTTACTTCAAGAGAAATAATTTAGGAACTTACTTCAAGAGAAATAATTTAGGAACTTACTTCACGAGAGATAATTTAGGAACTTACTTCAAGAGAAATAATTTAGGAACGTACTTCAAGAGAAATAATTTATGAACTTACTTCAAGAGAAATAATTTAGGAACGTACTTCAAGAGAAATAATTTAGGAACTTACTTCAAGAGAAATAATTTAGGAACTTACTTCAAGAGAAATAATTTAGGAACATACTTCAAGAGAAATAATTTAGGAACATACTTCAAGAGAAATAATTTAGGAACTTACTTCACGAGAGATAATTTAGGAATATACTTCAAGAGAAATAATTTAGGAACATACTTCAAGAGAAATAATTTAGGAACATACTTCAAGAGAAATAATTTAGGAACTTCAAGAGAAATAATTTAGGAACTTACTTCAAGAGAAATAATTTAGGAACTTACTTCAAGAGAAATAATTTAGGAACTTACTTCAAGAGAAATAATTTAGGAACTTACTTCAAGAGAAATAATTTAGGAACATATTTCAAGAGAAATAATTTAGGAACTTACTTCAAGAGAAATAATTTAGGAACTTACTTCAAGAGAAATAATTTAGGAACTTACTTCAAGAGAAATAATTTAGGAACATACTTCAAGAGAAATAATTTAGGAACGTACTTCAAGATAGATAATTTACGAACGTGCTTCATCACAAGTGTCAGCAGATTCCAGTCAGCATTCTTGTGTATGTACATAATGATCAATGTAGCATGGTAACAACCGAAAGCTCCAGAAGACTGCTAAAATGCCATCATCATATCAATATGGAAAAAGAAAGGTAACAAGAAATGTGTAAAAGTTATACTCCAAAATTATGGGGAAAAAAGGCTAAGACCAATTATTAAACTACAGATCAACAACTTCCAAATGGGATTACGAAAAGAAGAGAATGTACTAGCACACTATTCATAAAAAAAAAACAGCTAGCAGAAAAGACAACAGATCACAACAAAATATGTACATAGCTTTCATTGACCAGGAAAAAGCATTCGACAGAGTAAACAGAGAACAACTGTGGGAGATACTAACAACATACGGAGTAAGCCAACATCTAACCAACCTAATTAAAAGTCTCTACATCAACAGCAACTGCACAGAACAAAATCACGCTACACAGACCACTTTAAAGTTATAACAGGCGTAAGACAGGAGTGCATGATATCTCTCTCATTATTTCTTACATACATGGACTACATATGCAAGTTAGACAACCCATCTGAGGTAGAGAAGCGCAACGAGCTTCTATTTGCAGACGCTCTGCACTAATTCGTGGACAAATAGAAGACAACTAGAACATTTAAATAGACTTAACAGTGCAGACTCTACAGACAACATAAATAGACTTCAACAAAGACGGAAGTCATGAAAATAAAAACAGAACATTAACATAACTATAGACTGCAAACAATTAAAACAAGTGACGGAATTTAAATACAATGGAAAGTTAAAATCAGGAAAAATTGAAAAAAAAAAGAAAAATGGTATTTAGAAGCTTTACGTGATTAGTAGACGACACAGATTCGAACGACGTTTCGGCTCAATAGGCCTTCAGCAGGAACAAACAAACAACATACACACACACAGATATGTGAATAAATAAAACTAATCCTACATAGCTAACTAGTAATGAAACATCAAAAACAAAATAATCGAAATATGTTGACTTCCCTGTGTGTAGTGGACTATGGTCAGGCTATGAAAGGAATTTCTCACGGGTGTAGCTGTAATTTATACCCTGTGGTCAGAGGTGAAGGGTTCTAAAAATACACGAGTGGGGGGAACGCTATCTAGGTACGTCGACTACAAAGGCACAGGCAATATCTGAAAGTCTAAGGGCCCATAAATACATGTATACACACACACAGATGCGTGTATACACATGTACACGTGCAAGAAGACATGCACATACTAATACATATCAACATACACATGCATATACACACACATACATGTGTATGCATACAAGCAAGCACACATATACATATATATACCAATACCCGTGCCTATGAACACATACATGCATGTGCACATCCATTAAAATCATAAGCACCAGAAATAGACTCAAGATACAACAAAGCTTGTCAAATTATAGGACAGCCATTACCACAGCTGTCCAGCAAGGAAATAACTCTAGAGGTAAAGCGGGCACTCTACAATACAATCTTCATCCCAACGTTGTATCAATGCCAGTCCTTGACCCTAGATACAAGAACAATAAGAAAAAATAACCTCACACGTGATAACGCAAAAAGATCAAAACACAAGGAGCCTTCGATAAACGTTGCGAGAACACCAAACTCAAGGACCGACCACGAGAAAGATATATTGATAGAATATTAGAAATATTAGGAAACATAACAGCAGGAGAGGCCAATAGAAGAGCAAAAGACCGTAAATTTCTATCTCCTTTCGACACTGAAAGGCAATTAAGGTATGAAAGAAGAGGAAGAAAACTTCTTTCTGTTGAGTTATAAGGATCTCAACGATAAGATTCCGTAACCGAAAGAATATGTGGGCCCTGGATTCTGGCAGAACCTGTTTTTTTGGGGGGTGTGGGGTAAATGTAATACATGGAAGAAGCTGATTTTCATGCGAGATTACGATGACGTGTACGTGACGTTAACCTCAACACACTCCACACATTTATTGATGAAAGTTTTCCCATTCAGACAGGTCACATGGTACACAGAATATTTATTTAAAGCAAAAAAAAAAAAAAAAAAAAAAAGGATCTTTACAGTTTCTTTCTGTGCAAGAATTTCTTTGTTTTTTTTTGGGTTTTTTTTGGTAAAGTGCAGTAGAACAGACAGACAGATAAGATATACAGACAAATAAACATTCTCTTTCTCTTTCTTTCCCTCTCTTCCTCTCTCTCTATTTCTTTCTCTCTTTTTTTTCTTTTTCCCTTTCCTTTCTCTCTCTTTCTCTTTCTCTCTCTTTCTTTCTCTCTTCTCTTTCTTTCTCTCTCTCTCAGTTTTTCTTTCTATCTCTCTCGTTCTCTCTCTCTTTAACTCTCTTTCTCTATCTTTCTCTCTTTTTCTCTCTCTCTTTCTTTCGCTCTCTTTCTCTCTCTCTCTCTCTCTCTCTTTCTTTCTTTCTTTCTCTCCTTCTCTTTCTCTCACTTTGTCTTTCTCTCTATTTCTCTATTTCTCTCTTTATCTCTTTCTCTGATTCTTTTTTCTTTCTCTCTCTCTTTTTCTCTTTCTCTCTCTCTTTCTTCTCGTTCTCTCTCTTTCTTTCTCACTTTCAATCTTTCTTTCTCTCTCTCTCTCTCTCTCTCTCTCTCTCTCTCTGATACGTTTACAGCATTGTCTGCAAGGATTCTTGATTTATAAAAGTCTATAATTTGAAGCAAGCCTCATTTAAAGAGACACTTGTTCTAACAAAGTCATCTTATTTCCCTACACCAATATCAGCTGTGTTGTTCGCTGAGCATTAGCCTAAGCCCTGTCACTCGAGCGTTATGAGAAATTGGAGATATCATTCTCGACATTAATTATCAGAGAATATCTGTCTATGCGAGTACATGCCCAACAGAAGGAAATGAATGTGTCAGATACGGGTGATATCGTCACAGCTTGTGATGTTTAATATTCTTCTTTCCTTCGTCGTTATCTTCGAGCGTCGAGGGGAGATATAGTTTGCAATCTTTAGCTCTTCTGTTTCCATATGATGCTGTTATGTTTCCTAGTACTTCTAATGTTCCGTCAATTCATCTTTAGCTCTTCTATTGTCCTCTGCTACTGTTATGTTTCCTAGTGTTTCTAATGTTCCATCAATTCATCTTTAGCTCTTCTATTATCCTCTGCTACTGTTATGTTTCCTAGTGTTTCTAATGTTCCGTCAATTCATCTTTAGCTCTTCTATTGTCCTCTGCTACTGTTATGTTTCCTAGTGTTTCTAATGTTCCATCAATCCATCTTTAGCTCTTCTATTGTCCTCTGCTACTGTTATGTTTCCTAGTACTTCTAATGTTCCGTCAATTCATCTTTAGCTCTTCTATTGTCCTCTGCTACTGTTATGTTTCCTAGTGTTTCTATGTTCCACCAATTCGTCTTTACCTCTTATGTTGGCCTCTGTTACTGTTATGTTTCCTAGTGTTTCTATGCTCCACCAATCCATCTTTAGCTCTTATGTTGGCCTCTCCTACTGTTATGTTTCCTAGTGTTTCTATGCTCCACCAATCCATCTTTATCTCTGATGTTGGCCTCTCCTACTGGTGTTTCCTACTCACTTAAATGCAAGGTGAAGCCGAGTTGCTGTAATTTTCTAATCAGTGTTTCAGTTTCAGTCTACAAGATTTAAAACTTAGAGCGCATTTTACTGTTATTGTTTCGCCAAATGAACAGCCAGTTCAGCTTTGTAAACATTTTCTACACAACAATTGAATAATGTATATTTTTAAGTCGAAGAGACGTTTATCATATTGACAAAATTGCTAAACGTTTGTGTTCCTAATGTATTTTAACAAATCCGGGACAAATTCGGGACAGTAACGAATCCGGGATAAAGGTTGAAAAAACAGTAAAAAAAATCGGGACGTCTGGTCACCTTAACGTTAAGCCAAGATAAAGGCTGTCGAAGACGGAGTGTGTCAGCCACAGCGCAAGTTCAAGGGAAAGATTAGGACGAGTACCGACCATGTGACAATTGTGATGTTCGTACCGCTCCTTCAAAAGAATCAAGTTTGCGTGAACATAAGACTTGAACGCTGAATAAGAAAAAAAAATAAAATGGGATTTGTACAGCACGTCAATCTTCTTTTACTGCAAAGTAAAATTATGTAACCATGTGCTCCTTTTTAGGAAACAATGCTGCAGGAAGGAAGGAAGGAAAGAAGGAAGGAGGGAGATAGGGAGGGAGGTATGGAGGACCAATAGAAAAAATAGTAGTATACTAAAAGCTATGTATCATTGATATAAAACAAATAGTAGTATAATAAAAGCTATTTATCACTGACAGAGAATACATGGCCAAATACATGGCCATTGCTGTGTGTGTGTTTTTGGTTGTTCCTGCTGAAGACCTATTGGGCCGAAACGTCGTTTAAATCTATGTCGTCCACTAATCACGTAAAGCTTCTAACATACCATTTTTTTCTATTTTTTTTTCAATTTTCCCTCACATTCAGCTTTACTGCAGCTTCGCAATTGTATGCATTCATTTGCATTTCTTTGCCTTAACCCCCTAATAAAAGCTATGTATCATAGATATAAAACAAATAGTAGTATATTAAAAGCTATGTATCTTATATATAAAACAAATAGTAGTATAATAAAAGCTATGTATCATTGATATAAAACAAATAGTAGTATAATAAAAGCTATGTATCATTGATATAAAACAAATAGTAGTATAATAAAAGCTATGTATCATTGATATAAAACAAATAGTAGTATAATAAAAGCTATGTATCATTGATATAAAACAAATAGTAGTATAATAAAAGCTATGTATCATTGATATAAAACAAATAGTAGTATAATAAAAGCTATGTATCATTGATATAAAACAAATAGTAGTATAATAAAAGCTATGTATCATTGATATAAAACAAATAGTAGTATAATAAAAGCTATGTATCATTGATATAAAACAAATAGTAGTATAATAAAAGCTATGTATCATTGATATAAAACAAATAGTAGTATAATAAAAGCTATGTATCATTGATATAAAACAAATAGTAGTATAATAAACACTATGTATCACTTAGTAAAACAAACATGCAAAGCTGAAAAGATCAAAACACATAAAAAAAGTAAATACTAACATCAATGATGTCATCCACAGATCAATTTCTTTCTTCTACTGAACATTTGTCGTAAATTGTTCTTGAAGCTACGTCACAGTTCGCAAGTGGGCACCTGTGGTAATTCAAAATACAGGTATGAATATATAATGGTAAAAAAAAGATTGTCCATGATTTACTCCTGTATACCCTCTTACTGAACCTCACTGTGTACTGTCTAACAGTTTAACAAATGCGTACTGTCAATCTTTATGGCACTGTCACTTATTTTATTATCGTATACTTAATAGTGTATTAAAAACTATGAAAGAAAGCATATAGTATTATACTGTAGAGCCATTCTTAACATATGGATGTGAATCATGGACAGTAGGACAACAGACAAGAAAATCACTGGAGTCTGTAGAAATGTGGTTTTACAGAAGAATGTTGAGAATACCATGGACAGCTAAGAAGAGTAACGAAAATGTTCTGAGAGAGATCAAAGCAAAAAGGGAGCTAATGTCAAATATTAGGAAGAAACAATCATCATTTTTTGGCCATGTAATGAGAAGGGAACAGCTGGAATATATTGTAACGCCTGTAAAAAATTGAGGGACGAAGAGATAGAGGGAAGCAAAAAGAAAAAAATAACAGACAGCTTAAGAGTAATAGCCTGGCAGAAGGTCAACAACAGAAATGATAAATAACTGTCGAGATCGAAAGTTGTGGAGAGACATGATCACCTACGCCAGCAGGCCCGGTACTTGATGATGATACTTAAGATGTACATGCGTTAGTGTTGAAAAAAAGAAATACTCTAAAGCATCACTAGTTGGGAATGACAGAAAACCAAAATGAGAATATTCAACTCAAACGTGTTATCAACGCTTACGTGTGCTGGCGAAAGCTGGAAAACATTAAAAGAGATTGCGAGAAAACTAAACAATTTTGGAAGACAAAAGTCAAAGAAGAATGCTTGGTGTACAATGGAATGAATTCAAGTCTAATATTGAGATCAGAGAAATGGTCAGGCAACCAACGATCTCATTTACAATTAGGAAGAGAAGACGGACATATGTTGGAGAAATGAAAAAAAATATGAATAAAAAAAATATATATGCAAAAAATATAAATGAACAAAATAGAAAAAAAAACGATATGGTTAAAGCTTCATGTAACAAGTGGACAACACAAACCAGAACAACTTCCGGGTCGCGAACAATAATACAAGCCCTATGTGACGTCACAGCGCAGAGCGGGAAAGATCAAGACTGTAATATATTTTATAGATTATAACTATGTATGAGTCCCCTTTAACTGTAGGGTAATATATTTTATAGATTATAACTATGTATGAGTCCCTTTAACTGTAGGGTAATATATTTTATAGATTATAACTATGTATGAGTCCCCTTTAACTGTAGGGTAATATATTTTATAGATTATAACTATGTATGAGTCAACTTTAACTGTAGGGTAATATATTTTATAGATTATAACTATGTATGAGTCCCCTTTAACTGTAGGGAAATATATTTTACGATGCACTGTTTATAGAGGATTGTGGAACGACATGATCGCCTACGTCAACCAGTATGGCACATGATGATGATGATGAATATATTTTATAAATTATAACTATGTATGAGGCACCATTGGGAGCCACGATAGCTCAGTGGTTAGTGAACTGGACTTACAAAGGACAAGAGGTAGGGTTCGATCCCAACCGACGGCTTCCGGATTCACCCAGCCTTTAATGGGAACCGGATTTTTTTCTGGGAAAGTAAAGCAGCACGGGCGTAATACCGACCACATTACCCCACAAATCATGTGCCGAAGGTCTGTACAAATTATGGTCACTAACACCATATTCCCTATACGCCACTTGGCGTGACGGGGTACTTTACTTTTTTTTTCTTTTTCTATGAGGCACCATTAACTGTATGATAATATATTTTATAGATTTTAATTATGGATGAGGCAATCTTCATCATCATCATTGGGTGCCGTCTCCACATCGAAGTTTGGCTACCATGGAGCGCCATTCCACTCTGTCGCTTGCTTTGATGGTGCAGATTGGCACCATTAACTGTGGATAATATATTTCACTGGTCACAACCAGTGATGGAAAATATAAAACTGAAATAAACAAAAGAATAGGAATAGCAAAAAGTAATTTTAACGCTATGAAAATTATACTAACATCAAAACAAATAAAACCAGGGCTAAAACTAAGAATAGCAAAATGTTATATTTTCTCAAAATTCATATATGGTGCAAAAACATGGACACTAGACAAGAAAAGAGAACAGAGAATTAAGGCCTTTGAAATGTGGATATATAGAAGAATAGGTAGAATTTGATGGAAAGAAAAGAAAACAAACGATTCTTCCTCTTCTTAGTCTTTCCTTCCTCATCTGCCTTTCAGCGTCGAGGGGAGATATAATTTGCGGTCTTTTGCTCTTCTGTTCGCCTCTGCTGCTGCTATGTTTCTTATGCTTCTAATATTCCATCGATCCATCTTTTTCGTGGTCGACCATTGGGTCTGGTATTCTCACAATGTTTATTGAAGGCTCGTTGTTTTGTGTTTTGATCTTTCTGCCTTGTCACGTGGCCAAACCATTTTATCTGTTGTTTCTTTATATATTTTATTATTCCTAGCTGGGGGCTATTCCTAGCTGTTTTCTCAGTTCTTCATTTCTGATCTTATCTCTCAGGCTGTTTCCTGTCATTTGTCTAACACATTTCATCTCGGTATAGGTTATTTTTCTTATTGTTCTTGCATCTAGGATCCAGGTCTGACATTGGTAGCACAACGTTGGGGTGAAGATTACAAACGATGAAGTCTTAAAACAAGTAAAAATGAAAAGAGAACTACTAAACACAATTCAAACAAGAAAAACGCGATTTTTGGGCCATGTTAAAAGACAAAACAACATACTAAAAGTAATCTTGGAGGGGAAAATACAAGGTAAAAGAGGCAGTGGCAGACCAAGACTAACATGGACGAGTAACATCAAAAGATGGACAAATCAACCTATGACAATCTGCACCATCAAAGCAAGAGACAGAGCAGAATGGCGCTCCATGGTAGCCAACCTTCATTGCAGAGATGGCACTCAAAGAAGATGAATATATTTTATAGATTACAACTATTGATGAGGCACCATTAATTGTGATGTAAAAGTAAGGTACCCCCGTCACGCCAAGTGGCGTATAGGGAATATGGTGTTAGTGACCATAAATTTTACAGACCATCGGTCACATGATTTTTGGGGTAATGTGGTCGGTATTACATCCGTGCCACTTTACTTTCCCAGTGTGATAAAGCATCATTAAATGTAGGGAGCCGGGAAAGCTCGGTGGTTAGTGATCCTGAGCTCGGGTTCGGTCCTGACCGAAGGCTTTCAGGATCACGCCAGCCTTATGTGGCTACCGAATTTATTTGAGGGAAGGTAAAGCGGCACAGGCATAATACTGACCACATTACCCAAAAATCATGTGCCAGAGATCTGTAAAAATTGTGGTCACTAATACCATATTCCGTATACGCCATTTGGGGTGATGGGGTTCTTTACTTTTACCATTAACTGTAGAATAATA
This sequence comes from Megaustenia siamemsis, assembly GCA_032433765.1. Lineage (NCBI taxonomy): Eukaryota > Metazoa > Mollusca > Gastropoda > Stylommatophora > Ariophantidae > Megaustenia > Megaustenia siamemsis. Next base: position 186,377,483 of record JAVIAB010000092.1, read on the forward strand.
TATTGTATAGATTATAATTATTGGTTTGGCACTATTAAATGTAGGATAATATATTTTATAGATTATGATTATAGTTGAGACACCTTTAACTGTAGGATAATATATTGTATAGATTATGATTATAGTTGAGACACCTTTAACTGTAGGATAATATATTGTATAGATTATGATTATAGTTGAGACACCTTTAACTGTAGGATAATATATTTTATAGATTATGATTATAGTTGAGACACCTTTAACTGTAGGATAATATATTTTATAGATTATGATTATAGTTGAGACACCTTTAACTGTAGGATAATATATTTTATAGATTATGATTATAGTTGAGACACCTTTAACTGTAGGATAATATATTTTATAGATTATGATTATAGTTGAGACACCTTTAACTGTAGGATAATATATTGTATAGATTATGATTATAGTTGAGACACCTTTAACTGTAGGATAATATATTTTATAGATTATGATTATAGTTGAGACACCTTTAACTGTAGGATAATATATTTTATAGATTATGATTATTGATTTGGCACTATTAACTGTAGGGTAATATATTTTATAGATCATAGAATGGAAAATCAAATTGATCACATATGTATTAATAATAAGTTTAAGTCATCCTTACAGGATGTAAAAGTATATAGAGGGGCAGATATAGCTTCTGATCATCATCTTCTGTTAGCCAAACTTAAAATTAAACTAAAAAGGTATACTACAACGAATAAGGGTAGAAAGTATTTCAATGTAGGGTTTCTTAAAGAACAAGGAATTAAAGATAAATTTGCAGTCACAATATCAAACAAATACCAAGTCCTCCAACAACTAGAAAATACAATAAATATAGAAAGATCATTAGAAACAGGTAAAAGATATATGGAAAGAGACATGCGAAGAAACACTAGTGAAAAGAGAACGCCAGAATAAGGCATGGATGACAGCAGAGACCCTGGATAAAATTAAAGAAAGCAAGAACAAGAAAGCAGACATAAATAAAAGCAAAACGAAAAGTAATAAAGCCAAGACACAGAAGCTTACACAGAGGTGAACAAAGAAGTGAAAAGATGCATTAAAAGGGATAAGAGGAAATATATAGATGAACTAGCTAAAGAGGCAGAAGAAGCAGCAAATAAAGAGAATATGAAAGAACTGTACATCAGCACAAAGAAATTAAGTGGAAAATACAAACAGATCAATGCCTTTATTAAAGATAAAGGAAATCTGCTTAGTAATATAAGGGAACAAATGGAGAGATGGAAAGAGCACTTTGAAGAACTTTTGAACAGACCAGGCTCAAATAATCCTCCAGATATACTACCAGCAGAAGAAGAGTTACACGTTAACTGCGGAAAACCAAGCAAAGAAGAAATAATGAAAGCCATCAAACTATTAAAAATGGTAAAGCCACAGGACCAGATGAAATTCCTTTGGAAGACATCAAAGCAGATATTAACACCTCTACCAAGATGTTACATAATCTATTAGATACAATTTAGGTGAGGGAAGAAATACTTAAAGACTGGAAAGAAGGTTATATGATCAAACTACCAAAAAAAAGAAGTTTACAGGAGTGCACAAATTATAGGGGAATTATGATACTATCAGTGCCAGGAAAAATATTAAGCAGAATCATTCTGGAGAGACTAAAAGAGGCTATAGAGAAACATTTGAGAGATGAACAAGCAGGTTTTATTTAAAAAAAAAACAGATCATGCGCTGATCAAATAACCACTCTAAGTATGATGGTTGAACAGAGTTTAGAACAGGAATTACAGAATCCCCATAAAGTATATTAAACTAATAAAAACAATGTATGAAGGAACGAAATGTAGTGTGGTGCATGAAGGACAGCTTACAGAAGCATTTGAAATAAGAACAAGAGTAAGGCAGGGGTTTTTCTATCTCCATTTCTTTTTTCTACTGGCCATAGATTGGATTATGAAAATAACTCAAATAGAATCCAGTGGTTACTGACCAAGCAACTTAATGATTTAGACTTTGCTGATGATATAGCTCTCCTATCACACAGCCATCAACAGATGCAGGATAAACTAAGCATACTTGATGAGAGATCACAACAGCTAGGACTGAAGATTAATAGAGATAAGACCAACATTATTAGAATTAATACAGTTGGCAATAACCAAATAAAACTAGGAGAAATACCTCTATTAGACGTACAATCTTATATATATCTGGGCAGTAATATAGATAAAGAGGGAGGAACAGAAAATGATACCAAAATAAGGATATCAAGCGCAGGAGGAGCTTTCATTGCACTGGGAAACATATGGAAATCCAAAGAAATTAGGTTAAATACAAAAATAACAATTTTCAACTCAAATGTTAAGTCGGTCCTATTATATGGCTGTGAAACAAGGAGAACAACAAAATTGACAATCACGAAGGTACAGACTTTCATTAATGGATGCTTACGCAGAATAAAAGGGTGGAAATGGCAGGACAAAATCACTAACATAGAATTATGGAAATGTACCAGTCAAATACAAGTGGATAAAGAGATACAGCGTAGACGATGGCGCTGGATAGGACACACACTACAGAAGCCAACTGAGAGTATTACACAACAGGCCCTATTTTGGAATCCCCAGGGGAAAAGACAAAGAGGAAGACCAAGGAATTCTTGGAGAAGACAGATAGAAGCAGAGATGAAGATGATGGGGAAGACATGGAATGATCTTAAAAGAATGGCAAAAAACAGAACGATTTGGAAAGTGTTTGTTGAAGACCTATGCTCCACTGGGAGCTAAAAAGGTAAAAGAAGAAGAATATATTTTATAGATTATGAATATAGATGAGACAACATCAACTGTAGGATGAAATGTTATAATTATCAGGGTATCACTAAAAAGATGCAATGACAAAGATAAGCTGCACATTGCAGATAATTCTTTATGCCATTAATTTTTAAATAATAAACATAAGCATACTGGAAAAAAACAAAGTTTGCTAATCAATGTCATCATCAATAAAAGTTTTCTAATCAATGTCATCAATAAAAGTCTTCTAATCAATGTCATCATCAATAAAAGTTTCCTAATCATTGTCACCATCAATAAAAGTTTCCTAATCAATGTCATCATCAATAAAAGTTTCCTAATCATTGTCATCATCAATAAAAGTTTTCTAATCAATGTCATCATCAATAAAAGTTTCCTAATCATTGTCATCATCAATAAAAGTTTCCTAATCAATGTCATCATCAATAAAAGTTTCCTAATCAATGTCATCATCAATAAAAGTTTCCTAATCAATGTCATCATCAATAATAATTTCTTAATCAATGTCATCATCAATAATAGTTTCCTAATCAATGTCATCATCAATTAAAATGTCCTAATCAATGTCATCATCAATTAAAATGTCCTAATCAATGTCATCATCAATAAAAGTTTCCTAATCAATGTCAACATCAATAAATGTTTCCTAATCAATGTCATCATCAATAAAAGTTTCCTAATCAATGTCATCATCAATAAAAGTTTCCTAATCAATTTCATCAACAATTAAAATGTCCTAATCAATGTCATCTAGGAGCCACGATAGCTCAGTGGTTAGTGAACTGGACTACAAAGGACAAGGGGTAGGGTTCGATCCCAACCAACGGCTTCCGGGTTCACCCAGCCTTAAATGGGTACCGGATTTTTTTCTGGGAAAGTAAAGCAGCATGGGCATAATACCGACCACATTACCCCAAAAATCATGTGCTGAAGGTCTGTAAAATATAGTGTCACTAACACCATATTTCCCTATACGCCACTTGGCGTGACGGGGGTGCTTTACTTTTTTTTTAATCATTGTCATCATCAAATAAACTGTCCTAATCAGTGTCATCATCAATAAAAGTTTCCTAATCATTGTCATCATCAATAAAAGTTTCCTAATCATTGTCATCATCAATTAAAGTTTCCTAATCAATGTCATCATCAATTAAAATGTCCTAATAATTGTCATCATCAATAAAAGTTTCCTAATCATTGTCATCATCATTAAAAGTTTCCTAATCAATGGCATCATCAATTAAAGTTTTCTAATCATTGTCATTATTTTTGTTCACAGAAAATTGGCCAAGTTCATATTAGTGCTCATCCCACTCTTTGGTATCATGTACATTGTCTTTTATGTAGCCATACCCTCCAACTTTGAGGAGACAGAGTTCAATGTCACTTATCTATACCTGGAGATGGGCTACAACTCCTTTCAGGGATTCCTGCTGGCGTTGCTTTTCTGTTTCCTCAATGAAGAGGTTAGACGAATAACTATCTTCAGCAATTTATTTTCATTTTATTTCCTTATTCAGTAAGTCTTAATTTTTCTGCAAATATTGGCAGTGAACACTCATAAACAAAATACAATATTATTTATTATCATTATGAAAAGTTAACAACACAAGAAGAGATAGAATACCAAATGAAACCATAAGAAAAATGGTAGGAACAAAATCCTGCCAAGAATATATAGAACAACAATAACTTAAATGGTTTGGCCGCCTGGTCAGAATGAATCCGCACCAGTCACCATCAAAGGTGTTCTTTTCGAGAATGCAAGGAAAAAGACCAAGAGGAAGACCCAGAAGAAGATGGATAGATGCAGTAACAGAGACATGTAACAATAAAGAAAAATCACTAATTCTGACAGTTCGAGCAGCTCAAGAACGACAAATGATATAAACCACACCTTTTAGGTATCAGTGAAAAGAGAAAAGAAGAAAAAGAGGATGAAAAGTTAGATAATGATTACATGACGATTTCATTATCAATTTGCTCAAAAAATCATGTTTTCCTAGCTATTTTTTTTAATGATTGTGATCATTGCTGTTTTTATGATCAATTTCCATCACAGAATTATACTTTTTTTTGACATTTGATGATCAATAATGACAAGAATTTTCTCAGGAAAATACATGTATAATTAGTTCCTATATGTGCTACCTTGTAAAATAATCAACATCATCATCATCATGTGCCATACCTGTTAGTGTAGACGATCATATCCTTCCACAATCTTCTATCTACAGTGCATCGTATCTGTTGACTGTTTTCCATGCCATGACACCAAGCTATCCAGTATTTTCTCTCTTTATCATCTGCAATATCTTTTTCATTTTATTTTGCCAGTTGTAACCAAGTATTCCAACTTTCCTCTTCTCATGATGTGCCAGAAAAATGTTAATTGTTTTTTTCTGATATTTTATAGGAGCTCCCTTTTTGTGTTGGCCTCTTTGAGAATTTTCTCATTGGTCTTTTTAGCTGTCCAAGGAACTTTCAACATTCTTCTGAGAAAATAATCAACAGCAAATGATAATGAGCAAAGTAATTACTTTAGATGTTCTGCAATATGTAAATTCTTATTTTTTACAACAAAACCTAGAACCGACAGTGTAAGGCTGTACAACACCATATTCCTGTAAGGCTGTATAACACCATATTCCTGTAAGACTGTATAACACCATATTCCTGTAAGGCTGTATAACACCATATTCGTGTAAGGCTATATAACACCATATTCCTGTAAGGCTGTATAACACCATATTCCTGTAAGGCTATATAACACCATATTCCTATAAGGCTGTATAACACCATATTCCTGTAAGGCTGTATAACACCATATTCCTATAAGGCTGTATAACACCATATTCCTATAAGGCTGTATAACACCATATTCCTATAAGGCTATATAACACCATATTCCTGTAAGGCTATATAACACCATATTCCTGTAAGGCTATATAACACCATATTCCTGTAAGGCTATTTAACACCATATTCCTGTAAGGCTATTTAACACTATATTCCTGTAAGGCTATATAACACCATATTCATGTAAGGCTATTTAGCACTATATTCCAAATACAACTTAAGGCATCAGTGAAATTAATTTTTTTACATTTAAGTCAGCTGGTAGATTACAGTATCTGATTATAAGTTTTGCATCCTAATGCATATAAACTTATAAATATTTATTCAAAACCATTTTTAAATTTTGACTGGGATACTTTTAAAATTAGTCTAATTATTCCATTTCAGGTTCATGGAGAACTAAAGAGAATGTGGAAGCGTCATCAAAACCACCGCAATACAATGTCGTTAATCAGATCAAACAATTTTATTTCATCCAATCGCTTGAAACATTCCACAATATCCAAAGGAAGCCAGGATAGCCATAAAATGAGTTCATCTAAGAAATGTGATCGTTCAGTGCATAGCAGAATAGAAAGACACCAGATGCTTTCAGCCTCATGTGAGTACACCAGTGAAGCATCTCATGATACTAATTCCAGTGCTGACAGTTTCAAGCGTCACTGTAGAATATCTTCAAAGGAGAATGATAGTAAACTTCAAACACTGAGTTCTATTAACAATGTTGCTCTCCTGCTCTTTGCTGATGTTAAGCAGTCTGATTCACTGCTAAAACAAGCTCTGAGAACTAATACTCAGCGAAAATTCGTGGGTCTGGCTAGAACAGAGTCTCATGTCAGTCTGCCTTTGCCAACAAGTGAGGAAGATTTACATAAAGTTTGTCCTGACCTTCAAGTCACAGATGAGGCATGAAGCTACCATGTGTTGAGTCACTGCATTAAGAGTTTAACTTGCACAAGTCAAGAAGTATGTTGCCTTATATTCACCTTTTGTGTAGATGCTGCTTCCTATGCAACAAGCATTTATCATTGACAGTAAGATAAAGACAACTTCAGAGTTTAAAAAAAGCCAGTTTTGTCTCAGTTATTTCTAGACAATATGTAGACAATATGTAGACAATATGTAGACAATCAAATCATTAGGTCTTGAATCGCTGGAGCAAATAAATCTACAAATAAAAATAACTATAAATAAAAGAAAATGACATAAGCAGCCAATAAAACAAATTGGAATATTCTGATAGCAGATAGGAAACAGAAGTTTAATAAATTCATCAGATTATAAAAAATCGTCCATCTCAACACAGCTATTCTATTTCAAATATTTTAAGCTTATGTACTGCTCTGCAGTCCAAATAATGTTCCACAATTCTTTAACTTTCATTTTAATCCACACAATGTCTCTTTTAAACAATTTTGATTTTAAATTGATGGACCAAAGATGCAAATCAGAATTTAATCATGTCCAACATCTTCATTTTCAGTGGCCAGCAATTTATTTTTCTGATTAACATATTACATAGAGGAAACCTTCACATTTATCTACTTAGGTTAAATCAAATGTTTAAATGAAACAAAATATATCATTGTTGACAGCTTCATCAAAACTTTCCAACATAAATTGTAATGTTGAAATTATTTTGTTGTTTGTTTACATTATAAATGTTGTTGTAGATGGCAGTAGTCCAAAATGTTATCTTTTAGTTTCATTTGTTACTTTTCTTTCAAATTGATACCAGTGATATCTAATTTTAAAAACCAGTTTTATGATGCAGATTATATTGTTTTGTTTGTAGTATTGTGATTTGTATATATCTATGCCAGTATTTTATTTGATTAGAATAAATTAAGCAATCTTCAAACTGCGTTGTGAGCACAATAGACTGAGGCATCACATAATCCTGAAATTTAGATTTGGTTATAGTAGCTTCCGTCAGTCATAGTTGACTATAGTAGCCTCCGTCAGTCATAGTTGACTATAGTAGCCTCTGTCAGTCATAGTTGACTATGGATTTTGCAGCGCCCTAGAAATGTTATTTTTTTCTTTTCTTTCACTGTGTATTCTCTTACTCTATGAATCTGTCTGCTTCTTGTTTGAGTTGGAGCTTTAGAGTGTGTTTCCAGAGATTGTGGTCTGTAGGTATTTCTTCCCAGGCTGCAGGGTTTATGTTCAGAGTCTTCATGTCCCGTTTACACGCATCTACAAATCGAAGTTTAGGGCACCCCTTAGTTCTTTTACCATCTGCTAGTTGTCCATAGAGAATATCTTTTGGTATGTTGCCATCTTTCATACGATGTATATGGCCAAGAAACAAATTCCTGTGTGTTACAGGGGCCTCATTATGAGGGAAATAAAGAATAGTAACACTGTGACCTTCCAGGCATGTCGTAAGTGGCGACTAAGGAGGTTGATTGATGGCTTGACAAGCTGTCATTATAAAAAGTACTGTTATGGAAACAGCGCCATATATTTTAGAGCAATGATCTCTGCAATATGTGCCACTTTGGCATGCAAGGTTTCGGTTTTTGAGATTGTGGTTCTGCCCTATGTGCCGTCATCGGCTCGAAAGGACAATAGATAGATATGGCAAGGCAGCATTAGCTATGTTGTTTGAGCAGCTTGTAGATGTTCGGGAGGCCTGTGTAAGTGAGGATCTCCACATTTGTCACTTTGTCCTTCCAGGTGATACCAAGAATATGACACAAGCATCACAAACGGAACGCATTTAGCCTTCTCTCCTGCTTTGCATAAATTGTCCATGATTCGCTGAATGACTTAAAATGGGCAGAATGACTTATAACCGGTAACTGCTGCTTCCCATGTTGTGCCAACAACAAAACAGTAAAGCTGGAGTGTCCTCTCCAGGGTGCGAGCTTGGGCAGAGAAAGAAAGAGACTAGTAGTTGCCTATGAAACATATTTCTTCTCTCCAGGGTGTGAGCTTGGGCAGAGAAAGAAAGAGACTAGTAGTTGCCAATGAAACATGTTTCTTCTCTCCAGGGTGCGAGCTTGGGCAGAGAAAGAAAGAGGCTAGTAGTTGCCTATGAAACATGTTTCTTCTCTCCAGGGTGTGAGCTTGGACAGAGAAAGAAAGAGACTAGTAGTTGCCAATGAAACATGTTTCTTCTCTCCAGGGTGCGAGCTTGGGCAGAGAAAGAAAGAGACTAGTAGTTGCCAATGAAACATGTTTCTTCTCTCCAGGGTGCGAGCTTGGGCAGAGAAAGAAAGAGGCTAGTAGTTGCCTATGAAACATGTTTCTTATCTCCAGGGTGCGAGCTTGGGCAGAGAAAGAAAGAGGCTAGTAGTTGACAATGAAACATGTTTCTTCTCTCCAGGGTGCGAGCTTGGGCAGAGAAAGAAAGAGACTAGTAGTTGCCTATGAAACATGTTTCTTCTCTCCAGGGTGCGAGCTTGGGCAGAGAAAGAAAGAGGCTAGTAGTTGACAATGAAACATGTTTCTTCTCTCCAGGGTGCGAGCTTGGGCAGAGAAAGAAAGAGACTAGTAGTTGCCTATGAAACATGTTTCTTCTCTCCAGGGTGCGAGCTTGGGCAGAGAAAGAAAGAGACTAGTAGTTGCCTATGAAACATGTTTCTTCTCTCCACGCAGCTGAGCATGGTCCAAAAGTCTAGTAGGGCAAGAACAGTTTGTTGCTAACTGCATCACAGGACTTTGTGTCTTGTTAGTTTTGTTCATGTGCTGATGAAGACTTAGGTCAAAACGTTTGTGTTTTGTTCATGTGCTGATGAAGACTTAGGTCAAAACGTTTGTGTTTTGTTCATGTGCTGATGAAGACTTAGGTCAAAACGTTTGTGTTTTGTTCATGTGCTGATGAAGACTTAGGTCAAAACGTCTGTTTTGTTCATGTGCTGATGAAGACTTAGGTCAAAACGTTTGTGTTTTGTTCATGTGCTGATGAAGACTTAGGTCAAAACGTTTGTGTTTTGTTCATGTGCTGATGAAGACTTAGGTCAAAACGTCTGTTTTGTTCAACTGTGTACATGTGTAACAAACACTCTTGTATTTTTTGTGTATTCTTGTCTTGGCTTTACTGCAGCCTGACATGTTTGCACAATATGTTATATATTCATGTTTGCTCTTACAATGATCTCAGTCACTGCTGTCAATGACTAATAATTCAATCTTGCAGCCTAAACAATCCAGATAGCGATGAACTCTGACTAACAGTGACAACTGCTTTGAGGGACAAGATTTTGGTTCTTCTCATGGGCACAGTGTATCACTAAAGTGGGCATCAATGCCCATTTGATGCTCTTATAAGGGCAGAATATCAAAAGGAGTAATCATTGGATGAATGCAGACAAAATATAAAATACTAGCACAGTTATCAATATTTCTACAGAAAAATGCAACAATCATGACATTTAAAAAATTATCTATTTGTGTGTCTGTGTGCATGCGCGCATGTGTGTGTGCATGCATGTGTGTGTGTGAGCGCGCGCGCGCACACATATGTGTGTGCCTGCATGCATGCGGTGTGTAAAATAATATAATTTTTTGCTGCTTTTACATATCAAATCAAAGATATTGTACAAGAAAGTTTCCATTAGCACTTTCATCTTCCTTCTGAGCACACAAGAGCAATGCATAAACTCTAAAGTACCAGTGGTAATCTTCAAGACAATTTCTGAAAGTTTACAAATATTAACAAATACAGATCAAAATCTTTTTGTTGTGTAGCAATTCTTATCATTTCTGCTTAGTGCCTAAGTTTCTTGAACTGCTCATCACCATAACAAGCAATTTGCATTGCCGTAAAATATATACATAATATTATTATAAAAAAAATCAAAGGGAGTTATTGAGTTATTTGCGGGTCATCATCATTGCACTCCGAACATGTCCATAGGTGCTCAGATCCCCTCCTCAGCAATTCCCTCAGTGTCCAGCGACTGACGACTCCAGTTCTATGTTGGTTGATAAGTCTTCTTACACGGCCACTAAGACTCTCATTTCTGGCTATGCCCAACTTAACTCCCATTTCCATCATCCGAAGAAGTGACGTGGATCTGTGTTTGTCGAAGTCATGTGCTCTTCCCACATCTCGGAGGGCATTGATGATGTCCGCCCGATCCATTGGTTGCCCGTCCTCAACGACAGCGCAGCTAGCCAACCTGTCCGCTCTTTCATTTCCCCGTACAAAGGTGACCTTACGTATTTTGGATTTCTGCAACGACTCTACCCATTGTATGCGTACAGAGCCCACCTCCACTTTTTTTATCATGCTCATCGAATCACTCAGTATACATGCGTGGGTGTAGTCTTGTGACTCTAACCATTTGAATGCCTTGGTCACTGCCATCACCTCCATTGTCATGCTACTCGTGGTCACGACGTATGCACCACTGTCTTCGTAGACTATTCTGCCTGCCGAGCGTGCTGTAATTGCCCATGCACTTCTTTCAAATCAAAAGTAAAAATAAATCAAATGGGTTTGGCTTATAGCATGATTTAACATGAATTTTAAGGACTTGTTCAATGGGCAATAAGGATGACATGTCAACTAACCTAATTTATCTAACATGCTCACTGTACATAATGGACTCATTATATTATCATTCAGGGGGACTGGTTGGTCTTGAGGCAAGACGCCAGTCTCAAGACATAGAGGTTGTAGGTTCAAATCCTGGCTGCACCAGTTGGGATTTTTAGTTATGATTTCTCTCTGCAGCAACCACCCCTGACGAAAGTTATCTGCCTGTGTGGCGAAGGGCCCCTGTGCACACGGCTGCCAGTGAAAAATGAATTAACACACAAAATTCAGTTCCTAGTCTCTAGGGCTTCGTCAGAGGTAAAAAGCTGGTGAATGAAAAAAAAAAGTATTATCATTCCTCTATAGGTCTACAGTCTCACCTGTTCTGGGATTAGGAACTGTTGCACACAAATTATAGATCACCACCTTATGATGATAATCCAACATCTTTCTAGATGAAGGTTAAATAACTTCCCTTTACACTGGGATAGGTCTCTCAATAAATATTTGTAATTGTACACAATTAATGCTTACAATTTGCACAAATGATAGTTCTATTGAGTCTTGACTTCTCTATGAATGGAAAAAAAACAACAAAGTCCTCATCTGTTTAAACATCTCGAAGAAAACTTAAAGAAAGGAACATTTAATAATATAATTATAAAACATCAACATTATTTAAGGTTTAGACAAATAAGGGTGCATCTCTACCACTCAGGATGTAGTAGTGCAAACATGTTTTGTGTTTTTTTAATGTTTTTAATTTTATTTTAAATGTCTCTAGAGCAACTAAAATAAGTTAATTGTGTTGTTGTTGACAAGTTGCTAATAGAATAAAAGATACATTCATAAAGTAAAAGGAAATAAGAAAATTACAAAACAAAAGAAAGTTATTTGAATAAAGACTGTTGAATTTACAATTTGCCTTAAAGAAGACATCTTTAAAGTACTTCCCCAAACTGAAAACGGTGGTTCGTGCAATCCCCAAAGTCATCTAGCATATCACAAAATGAAACAATTAATATATAGTAAAGTATACAGTACATACAGTAAAGTATACAGTACATACAGTAAAGTATACAGTACATACAGTAAAGTATACAGTATGTAATTATCTATCTATCTATCTATTGTCCTTTTGAGCCGAAGACGGCACATAGGGCAGAATCACAATCTCAAAAACAGAAACATTGCGTGCCAAAGTGGCACATATTGCAGAGATCACTGCTTCTAAAATCTATGGCTCTGTTTCCATAACAATCATTTTTACAATGACAGCTTGTCAAGCCATCGATCAACCTCCTTAGTCACCTCTTATGACATGCCTGGAAGGTCACAGTGTCACTATTCTTTACTTCCCTCATAATGAAGCCCCGGTAACACACGGGAACATGTAATTATGAAGAGATGATAATGATGTGGAATAATTTTTAAAAAATGAAAGCTAAATGTTATATAGGGAGAGATTTTGTTTCATTTCCCTATATAGAGAGAATGTTAAATTTCCCTATATAGAGAGAATGTTAAATTTCTCTCTGTATGAAGACTGTTTAAATTTGTGTGTGTGCTAAGAAGTTGTTAAATTTTGTTCTATATGAAAATTGTTAAATTTCACTTCCTGTGAAGACTTTGTTAAATTCCACTATGGATTTATATCTCTAGTGTCCTTTCAACCAGAGACAGCACCTTGATAGAGATAGTCTTGCTGTGAATAATAATCTAGCAAGACATTAGAAAGAGCTTACTTCTTAAGTAAAATATTGACCAATCAACTAAACATATTAATGATCGACTGCACATTCATTAAGTCAGAAATTGTTGCGGCTTATAGGAACTTAACATGCATTATTTCTGGATTGTAATGGTATACTAAAACATCCAGGATTATATCGTCAGTAATATATTCATTGCTGGCTAGAAGGTTCCCGATTTTTCTTTTTTTAAAAGTTTACTCTTTAAGTGTGTGTGTGCGGATTGTATCATTAGTTTATAGCAGTTGTGATATCTGCATCTTTTGGCTGACATACCTGTCTTCAACATGGGTAGATTTTGAATTGCTTCATAATTTTACCTGGGACTTCTTGTTTTCACCATTATCCAAGAGGTCCAGACATGAAATCTCTCTATCCGGGGGGGGGGGGGGGGGGGGGGGGGAGGCGGCCTGAGCCAGGAAAAAATTATGGGTTTGATGAGAAAGGTTCCCACTGCTTGTAGAAAGATTTAAACCCAGGATTTTCCTTGTCTAGAGATCAAGATCTTAGCACTAGACCAGCAGTCCCCGATTCCAAGTTCAATTTCCAGAGTGTAGAATTGTTAGAGCCAGCATGGCTTCAAGGTTCACCAACCTCTCAAAGTTAACACCAGAGTGTAGAATTGTTAGAGCCAACATGGCTTCAAGGTTCACCAACCTCTCAAAGTTAACACCAGAGTGTAGAATTGTTAGAACCAACATGGCTTCAATGTTCACCAACCTCTCAAAGTTAACACCAGAGTGTAGAATTGTTAGAACCAACATGGCTTCAAGGTTCACCAACCTCTCAAAGTTAACACCAGAGAATTTATTTTTTTTCTAGTGAAAGTAGGCCTGCCTGGTGTGGTTACTAAAACCATGTTTCCTAATGGCCTTAAGATGTGGAAGGAATATGTCTTAACTTTCATCATCAATAATTGTGGTCTGAAGTCAAGATCAGTGCTAGTATAAAGCAGACAACAACCATTTTAACCAGAATTAAATAGTGGCAAAGACATCAACCAGAAACTGGGCTGAGAGCAGGTAGTAACTCACTGCTGATTGCATGTTTCAGGATCAGTGAACAACAAAGGTGATCCGGAACTTACACCACCTCCCAGTGGTGTCCCTGAAACTTGATTAAGCAGCTTAACCAAGCATCAGAAGGCAAATGTGAAGATGTTATACCAAATGTGCAGATGTTATATCAAATGTGAAGATGTTATATCAAATGTGAAGCTGTTATATCAAATGTGAAGATGTTATATCAAATGTGAAGATGTTATATCAAATTTGCAGATGTTATATCAAATGTGCAGATGTTATATCAAATTTGCAGATGTTATATCAAATGTGCAGATGTTATATCAAATTTGCAGATGTTATATCAAATTTGCAGATGTTATATCAAATGTGAAGATGTTATATCAAATGTGAAGATGTTATATCAAATGTGAAGATGTTATATCAAATGTGAAGATGTTATATCAAATGTGCAGATATCACTTCTTGCTATAAACTAATGACACAATACCTCCATGATCACTTACAATCTTTTGAGGGGACAAAGAAAAGCAGATGTTGGGTAAATGAAGAAAAATAAAAGAATGGAAAGAATTTTATAAGACAAATCAATCAACCTTAAACACAAACTAAACAGTTGTATACACTTGTAATGTCAGTATTCTTGTATGCCTTGAAATATGGATATTAAATGGAGAATTGAGAAGGAAAATACAAACTACAAAAATATGGCTCTAGATACCTCATACAAGAACATCACAAATTAAATTTAGTAAAATCATCACCAATAATAATGGTCAACAAAAAGATCTTCTTGCAGCTTGTGAGAGACAATAAGATGTGAGCTTGCTCAAGGTCCAAAAGCCTCTCTCTTGGAGAAAAGTGTTGGGTGGGCTGTGGGGTACACACAGGAGAAAATGGATCGATGGCATGGAATTTAAATGAAGAAAAACACTTTTTTCAACACTTGTGCACGTAGGAGAAGAACTGAGAAAGATCTTAACTTGTCATGATTGAACCCACAAGTTCCTCAAGGAACTACAAAAATCAGGCAGCCACATAATGGTACCATTTTAAATAAAAACAGAAGTAAGGCAGGACGCCTTCTATCTCCATTTCTCTTTCTACTGGACATGGACTGGATTATGAAAATAACTCAGGACAACACAAATGGAATCCAGTGGTCACTGACCAAGCTACTTAATGACTTAGACTTTGCTGATGACATAGTTCTCTTATCACACACAACAATCAACAGATGCAAGATAAAATGATCATACTTCATGAGAGATCACAACAGCTGGAACTTAAAATAAATAGAGATAAGACCAAAATTATGAGAATTAATGCAGTTGGCAATAACTAAATAACAATAGGAGAAATACCTCTACTAGACGTATGATCCTACATACAGCGGGGCAACAATATAGACAAAGAGGGATAAACAGAAGGATACCAATACAATGATATCACAAGCAAGAGGAGCATTTGTTGACTCAGACAAATATGGAAATCCAAAGAAATTAGGTTAAATACAACAATAAAAATGTTCAACTCAAGTGTTAAGTCATTCTATTATATGGCTGGGAAACATGGAGAACAACAACAATGATAATCATGAAGATACAGACCTTCATTAATGAATGCTTGCACAGATTAAAAGGATGGAAATGACAGGACAAAATCACTGACATAGAATTATGGGAGTGTACCAGTCAAATACCAGTGGATAAAAGATACACTGAAGAGGATGGCACTGAATAGGATACACACTGCGGAAGCCAACTGAGAGTATTACACAACAGGCTATTTTTTTTTAATCCCCAAGGAAAAAAACACAGAGGAAGACCAAAATATTCTTGGAGAAGACAGATGGAAGCAGAGATGAAGATGATGGGGAAGACAGATGGAAGCAGAGATGAAGAATAGGGGAAGACAGATGGAAGCAGAGATGAAGATGATGGGGAAGACAGATGGAAGCAGAGATGAAGATGATGGGGAAGACAGATGGAAGCAGAGATGAAGATGATGGGGAAGACATAGAATAATCTAAAAAAAATTAAACAGACAGCTGACTTCATGAAGGGAGCCACGATAGCTCAGTGGTTAGTGAACTGGACCACAACGGACAAGGAGTAGGGTTCGATCCCAACTGACGGCTTCCGGGTTCACCCAGCCTTAAATGGGTATCGGATTTTTTCTGGGAAAGTAAAGCAGCACGGGCGTAATACCGACCACATTACCCCAAAAATCATGTGCTGAAGGTCTGTAAAATATAGGGTCACTAACACCATATTTCCCTATACGCCACTTGGCGTGACGGGGGTACTTTACTTTACTGACTTCATGAGAGAGTCTGGAATCCTACTCTGATTGAGTCTTGATCGCAGAGAGACAGAGAGAGAGAGAGAGAGAGAGAAAGAATGGCAAGAAACAGAACGGACCGAGAAGTGTTTGATGAAGACCTATGCTCCACAGGGAGCTTAAAAGTAGAAGAAGAAGATAATGTTAATCTATGCTTAAAAAGCCTTACTGAATAGGACATGAATTGAAAAATAAACTAATGGAACGTAAGGCAAGGGTATCATGTATAGAGAGAATTAGTGATTGAAGCCTTTATGGACCAGGTCCAGTGAATGTGAATACATGCATAATCTATTTTGTTGGTTCTATTTGATACCTTCTATCCTTCCTAATCTGCCTATATTTGATACCGGTGGTTGATCAATTTTCTTTCTCTCATATTTGTGTGTGAGAGTCTTTTGTGTGTGAGAGACTTTTGTGTGTATGCCTGTGTGAGTGGTCTATTTTTTAATGCATGAAATTTCAATAATTTTTTTTCTAAAATATGAAATGCGTCTTGAATGGATGATAGATCAATGCTCAGTTCATTTTGTGAAAAGAAGGTCTAACATTTCTTATATAAAATCAAGGTTGTTTTATGCTTGTTAATCATAGACATTATGTAAACAACTTATGCACAAGACAACAGACAAGTGGAGTCTGGGAACAATGATTTCAATACAATAAATTGCAGATAAATCAAATTTAAAAATGTACAAAAATGGCAGATCAAGGAAAACAATTTAACAAAACTGAAAAGAAGAGTTAGATTTAATTGGGCACATGCACATGAAGGAAGACCTGGAACAGCTATAGACAACAGGAAAGTGTTAAGGCAAAAGAAACTGGGTATCTGAAGAAGGCAGAGAAAAGAGTTTGGGATGAAGGGGCAATGTAGTTGATGAAACAAAGTCGATGTGAGATCCTGACTTGTTTATTGTATAGCTGGTTGATGAAACAAAGTCGATGTGAGATCCTGACTTGTTCATTGTATAGCTGGTTGAGGAAACAAAGTCGATGTGATATCCTGACTTGTTCATTGTATAGCTGGTTGATGAAACAAAGTCGATGTGAGATCCTGACTTGTTCATTTTATAGCTGGTTGATGAAACAAAGTCGATGTGAGATCCTGACTTGTTCATTTTATAGCTGGTTGATGAAGGTATTCATTGTCAGAATTATCAATCAAAACCCATGATGATGCTGATACATAAGATAAGCAAAAATATAATAGGGTAATGCTGATCACTAACAAAAGCAATTACACTGGAGTTAGACTCACATAAGGGAAGGCAAGACAAAAAATGTTTCACGTGAATAACATAACTTTGGTCATTAATTAAACATAATAATATATTCAATATTTTGTTGTGTACATTTTATTTTTGTGATTGTGCTTTTTGTGCATATTTGCATTTGTTTACACTATGGAAAACAAAATAGTGCAACAGTTTCCGTGAATGTAAGACCATGGCATACAGAAGTAATTAGAAGATGCAGAAGTATAAGTTTTCCTCCACACCTTAATTTAAGGTGTGTGTAAAAAAAAGTAAAGTACCCCCGTCACGCCAAGTGGCGTATAGGGAAATATGGTGTTAGTGACCCTATATTTTACAGACCTTCAGCACATGATTTTTGGGGTAATGTGGTCGGTATTACGCCCGTGCTGCTTTACTTTCCCAGAAAAAATCCGGTACCCATTTAAGGCTGGGTGAATCGGAAGCCGTCGGTTGGGATCGAACCCTACCCCTTGTCCATTGTAGTTAAGGTAGGGTGACCATTCGTCCCCGATTTCCGGGGACAGTCCCCGGAATGTAGAAGTTGTCCCCGAAAGAAATGTGTCCCCGATTTCAGTGAATAAATAAATGTTCATACACGGAATCGGCCCTCTTTTAAAGTAATCACTAGGACTCAGGACGTTACTGAGTTGTGTTTCTTTTATCCCAGACTGAGCGGCATTAGCAAGAAGATAAAAGAGAAGACTTGGACGCGTTGTGTCGGAGATAGCTCTTTGAACTCTTGAAGCGCGGTGCTACGTCACTTCTATTCCCACCACTCACTTCTATTGGGATGGGTTTAATTTTTTTTAAAAAGCAGACACTCTCTCTCCCCCCACCCCTGCCTTTCCGGACATCTCCCGCCAAAGTATCTCGCCAAAGTCGCCAACAGTAAAAACTAACATTAATTTATCGTGTGAAAGCTTCAGTGAAAAACTTGCTTCAAATCATGAGATCTTGAGAAAGATACACTCAAAAAACAAGTACCACGCCGAGGCAACAACCTCTTCAGTATAAATAAGGTACTTATAATATAAGATGTAGTAGGTATATGTGTATAGTAAATAGTAATAGTGTATATTAAATATAAATAAGGTATATATATATATATATATATATATATATCGTTCGTCCCCGATTTTGTGGGAACAGTCTCAGAAATAAGCAAAAAAATCCCCTGAAATGTAAAAAATATGACAAATGTCCCCGGAAACAATGGGAAAAAAATGGTCACCCTAAGTTAAGGTGTGTGTGTGACAGTAAAATAATGCGCTGATTTACACAATGGAGACCTTTCAACCAATGATGAGCAAATTGGAATTACGATTAACAGAAACAAGAGTAAACAGATGAGGATGAATGGATGCAAAGATCAATATATCGTCATGAACTTGGCGTAGATGACAAGGAGTTGCCTGACTGTTTGGCCTCCAGATGAATGTAGATGGAAACACAGAAGGCGAAATCAGATCCTGACTGTGCAAATGTAGTCAAACATTCGCATCACATAAGAACATCTGGAAAGAAGTCAACATTAAAACCAAAACAAACATTTACATCTTCAAGTCTATTGCGATATATATCCTTCGTCGTGACCTTGACAGACGATTGGTAGCAAGTAAGCAAGCATTCATCATCATGTGAGTCAGTAGTTTGGTAAAAAAAAAAATAATTCAGTGTCTTATGCTGGAAGCTGTTTTGCTGAACAGCTTCTCTCGTGACTGAATCTGTCAATATTTGATAGACAGATCCCTCCGAAGAATTAATAAGATATATTCGTGGTGCTTGGCTTCGTCTATTTTGTTATGCGCCTTTTGTCTTCTGAATTTGATATCAGCACCCCTCTCCCTCCCCACCCCCCACCCCCCCCCCCTCCTCAAATGTTGCTGTGTCATTTTTTATTTTTGTTCTCCATGTGCTACGAACTGCAGTCAGTTTTTGCAGTCTCTTTCACTGATAAAGAATTCTCTCAAAGAAGCCCTGCAAACATCGTTATTTCTCAGCACTGGTGTGTCATTTATATGTTTCCGTCACTAAGTTCGCCATGCAATATTTCTTAGGGATTACGATGTTTTGCTATTCTTCTTACATAACCAGCCACAGAAGTCTACGACCACTGTTGCCATGATGGATGGGAGTTTGGCTCGTTGTAAGACATTAGAGTTGGTTACTTTGTCCTGCTATTTGATGTTTATAATCTTGCGAAGACAACGTACATGAAAGCTGTTTAACCTTTTCTCCTGCCCTGCACAGGTAGTCCAAGTTTCTGATCCGTACAGAAGTGTACTAAGCACACAACTTTGGTAAATTTGAATCTTAGTTCTGATGGTTAGTTTGGTATTGACCCATGCTCTATCTTTAAGTTTACCAAATGTGGAAGCTATTTTTCCGATTCGGGAATTTATTTCTTATTCAAGGGAGACGGTGAGTGTGACCACAGAACAGAGATATGTGAACTTTCTAACACATTCCAGACTTGTGTTATTTAATGTTATAACTGCGGGAATGGCTACACCTTGTTCAAGCACCACAGTCTTCTGTATACTTATTGACGGGGAGAATAAATCACATGATCTAGCTAGATTGTCAACCATTGACTGCATGATGGATTCATCGTGAGCAACCAATGATGCATCATCAGCGAATAAAAACTCCTTGATCTCAGTTGTCTTAAATGTAATAACCGCCCTCCTATATGGATCAGAATTATGAAAACTTACCAACCATCTGCTTCAAACAAGATGACTTTCAAATCTTTTGTCTTTGCTGATTTATTTATTTATTTATTTTTGTTAGACGTT
Source organism: Megaustenia siamemsis (assembly GCA_032433765.1). Taxonomy (NCBI): domain Eukaryota; kingdom Metazoa; phylum Mollusca; class Gastropoda; order Stylommatophora; family Ariophantidae; genus Megaustenia; species Megaustenia siamemsis. Next base: position 186,397,813 of record JAVIAB010000092.1, read on the forward strand.
ATATTTGGCAAAGATGTTTACAAGGAAGTCTGCACTCATGACATCACTACAATATTCTAGGGAGAAGATGGAGCTAGATATGCCATGTTCTTAGAATGCCCCCCAGACAACTAAATCGAGAGTAACTCTTCGCTGAACTCCACATGGCAAAAAAAAAAAGAGAGGAAGAATAAAAAACGATATGGAAAAGGATGATTGATGGAGAAGTGAAGGAGAACGACTTTACGTGGGGTGGGGTGGGCTTGAAAGGTTGACTCGATAAATCTAGTGGAGACCTTATGTGGTGGCCTAGTGTGCAGAAATGCAAAGCCTATACACTAATAAATAGCAGTGACTGTGGGGCAAGTGATGAATTCATCAACACATGGCAGTGGCTATGGGGCAAGTGATAAACTCACCACAAATTACAGGACACTATGGGGCAAGTGATGAATTCACCAACAAACGACAATGTCTGCGAGGCAAGTGATGAATTCACCAACAAATTGCATTAACTGTGGGCCAAGTAATGAATTCACCAGCAGATGACAGTAACTATGGGGTAAATGATGAATTCACCAACAAATGACAGTGACTGCGAGACAAGTGATGAATTCACCAATAAACGATAGTGACTGTGGGGCAAGTGATGAATTCACCAATAAACGATAGTGACTGTGGGGCAAGTGATGAATTCATCAACAAATTACACTGACTGTGGGGCGAGTGATGAATTCACCAACAAATTACAGTGACTGTGGAGCAAGTGATGAATTCACCAACAAATTACAGTGACTGTGGAACAAGTGATGAATTCACCAATAAACGATAGTGACTGTGGAGCAAGTGATGAATTCACCAATAAACGATAGTGACTGTGGGGCAAGTGATGAATTCATCAACAAATTACAGTGACTGTGGGCAAGTGATGAATTCATCAACAAATTACAGTGACTGTGGAACAAGTGATGAATTCACCAACAAACGATAGTAACTGTGGGGTAAGTGATGAATTCATCAACAAATTACAGTGACTGTGGAGCAAGTGATGAATTCCTCAACAAATTACAGTGACTGTGGGGCAAATTATGAATTCATCAACAAATTACCGTGACTGTGGAGCAAGTGATGAATTCATCAACAAATTACAGTGACTGTGGAGCAAGTGATGAATTCACCAATAAACGATAGTGACTGTGGAGCAAGTGATGAATTCACCAACAAACGATAGTGACTGTGGAGCAAGTGATGAATTCACCAACAAACGATAGTGACTGTGGGGCAAGTGATGAATTCACCAACAAACGATAGTGACTGTGGAGCAAGTGATGAATTCACCAACAAACGATAGTGACTGTGGGGCAAGTGATGAATTCACCAACAAACGATAGTGACTTTGGAGCAAGTGATGAATTCATCAATAAACGATAGTGACTGTGGGGCAAGTGATGAATTCATCAACAAATTACAGTGACTGTGGAGCAAATGATGAATTTACCAATAAACGATAGTGACTGTGGAGCAAGTGATGAATTCACCAATAAACGATAGTGACTGTGGAGCAAGTGCTGAATTCACCAATAAACGATAGTGACTGTGGAGCAAGCGATGAATTCACCAACAAACGATAGTGACTGTGGAGCAAGTGATGAATACACCAACAAACGATAGTGACTGTGGAGCAAGCGATGAATTCGCCAACAAACGATAGTGACTGTGGGGCAAGTGATGAATTCACCAACAAACGATAGTGACTGTGGGGCAAGTGATGAATTCACCAACAAACGATAGTGACTGTGGAGCAAGTGATGAATTCATCAACAAATTACAGTGACTGTGGAGCAAGTGATGAATTCACCAACAAATTACAGTGACTGTGGGGCAAGTGATGAATTCACCAACAAATTACAGTGACTGTGGAGCAAGTGATGAATTCACCAACAAACGATAGTGACTGTGGAGCAAGTGATGAATTCACCAACAAATTACAGTGACTGTGGAGCAAGTGATGAATTCACCAACAAATTACAGTGACTGTGGAGCAAGTGATGAATTCACCAATAAACGATAGTGACTGTGGGGCAAGTGATGAATTCACCAACAAATGACACTTACATGGGGCATGTGATGAATTCAGTGTGCCACTGAGTACGGGTTCGATCCTGCTTCGGTCCATATATTGTTCATCTGTTTTTTTTTTCTGGTGTTGATTATTTGTCATTTTTTCCGAGTGCTGTAAACATACCTCTTCCTCTGAATTGATTCGCTGATTATCGCCTCGGAAGTTTCTCTCTGTAATAATATTAATTTATTATTATTGTCTCCGTTAGTTTGGTGTTGGCCCAAGCTCTTTCTTTAAGTTTATGAAATGTCAAAGCAACTTTTCCTATTCGGGATATACCCCTTAATCAGGTGAGATGGTGGCTGTGACCATAGAACCGAGGTAGCGAGCTGTTTGCCTCCACATTTTTCAGACTGAGATGATCTGCCGCCAAAATGACGTGCCATAACAAGAACTTGAAAGCAGCAAAAGTTGAAGAATGTGACGAACTTACGTTGGTGGTTAGCGATTCTAGTAAATAGCAACTGCATGTGTGTAGAGATGTACTTGTTGATAGTCTATTGATACCACCGAAGACAATATTGTCATTTGTATACGTTAGTGTGGATTCGCAGATGGGAACACACAAGACCAAAACTGTCTGTATTGTTCTGCGCATTAAACTCTCAACGTACACAGGTCCAAAGTCCAAAAATAGTCATCCTTGGTGGTGCATAGTCAGTCCATCGCCACCTAGATCTCTCAAGCAGAAGCGCTCTTGGAATGTTTCCCAAAAACATTCCTAACTTGTGACGTCATGAGGTAGGCGAACGTTAGACGGCTGACGTCATTCTACCCACAATCGCCCTTGCACGCAATGATGAAGACGTCACAATCTGTGGGTGGTCCATACTCAGTCAGCAGGCTCGGAGATACAGGGCCGACGATCATTCTTTTCATGGAATCAGTTGCACTGTGGCACCAAGACGGAAATTCGTCCGAGTTCTAGCCGTGGTGTACACAATGCTGGTCTTGAACATCGCGCTGTCTGTTGTCACAGCGAGTTGGCGGATTGTTAGAATTGTAACCACGGGTTTGAAATAATTGTTTATCCACATTTCGTTAACCACCGCTGTAGATCAAGTCTTTATTCTGCTGGCTTTGTTTGCGACATTGGAAGCTAATGACCTAGCTGCCTAACTTGTGTAGACGGTTGGTTCGGGGCAAATTGTGCGTTGCAGTGTCACTGCTAAAATCGCTCAGTTTGTGACAGGGCTACATGGACATGCACAAACGGTGACAGTTGTCGGCGAGAGCGTTTCGGACCCCAGTGTCAGTACTTTTATCTAGTTTGAAAATACTCCTAGGGATCTGGACCTACAGATCCGGACAGTTTCATGGTCTAATCAACAAGTTACGGATTGAAGGGGCGATAGTTGCAAATATCTGCTCCATCTACATTGGCGGGGGTCGGAATGTGGCTCTCAAACAGAACGCAAACCAGACCGACACATTTAATGCTTGATATACAGTGGACGGATGTGGACCAATCTTTATGATAATGACTGCACACACACACAATTGAGAAGTGGAACCAATTCTGTTTACTGGTATCTGAACTTTGACACGTCCCAGAAGACTCACACCATTCGAATTTATCATCGAGCTAGCACTATGATTCGGGTAAAGAATGACAATCCAAAGGCTTTCTCTGACAGTGGCGGTGTAGTGTTCCAGCATAATGATATATCATACCCAAATATTTCTGTGAACACTATTGTAGTCACCACACAAGCGACAATGGCACACAGTAAGTTTGAGTTCTCACCGACCTTTTCGCAGGACGAGAGTGCACTGACGGTGTGTGAGGTGCAAACATTTACAGACACCTATTGTCTGGACGGGCATTCTTTGTCGTTTTGTACAGTGTGTGGTGGGAGTAGCAAAGGCTGCACTGTCATCATCGGTACGTGTCACGGCAACTGTTCACATGGGATATATGGACACGACTGCTCCGGGTCTTGTCTTAGTGTCAGTTCTTTATGTGAGGAAAATCCAGAAAATGCCAACATTGCAAACATCCTGGCTATACCTGTGATGACACTTGTCCTGATGGAAATTTTGGCTACAGTGCGAACAGACGTGTTCTGATGGCTGTGACATCATATGTGACACAGAAAGAGCAGACTGTACGCGCAAGGAAGCGTACTACGGGCCAGACTGCACTCTCAAATGTCCTGACCACTGTTTCAACGACACCTGTGAACAGTCAACCAGGATCTGTTCATGCAAGGGAACGTTCTACGGGTCAGACTGCACTCTCAAATGTCCTGACCACTGTTTCAACGACACCTGTGAACAGTCAACCAGGATCTGTTCATGCAAGGGAACGTTCTACGGGTCAGACTGCACTCTCAAATGTCCTGACCACTGTTTCAACGACACCTGTGAACAGTCAACCGGGATCTATTCATGCAAGGGAACGTTCTACGGGTCAGACTGCACTATCAAATCTCCGTACAACTGTTTGGACGATATCTGTTAACAGGTCATGGGGGCCGGCGTCGTATGTCGATGATTCCCACGTTAAGAAGAGTCTGCCGACTACAACAAACCCAAGTATATGGATACCTTAATGTGTACTGGATATTTTCTTTCCGTGCTGGACATGGTTCATTTCTTGGTGTGTTTCATTGCTGGCCATGGCTCATATCTTGGTGTGTGTCATGTTAGTCATATCTCATATCTTGGAGTGTCCGTGTTAATCATGTCTCATATCTTTATGTGTTTAGTCATATCTCATATCTTAGTGTGTATCTGTGTTAGTCATGATTCATATCTTGGTGTGTGTCATGTTAGTCATATCTCATATCTTGGTGTGTGTCATGTTAGTCATATCTCATATCTTGGTGTGTCCGTGTTAATCATGTCTCATATCTTTTAAGTGTGTATGTGTTTAGTCATATCTCATATCTTAGTGTGTATCTGTGTTAGTCATGTGTCATATCTTTGTGTGTGCATGTTTGGGCTAGTGATATCTTATATCTCTGTGTGTATGTTTATGTTAGTCATATCTCATATCTTTGTGTGTGCATGTCTGTGTATGTCACATCTCATATCCTTGTGTTTGCATGGCTAAACTAGCCACATCTCATATCATTGTGTGTGCCTATCTATGTTGGTCATATCTCATATCTTTGTGTGCATGTCCATGTTAGACATGTGTAATTTCTTTGTGGGTGCATGTCTATGTCAGTCATATCTCATATCTTTATGTGCATGTTTATGTTAGTCATGTGTCATATATCTTGATGTATGTAAGTATTAGTCATGCCTCGTATCGCTATGTGCATGTCTGTGTTTGTCACATCTCATATCTTTGTGTGTGCATGTCTGTGTTGTCACCTCTAGTGACTCGGGCAGATGGTGCTCGTAAACCTGGGAGGGCCGACCATCTAAGGGCAGAATCCCCCTACAGAAAAGATCACCTGCTGCCTTGCAGGAAGATTGGGGACAAGCAAGGCTAGGGAATGCAAACCTGAATAAAATGCTGGCTGAAATCGGATGCACTGGGCCACTGGCGCAGAACACAGTGCAACGTTTTTAACGGGTGTTCAATCAGAGTGGATCTGGCAGACTCTAATTGTGATGTTCTGTTTGTAACACACCTAACCTGACAGCTGAGTTCATGTGAGGAGCTGGAATCCTACTCTGATTGGGTCCTGATCGCAGAGAGAGAGAGAGTTTCACTGTAATCAGGGCAACCCCATATCCGTTCCACCGATGGTCCCAGCATTTCTCTAAGCGTTAGCAGACTGATTGTTCCTATAAGGTGCTGAGTGTAGATACATCTGCTTTTCCTACAAAACACTCCTGATCAACCAGACCCATTTTCCACCTTTAGTCTCTTCTGCCTCTTAATATATACAACATTGTCCCACCCATTCTCCTCCTCTTCTCTAAAGGAATGAAGAACAAACTTGGCGATGTCCACATTGTCGAGAGTAAGGCCACATTTAGTGCCAGAGCTGGCAGCGAACTTATCGGCTATTTCATTGCCATGTACACCAGCATAATCCTGGGATGTACGAGGGACACTCCCTGTGTAGCAATGAGGTATCTTCTTGACTTTCCAACCATGGATGACAGAATCAAGATCTGGAGAGCACGAGCATACCCGAAGATTAGTACAGATACAGAGCATCCATTGCACCACGTGCTCAATACAAGGAAAGGTGCCAGGCTAAAAAGAGGCAAATCATGGGCGGGCCGAGCAGAAGATGTCATCAAACAGGTCTGTGGGCTTACCAATATCAGCGTTGGTGATGAGTGGATACCGGTGCCTACGTCATTCAAGGGGACTTTCTCGTGTATTGTCACACTCAACAGGAAAAGTAGGGAACAGAACCCGGTCGTGGTTAATGCCGAGGTCAACGGTCTCATCTGTGATAACACCGATGAGAAAGATGCAGTCATCTATACAGACGGATCTGTAATACGACACCAAAGAAGTGCATGGGCATTTACAGCACGCTCGGCAGACAGAATAGTCAAAGAAGACAGTGGTACATACGTCATGACCACGAGTAGCATGATAATGGAGGCGATGGCAGTGACCAAGGCATTCAAATGGTTAGAGTCACAAGACTACACCCATGCATGTATACTGAGTGATTCGATGAGTATGATTAAAAAAGTGGAGGCGGGCTCTATACGCATGCAATGGGTAGAGTCGTTGCAGAAATCCAAATTACGTAAGGTCACCTTTGTCTATGTCCCTGGACATGCGGGAGTACGGGGAAATGAAAGAGCGGACAGGTTGGCTAGCTGCGCTGTCGTTGAGGACGGGCAACCAATGGATCGGGTGGACATCAGCAATGCCCTCAAGATGTGGGAAGAGCACAGGACTTCAACAAACACAGATCCACGTCACTTCTTCGGATGATGGAAATGGGAGTTAAGATGGGCACGGCCAGAAATGAGAAACTTAGTGGCCGTGTAAGAAGACTTATCAACCAACATAGAACTGGAGTCGTCAGTCGCTGGACACTGAGGGAATTGCTGAGGAGGGGATCTGAGCACCTATGGACATGTTCGGAGTGCAATGATGATGACCCGCAAATAACTCAATAACTCAATAACCAGCATGCCCTGGAGTGTACACCCATGTGCACATTGGACTCATCCAAGAGCTGCATCCACTCCTGCCGCAGACATTGTCTGTCAATCTTCTGTAGCATAATTTGCGAGTCAGTTACCATGACTACATGATCTACATTCTGTGTAACCAATCATGTTATCGCCCCCTTTGCTGTTTCTATCTCCATTCTCATGCTGGACACCGTAATGCTACACTTGCCAGATTCCCTAGCCACTCCTCTACCATGTTAGTATGCCACAAACCCCTAACCACTGCGCTGTCCGCGGGATACAGAACCATTCGTGTTGATGATCGGATCCTGAGGTGAGGACACTTTTTTCGATGGATCTCCTTGTAACAACCTCGGTAGCTCCATTACGATACTCTCTGCCGAGCTGAATGATTACTTTGTTTTCTCTTCTGTTTTCTCCGCTGTTACTTCTATCCACAGAAATCGACACCTGCATTGATAAAGCTGCTATGACCTTCTCCCGTCTTTCTAGGCGTGTTTGGCAAAACAGCAAAATGACAATTAAAGCAAAGGATGCAGTTTACAATGTCTACATCATTAGTATCCTTCTGTATGGCAGCGAATCATGGACAACTTATGCAAAGCAGGAGAGGCGGCTAAATGCATTCCATATGCGAATTCTGCGCCGTATTCTTGGTATCACCTGGAAGAACAAAGTAACAAATGTGGAGGTCCTCACTCACACAGGCCTCCCGAATATCTACACGCTGCTCAAACAACGTGGGTTACGCTGGCTTGGCCACTTCCACCGTAGGAAAGATAGTCGCATACCAAAAGATATACTCTATGGACAATTAGCTGATGACAAAAGAACTAGTGGGCAACCAAAACTTCGATTCGTAGACGTGTATAAACGTGACATGAAGACTCTGAACATAAACTCGGCAGCCTGGGAAGACATAGCAGCAGACGGCAATCGTTGGAAACACACTCTAAAGCTACAACTCAAAACAGAAGCAGACAGATTCATAGACAAAGAGAATACACGGCGAAAGAAAAGAAAAGAGAATAGAAATTCTAGGGCGCTGGAAAATCCATAGTCAACTATGATTGAAGGATGCTATACTACATCTATCCAGTTCTTGCCAGTCATAATATGTTTCGTTATTAGATTAGTTTTGTGTGTGTGTGTTTCTTGTTTCTTTCTTGTTTGTTCCTGCTGAAGGCCTATTGGGCCGAAACGTCGTTTAGTCTGTGTCGTACACTTATCACGTAAAGCTTCTTACATACCATTTTTTATTTTTTTTTATTTTTCCTTTCAATCATAATATCTCAGATCACATACTCTCCTTATGAGCTTTGCCGCCTCGGCCATCCAGGATTTTCCACGTCTGAGGCGCCTGTCCTTGGTCGCATCCAATTCTGAATGCAAGGGATGATTTACCACGTTTAAATACGTACGGACCTGAGCAAATCTTTGTCGCACTCTAATGCTCGGTAATTCAAGTAGGTACCTCACTGAACGAACAGTTGTATTTCTGGCGCATCCAAGAACTGCCAGTATGCCCTCTTTATGAACTTGTTCCAAACTTACGACCATAGGTGACAAGAGAGTGAGCATCATTATCATCATCATCATCATGTATCGTGCCTTCTGGCGTAGGTAATCATGTCTCTCCACAACTTTTTATCTCGACAGTTATTTACCAGGACCAACGGCTGACCGGGCCGGCACCCCGCCAGCTGAAACTACTAGCTATAAGAACGAAACCTAATAAATGCCCCCAAGATTCACCGAAAGGGGGGAGAATGATGAGTCACACATCGATTCTACGGAGACGACAAGGACCGACCAACGGATTTTGATCCCAGAACAACGGCTGGAACACCAATGTAGCTGTGGTAGGAAATTCTCAACACAGAAGGGCATGAAAATACACAGAACGAAGAAGAGGTGTGGGAATACAGCATCAGTAGCTCAACAGCGCACTGTCTCGGCAGATAATACGTCAGAAGATCTCAGTCAGGAGTCAGTCCACAGAACTGAGAATATTCAAGTTGAGCTGTCTGATGATGAATTCGCTCACCTCTTGGACGGGAAGAGAGAGAAGATCAAGTTTCCTCCCGCCTGCAACACAGTAGTCTGGGAGAAGTTAGACAAGTCACTAGCAGAAGCCATAGACCACCACCTTAAACGGCTGAACTTGTCCCAGAAGCTTGAAAGCATAGGCGAAGTGGTCTATTATTATTGCGTCAAGGAGTTAGGCTTAGGCACGAAGGAAGTAAGGGCGAGCACGAAACCACAAAAAAGCAGACGACAGAAACAAATAGAAGAGATTAGGAGGCAGAAAAACCATGCTAGGAAACAATTCAAGAAAGCTACAGAAGCAGAGAAGGAAGCACTGCATCAGGTATGGCAGCATCTAAAATCAAAACATAAGGCACTGGGTAGAGCAGAAAGATTGTATCGAAAAAGGAAAGCAACCAAGAGGGCCAGGGAAACGTTCTTCAAAGATCCGTTCAAGTTTGCAAAGGAGCTATTTGAACCACCAAGATCTGGAACATTAAAAATCAGCAAGGAGGAGCTAGAGAAACATCTAAGAGAGACCTATTCGGACAGCCAGAGAGACGAACCGCTGAAGTCAATGACAGGAATCATGTGGCCGAGCGAACCGGGCACCCCATTCAACGATAGGCCGCCGACGTTAAAAGAAGTTATAGATGTTGTTCACAGAGCCCGCAACAACTCGGCCCCAGGTCCAAATGGCGTTCCATACCTGGTTTACAAAAGATGCCCAGAGGTACTGAAACGACTGCATCGGCTGCTCAGGAGTGCATGGAAGAGGCAGATTGTAAGCCAGGAATGGAAGAAGGCCAATGGCGTGTACATTCCAAAGGAACTGAACTCAAATGAGATTATGCAGTTCAGACCAATCTCCCTACTGAATGTGGAAGGGAAAGTATTCTTCTCTGTAATGGCAAAGAGACTCACCTCGTACCTCGTGGAGAACGGGTACATAGATACTGCCATACAGAAGGGAGGAGTCCCTGGTGTCCCGGATGCTTGGAGCACGCGACAATGATATGGGACGCGATACAGAGAGCAAAAACCGAGAAGCTAGATCTAGACGTCATATGGCTAGATCTTGCAAACGCATATGGATCAGTCCCACATCAGATGATTTGGCAGGCTCTCCGAATATACCATGTACCCCAGAGTGTGACTGCCATGCTCAGACTGTATTTTACCGGCTTCACTGTGCGTTTCTCCACACAGGAATACATGACCGACTGGATAGAATTGCAAGTCGGCATTGCGATGGGATGTACAATTTCGCCCATACTCTTCGTGATGGCGATGCAGATAATATTGAGAGCAGCAGAAGGAGTTGGAAAACGACCAGACTTGGGAGGTGGATACCACATGCCACCACTTAGAGCATTTATGGATGACACCACCGTCCTAGCATCAGAAGAGAGCCACGCCCGCAGGATGCTTGAACGCCTGGACGAACTCATCGTGTGGTGCCGGATGAGCTTCAAACCAAAGAAGTCACGAAGCATATCCATCAGACGAGGGAAGACCAAGCAAGTTACATTCAATGTGGCGAAACAGAGGATTCCAACCGTCTGCGAGGAGCCAATAAAGAGCCTTGGCAGAGTGTATGACGCCTCATTGAAAGACACGAAAGCAGTTCAGAGAGTAAGAGAGATGGCAGAGCAAGGGCTACATATCATCGACCGGAGTAGACTTTTAGGAAAGTTTAAGATCTGGTGCCTCCAGTTTATGTTGATACCCAAACTGCTATGGCCTCTTCTGATATATGAGATCAGCTCAAGTACGGTGGAAGCGATGGAGAGCAAGATTAGCAAGTACACGCGGAAATGGCTGGGAGTACCACCGGGACTGACGGATGTTGCGCTGTACTGCAAGAAAGCCAAGCTGGTCCTTCCGTTCAAGTCAGTCCTAGAGGAATATAAAGCCGGCAAGGCCAGACTGGCAGTTATGCTGCAAAGTTCGTCAGACGAAACTGTCCGAACAGTGGAACCCACAGTGAAGACCGGTCGGAAGTGGCAGGCGTGTGCAGCAGTACGCGAAGCACGTGAGAGTCTCCAGCTAAAGGAAGTAATGGGCTACACGCAGACCAACAGGCGTGGATTTGGTCATGGAGACATCCAATGGTGGTCAAAGGCATCAAATAGACAACGAAGGGACATGATAGTCAGGGAGATAAGAGATGTCGAGGAGAACAAGCGTGTACAAAAGGCAGCACAACAAGTGCATCAAGGCCAATGGACCACATGGGAGATGGCTTTGCAGAGGACACTAACATGGAATGACATGTGGCATATGGCACCGCTGCGGCTCAGCTACATAATCAGATCTATGTATGACCTTCTACCATCAGCCTGCAACCTTGTGAAGTGGGGAAGACAGATGACAATCGATGTCCTCTTTGCGGAGGAAGACAGACGATGGAACATGTTCTTTCCTCGTGCAAGACAGCACTAGGCCAAGGGCGGTACACATGGCGACACAACAGAGTGCTGCATGAACTGGCTGCAACCGTGGATGGGGCGCGGATGAAGGCCAACAATAAAGTTCGACCAGCTACGACTAACACCTACTTTTTGAGAGCGGGACAGGCTGCACGCCCCAAGCAGAACCACTGGAACGACTTCACTATCCTGGACATAGCTAACGATTGGGAGATGGCGGTTGACCTCCCAGGGCGAGGGAAGTACCCAGAGTGCATTAAGAGATCTAAAATGCGCCCAGACATTGCACTCTACACGTCAAATATGACCCATGTCATTTTAATAGAACTCACAGTGCCATTTGAATCCAGGATAGAGGAACAACATATATTCAAACTATCTAAATACAAGGATCTCGCCACCGAGCTGAGAAAGCAGGGAGTACAGAGTAGAGTGTTTTCGGTGGTGGTTAGTGCCAGAGGACTCACAACCCCATCCCTCTACGACCTCTTAAAAATGCTAGGAATTAAGGGAGGGATGCGGTCAAGAACAATGAAGACTATTGCTGAGTCAGCAGAAAGAGCGTCGTGCTGGCTGTGGCAGAATCGAGACAGACCAACAGTCAAATAATATTATGTCCAGACCAGACGGATCGGGCGACTATTTTACACCTTGACCACTTATTGCTCCCACGTAAGTCAACAGAGTAGGGAGAATTGAAGTAGGGCCCGAGACGAAGCGATAAGAGGTTACATAATCGACCGGAGGTGAGCATCAGACCAGATGCTTGGGGCAACTACCATACAAACAACAGTCCTAAACAACAAGAAGACCAGACAACTAAGCGTCAATCTTAACCAGCGGATGCCGATTTCCCACGAAAGTAGACACTGACGGGTCTAGGAAATATCGTTGCATCAGTAGCCAAGTTATTTCAACTCGAAAGCGCAGTAACGCGCTAGGTTAAACCAAGAGCAGGTAAGGTATCTATTCTCGAGTGTGTTGCCTATTAAATGCAACTATTTTGTGCCGAACATGAAATGTAAACCTTAAGTTAGGTAATCTATTTTCGAGTGTTTTGTGTATTAAGTGATAGTTATTTTGTGCCGAACATAAGCTTAGTTTAGGTAAGCTATTTTAGAAAGTTTTGTGTATTACGTTTAGTTAGTTTGTGCCGAACATACGGTGTAAGCCTTAGAGGCAATGCGGCAGGAGGTCGACGCCTGGAAGTCATGACCCAGGCGGGCCCACCTCCCCTAGAGTGTCAAGAAGCTAAAGGGCCGAAACACTTGCTCGACGGGGGTCTTCTTCTGATGATCAGATTGCCTCCTGCTGCGAAGCTCTGTACAAAGAGTTTCCTACTACATTTTTGTTGTTGACCTTCTGCCAAGCCATTCTCTTAAGCTGTCTTGTATCTTTTCTCATTGTTTCCCTCTATTTCTTCATCCCTCAATTTTCCCAGTTGTTACAATATATTCCAGTATTTCACTTCGCATTACATGGCCAAAAAATTATTGTTTCTTCCTAATACTAGAAATTAGCTCTCTTTTTGCTTTGGCCTCTTTCAGAACGTTTTCATTACTCTTCTTAGCTGTCCATTGTATTCTCAACATTCTTCTGTAAAACCAGTGAATTAGCATACCCAAACCATAATCCAGTACTGAGAGCACCGCAGCCTTCATGAGTGAGAATAGTATTCTATATTGAGTATATATATATATATCGAGAATAGTATAATATATATATATATATATATTGCTGGAGGTTCACCCCGCCCATGACCTTGACCACGCTGACACCTCTCATTTCCTTTTCAATGATATTGCTCATCTGTTGATTGAAAGAAAGGGACTTATCAAATGGTTTTCCCAAATACTTAATAGTCCGACACCCCACGATGGTTACACCATTGCAGTTTATGACTGGGAGGTGACAAGCCTGACTCAGGTCAACTCATTCAGAGAATAACGATACAATAACAGCATATAGTCGTTGTCAGAAAAGACAGAACTAGTTCTGAAGTGGATACCAGCACACTGAATCTCATGTCTGGATCGTGGGCTTTGCCTGGTCTAGAGAATGTGTAGCAATGATTAATAGTGGAGTTCACATCCAACACAGTATTGTTCACTAACAAAGCATGATAATAACCTACTGTCATGTAGATGACTTGTGGATATACTGCTAATGGGTAGCGTCGTTTTTTCCACCTACTCTCATACAAAAAAAAAAAAGAAAGTAATAAAAAAGAAAGTGCATGTGGCGAGAAAATCAGGCAAGCAGATGTTAACATAGAAAGGGGTCAAGACAAAGAGATGCAAATAAATGCATACAATTGGGACACATTGGAACCGTTGGAAAATTGGAACCGTTAACATAGAAAGCAGTCCCGCAGTTACGGCGGCCATATTTTAATCTTCCAACATGGCTGACGTTGACTCGTTAAACGACCTGTCGGATGCCGACTGTGATCCTAGCGCTGTAGAAGCTGATGCTGAAGATGAAGAAGCTAACGAAGAGAGGTGCATTAAGTCTGGATATTTTATTTGTCATTTATTTATTAATACAAAAGTATAATTTAAACCACAGTGTGCCATTTATGATAGATATGATTATGATTGGAATCTAAATTCTAAATTAAAAAGGTATGCTGGTAATACAATCTTAATCGCTAAGAGTGAAAACGAGTTACAAGACACAAGAAATGTTTGACATTTAGTGAAGGAAAGCAAAAATAAAGGAATCAGCCTTAATAGTGAAAGACAGAAATAATGGTAGCAACAAAGAAAAAGACATCGCCGAAGTGCACAATAGAGACAAGTCGAACAATAATAAAACTGGTAAATGAATTTAAATATCTGGGAGCAAAAATAAAAATGATATCCTCAGATTATCATGGTACATGGTAGGATGCTGAATAGCTCAGGCAAAAGTAAAAATGAGGAAGATACTCAGATACTGTGCAATCCATTTTTGACAATAGAAACAAGAAAGGGTTCTTAAATGTTGTGTTGAACTAGTCTGGAAGAACAGAAATGTGAAGAAATGGAAAAACAACAAAAGAAAAACTAAAAATTATAAATTTATCCACAATCAGTTAAATGAATTATCAGGAAGAAAAGAAGTCAAAGTTTCAGGATGTGTTAAATCAAAGGAAGGAAATATAATAATGAGACAGGAGAAGACAATAGAAAGATGGACAGAATATATCAGTCAACTCTATGTATGATTGACCATTTTTTTTTCCCATTGTTTTCGGGGACATTTGTCATATTTTTTACATCTCAGAGGATTTTTTTGCTTATTACTGAGACTCCGGGGACGAACAATATAATATATTTATATATGTGTGTGTACATATATATTTATTTATATATATATATATATTTATAATATGTGTGGGTGGGTGTGTGACTGTGTGTGCGCAAGAAATTTTGTAGATGCAAAAAAAGATAACTTTAAATTTCATAATAACTGTGTTTATTTGATGTTTGATTTTATTTTTGTTAATATTCCCGGTACTTATGCGATACACGCACTTAATGAAATTACAATAGCTAGTTTTGTTTCTCAATAACAAAAAAAAAAGTTTAAAATAAAAAAAATTAAACAACATATAGATATCAATTGCAATATTAAAGTAAGTAATGTTTACAGTACCTTATTTCTACTGAAGAGGTTGTTGCCTCGGCGTGGTACTTGTTTTTTGAGTGTATCTTTCTCAAGATCTCATGATTTGAAGCAAGTTTTTCACTGAAGCTTTCACACGATAAATTAATGTTAGTTTTTACTGTTAACATGGCTTGCACCGTGCTCACATTAATCCGTGATTTCTCTTCGGACCAGACGTAGTTCATTTGAGAAAATAGTCTTTCTATGGATGCATTGCTGCCAGGTAAGCACATAACAATTTCAAGAATTCTCTTCACATTAGCATGTGGTACATTATTTTCTTTCAAGTACCTGAGTACTTCATTCCATTTTTTACATGGGGGCTTGTTACTGAACCACTCACATTCTTTTTGCAACAGATGGCCTCGCAAATAAGTAAATTCATCAAAGAGCTCATCACGATTGACGTTTACAACTTCATGACACTTTGAAGATATCTGTTCTACTGCATTATCAAAATGTTTCCTTTCAGGCACATTATCCAAGAGAAGGCAGCTTAGTTGTGACAAGTCCTCATTGTGCTTGTTCCAAGACTGCAAGTAATGTACAGCAGTATTATAGAATTCTTTACTTATTTGGAAATACCTTTCCATTTGGATGTCACCACTTTCTACTAAATCAGTTAGCAAACTCTTTACCATGTGTGGGATGAAATTTTCATCACATCGAGTTTCTAATTTTATAATGAGATTGTTCACAGCTAGTGCTGATTCTGTTGCACTCTTGTCATCGCCTTCAATCGCCTTAATTGTTTCATGCAAGAGTGATGCGTGAGAATGAGCATAGCTCTGATTCACTGTTTTCAAAGAATTGTTTCAATATTCAATATACAAAACAGGACAGTATGTTTCTGACAAGAAGAAAGATCTCAGTGATTGATACAGTTTCAATATTCTTTCCAAGGCTGGAAGTAATGACAACCACCTTATATTCGAAAAACCTAATAATTGCTTAAACTCCTGTCCAGCAAATTCACAAAAGTCTTTTAGGCGTTCTACATGAACCGTGTAAATGTGTATCCAAATATTTTTGTTACAATCACTTCCATATCCATAGGCATGGAATGAAACGCTGTTTTTGCACAATTGTGAATTATGTGTGCATTGCAACCAAGACCCATTATGTGTCTGTTTAACTTGGACTTTATTTTAGTTATGACATTATCTCTCCCTTTCCTCAACAAGCCTCCAAAGTTTGCATTTGTATTGTCTGCTGAGAGTCCAACAATCTTTTTGTTTAAGTCAAAATTATCAAATGCTTTCAACAATTGTTCAGATATTATGTCGGGCGTTTCTCCTGGGATATCTATGAAAGCAATCAGTTTGGTCTTTACTGGAGTTTCCAGCTCATAAGCCTGAAAATAACAAACTAAAATAGGAAGTAGCTTAACATGTTTATGATTAGATGTATGGCAAGACAATGCTACGAAGCTGACATATTTGAGGTCATTTTTAGTTCATCAATAGCCCAAGGAGCAAAAACATTGGTAATTATGGATTCACACTTTGTTCTTGCACAGGACAATTGTTTCAGAAAATTTTCTTTTGTAGAATTGTTGTACAATCAATACCGCGGAAACTATGATTATGAAGTACAGTATGATATGCGAAGGTTCCTTCATGAACAGCTAGAGTATATTCATCTTTTGAGGGTTCTGTTTTACAAAAATAATTTGTCATACACCCAGACTTAGACTTACAAAGCAACGCATCCTTATGCTTTTTTGCCTGTAGATGATCAGTTATTGATGTCCTTCCACCACTTGCTATAGAAAAATTTGAGCTACATATATTACATTTCACTAGCGTTCCATCCTCTAAAATTGCTTGTATAATAAATGGAAATTCAGCTTTCAGCGAATCACTAAAATCACACTTACGATTTTTGGAAAGCATTGTTTTTATGCAACAGACGTCCAATGATCACAAATAGAAAACATGACTGCACTTTACTGTCATTACACTCGGACTGATTTGAAAATTGGCTGGGAAAGATACTTTGGCGGTAGATGTCCGGAAAGGCAGGGTTGGGGGGAGAGAGAGAGAGAGTGTCTGCTTTTTTAAAAAATTAAACCCATCCCAATAGAAGTCAGTGGCTGGAATAGAAGTGACGTAGCACTGCGCTTCAAGAGTTCAAAGAGCTATCTCCGACACAATGTGTCCAAGTCTTCTCTTTTATCTTCCTGCTAATGCCGCTCAGTCTGGGATAAAGAAACACAACTCAGTAACGTCCTGAGTCCTAGTGATTATTTTAAAAGAGGGCCGATTCCGTGTATGAACATTTATTTATTCACTGAAATCGGGGACAAATTTCTTTCATGGACAACTTCTACACTTTGGGGACTGTCCCCGAAAATCGGGGACAAAGGGTCACCCTACTCTATGATGATGAAAGACCAGATTTAAACAATTCAAATAAAGACACAGGAGCACCAATTATGCAGAGTGAAGTGGAGGACACAATTCAACACCTGAAAAGAGGCAAAGCTCTAGGTCCCGACAATATAACAATCGAAGAGATAAATGCATTAGGAGAGCTGGGAGTACAAGTCGTAACAAAACTACTCAATGACATATATAACACTGGACACATACCCGAAGATCTACTAAAATCTATCTTTGTAACCATACCGAAGAAGTCAGTCGCCACTGTTTGTGAAGACCATCGCACTATTAGTCTCATGAGCCATATGACGAAAATATTACTAGGAATCATCATGGGATGTGTAAGAAACAAAATAAAACCAGAAATAAGTGAGGAACAATGTGGATTTGTGGAAGGAAAGTGCACAAATAATGCAATATACATCTTAAGAACATTGATAGAAAGATCTATAGAGGTAAAGAAAGATCTATATATGTGCTTTATAGACTACACAAAAGTATTTGACAAAGTAAAGCATGTGGAAATAATCAATATGCTGGAGAAATTAAACATTGATGGTAAGGATCGGCGAATCATAAAAACATGTACTGGCAACAAACAGCAGCCATACGAATTAACAACCAAACAGGACAATTTCAATATATAAAACAAGGAGTTAGACATGGCTGTGTTCTGTCGCTGGATTTGTTCTCACTTTACAGCGAACATATTATGAGATCAATAGTAGACAAAAAAGGAATTGAAGTCAACAGTCATAACATAAATAATTTGTGATATGCGGATGACACAGTCTTAATAGCAGAGACAGAGAATGAACTACAAGAAATGATAGACATAATAGTAAAAGAAAGCAACAAGAAAGAAAAAATGCAGCATAAAAATAAACAGGACAAATTTGTAAATAATAAATAAATAAACAAGTGCAACATCTGAAATACTTGGGCACAATAATAACATCAGATGGAAGATGCACCACAGAAATAAAAAGCATAATAGCTCAGGCCAAAATAGCATTTCAGAAAATGAAAATATCTTATGCAACACATCTATGTCAATAGAAATGAGAAAGAGAGTTCATCAGTGCCATATAGAACTAATTTTGACCTATGGAAGCGAATCATGGACAGTAGACAAACAAATGAAAAGACAATTAGAGGCCACAGAGATGGGTTTTCTCAGAAGAATGTTGAAAGTTCCCTGGACAGATAAAAATACCAATGAGGATGTTCTCAAAGAAGCCAACACAAAAAGGGAGCTCCTAAAAAACATCAGAAAGAAACAATCAACATTTTTCAGGCACATCATGAGAAGAGGAAAGTTGGAATATTTGGTTACAACTGGCAAAATAAAAGGAAAGAGAGATCGCAGACGACAAAGAGAGAAAATACAAGATGGCTTGGTGTCATGGCATGGAAAGCAGTCAACAACAGAACTGATACGATACACTGTAGATAGAAGGTTGTGGAAGGACATGATCGCCTACGCCAACCGATATGGCACGTGATGATGATGACTACACTGACTAGTACTAGTAAAGTAACTTACTATCTACAACAACAAAGTCATTCAAATAGAGTTATTTTTAATTGATATAATTTAATTAAGTTTAAGTTATAATCAGTTAAAATTATTTAATTAATTTTTTTTTAAATATTCTTCCTGAAACTGAGTGTACACTAAAGGAGTAAAATAAAAAAAGAGACTGTAATCAAGATATAAAAATTAAAAACGTTGACTCAGTTACTCAATATTAATTTATACTTTTTTCAATAGCATTTTTTAACTTCATTATATAAAAAAAAAATATAAAAATGTTTTTAATATGGGATTAAAATGCATCTTACATAATTTTAAAAATAAATATTTAGTTGTTATTAGGTTTTGTGTTTTATTAGTCATGTATTTGAATTAAACTTCCTTGCAAATTCAGATTGGCATGTGTAAATTTAAAGTGCACACAGTACTAAATACTATAATAGTACACATTTAGGGGGCCTCGGTAGCCTAGTTGGGAAAACTACCTGATTGGGCTACCAACGTTCGGACAACCCGTGTTCGATTTCCATTGGAAGCAGTGTGATTTGTACTTGTGGTTGGAAAAAAAATACCCCCATGGTTAACCCAGCCGCTGGCAGAAATGGGTACTAGGGTATAGTATTCTGGGACGGTGAGGAATGCCACCTTGCATTGTGAGTTTCAATACTTGAAGCGACACTATCCAGAAGTCTCCGAACACTTCGGGATAGGCGGCCGAGCATATATGGGTGAAAACTCGTGTGCTACCCAAATTTACATCAACAATTTCTAAATTTCCCATTCGCTACTGATTTATCAGAGTCTACTCTATGTGTGTATGGTCTGGCACAGTACCAACAATATCCACCCAAAAATGTAGTTGTTTACAGAAAAATGTGGTAATTAACAGCATAGTTTCGATATGCCTATGGAGAAAACCTTTGTTGAATGTTTACACTACAGACTTTGACATTCAAGACTAGCTGACACACAGACAGGTTGACTTCCAAGGCATGTCAGTAGGAAACAATGAACACAAAGGGCCAAGATTACTCAGGGAAGACTCTTTTTTTTTTTTTTTTTTTTTTTTGAGGAACAATAATTCTTGAGATAACAATATTGACAGTAAAATAATCTGGAAAAAAAGTGGAAACTAAAAGGAGGAAGCCATTGTTTCTACACATAACAGATAAGCTAAATGACAATCATGAAGATATAGACCTTTATTAATGGATGCTTGCACAGGATAAATGTATAGAAATGGCAGGACAAAATCACTAATGTAGAATTATGGAAAAGTACTAGTCAAATACCGGTGGACAAAGAAAGACAACGCAGATGATGGCGTTGGATAGAACACACACTGTGGAAGCCAAATGAGTGTATTACATGACTGCCTATTTTTGGAATCCCCAGGGAAGAAACAAAGAGTAAGACCAAATATTCTTGGAGAAGACAGGTGGAAGAAGAGATGAAGATGATGGGGAAGACATGGAATGATCATCAATGAATGGCAAGAAACAGAACAGCTTGGAAAGTGTTTGTTGAAGACCTATGCTGCACAGGGGAGCCGTGATAGCTCAGTGGTTAGTGAACTGGACTACAAAGGACAAGGGGTTGGGTTTGATCCCAACCGACGGCTTCCGGGTTCACCCAGCCTTTAATGGGTACCAGATTTTTTCTGGGAAAGTGAAGTGGCACGGGCGTAATACCGACCACATTACCCCAAAAATCATGTGCCGAAGGTCTGTAAAATTTATGGTCATTAATTCCATATTCCCAATACGCCACTTGGCGTGACAGGGGTTCTTTACTTTTTTTACTTTCTGCTGCACAGGGAGTTGAAAGTGTTTGTTGCAGACCAATGCTGCACAGGGAGTTGAAATTGTTTGTTGCAGACCTCTGCTGCACAAGGAGTAGAAAGTGTTTGTTCCAGACTTATGCTGCACAGGGAGTAGAAAGTGTTTGTTGCAGACCTATGCTGCACAAGGAGTAAGAAGTGTTTGTTGCAGACCTATGCTCCACAGGGAGCTGAAAGTGTTTGTTGAAGACCTATGCTGCACATGGAGTTGAAAGATAGAAGAAAAATAAACAGATAAGCTGTACAACATTCAATAACCTAGTTCACAGTTTCAGCTTCCACAATTCTGTGAACTTTTTCTATCTATCTATCTATCTATCTATCTATCTATCTATCTATCTATCTATCTATCTATCTATCTATCTATCCTTTCGAGCTGAAGACGGCACCTAGGGCAGCCCCACAATCTCAAAAATATAAACATTGTGTGCCAAAATGGCACATATTGTGGAGATCACTGCTTCTAAAATCTATGGCTCTGTTTCCATAACAACACTTTTTACAATGACAGCTTGTCAAGCCATCGATCAACCTCTTACGACATGCCTGGAAGGTCACAGTGTCACTATTCTTTACTTCCCTCATAATGAAGCCCCTGTAACACACGGGAAGGACTACAGACAAAAAAACTCAGTGACTGTGGAGACAGAAGTTCAGGTCAAAATTTAACAATGATAACTGTGCCATTCTCCCTGACACATCCACCTTCAGCATGGGAGTTTCTTTTTTATAGCCATTTCTGTCTACTTTTTTCAACATTTTTAACTACCAAGGGTTCTTTAACATGCAAAGTCTACACACTAGATTTTCTGGTTTTTTTTGGTCAGTATCAGAGAGGGCTCGGCATTGGATCTCACTGTCCTGAGACCAGTTTGGATAAAAATATGAAGAAACTACAGATTAAAAAATTCCTACTGCCTTTTCCAGAATTTGAACACATTACCTTTGAACCACTTACTCCCCTGATTGGTCTTGTTTTTCATTAGTTTGGTTTTGGTAGCATTGATCCATATTTCCTATGCTCTTGATATCTTATCTAGGCACTCAACTAAGATCTTGAGCCCTGTAACATCACTTGCTAGCACACCTCTATCATCCTCAAAGTAAATCATTCTGCCTCCGATGAGATGATCTTTGAAAGCATCTATCATAATTCTTTCAAGAAATGCATTAAATAATGCTGGAAATGGCAAGCACTCTTGTCTCACTTCCAAAGTCATTGCAAACCATATACTCAACATTCGCAAATACTGCACTGCTCCTGTTCATATAAATTGTTTGATTACATCTGTTACTTAATCATTGATATTATAAAAAGTAGGAAATGGTGTGATTACTGCTTATATATATGTGTATATATGGCCCTTTTCATCTTGTCAGACGGTCTAGTGGAGGCTATAGTGTATTTTTTTGTTTTTGAGGTTTTTTTTTGATTGAACAGCTTCTCTCGTGGCTAATTCTACCAATGTTTGACAAAACACACACGGCCACAGAATGAACAAGTCAGACCCACTGATCCACAGGATTTTCCATCTTTTTTCATGAGTCTTTTCTGTTCTAAGTGTTGCCTTAGCACAGTTTCTAATGATGTAATACCATTCCTTACACATGCTCTCCACGATGTGCGATCACTTGCCAGATGTTTCCAGTCATTTTCACAGATGGAGAAGTCATTTAGAGATGATTTACAGATATCTCTATATCATAGTTTCGGTCTGCCGATTTGTCTTTTTCTGTGTATTACATATTTTTACATATGTAAAAGTATGTATATATATGTACTTATGTATGCAGTTACATATGTAATGAACAAAAGAAAGCTGTATTGCTGTACCCATACCATTTTTTCTATTTTATTACATTTCTCCTTTATCATCAGCTTTACAGCAGCTTAGCATTTTGATGCGTTTCTATGCCTTGACCCCTCATTGATATATATGATAGGGAATATACTGAGGAGGGGATTTGAGAATTTATGTGCTTATTCTTGTCATCTCGGTTTCAAATTATATGTTCAGTGTTGATGGCTTTTGTCACGTCAGCCCCCTTTTTTGTTTTTGGTAGCATTTTTGGCTAGTGAGAGAAAACTTAACTTTAAATTACTAATGGTTGCAATCTTTATAAAGTTGTTCTGTTGGTGTTTATGGTAGATTATTTTATATTATTAATGACAACAATCTTTATAAAGTTGCTCTGTTGGTGTTTATGGTAGATTATTTTATATTATTAATGACAACAATCTTTATAAAGTTGTTCTGTTGGTGTTTATGGTAGATTATTTTATATTATTAATGACAACAATCTTTATAAAGTTGCTCTGTTGGTGTTTATGGTAGATTATTTTATATTATTAATGACAACAATCTTTATAAAGTTGCTCTGTTGGTGTTTATGGTAGATTATTTTATATTATTAATGACAACAATCTTTATAAAGTTGCTCTGTTATCTAATGCTATTTATAATAGATTATCTTATGTTACTAATGGCTACAATTTGTTTAGTGTTTATCTTCATGATGTCTAATTATCTCTAAAGTAGATCATTTCATGTTACCTATGATTGCAACCTGTTTAAGTATGATCTTCATGTCTAATGGCGTTAACTATAGGTCTTTTCAAAAACCAAATAATAATTGTACATAATATAATATTTCGAAAGAAGAAAAAAGCTCTCTCCACTCCTTCGGTGTATATGGTGTTAGTGCCCATGTGTTTTTATGACCAATGGCACATTTTATGGGTTTATGGTCCGTATCACTCCATGCCATCATTTTTTCCTTCAGAAATTCTGTGACCCCATTTGTGACCAGGTGGACCTAGGAGCCTTCAGTCAGGATCAAACTCGATCTTCTGTCCTTGGTAGTCCAGTTAACTAACCTCTGAGTTACTGCTGCAGATGTTTGAGATAGATCTTGGTAGTGGTGCTTTCCCAGTGACCACAAGTATTTTGACCATTGAAATTGTGGCTGTCATTAAAGCATTGGCATGGTTTGAGAGACAGACTTATACACATATGGGTTTCCTCAGTGGCTCAATGAATATGCTCAGAAAAGCTGCAACTGGTCGGGCTCATTGTAATTATTTTTATATAAATTTCAAAATAGTTTCTTGTAATTTAAAACATAATAGCTAGATAGCCCTTGAAATTACAAATTTAATTAATCATGCCTGCATAACAATTAGAAGCAAAGTTATTAATTTTTAAGAGAATTAATATTGCACTGGAAAAACAGTTTTGCTTTGAATTATATATACTCTTGGGAGTTCCTCATAGATGAGGTCAGGTAAATGAATGATCACATCATGGTTTATCAAGGAGGAGATAGTCTCCTTTATTTGATGAGACCCAACACACATAATAGTCTCATTTCTATCAACTTTCACACTCTTATATTTAGATGGATGCTGGATTCACATATCAATGTTATTTTTTACTCTGCGTTTTTTAAACGTGGCATTTTAATAAATAATACATGATGAGAAAATGACTATCAAAACTGGAGGCCCCCATTAATTCATAAGCAGATTTTGTCCCATAAATTGTTTATATTTAAAAATCACCAAATCATATTTCTTTCAAATTTCACACACTATGTTTAAATATATGCTGAATTCAAATATCCTTGCTTCTTTAATTAGCTCTCATTCAACTAGAAACTTTGAGTGAGATGTATAGCTGCTGGTATTTAAATCCTTGACAAACCACCTGACGCTTTCCCAAGATTTTTCCACTTGCCGGAAGGGGATTGTTTGACCTTTCTTTTAATATATGAACATAGCCTTGTGAAAGCTTCCTGGAAAACACCAAAAGGCTGACTATCATTTGGGCCACATTATCTTTTTCTAAACCAAGCTCTTCTGTGCCAGAAAATGCGATAGGCACATTTTTGGAAATTAGCAAAATCAGTTTGTCAAACCAGCTAATCAATGGCAGTGGTAGAGTCTCTGGGAGGTTTAGTCTTATAAAAATCTGTGCTTCATTTTTGTGCTAGGGCATGCAGGTATTAGAAGTAATGAGCGTGCGTACTGACAGGCTTGCCAGTTTGGCTGATGTTTAGTGTGAAAGGGTAATGGACTATCCTGAGATTTTGAGTGCATTCAATGACACTGGTTGAAAACTGGCTAAAAAGTTACCCCAATTCTGTAATCAAGAAGAGATTGTAGAAATATCATGTCAAGGTGGGAGTTGCCAAGTGGGAGCACTATGCTGGAATCTGAAGAAGGCTTGTTCACCAAATACAACACCAGTGTCATTAGTCGCCACACGTTGAGGAATATACTTTGGAAGAGATCTGAACACTTATGTACTTGTCTGATTTGCAATAAGGATGACCTGTTGACTAAGCTAAATTAAACTACTGCAGTTCACAATAAAGTATTCAGTTTACTGATAACATACTGCTTCTTTTCAGCCTTGACCCTTCACTTCGTAAGAAAAGTAAAAAGAAGAAACGTAAAGCAAAAGATACAGAACGATCTAGTGGTGATTCTGATAACCAGGTCCCTGATGGACGTCAATCAACACTTTTATTAGTTCCAGACAACACTTCCCTCTCACATTCTGGAATTGAAGCAGACTCTGAAAGCCAGGGATCTCAAGACTCCAAGTCCGAAGACCTACTATCTGAGAATGCAGTGGCTATTAATGCAATTAACAAGTCTTCTGAAGATCAGCAGGTACTTCTGGGTTTAGAAAATTTGGTATATCATCATCTTGTGTCTTTTCTGTATTGAGGTTTGGCTACCATGGAATGCAACTTCCTGCTCTCTCTTGTCATGTGCACATGCTGTCATTGGTTCTTCAATTCACACCTGATGCTCTCAGTGTCCACATTTAAGTCTTTATCCTCCTCTGCCTTGTTTGCTTTGTATTTTTCATTTGAAGATGATTAAGTAATTTATTGTGTCACTTAATGCATTCAAAAAAGTTATTTATCTTTTTCAAATGATAATTAATGATTTCTTTCTTCATTTTCACCTGTTTCGAAACGTTATTGTTTGTATTCATTCCTCTCCATCAAATTCTTCAGATAAATATAACAGAAGATAACCTCTGTGTCAAAATTCAAATCTGTGCAATGAATCTAGAAAATAGGAATTACTAACAGGTTGGCTACTGCTTCATGTGTTCTACTTCCTCTTTTAACCATGTGTAGTTAAACCTGCAGAAATATTTATAGCAGTCCATATATGTATTACATGGCACCTCCTTGTGTGGTACAAGATCTCCAAACTCTAAAAGCCATGCTCGCAATATTAATTCTATTTGAATTTGATACCAGACTAAGTGAAATATAAGTCTGTTAAATGCTCTGGTTTAGATATCTAATGAGACAGTGTGATATCACTTGCTGAATAATCTTATGTCACAGGTAAAAAAATTAATTCTTCCAGGAAGCCCTCATTATTATTTTTCCAATCTACTCACAAGACTTTTTTAACATTCGTTGGACTATGTTCTTTATTGTTACATTGTGGACTTTGTTGTGGATCTGCATGTTTCTGTGTGCTATCTTGTCTATTTTATATCCTCTGTTACTGTGTGTGCTAACTGCTAAATACAATTCAAACAAGACAAATGCGATTTTTGGGCAATGTTAAAAGACACAACAGCCTACTAAAAGTAATCTTGGAGGGGAAAATACAAGGTAAAAGAGGCAGACCAAGACTAACATGGATGAGTAACATCAAAAGATGGACAAGACAGCTTGTGACAACTTGCACCATCAAAGCAAGAGACAGAGCAGAATGGCGCTCCATGGTAGCCAACCTTCGTTGCAGAGATGGCACTCGATGATGATGATGATTGTGAGTGCTATCTTGTCTATTTTACATCCTCTGTACTGTGTGCTAGCTTGTCTATTTTATATCTTCTGTACTGTGTGCTAGCTTGTCTATTTTACATCCTCTGTACTGTGTGCTATCATGTCTATTTTATATCCTCTGTACTGTGTGCTATCATGTCTATTTATATCTTCTGTACTGTGTGCTATCATGTCTATTTTACATCCTCTGTACTGTGTGCTATCATGTCTATTTTATATCTTCTGTTACTGTGTGTGCTATCTTGTCTATTTTATATCTTCAGTTACTGTGTGTGCTATCTTGTCTATTTTATATCTTCTGTTACTGTGTGTGCTATCTTGTCTATTTTATATCTTCTGTTACTGTGTGTGCTATCTTGTCTATTTTTCTAGAAATTATGTCTTCATTTTCCTGATTAGTATGACATCTCTTGCCACATCTGCTTATCTTCATATAAAATGTTTAAAAAATTTCATGTATAGTCAGTATGATTTGCTACTGTGAAATCTGGTGCATCCATTGAACTTTATATAGTGGAAAGGGTTAAGCCAGTGGAACAGATTGAATGAAGACCAGTGGTTATTGAAGAGATGACATATTGATAATTGGATTTCTTTCAGAAACTCTCAAATCTGACACAAATTCAGAGTACATTGGAGAGATTATCTTTGCCACAAGTAGCACCAAAGAGCTTTGATGAGGCCAAGAGAAAGAAATATCAGTTCTGGGAGACTCAACCGGTACCAAAATTTGGTAATACTTTTGACTTATTGATTTTCTTTCATGAAACATTATTTACTTTTAAAAGAATATGTCAAGTCCTGGTTTAATCAGTGCCATGCATTGCCTTTATTTGGTCAAATCTTTTCTGATGTAATATTAAATTATTATTTACAAAACATTATGTGTCAACTTTTAATTCCTTAGAGAACAGGCAAATAATTGCAATGCTGCGGTAAAGCTGGTAGCAAGGAGCCAGTGGTGGGGAGTGTTAAACACTCCAAGGTACGGTGACAACTTTACAAGGAAGGAACACAACATAATACTGATGTTTCGGCCTGTGGCCTTCTTCAGAATACAGGGACAACGGCAACAAACGATAATATTCCTTCATTTTACTGAATAAATTCTACAATTTATGTGCAACCATATATAACAGGGACCTGCGGTCAATATGGCGGATAGGCAGCAATGAACTGTTGAGGCACTGCCTGAAAGGGTTCCCTGTTGCAGTTTCCTCATATTCCAAGTCCGGCTTGCAGCCGGAGCTACTGTGATTATTGCTCTGTGCACATCGTGAGCTGTGTGTTTCATCTTGCTTATGATAAATAATGATATCGTATGGCGAAGGACAGTTCAGTTGTGTTCACCGTTGGTGCTAATAAGCCTTATGTCTTTTGGCGTGTGCTATGAATGCTACGATTAGGACTGCAGCTGCCTTTCTTTTATTTGTATATTCGGTAAGATAATACGGGAGGTCAAAAAGTAATGCACACCAATTTTTTTCTCGGCTAATAATAAATATAGGAATATGAAATTTTGCACACTTGGAATATGACATGTTCCAATTATGTGTACGAAATTGCACAGCATTCTGATAAATATTACGCAATCTATGAACCGTTAAAATGGAGCTTGTCAACAATGTCTGTTACAAACAGCGAATTGTCATAGAATTTCTGGTTGTGGAAAAAGAAACTGTGGCAAACATTCATAAACGACTGTGTGCAGTGTACAAATGTTCTGCAGTCGATAGGAGCACAGTTAGTCGCTGGGTTCAGAGAATTAAGCTGCAGAAAGTGTACGAGTGGAGCTGCATGATTTACCGCGTTCTGGACGTGTTGCCTCGGCTACCAGCACAGACATGTTAAACCGGGCTGATGCCATTATTCGTAAGGATAGGCGTATCACTAGTCAGCAATTGGCATTGCAGCTTACAGTCAGTAAGGGAAGTGCAATCGCAATTTTTAAAACTCTCGGATAGTCAAAGATTTGCGCTCGATGGGTTCCTCGGTGCCTAACAAATGATCACAGAGTTCAAAGGAAAACATTCTGTTCTGAATTGTTGGAGCGTTTCGGTGTTGAAGGAGAAATGTTTTTGTCAAAAATTGTTACCGGTGACGAAACGTGGGCACATTATTATGAGCCTGAAACAAAAATGCAGTCAATGGAATGGCATCATCCGCAGTCACCAAAAAGAAAAAAATTCAAAACATCTCCATCAGCCGGAAAGGTGATGATCACTGTCTTCTGGGACATTGATGGTGTGATTCTTGTTGATGTAATGACAAGAGGTGAGACAATCAACTCGACAGCTTACATCAATACACTGACAAAACTCAAAAATCGGTTCCACAGAGTTCGGCCTAATAAGCCATCTGCAGATTTGTTGCTTCAACATGACAATGCACGCCCTCACACAAGTCTGGTAACACGGGAAGCAATCAACAAATTTGGTTGGACTGTACTGCCCCATCCTCCTTACAGCCCTGATCTGGCTCCCTCAGATTTCCATCTGTTTGGACCACTCAAAAATTCCTGCGTGGGACACACTTTGACAATGATGAGGATGTGATCCGTGCAGTTAAAAAATGGCTACGCGAGCAGGACAAAACTTGGTACAAATGAGGCATTCATGATCTAGTTTCGCGTTGACGTAAGGCAATACGCTTGGACGGAGATTATGTTGAAAAATAGGTAGTGTAAAGGGATGTTCAGCTACAATCTGTGAAAATTTCACACATTTTGCCCGAATAGTTTCCGAGAAAAAAATTGGTGTGCATTACTTTTTGACCTCCCTACGTATTATTTCAGATTATTCCACTGGCACGGGCGGTTGAGCAGTTATGGGTTTTCATTTGTTTGCAGTAGTACCGGGGAATAACTATAACTTATTTAGCCACTTTACTGATTATTTAAGAATAAACCCTTCCCCATCTTGTAACCCTGGGGGTAGTCCTTATCTTGTAACCCTGGGGGTAGTCCTTATCTTGTAACCCTGGGGGTAGTCCTCATCTTGTAACCCTGAGGGTAGTCCTCATCTTGTAACCCTGGGGGTAGTCCTCATCTTGTAACCCTGGGGGTAGTCCTATTCTTGTAACCCTGGGGTAGTCCTCATCTTGTAACCCTGGGGTAGTCCTCATCTTGTAACCCTGGGGGTAGTCCTTATCTTGTAACCCTGGGGGTAGTCCTTATCTTTTAACCCTGGGGGTAGTCCTTATCTTGTAACTCTGGGGGTAGTCCTCATCTTGTAACCCTGGGGGTAGTCCTTATCTTGTAACCCTCGGGGTCGTTAGAGCTCCACTGACAGACTTCATCAACCTTCTTCGTTGATTTTTATATGCAGTCAATCTGTGGAAATCGGCAAAGTCAAGGCCTATCCATTTTATGATGATGTTTTCTTCCTTACGTGTCTTTCTCTGTCAACTCCTCCCACAGTTCCCTTTGCCAGGCCAGATTAGATGATCAAGATATGTGACCAAACTATTTCATATTGTTTCTTCATAATAATCGAAAGATCATCATGTATTTAAGAAGAGATATTTATGTCAAAATCACTTACATTTTATATTGATTGCTGAAATATCTACTTATTACTAATTCTTCTTCTTCTTCTTTCCTTCCTCATTTGCCTTTCAGTGTCGAGGGGAGATATAATTTGCAGTCTTTTGCTCTTCTGTTTGCCTCTGCTGATGTTATGTTTCCTAGTGCTTCTAATATTCCATCGATCCATCTTTTTCGTGGTCGACCATTGGGTCTTGTATACTCACAAGGAGCCAATGGTGGGGTGTGCTAAACACTCCAAGGTATGGTGACAGCTTTACAAATAAAGAACACAACACAATACTGACGTTTCGTCCTGTGGCCTTCTTCAGAATACAGGGACAACGACAACAAGCGGTGAAGCACAATTACTACATGTTAGATGATCAAGTGGAGGGCGAGGAAAGTAGGATGCAGAAATAAGAAAAGAGAGAAATGAATTTTACATGATGAGAGGTATGATGGGCGTCAAAATATATAAAAAATAGAAAAAGAGAGAGAAAAATGTATAATAAATTGTACTTAGCTGAGCTCAGAGCAGGAAAACTGTAATCCGTGCTAGAACAAGTCGGAATGACTAAAAGCGCAGAGAACGTGTATAGAAAGCAACACGTGACAAAGACAGGTCAGTAAAGAGGGCAAAAGTATCTAATATATTGGGAAAACCAAAAGGGGGGGGGGAAGGGGGGATAGACGAGGACACTCCTGGGACACAACAAGCAATACATATAAATCACTCAACAATGGAAGTGAGAGATCACGCAAGAGGTTAAGAGAAAGAAATTGAATGACACGACAAAGTAGTAAACTAGGCAGTGGGTGAGAGAGATGGACTCTACAGAATGGATGGCCTCGAACTGAAAGAGTTGAGAGGTAGGTCAACGAAAGGAAGGATTGGATACTGGAGGAAGAGATACGGTGAGGAAGAATAATAAAGCCGGTATAATGAGAAGGGCGATAGAGGGGTGGTCCGGAGGAAGTTAGTCTATCGGGAGGTAGGGAAGTATTAGAGGAGGAGGTATGGAGAGGAGGGATAAGAAGCAGGTATGTGAAAACTGGATAGGGGAGAGGCGGTAGGTCAGAAGTGAATGGAAAAAGAGAAAGTCTGGAAGAAGTGGAGCAATAGGGGAATGGTGTGCAAGAGGTATGAACCATAGGAGGTAAAGAAGTAGGGAAATGATAGAACAAAGGGGGAATGAAAGTGGGCATTAGGATAAGGGGGATACTGGAATAGTAGGTATAGATGAGTAGTGACTACAAGTGAATAGAGAGGAGAGGGGTGAGCTAGGAGTAGATCAGCAGAGGGGTGGTAGGAAGGACGAGGGACAATAGAGGTGGGCAGAGAGATCGTACGTACAGTCCAGGTGGAGAGGTGATATAGTGATAAAGAGGTAAAGGACATGAAGGTAGTCAGAAGAGAAAAAGGTGTAGGGAGAGGGGGGGGGTTTAGGAGGAAGAAAGCTGACCTACCGCCTCTCCCCCTATCCAGTTTTCACATACCTGCTTCTTATCCCTCCTCTCCATACCTCCTCCTCTAATACTTCCCTACCTCCCGATAGACTAACTTCCTCCGGACCACCCCTCTATCGCCCTTCTCATTATACCGGCTTTATTATTCTTCCTCACCATATCTCTTCCTCCAGTATCCAATCCTTCCTTTCGTTGACCTACCTCTCAACTCGTTCAGTTCGAGGCCATCCATTCTGTTGAGTCCATCTCTCTCACCCACTGCCTAGTTTACTACTTTGTCGTGTCATTCTATTTCTTTCTCTTAACCTCTCGCGTGATCTCTCACTTCCATTGTTGAGTGATTTATATGTATTGCTTGTTGTGTCCCAGGAGTATCCTCGTCTATGCCCCCCCCCCCCCCCCCCCCCTTTTGGTTTTCCCGATATTTGATCCTTTTTGCCCTCTTTACTGACCTGTCTTTGTCACGTGTTGCTTTCTATACACGTTCTCTGCGCTTTTAGTCATTCCGACTTGTTCTAGCACGGATTACAGTTTTCCTGCTCTGAGCTCAGCTAAGTACAATTTTTTATACATTTTTCTCTCTCTTTTTCTATTTTTTATATATTTTGACGCCCATCATACCTCTCATCATGTAAAATTCATTTCTCTCTTTTCTTATTTTTGCATCCTACTTTCCTCGCCCTCACTTTATCATCTAACATGTAGTAATTGTGCTTCACCGCTTGTTGTCGTTGTCCCTGTATTCTGAAGAAGGCCACAGGCCGAAACGTCAGTATTGTGTTGTGTTCTTTATTTGTAAAGCTGTCACCATACCTTGGAGTGTTTAGCACACCCCACCATTGGCTCCTTGCTACCAGCTTTACCGCAGCATTGCAATTATTTGCTGTTCCCTACTCACAACATTTGCTGAAGGCTCGGTGTTTTGTGTTTTGATCTTTCTGCCTTGTCACGTGGCCAAACCATTTTGTGTATCTGTTGTTTCTTTATATATTCTATGATAGGGGCTATTCCTAGCTTTTTTCTCAGTTCTTCATTTCTGATCTTATCTCTCAGACTGTTTCCTGTCATTCCTCTAAATTAAGACACTCTTTTATCTTTTAAAATAAATTCTAAATTAAATTTTATTATAAATAAATAATTAATTATTACTATTTGAAATGTTTATATTTGATATATGAATGATTTTTATTTAAGGCCTTTTTTTTCAGATGAAGAAATTGTGGTTAATGAGGAAATAGAGTTAGATAAGCAACCTCATGAAATCCGACAAGAAACACTGACCCTTCCATTGGGATTTATGTGGGACACTCTTGACATCAGTGACCCTCTGATTGTGAGTAATTCATTGATCTATAGCAAAGATTTTGTAACATTTAGTAATTTTATTTTTTCATATTTAACCCTGGATTACGCTACCATAGTAAAACTTACCACATCAAAACACAAATTCCTCAAAATGTTTCCATATTCAGATACAACAACAACCCTCCCCCTCCTAATTATCACTTTTGATGACCCATGAGTGTTTAATTTGTTTCCATTGCTGTTAGAATTTTAAAAACAAATTTTTTTTGAGATAGTGAGATACATTGTTGAATGTGACCATGGACATTTCTTGGAGTTGGGTCATCAGCAAACATCAAACAACCCTTTGTGACTCAGGAAGCACGGTGAATTACTATGTGGTTGCCGACCATGCTAACGGACTTACAAAGGCTGTACAAACAGACACTGTAACACGTCCGGTTCACGAAGTGAAATTCACGTCATAAATCAACCTGAGGAAGGAATTTCGAGTCCCTGTGTTTTGCCTAGTCTGAACACACATAGCTGTGCCAAGAGTTCAGAGAAATTACTATTTTTAGAACACCTAATGTTACATTTAAGTGGTAGTAATTTTTACTATGGTATCATAACTGGGAGAGTTACAGATAGGTTATCGTAATCTAGGGTTAAATATTACTAAAACTAAAACTAATAAAAACTCCAAAATTTGTCTTATAGCTTGGTTTCTAAGAAGGGAACAAACAAATCTGTCAAAGAAAACTTCAACCATAATCCAGTGACTGCCATCTTACTATGGAATTTAATTGAAATTGAAATGAAAGGACAGATGCACTATCAAAAGTAGGCAGCAAAATGGAACAGTTCTGCTATCATGTGACCTACAGAGAGGCCAGAACCATCATATGCAACAAATACCACTTAGTGTGGGGAATAAGGTTGAACATTAACAACTACAATGACCTGATACACCAATTGCACGGATTTGAGTAGACCATCATGTAGACTCGTATCTCATCTGTCTTTTCAAAATTCCCCACAGAAATGAATGCCCAAATGGAACTGGTATCTGGGACCCAAAATATGTTGCCATTGGGAGAAGAAAAGACTACGAGAGAACACCCATAGACATACAAGAGCTACTTTATTAACAATGCCACCCACTAAGCTAAGATGTCCTCATTTCAAACAGAGAAAATGTAAATATGAAGTCAGTCCCAACCCCAAGTCTCTAGTTGACCCACCTGAAATAAGAAAGATCGTGTGCACCTTGTTCACTGAGTTGGGGTGAAGTATTAACAGCAATGAGAAGAGCACTAGCACCTATCCCCACCAAATGCTCCTGCAAGTGTTTAATACTTCACTCACCTACAACATATCTTTTAACAGGACAACTCTTTACTTAAACAATTTCTTTTACCAAGCTTTTGTATAGCAAATTTAATTAACCCTTCATTACAATACCTAGGTATGACTGATGTGTTCACAATGCCGTAGTATAAATTACTACCACTTAAATGTAACATTAGGTGCTCTAAAAAATAGTAATTTCTCTGAACTTTTGACACACAGTCATGTAAAACATGGCAAGACATGGGGACTTAGATTTCCTGGCTCAGGTTGATCTATGACTTGAGTTTGACCCCATGGACCAGGCATTTTACAATCTCTATTGGTGTAGTTGCTATAAGTTCTTCGGTATATTTGGCTACCTTGGGGAAAGGGGGGGGGGGGGAAGTGCGTGTGTATTTGGACATGGCAAAATGTCAAATTTTGAAGATTTTATGTTTTGATGCGGTAATTTTTACGACAGTACCGTAATCTGGGGTTAAAAGAGGAGAGAAAATTCTATATTCAAACTTCAGAAAGTAAACATTTATTAACTAATGTTAATATATGTCATAACTAGATTACAAAATATCTTCTACGCATATACTTTTAAAATAGATTTCCTAAATAATGTTTTTGTATGTGCTTGTTTTCACTAGTTTTTACTATTGTAATTGTATCGTAAGCAAAAATTGCTGTTGTACCATCGAGGATTTACTGGAACTTACCACTGTTTTCTACTTCTGTTTTTATTCGCAGCTGAAAGAGTTATATCTGCTGTTGAATGAGAACTATGTTGAGGATGATGATAATATGTTCCGGTTTGATTACTCACCAGAGTTTCTGCAGTGGTGGGTGTTATGTTTGTGAAACCTGTTCTGGTTGTTGTTTTATGAGGGTAGATGTAAGCTCTGTGGAGACATGGAACAGCTGCTGTAAATACAAGATAATACAAATAGGATGTTTTATCTTCTCAGATGTATTCATCAGGTCAGGTAATTTTACCTGCAATGCATGCAGTAGACAATACAACCTGCGGCTACCCAGCAGCCTTGGAGGTATGCTCGGGAGAGTAACAGGCTAAGGGAGGGTACTTTGAAATGAAACAACCCCACAGCCTTGTGGGTGAGACTTTTAGTCAAAGGCTTTCGGAGCCAACAATAAACAAACCAAAGGAAGGCAACAGAAAACCACAGTCGGTAGGGGACATCATGTGCTACAGGTGATACCTGATCATCATCGTGCTACTGTAAGCAAGATAAAGATAAAACAGACTCTGAAGATAGGTGCTTGGAATGTGAGAGCACTCAGGCAGAAGGGAAAACTGGAAAAAATCAAACAGGAAATGAAAAGGATGGGTTTACATTTATTGGGTCTGTGCAAAATGAGATACGCTGGATCAGGGGAGATATATTCTGATGAACATAAAATAATCTATTCTGGAGGTACTAAATACTAAAGAGGAGTAGGTATCATCTTGGATGAAGAAAGAACAAGAACAGTGAAAGGCTTTTACCCAATATCTGACAGAGTCCTTTTAGTGAAATTGAATGGAAAACCAATAGATATAAATCTTATACAAGTTTATGCACCAACAGCAGACAGTCTAGAGGAAACAGTTGATAAATTTTACGACGAGCTTAAATGGCACTTCGTGAATGCAAACCACATGCAAACACCATATTTCTAGGGGATCTCGATGCAAAAGTAGGAAAGGAAAGAGTTGAAGAAATAGTTGGTTATTATGGCTTAGGTGAGAGGAATGAAAGAGGTGAGAAACTTATTGACTGGGCAAGAACACACAACATGATGATAGGAAACACCTGGTTTAAGCAGCATCCAAGACGTCTGTGGACATGGAAAAGCCAAGGAAACAACGCACATAATCAAATTGATTACATAATGATAAACAATAGATTTAGAAACAGTCTGGTGGTATGTGTGAAAACTAGACCATGGGCAGATTGCAATAGTGATCATGTACCAGTTGTGGGAAAGCTTCAAGTAAAATTAAAAGCAGCAAAAAGAGCCTCAGTTAATTCAAGTTCTATCTATTGACCTTTCGAGCCGTAACCGGCCCATAGGGCGTAGACCAAGATACACCTTCTCCTATATGAATTTTTGTTCTAGCAGTTTTCTTTTAAAGATATTTTATCAAATCTCGCCATCTGTCTCTGTTCTGTGCAAGCAGTTCTATCTCATTGAGGGAGCCGATTCCTGCTGCTCTTGCCTCTCTCATCAATGTTCTTCTCAGTGTCTCCCTGGGTCTTCCTCTTTTTCTTTTACCTGTTGTTTCCCATATGAGGGCTTGCTTTGCTATTCGATTATTATCTCTTCTCATCACATGTCCAACGTATGACCATCGTCTTTTCTTTATTACTGAAGATATTAGTGGTTGATTGGCGATTTCTCTAATTTCCTCGTTTGTTTTGAATTCGTTCCATTCTATACCAAGTATTTTCCTTAGACATTTATTTTCGAATGCGTTCAACTTTGTTTCTATATCTCTTGTTGTTTTCCAGCTTTCACACGCATACGTAAGGGTTGATAGTACATTTGATTTGAATAGCCTAAGTTTTGTGTTTGTGCTAATGAGTTTTGATTTCCACAACTTTTCAAGGCTTCTGAAAGACATTGCTGCTTTAGCCAGTCTGATTCTAATTTCTTTGCTCGTATCCCCTTCTCGATCAATGTGACTTCCAAGATAGATGAAGTGATCGATCTCTTCTACTGGTTTGTTTTCCATGTATATTTTGTCACTTGTTGGAATTAAACTTTTCATGACTTTAGTCTTTTCATGATTGACCTCAAGCCCAATTTTGCTGGCTATTGATGATAGTTCATTTGTGTTTTCCTGCATCGTTTTTATCTGATTGCTGATGAGAACTATGTCATCAGCAAAGTCCAGGTCCTCCAAATGGTCTCCTTGTATCCATTCGATGCCTTTATTACCAGTGCAGCATTTCTTCATTATGAAGTCCATAACAATTCCAAATAACAAGGGCGATAAAATACATCCTTGTTTAACCCCAGTTTCTATTGGGAAACATTCGCTCAGTCCTTCCTCTGTTCGAACTGCACATGTGTAACCATCATACATGTCTTTGATAATATTTATGATTTTTGATGGTAAGCCATATTGCTTCAGAATTTTCCACAATAATAACATAATTCAAGTTAGGTTTACTCAAATCAGACATGAGGTTACAAGACCAATATAACATCATAATTCAGAACAGGTACAATGCAATAAAGAAGATACAAAGCATTGATGAACTGTGGGAAATGCTAAAAGATTCAGTGCAACAAACATCTAAAGAGTTCGTACCACCAGTGAGGACAAAGGAAATGGATGACAAATAACATTTTACAGCTAATGGATACAAGAAGAAATAAGGATAACAATGATGAGTATAACAAATTAACTGAAGAAATTGTAATAAAATGCAATGAAGCAAAAGAAGCATAGATAAAATAGAGATGCAAAGAGATTGAAACGCAACAAAAAGGTGATGCCAAGACTATATCCAAAAAAATTAAAGAATTAACAGGAAGAAAAACGCAACAAAAAACTGGATGTTTAAGATCAAAGGAAGGAAAACAGTTGATTGAACAAGAAAGTATAATGGAACGATGGACAGAATACATTAAAGATCTTTATAATGATGAAAGAACAGAAGTAAATATTAAAGGTAATGGAGAAAGACCAGAAATACTCAAAGAAGAAGTGAAAGATGCCTTGCGCAATATGAAAGCAGGAAAAGCTCCTGGACTAGATAATATAACTAAAGAGATTGAAGCCATGGGTAATTTTAGAAAAGAGATAATAACAAAAATATTGAATGATATCTACAACAGCGGATATATACCAGACGACCTGCTAAAATCAATATTCATAGCCCTACACATGACTATGATACTACTAAGAATTATGCGAAGAGTGCAAAACAAAATCAGTCCAGAAATTAGTGATAAACAGTGTGGTTTTGTTGGAGGTAAAGGAACAAGCAATGCCATATACATCAAAAGATCTTTAGTATAATGTACCATAGAGGTGAAAACAGATCTATCCCTATGTTTTATAGATTATACCAAAGCTTTTGACAAAGTAAAGCATAAAGAAATAATCAAAATTTTAGAAAACATAAATGTAGACAACAAATATCTAAGAATAATAAAGAACATGCACTGGCAACAAACAGGGGCCATAAGAACTGGAAATCAATTGGGAATGTTTCAACAAATAAAACAGTGTTTTAGGCAAGGTTGTGTGCTGTCACCAGATTTGTTTAATATATATAGTGAGATTATTTTAAGATCCATAAGAGGTATGCCTGGAATAACAATCGGAGGTCATAATATAAATAATCTAAGGTATGCTGATGATACAGTCTTAATCGCCAAGAGCGAAAAGAAGTTACTAGAAATGTTAGTGAAAAAAAAGAACAAATAAAGGACTCAGCCATAATAGCAAAAAGGCAGAAGTAATGATAACAACAAAGAAAAAGACACACCACAGTGAACAATAAAGACAAGTGGAACAATATTAAAACAGGTAAATGAATTTAAATATTTGGGAACATTGTTAACCTCAGATGGTAGATGTACAACAGAGGCGAGATGCAGAATGACTCAGGCAAAAGCAGCTTTCCAAAAAATGAGGAAGATATTGTGCAATCTATTTTTGACAACAAAACAACAAAAAGAGTTCTTAAATGTTATGTAGAGCGAGTCTTAACATATGGATGTGAATCATGGGCAATAGGACAACAGACAAGAAAATTGCTGGAGTCGTAGAAATGTGGTTTTACAGAAGAATGTTGAGAATACAATGAGAGTAATGAAAATGTTAAGAAGAGTAATGAAAATGTTCTGAAAGAGGCCAAAGCAAAAAGATAGCTAATTTCCAATATTAGAAAGAAACAATCATAATTTTTTGGGTATGTAATGAGAAGGGAACAACTGGAATATATTGTAACAACTGGAAAAATCAAGGGATGAAGAGATAGAGGGAAGCAAAGAGAAAGATTCCAGACAGCTTAAGAGAATGGCTAGGCAGAAGGTCAACAACGGAATTGATAAATAACTGTTGCGATCGAAAGTTGTGGAGAGATATGATCACCTATGCCAGCAGGCAGGGCACTTGATAATGATGATCTTCTCAGATAAGTTAAGGCTAAAACAGACCAAATTTGTAGTTTCTAATGATGAGATTACAGCTGTAAGATGTGATTACTTAGCATTATATAGTTGTAACAAGAATCACATGGAAGCTTATGTTATTTGTTGACACTAAGACTTCAAAGCTGACAAGATATAATATATTTGAGCTGAAACACAGACTCAGAATTGTTGGCACCATTTTTATTCATAAATCAAAACTCTCTCTCTCTCTCTCTCTCTGCGATCAAGACTCTATCAGAGTAGAATTCCAGACTCTCTCATGAAGGCAGCTGTCTGTTTAAGCGAATCGATTGCCCCATATAGTTTTTCTTCCAGGGAGGTGGGCGTGGACCACATTGCTCTTCTCAGGTCAGGGGGCAATCGGGTAGAACATGTTTTGAAGTCATATTGTACAGTGTCATAGGCTGGTTGTACCTATTTTGAATTTGGTGAACATGTGATTAAATCAAAACTAAAACTATCTTTATTGGTTAGTTTTAAAGGTGAATGAAGGCCAGTATTTGCAAATGAAATAAAGTGATGTCATTTATGCGATCTTGCCTTTTTCATCATGATTTGTTGATCATCACGGGACCAACAAAAGACCTATTGTCACTAGTAAAAGAGTGGAAACTCGCCTTGTATGGACATGTAACACTGTCCACAGCCCTTGCCAAAACCAGTCTGCAAGGCACAGTACCAATTTAAAGAAAAGATGGGTAGACAATATCAGAGAATGGACAGGCATGTCTTTTGTTGTATCACTGAGAGATTCTCTCAATTGTGATGATCAGAAGCAAATTGTGAAAATGTCATCTATTGGTTCCCCAAAGATCGTCAGTTACGATGAAATTGATTGGTTGATCTCTGTATATATAATATATATTCGTTATATCTAAAATAGCCTTTGAAAGTGCTTTTAAATTCCATTTTTAAAAAATCTATTAATTTTTAGGGAATTATTTTTATGTGATGCATAAAGAAGCATAGTTAATTAATTATATTTTTAATTTAAGATAAATTCTTTATAATCTGACTCTCTGTCATACAGGGCTTTACAACCTCCAGGATGGCTAAGGGATTGGCACTGTGGTGTCCGTGTGATTAAGAGCAAGAAACTTGTGGGATTTATCAGTGCTGTCCCAGCACATGTCAAAATTTATGAACGGTAACTATATTTTGGTCTTGTTTCCGGTTGTATCCGAGATGAAGGAATTATTTTTCTCCGGCTTGGTATAGGACCGTTGATCAGAGGTTTAACAAGCCACTATCGTAAAAACGATTTTGTTAATGAAAAAGATGATGGTCATATGTTGGACATGTGATGAGAAGAGATAATAACCAAATAGCAAAGCAAACCCTCATGTGGGAAACAACAGGCTCCCTCAATGAGATAAGCTGCTTGCACAGAACAGAGACAAATGGCGAGATTTGATAAAACATCTTTAAAAGAATTGAAAACTGCTAGAACAAAAATTCAGATGGAGTATCTTGGTCTACGTCCTATGGGCCGGCTACGGCTCGAAAGGTCAATAGATAGATAGATAGAACTATATTTTATAATATCTTTGTTGTATCTATGGATAATTCATAATGTAGAAACAGAAACTATTTATTGGGTGCAGTCTCCACAACAAAGGTTTGCTACCATGGAGAGCCATTTTACTGTCTCTTGTCTTGATGGTGCATGTTTTCATATGTCCTGTCCATCTTTTGATGTTACCATTCCACTTTAGTCATGGTCTGTCTCTGCCTTGTCTACCTTTCCTTCCAAGATGACCTTTAGTAGGATTATGTCTCTTCACTTGTCCCAAAAATTACAGTTTTCTTTTTTGAATTGTGTTATGTGATTCTTTTGTTAATTTTCAGCTGATTTAAAACTTCCCTGTTTGTCTTCTTTCCTTCCACTGAATTCTCCCCATTTTCTATAAATTTACATTTAAAAGGCTTCAAATTTTCTGCTCAGTTTTCTTATCTATTGGCCATGTTTCTGCACCTTACAGGAATGTTGAGTAGATATAATATTTTACAATTTGTAGTTTTAGTTCTGATGTTATTTGCTTTGATGTGGTTATATTTTTCATGTTCTTAAAATTGCTTTTTTGCCATGCCTATTCTTTTGTTTATTTCTGTCTTACATCTTCCTTTCATTGATTACCTTGGTGCATATAACTAACCTTACCAGCTTCTAATGCATGAAGTTCCTTAAAAACATTTGTTGATGTTCCAAGTTTCTACTGGATGAAGTTCCTTAAAAACATTTGTTGATTTTTCCAGTTTCTACTGGATGACGTTCCTTAAAAACATTTGTTGATGTTCCCAGTTTCTACTACATGACGTTCCTTAAAAACATTTGTTAATGTTCCCAGTTTCTACTACATTACGTTCCTTAAAAACATTTGTTAATGTTCCCAGTTTCTACTACATGACGTTCCTTAAAAACATTTGTTAATGTTCCCAGTTTCTACTACATGATGTTCCTTAAAAACATTTGTTAATGTTCCCAGTTTCTACTACATTACGTTCCTTAAAAACATTTGTTAATGTTCCCAGTTTCTACTACATGACGTTCCTTAAAAACATTTGTTGATGTTCCCAGTTTCTACTGGATGACGTTCCTTAAAAACATTTGTTAATGTTCCCTGTTTCTGTAAAACTTTCCTTTTTGTTTCAGGTCAAAGAAGATGGTAGAGATAAATTTTCTGTGTGTTCATAAGAAACTTCGTGCCAAACGAGTGGCACCAGTGCTGATCAAGGAAATCACAAGGCGTGTACATCTACAAGGCTTGTTTCAAGCAGTTTACACCGCCGGTGTAGTGCTGCCTAAACCGGTGGCTTCTTGCAGGTAAATTAGCCATTAGGTTATCCATGAAAATGTGTTCAATTAAGGTCTTCGTTTTCTAGTTCATAAAAAGAAAATGTTTTTACATCTCAGAAGGTAAGCACAAGAATTTGTTGCAGTACCTGGCGGATGAAAAACATAATTATTATATCTTGAACTGAAGGT
This sequence comes from Megaustenia siamemsis, assembly GCA_032433765.1. Taxonomy (NCBI): domain Eukaryota; kingdom Metazoa; phylum Mollusca; class Gastropoda; order Stylommatophora; family Ariophantidae; genus Megaustenia; species Megaustenia siamemsis. Next base: position 186,440,458 of record JAVIAB010000092.1, read on the forward strand.
TTCGAGATTTACATTTTTGAAAAAAATAATTGAGTTATTTGCGGGTCATCATCATTGCACTCCGAACATGTCCATAGGTGCTCAGATCATGTCCTCAGCAAGTTTTGCAGTGTCCAGTGACTGACAGCTCCAGTTCTGTGTTGAAAAAAAAAATATATTATAATTTTTAAAAAATGTTGAAACTCATTAAGGGGAAAACACTTTCAACACCACTCACAGTCTAGAAACATCAGATATCAGATGGCGTTAAAAAAGGTAACCTGCTTCTAGAAAATTTTTCTGTTCTTTATTTGTCATTTATTAAGGCGATGATTGGTTTTCTCCTCATGGTATCGGAAGCTAGGAGAACAGTCTGGAACAGAATTATATTTGTCTTAAACACCTCAGTTTCTTTAGTATAAATGAAAGATAACTATAGCAAACTGACAAACATTTAACTCCTGCTGTTATTTGAATATGATGCCAATTGTTTTTTATTTATTTAGTTTTTTGTGTTTGCCAGCTTTCACCTCTGGCGAGGTCTCCAGAGACTAGGGACTGAATTTTGTGCGTTAATCTGTTTTTCCTGGGCAGCCATGTGCCCGAGGGTCCCTTGTCGCACAGGCAGATAACTCCGTCTTCGGAGGTACTAATTTTTTTTTCCCATTGTTGAGTAATTGATGTTTCAAGTCAGAGCTTGTTGCTGAGACCAGGTGTGGTTGCCGCAGACAGAAATCACATCTAAAAACCTGTGCAGCTGGGATTTGAATTCATAACATCTTTGTCTCGAGAACAGTGTCTCGCCTCAAGACCAACCAGTCCCCTACCAATTGTTTTGACTCTATTGTTTTGTTTTTAATGAAGTTTTGAAACAACTGAACAAAGAACTTATTAAATTATTTAACATTACAAATGACATGTTTTTGACATCTGAAGAGTCGCAATGACTTACTGAAAGTCATCTTGAAGGGGAAAGTGCAAAGTAAACAAGCAAAGGCAAAAGTGAAGTGACAACTTCAAGAAATGGACAATAAAATATATGATACTGCACAATGAAGACAAGAGTGAGAGTGAAATGGTGCCACACTTTAGTCAACATTCAATGTAGAGAAGACACAAATTGATGCTATATGTGGTATGTTCTAATGAAATAACTGTACTGATGCTAATGGTTCCACCTTTTCCAGGTACTGGCATAGATCTTTAAACCCAAGGAAGCTTATAGAAGTGAAGTTCTCCCATTTAAGTAGGAACATGACTATGCAAAGAACTTTGAAACTTTACAAGCTTCCTGAGGTAAGAAAGATTTACACTGAGCATGGTTTGGATTTATGACAACATATTGTATGAAGACAAGTATATTGTTCTGTTCTAACCTTTATGTTGATATATGAACCTCTTCCTTTTCAAAACTTGTCCATGGATGTAACATATCAGTAATTTATTTATATTCATATTTACTCATGTTTGTGTTGAATCACATTGTTAATCATGCTTTTAATTTAAAATTTAGATATAAATGATGAAATACCTTGTCTTTTAGATCTAACCATCAATACCTTGTTATTTAGACATAACTCATTCATATAGTCATGCTTATACTTTGTCATTTGAATATACATCTTTAAATATATGATCTTTTCATCATTTATACCATCTCTTGGGTGCTGGAGGGAGTGGGGACTGGAGAATAAAAGCTGCAAGTCTCATTTCAATTATCATGTAGTTTCTAAGAAGCCAGAGTTTTTAACTTCACCCAATCAATCAGTCAATACTTTATCATTTAGATGTACATTTGTAAATACACTGGCCTACCAAATTATTAAAATAGTGACATCTGTAGGTTCCAGTGAGACCTTACAATGTAACCTACTTACTACCATAAGATTTATGGTTTCCTCAGCAACCCAAGACACCAGGCTTTAGGGAAATGAAACCTGCTGATGTTCCAGAGGTGTACAAGTTGCTGACAGAGGTAGGGCCCATAACTTGGATATTAGACTGGTTGCTTATTGACCCAGCTACCTGAGGGTTCTAGTCTTTAGACCTAATGTTATTTGATGGCATCACTGGAGCATTAGAAAATACAGTAGAGAGAACTAATGAAAATTTAGTAAATGTGTGTGTGAGTGTGAGATAAAAATGTGAAAATGAATGAATGATCGTGTCTGTCACCATATCTCAGCCCTGAGAAATACCAATCCCTCTGGGATATTTGCCAATGTGATGACATTGTCATCAAGACTGCTGATAAGGGTGGCTCAGTGGTTATCTGGAGGAAAGACCTTTATATTCATGAAGGAGACAATTATCTGATCATGCATTCCACCAACCCATCTCCAATGATGCCACTGTCTCTAATAATGCCTTGGTACGGCAGACGATTCTTAACTACATTCAGGAAGGACAACTTCCTGCTAGCTCATCCTGTATGATCCTCCCTGATTATGGCTTGGGAAGACCCTCTTTCTACATGCTACCTAAGATACACAAACACGACTCGCTTGGACGACCTGTTGTCTCTTCTATCTCATGTCCCACAAAACACATTTCTAACTTCCTTGACAGGGTCTTTCAACCCATAATCATGAACCTCCCATCATATGTCAATGACACCAACGATGCTCTGAACATCTTTGCCTCTATCATCTGTTCCCCTGACCACAACTATCGCCTCTTTGTCATGGATGTCTGCTTCCTGTACACCTCTATTCCCCACACTGACGACCTTCTAGCTCTCAAATTTTTCCTTGATAAGAGAAGCTAACCTTCTATCGCTACTGACATCATCCTCCGTTTAGCGGAACTAGTTCTTAACCTCAGCTCATTTGAGTTCGATGGCAAGTTCTTCACCCAGATCAATGGTATAATGATGGGCACCAAAATGGGCCCTAGCTATGCTTCTCTGTTCATTGGTTACCTTGAGCACCAGATCATCCACAGCTACTAGAGCCCTCTTCCCCTTGTGTACCGTAGGTACATTGATGACAGCATCGGTCTGACCGACCTTTCCGAGGAGGAAATCTCCCTATTCATTGAGCATGTTGAACATATTCACCCCTCGATCCATATCACTTCCCACATTTCCACCTCCTCTGTCTCCTTCCTAGATAAGGAAGTTTCCTTAGGTGCCTCTGGTCTACTTACCTCCGTCTTCTACAAACCTACTGACTCCCATTGTTTCCTTGCCTAGGACTCTCCTCACCTGACATCTTGCAAGAACTCTCTTCCCTATTTGCAGTTACTCAGGCTTCGTCGTCATTGCCAGGATGATTAAGATTTCCTATGTAATGCTCACCTGATGCTTGACTTCTTCCACCGACACCTCTATCCCGAATCAGCTCTCTGACGGTCTCCACACCTCACGCCAGGCTGCTCTCACCCTCTCTGACAGAGTAGTGCTTGCTATCACCCTCACCACAATATGCGGTGATTAAAACCACTCTCCGCTCCAACTTTAAGCATGATCGCAACCTCCATGACATGCTTGTTAGGAGCTGCCTTCCTGCCTCCCCCCACAGCCATCAGGGTGCGATCCGCTGCATTCGCAGTCTGTGTAAAATTTGTAACCATGTCCTCCAGACAGATATGGTTCTCTTTCCCAATGCTCCTTTATTAGATCAGAGAGGAATTCACTTGTACATCGCATAACATTATCTATACCATCATATGTAAGCGATATAAGTTGACCTACAAAGGCAAATCAGGACGTCATCTTGGGGACTGATGCCAGGAACATCTGTATGACATCACTTGAGATGCAGACACACCAGTAGCGTCCCCCTTCAACTCTCAGAGCCAACAGGGTAAGGTGAAATGTCCTAGTTACTGGCCTGGTGTTATGTTCTTCTGACAGGCGCAGCTGATAACTTTAGTGAATCGTCTGATCACCGGAATGGGCTGCCTCACCCCACTGGGCATCAATGTATTCCTTTCTCACAGGTAACTCCTCTTTCTCCCCCTCTCCCCCCCCCCCCCCCCATATCTCCTTTCCTTTTTTCCCTCCCCTGCTCATGTTTTGGCCCCCTACCACCTGACGTGATCCCCTCAGGCGATTTTCTTCGGTCTGTACTACATATCTTGATATATCCCCTATCATGCGTCACATATCGCTAGGGTGTCTGAGAAATGTCTGGTTGATATGTTAACTTTCATACTCCTCATATATCTCAAGCTCACTTATTGCTAGAGTAACTGGGGAATGTCTGGTTGGTTTGTTGGCTTTCACACTCCTTTTATATATCTCTATTCATTACCTGTGTCACGCTTGACTGCTTCACACATATTTCAACTTCTTGGTATCTCGTCTGACCTCCTAAGTCTTATTTTATATATATATATATATATATATATATATATATATATATTGTAACTCTCATATTCAAATTGCACTTCTATGCGTTAAAGTCAAGATGATGATCTACTTATTACATCTGCGCCGATAAAACAATGTCATACGCCGGCAATATTTCATTTTCGACAAATCAAGTGTTGTGAATGCGACCTCCCATCGTCTAGACTTATTCTGCACTTTACGTCACATTGGTGCTGTTCATGACCGTTGTTGGATTTGCTTGACGCAAGTTATTTGTATGCTCTCATTAATGTGAACTGCTTTGTCAGTCGCAGTTTTATCTCTTTAGGGAATTTTCACCGTGTTCTGTTCACCGTAGGTTACATACACTAGAGTAATCAAGAATCTAAAGGCCGCGTCATTGCTGTGCTTACGACATTATTATGTGTGCTACGTCATCATAATAACTCATCGTAAATCCCTAGACCGGCCGTACACTAATCTTACGGTCTGTTGTTTGATGTGCGACAGGGATAATCTGACGACTAACTGTGTGTTTATATGTTCGAAATTGGAGTCAACAACGATGGTCTAACATCATCAAGTGCTATACATTTTTAAAGAAATATGACGATCATCACTTTCGGGAGGACGTGAACTTCTGGTATATGGCGGATAGGTGGCAGGAACCATTGCAGGCTATGCATGAAAAGTGTTCCTTGTTGCAGTTTCCTCATATTCCTAGTCCATGGGGGACTGGTTGGTCTCGAGGCAGGACGCCGGCCTCGGGTCAGCTCACTTATTGCTAGAGTAACTGGGGAATGTCTGGTTGGTTTGTTGGCTTTCACACTCCTTTTATATATCTCTATTCATTACCTGTGTCACGCTTGACTGCTTCACACATATTTCAACTTCTTGGTATCTCGTCTGACCTCCTAAGTCTTATTTTATATATATATATATATATATAATATATATATATATATTGTAACTCTCATATTCAAATTGCACTTCTATGCGTTAAAGTCAAGATGATGATCTACTTATTACATCTGCGCCGATAAAACAATGTCATACGCCGGCAATATTTCATTTTCGACAAATCAAGTGTTGTGAATGCGACCTCCCATCGTCTAGACTTATTCTGCACTTTACGTCACATTGGTGCTGTTCATGACCGTTGTTGGATTTGCTTGACGCAAGTTATTTGTATGCTCTCATTAATGTGAACTGCTTTGTCAGTCGCAGTTTTATCTCTTTAGGGAATTTTCACCGTGTTCTGTTCACCGTAGGTTACATACACTAGAGTAATCAAGAATCTAAAGGCCGCGTCATTGCTGTGCTTACGACATTATTATGTGTGCTACGTCATCATAATAACTCATCGTAAATCCCTAGACCGGCCGTACACTAATCTTACGGTCTGTTGTTTGATGTGCGACAGGGATAATCTGACGACTAACTGTGTGTTTATATGTTCGAAATTGGAGTCAACAACGATGGTCTAACATCATCAAGTGCTATACATTTTTAAAGAAATATGACGATCATCACTTTCGGGAGGACGTGAACTTCTGGTATATGGCGGATAGGTGGCAGGAACCATTGCAGGCTATGCATGAAAAGTGTTCCTTGTTGCAGTTTCCTCATATTCCTAGTCCATGGGGGACTGGTTGGTCTCGAGGCAGGACGCCGGCCTCGGGTCAGAGAGGTTGTGGGTTCAAATCTCAACTACACCGGTTGGGATTTTTATTTATGATTTCTTTCTGTGACAACCACCCCTGGTCTCAGCAGTGAGGCCCGGCTTGAAACGTCAGTTACTCATCGACGAAAGAAACATGAGTACCTCCGATGTCAGAGTTATCTGCCTGTGCGGCGAGGGACCCCTGTGCACACGGCTGCCAGGGAAAAATGGATTAATACGCAATATTCAGTTCCTAGTCTCTAGGGACTTCGTCAGAGTTGAAAGCTGGTGAACGCAACAACAACATTTCAAATGCTTCTGGTAGCTGCCCTTCATGTACAGCTCTACATTTCATTCCTTCATACATTGTTTTTATCAGGTTAATAAACTTTATGGGGATTCTGTAATGACTCATCAATTTAAAAAGCATTCCCCTGTATAAACTATCAAATCCCTTTTCGTAATCTATGAATCCAATATAAAGTGGGGACTGTAGTTCTAAGCTTTGGTCAACCATTATACATAGGTTAGTTATTTGATTAGCACATGATCTGTTTTTCCTAAAATCTGCTTTTTCATCTCTTAAATGTTTCTCTATGGCCTCATTTAGTCTCTCCAGAATGATTCTTCTGGTATTTTCCTGGTACTGATAGTAGAAGTATTATTTGTTGACATAAAATCAATTTAGTAAATATTTAAAATTGGAAGAAATAGGAAAATGAAGGTTGAAAAAATTGAGTGACACCTGAATCACAAAAGAACGAAATAATAATATAAACATACTATTTCTTATAGAAATTAAGTTTACTTAAATTTCACGGCTACTGTAGTCTTTGAGATAATCCATGGGGAAGTTGGGGGGTCCACCCGTTTTCCATTAGAAGTCATAATAGGATGCAAACATACAACAACATGCACAAACTGAGGCAAAATTTAAAAATCTTAGGGTATTTGCCCAACATGTGGTTATTTATGGGTTTCAGAAGTGGATATATAGTAAGGGAAACCACTCTACTATACAATTAAGTATGGTAAAGCTTTGAGAAAGAGATACAGAAGAATTATTCAGTCATTCTGCAGTGGATGGATAGAGCGTATACTGAGAATGCGACAGTGCAGTGGATTGAGCATTACTGTGAGAGTTAAAGAGGAAAAATAGCACAACATGGAAATAATATTTGTGCAAACATAAAAAACATTGGTGTAAGTATTTAAACAGTGAAAAAGAGAAAAATGAAAGTTGATATAATATATAGGTACTTCGATATCTCTAGAGACGCCTTCACCGGTTGTGACGTCACTTAAGTAAATATAGGTGGCCAGGACGCCGTGTGAAAAAATCTCCAAATTTTTACATCGTATGCAAATCGTTTTCCGATGATGTTTCCGGAAGCTATTTATAGGAAACTTAAGTTGTTTCCTAACAATGAGAGTTCCGTCCGCCTATTTAAAAAGTCGGAAGTGATTTAAAACGATTGTATTTTGTCTTACAACGCATGTTCCAGCTACATACGACGGTCTCATCATATTTTCACCCGAAAAAAAGCATAATGCAGTAAAATAATATGGATATTTAGATTTAGCGTCCATTTTTACATAAGTGTGTGAAATTTCACAATGATTCGTGTTAGGATGTTGCGGCAATCGCGAAAATTGATGCCCTGCTCGCTCCATAAAATAACATGGCCGATCGGCGACTATTTCGAATGTTGAACTTTAATTCATTGCAGAAAAAAATCCTGCGAACGTAGGTTTAAATAATAAAGATAACCTGATTCTATAACCACTTCTACATATTTGTGGGAAATTTTAAATGGATATGATAGCCCCTATTGAAATTATCGGCATTTGAATAATCTCACCATTATCGAAAATTTTCCCCATTGGTAGCATGGCGGCGATCTAGCTGGGATCAAAGACTATGTCCACTGTTGAACTTAAGTCATTGCAGAAAAAAATCCTGCGAACGTAGGTTTAAATAATAAAGATAACCTGATTCTATAACCACTTCTACATATTTGTGGGAAATTTTAAATGGATATGATAGCCCCTATTGAAATTATCGGCATTTGTTTTCCCCATTGATTAGCATGGCGGCGATCCAGCAGGGATCAAAGACTTATGTCCACTGTTGAACTTAAGTCATTGCAGAAAAAATCCTGCGAACGTAGGTTTAAATAATAAAGATAACCTGATTCTATAACCACTTCTACATATTTGTGGGAAATTTTAAATGGATATGATAGCCCCTATTGAAATTATTGGCATTTGAACGACCACACCATCATTATACAAAATTTCCGGTTTTCCCCCATGCTTGGTCTCTTCAACCATCATCAAGTGCCTCTAACTCAGACTCACTCAACGTTTTTTTTTGTTATTATACATTGTAGTTATAAGTTAGTTATATTTAATTTAAAATGTAGTATTTCCAGTTGCCTAATATTAATAAATATTCCCAATTATTGAATTGAAAGTTTTTTTTTTATTTATATACTGTAAATACATATATTTTTTTTAATGAATAAAAAAAAATTAATAATAAAATTATACTTCTTATACACATAAAATAACAATAATAATGATGTGACTTCTTTAGCAGAAATTCAGTATTATTTTTATGTGAATCATAGAAATTTATAATTATTCTTACATAAATTGCAGAGAATTACTGTTATTTTTGACGTAAATTCCTGAAAATTACCGTTACTTTGATATAAATCAATTTAAATGACTTATTTTTGACGCAAATCAAATAAAAAGTATTATTTTTTTATTGTACACCATATATAATGATTATTTTGAAAATGTACACCAAATGTAATGATAATAATTTTAATTTAATAAAAAAAAAAATTTGGCTTCTTATTTAAAATTTGGCTTTCTTTTTGCATGGCCAACCTGGCGCTATGGTTTTTTCTTCTTTGCATCATTTAACACAGAAATAATTCACTTAAAAAATCGTAACTTTTTTTCTAATTGTCGTACAAACATGATTCAGGTATCACTGTTTTACTCACTTCGAGGGCTATTTAGCTATCCTGGTTTCAATTATTAGAAATTATTTTGAAAAAAAAGCCAAAGTACCTATAATATACACAATTATACTATAATATACATAAACCGCTATTTATGTTTGCACAAATTTTACTATTTCTCCATACTTGCTGCTCATTAATTAATTTTCTTGAACTAACTACATCAGATGTGCCACGCCCAGGAGCCATTTAGTTAACAATAAATGTAACCAAAGTGTATATTTTGTATCTGTCCACTTCGAAATAACACCACACGTCTAACACCATGCTATTCACAAAATAAACCTGATGTTCTGAAGGAAGGGGGGGGGGGGGGGCGGCACCTCTCCTATACTTGGACGTCAGTTTAAATAACGATATCGACCAAAACAAATTATTCAGACATTATTACAACAGAAACAGAAAGAGCATATTTGGAAAATGTAGGACATGCCACTGCAACGGACTGAATGATACAGGGGAAGAGTTAAATATATAATAGATTATGTAAAGTGTGTTTTATCTTCCTGGAAGTGCTCAAGTGATCATAACAACTGACGTATCTGTGACAAACAGCTGTGTTCACAGCCTAATCCTAGTTGCAGTGTTAAACCTGAAGTGCAACATGTTCACTTGTAACAGTTCATGAACACGCACAGATAACGCAACAGACATCACATTCAGTCTAAACATGCATACGTTCCAATTTTTGTCTTTGATGTTTGGCATTAAAAGACAAGAAACAAAAGCATTTTGTAATATATTTAGTTTCTGTGTAGTAGAATCAACTCCTTGACACTTATGACAGATCCGTAGATGGTCTACTGCTTGCAACAGGTTGAAGTTAATAATTTATGGTTCATTTATTGACTTTATTTGGATCACAAAGGTCTTAGAAGTTCATCCAAAGTTAAGAAATTAGTGGTAAATGTTGCATCAGAGTTTCACATCAGTCAGTCATTATAACGCTTCTTGTAAATCACTTTTGTTTCAGTTCATGCAAAAGTACCAACTGGTTCCATTATTCAGTATTGAAGAGTTTCGTCATTGGTTTATACCAAGATCAGGCATAATCAACAGTTTTGTTGTTGAGGTGAAAATTATTTTTTTTTTTTACACTCATGTCCTTTTTTAAAAATATAAATAAACTGATAACTTTAAACAAAACGATTTCCCTTATGCTAATCTTGTAATATTCTAGAATGTACTGCTTTTTTTTTTTTTTTTTTGAAAATGTTTAGAATCAGAACAGTAGTGTTCATAAGGAACAAGTGGAATTTTATTAAATAATTTCATGTTTTGTTTTTTTCTTAGTTGAAATTGAGTTTTCTTTTTAAAAAATAACACTTTCATTAAGATTCTCATTGTGATATGCATTGAAATATCTTCTTATGTAACTAAGAGCAACCTGTTTTTTTCTGACAGAGCAACGGTAAATTGACAGACTTTGTGAGCTTTTATTCTCTTCCATCAACCATCATGCACCACCCTGTACACAAGTCCCTCCGTGCTGCATACTCGTTCTACAATGCCAGTACACAAACTCCGTGGGTTGATCTCATTCAAGATACTCTCATTGTGGCAAAAAATGTATGTTCTGGTTTTTTTTTATTGAAATAGAAGTACTTGAAAGTGGTGTTTATGCAGTTTTGGAAATATGAAATATTAATTATTCTCCTTCTTCTACCTTTCAACTTCCTGTGGAGTAGAGGTCTTCAACAAACACTTTCCAAGCCATTCTGTTTCTTGCCATTCTTTTAAGAACATTCCAATGTTTTCTCCATCATCTTCGTCTCATCTTCCATCTTGTCTTCTCCAAGATTATTTTGGTCTTCCTCTTTGTCTTTTTTCCTTAGGGTTTCAAAAAGGAGCCAATTGTGTAATACTCTCAGTTGGCTTCCACAGTGTGTGTCCTATCCAGCGCCATCATCTTCACTGTATCTCTTTATCCACTGGTATTTGACTTGTACATTTCCATAATTCTATGTTAGTGATTTTGTCCTGCCATTTCCATCCTTTTATTCTATATAAGCATCCATTAATGAAGGTCTATATCTTCATGATTGTCATTTTTGTTGTTCTCCATGTTTCACAGCCACATAATAGGACTGACTTAACTTTGGAGTTGGTATTTTTATTTTTGTATTTCACCTAATTTCTTTGGATTTCCATGTGTTTCCTAGTACATTGAATGCTCCTCTTGTTTTTGATATCCTTATTTGGGTATCATTCTCAGTTCCTCCCTCTTTGTCTATATTACTGCCCAGATATATGTAAGATTGTACGTCTAGTAGAGGTATTTCTCATATTGTTATTTGGCTAATGCCAACTGCATTCATTCTCATAATTTTGGTGTTATCTCATTTTTTTTTACAGTCCCAGCTGTTGTGATTTCTCATCAAGTATGCTAATTTTGAGTCTCGGTGGCTGAGTGGTTAGTGTGCTGGCTTCCTGACCAGAAGGGTCAGGATTCAATCCCCACCAGTGGCAGATTTTTTTTTCTGACTGACAAGGCTCCAAGGTTCACCTAGCCTCTAAAATTGGTACCAGAGATTTTTCTGGGAAGTAAAGGCGGCCTGTATGATACCGACCACATCACCCAAAAATGTGCCGTTGTCATAGAAAAATATGGACACTAACACCATATTCCCCACACGCCTAGCAAGGCATGAAGGGAACCTTTACTTACTTACTTTTATGTTAATTTTATCTTGCATCTGTTGATGATTATGTGGTAGGAGAGCTATGTCATCTGCAAAGTCTATGTCATTAAGTTGCTTGGTCAGTGACCACTGGTTTACATTTCTGTTGTTCTGAGTTATTTTCATAACTCAATCAAATATTAATTGTAATTTCATAAACTCTAGAACATGTTAACATTTTTGTTAGAGGAAATATTCAGTTCTATGTGAGGCTGTGAGTAGAGCTACAGAGAACATGCAAAATAAACATAAAATTGTATCTTTCTTGATTTGTACCTGAGGAAGGCATTTTGCAGAAATGTCTTTATCTCATCTCTCTAATATTTAGCTGCTAGATAGAATTTCATGTTTATTTTGCATAGAATTTTTGTTAGAATTTTAGTAGTCAAGGTGCAGATTCCTGGAAAAAAGGGACAACAAAGAGATGACTGAGCATGCTATCAATTTTGTGTAGGGAAAGTCAGTAATAAAATCTATAGACAGCAGTATAATGTCCATATCAAATGTCATTATAGTGTGTCAATGTTTTGTTATTAGTTTTAGTTTGGATGTTTCATTATTGCCATTCCACAGATGGGGTTTGATGTTTTCAATGCTTTGGACCTCATGGACAACAAAGATTTCTTAGAAAAATTAAAATTTGGAGTAGGAGATGGCTTTCTTCAGTACTATCTCTACAATTGGAAGTGTCCTCACATGGAAACCAATCAGGTACATTTAGAATTTACATACACAGATCATGTAAACCAAATGAGTACATTTCAGCACTATATAAAAATAAGCAAAATATCAGGTCATAAAATATAATGATGATGATAAAAAACCCTTTATACAGAATTTTGCAACAGGAGGCATTCTGATCATCAGAAGTGCCATTATAAATGTAATATATCCCCAGATTTACTGCTTTGTTGTGAAAAGGACTGTTTCAAAATATATTTTTTTAAATTCAAGCTTTGCCATGCAAACATTTTTTTAACCTTCCAAAATGTTCCCCAGTGACTCATGACTAGTCATTATTTCCTGATTTTTTAAAGTGATAAATATATGTTGTTCTAACTCAGTTCTTTTATTGGATCTGATTCCTTTAGAGCAACAACAAAATTGTCTTCATTTCATATAACCTGACTGTTAAAAGATGTAAGAAGGATGGCAAACAATCATATTCCCAAACAAATATTGTATGGCGAACTTAGGAACAGAAAGAGACCAATGGGCAGACCATTCCTGAGATATAAGGATGTTTGCTGGGCTTCCTTGAGTGAAATTTCTACTAGTGAAAGAAACTGGGAGGATGTGGCTGCAGATTGTAGCACATGGAGAACAAAAATAAAAAAAAAAAACAGCACATCAACTTTTGAGGCAGCATTAATATCAAATTCAGAAGACAAAAAGCACAGGAGAAAGGAAACAAGGCCAGGCACCGTGAATATACATCTTGTTTATTCAGCAGACGAATCTGTCTAATTGCAGATTTAGCCACGAGAGAAGTTGTTCAGCAAAACAGTATCCAGCATAAGACACTAATATTTTACCAAACTACTGACTGATAATGATTATAGACCACCACAAAGGGTGCCCAAAATGAGCAACAAATTTAAGTTAAGAGCTACAGCATGGTATCATATCACCTTATAGTGTAATATTGATTGTGAAAAATGGTGATATTAAGATATAACCACTGTGTGAAAAATAGTGATATTAAGATATAACAACAGTGTGAAAAATGGTGACATTAAGATATAACCACTGTGTGAAAAATGGTGACATTAAGATATAACCACTGTGTGAAAAATGGTGACATTAAGATATAACCACTGTGTGAAAAATATTGACATTAAGATATAACCACTGTGTGAAAAATAGTGACATTAAGATATAACCACTGAGAAGAACTTTGATCAGAGAGGCAAGAGCAGCAGGAATTGCCTCCCTCAATGAGATAGAGTTTCTTGCACAGAACAGAGACAAATGTTGAGATTTGATAAAATATCTTTAGAAGGATTGAAAACTGCTTGAATAATAACCGGTTTCCGGTTGTATCCAAAATGGAGGAATTATTTTTCTCCTGCTTGGTATAGAACCGTTGATCAGAGGTTTGACAAACCGCTATCATAAAAACGATTTTGTTAATGAAACGTAGACCTGATGCAGAATGTGTAAATTAGCAGTTGAAAATAGGGACAGTATTTTCGGCCCTAAAACAACAACAAAAATAAGATTTTGGAATGTACGAACAATGGCCACGCCAACGAAACAAGCACAAGTCGCAAGCGAGATGGATAGATGCGATCTAGATATTTTAGGATCAAGCGAAATGCACTAAGGGGATACAAGTAAGGAAATTAGAATCAGATTTCAGAAGCCTTGAAAAGTTGCGGAAAGCAAAACTCATCAGCACAAACACAAAATTTAGACTATTCAAATCAAATGTACTATCAACCCTTACATATGCATGTGAAAGCTGGAAAACAACAAGAGACAGAAACAAAGTTGAACACATTCGAAAATAAATGTGTAAGGAAAATATTTGGTATAGCGTGGAACGAATTTAAAACAAACGTGGGAATTAGAGAAATTGCCAATCAACCACTAATAACTTCAGTAATAAAGAAAAGATGATGGTCATATGTTGGACATGTGATGAGAAGAGATAATACCCGAATAGCAAAGCAAGCCCTCATGTGGGAAACAACAGGTAAGAGAAAAAGAGGAAGACCCAGAGAGACACTGAGAAGAACATTGATGAGTGAGACGAGAACAACAGGGATCAGCTCCCTCGATGAGATAGAGCTGCTTGCACAGAACAGAGACAAGTGGTGAGATTTGATAAAATGTCTTTAAAAGAATTTAAAACTGCTAGAATAAAAATTTAGATAGGAGAAGGAGTATCTTGGTCTACGCCCTATGGGCCGGCTACGGCTCGAAAGGTTGATAGATAGATAAACTGTGTGAAAAATGGTGACATTATGATATAACCACTGATATAAGATTCAGTTGATGGAACTACATCCTAAGGACTGAAATGAAGCATGATATACAGCGAGCTAGTGGTAGCATCAGCATGAATACTAATTATCATCTGTCAAAAAGGGACTGAGCCTTATTGAATGCAGTGAGGTATGTTTACAAATCAATGTAGGGACCTTGTTCTAAGATAGTTTTATGAAATAATTCAACACAATATTGTTATATTTTCAAATGTTAATTATACCATTGTCTTTCTAACAATCATATTTAACTAAAACAAATCTTATTACTGTACTTCTGTTAGGTGTCAGGAATGAAAGGACTTAACATATGACATTGTAAGGTTAGGTGTCAGGAATGAAAGGACTTAACAAATGACATTGTAAGGTTAGGTGTCAGGAATGAAAGGACTTAACATATGACATTGTAAGGTTAGGTGTCAGGAATGAAAGGACTTAACATATGACATTGTAAGGTTAGGTGTCAGGAATGAAAGGACTTAACATATGACATTGTAAGGTTAGGTGTCAGGAATGAAAGGACTTAACATATGACATTGTAAACAATTGTACTGGATAGAGTGGTCACAAGTTTATTCTGTTTTCTTGTCACAGGTTGGCTTGGTTTTACAGTGACAGGCCGCTGCTGCTGTACTTGCCTGGGAAGTGCATGGGTGTAGGATTTTCACATTTTGTGATTTAAGATTATGGACTTGTTTTAGAAAGAATGTGATTTATGCTTCTAGTAGTGAGCTTGATGATATTTTGGTGAGCAGGTGATGCTGTGAGGTGATATGAAGATTTGTATGTAGCAGGTGATGCTTTGATGTGAAGGTTTGTATGTAGCAGATATTGCTGAGAAGTGAAGGACTAATTCTTGTCTTATTCACATATTGATGCTGTGAGGGTGAATGAACACAATATATGTCCAATTTCTGTTTTGTTTTTAACTAAGATTGACCCCACCACTGTGGCCATTCATTCTCTCCTTCCCTCACCACAGTTCTTTGTGTGCTCTATGGAAATGTATCTCATGTGATGTGCTTGATAGCCCTATTAACCATCTACATTGACTTGACTGTGTCAGCAGTGGACATGTTTTTTCCTTCAAATAAACATCCTTATGTAATATTTGGTAAATGCATAAAGTTATACATAAAGTAAAGGCTAGCCATATTTTTAAAAAAAGGCATAGATCCCTCTAGTTCAACACGGGTTAAGAAATGATTTGACATTGACTAATTGCTTGCCTCCATCCTTAAAAAGAAAAAGATATTGCCAGCCAAATAGCAATGAAACAACAAAAACTGCAGTTGTAAATAAAGTCCATATCAAGAACACAAAACCAAGTCAGTCATTGCAACTGCCATCATTATCCTTGTTAACCTAATCTTGTTGCAACTGCCACCGTTAAATGCTGCCATCATTATCCTTGTTAACCTTGTTGCAACTTCCACCAGAATGTGTTTCAGTTTTGTCCTGGTATATACCTCCACATCCACTTGTATTTTTGTTATTCTAAACAGCCGATCACGGAGATGCATTGTCAGATGTTGGAATAGAATCAACAAATTTATTCCATTTATGCTTATAGTCTGACACTCATTCTGAAGGGATACTTCATAATGAAAGAGACAAGTGCCGGATATAGATGAGAATTGATACTAACAATTTGTGTGGATATAGTAACAAAAACATAAACATTTCTTTGAATGTGCCTTTGTTGGTCTTGGTTTTGGAGAATAAGAAATACAACTCTGTTGTCTTGTTGTATAAGACCAGGAGAGTTGTGTGTTGAGTAAATTGATACAACCACTCATGGAGAGAGATAATACCTGTTCCCTGCATGAGAATCAACTGCAGTTGACACAAATGACAACTTCTCAGAAAATAATCACGATTTTGTATTAACAACAACAAATAATCAATCTTATAATATGAAACATATTCTCACACCATCTGCTCATCGGGCATTTTCCTTAACTCTGTGAGTGCATTTAGCCAATAATCATTCATTTTTAACATATTTCCTACTAATTTTGCTTTTATTTTTGGTTTAATTTTGTAATTTGAATATAATTAAGTGTGATTTAAATAAAGGGGTATTTTTTTTGTCATAATCTGACAACTGTTATTGTTTATAACCTATTGTTGATGGTAGATGTTATAATCTGTCAGTTGTTAGTGGTTGTTATAATCTGTCAGTTGTTTTTCTTACTTGTAATGTGCTAATTGTTGTTTGTGGTTGTATATTGTACACATTTCTTTTCATGATTAATTTAATTTGTCAGTTGTTCTTTATTGTTATAATAATATTTGTTTCTATTCATTAATTGTAAAAATTATCACAACTATTTAATTAGCTCAGGCTCATTTTAACAAAGTCACTTATAGTGGTTGTTCTATGAATGCCAAATCATTGAAAAATGTCAGTCTGGAAGTATTTTTAAAAAATAAACTGAAGGTTCGGTGTCAGTAACAAAAATTAAATTCATCATAAATACACCTATGGAGGGGATTGGAAAATAAATCACTCAATCTTTCATGGACATGATATCATCTACAACCTCTGAAAAGTCATGTCTATAATATTCAGACTGAGAGTTTGGACACAGTAGACACAGACTTTGGCAGGGACACAGTAGACACAGACTCTGGCAGGGACACAGTAGACTTCACAGATTTTGACAGGGACACAGTAGACTTCACAGATTTTGACAGGGACACAGTAGACACAGATTCTGGCATGACACAGTAGACTTCACAGATTTTGGCAGGGACACAGTAGACACATACTCTGGCAGGGACACAGTAGACTTCACAGATTTTGACAGGGACACAGTAGACACAGACTCTGGCAGGGACACAGTAGACTTCACAGATTTTGATAGGGACACAGTAGACACAGACTCTGGCAGGGACACACTGACTTTTACAGAGACACAATAGACTTCACAGACTGGCAACATGTTTCAGAAATTTAGCTCAAAACTCAAGTTTTCTGAAAGAAAAGAAGAAACAAATCCATAGCATCCCAGGTTTGGTGTAATGGGAATAGAGTGTCAGTGCCAATATTTACTTTAATATTGGCATATTTTTGGTAATCACCATACCAGTACCATCTTACTTTCCCAGATAAAAATGAATCAAAAGTCAGGGGAACGTAGAGGTTGGCTTCTCTCAGTTGATCAGTTCACCAACCTCATCTGCTTTAATTTCTCTGGCCTTCTGAGATGGCCTAACAGGGATTCCTTCAGATGATCAGTTCACCAACCTTATCTATTTTAATTTCTCTGGCCTTCTCAGATTGCTTTGGTTTGGTAGAACTATGGACCACATTGAAGTATATTGTGAAAATGATATTAATTTATAATCTTGTTCAAGTTTTTATCATTGATCGTTTGTTACCGATCTTTATTATTGTTCATTTTTGTTTGTGACTGCTGTAATGTCAATTGTTTGTGGTTTAACTCAATTAAAAATTGTTTATATTTGTTATAATTTGTTTACGCTTGCTATAATTTGTTAATTTTTGTTATAATCTGTCGAATGATAGTGTGTCTTGCAATATGTAAATGTTGACTCCTGTGAGTCAGTGCTCCATTTATTGCTCTATTTATTATGTGTTTTGCCACACCTATACAGTATTTTGTGAACTGGTCATTTAAGCATTGTCAAAACATTTCATGTTGAAACACTTCAGTTCATTACTTTTTATTGAATAGAATCTCTTTCATTAAAAGACAGCATTCTAGTTCAGTGTGGTCCACCCCATGGCCTACAGGACTCATTTGAGTAGACTACAGGACTCATTTGAGTGGCCTACAGGACTCATTTGAGTAGACTACAGGACTTATTTGTGTGGCCTACAGGACTCATTTGAGTAGACTACAGGACTCATTTGAGTGGCCTACAGGACTCATTTGAGTGGCCTACAGGACTCATTTGAGTAGACTACAGGACTCATTTGAGTGGCCTACAGGACTCATTTGAGTAGACTACAGGACTCATTTGAGTGGCCTACAGGACTCATTTGAGTGGCCTACAGGACTCATTTGAGTAGACTACAGGACTCATTTGAGTGGCCTACAGGACTCATTTGAGTGGCCTACAGGACTCATTTGAGTGGCCTACAGGACTCATTTGAGTAGACTACAGGACTCATTTGAGTGGCCTACAGGACTCATTTGAGTAGACTACAGGACTCATTTGAGTGGCCTACAGGACTCATTTGAGTAGACTACAGGACTTATTTGGGTGGCCTACAGGACTCATTTGAGTAGACTACAGGACTCATTTGGGTAGACTACAGGACTCATTTGAGTAGTTATAACTAGTTATAACACTTTCGACTCAAGATTTGAAAGATTTTTACAGAGACATCATCAGGAAACTCAATCATTTAATCTGTCCAGTAATTCTATTCACATGGGGATGTGAATTTGATTTACAGCCAGTGACCAGAGATTCAGAGTAGGTGCGAAACAATAGGGCAGTAGCCCCTAACATAATGCCTCTTGAACCGGAATATCTGGACTTGAAAGACGACTTAGAAATGGTTGATTGGCTGCTTTTGACAGAAAGCCAGATGCTGGAACAAAGCTGTACAATTACTGGGAGGGGCTATCCAAAGATGACTGACCAATAGATTGAGACTTATCGCTAAAGGTCTTAGGTATGGGCAGTAGCAGAAGAAAAAGAAAACTATAAAAGCAAGGGCCAAGGTGTCAGGCAGTAACACTTAATTACATCTGAAAGTGATCTCAATTTTGGATGGCAAATTTGATCTAATATAACCTGAAAGACACAGCTAAGGATGAAGAAATCATGCCCGACATTGTCAAGCAGTCTTTAAGTACAAAGTTTTGAGTTACAGCCGAATGATTTTTAAAAATAGTTTTAATTTTGAAAGTTCACCATTTTTAAGTTCAGAGCTAAAGGAGATTAGAAGCATATTGAGACGATTTATTTTATGTTTTCATTTTCTACTCAAATACATGTCTGCATGCAAACTTTTTGTTATTACCTACCCCTATATATGAGCCGCAATAGCTCAGTCATTAGTGAACTGGACTACAAAGGACAATCGGTAGGGTTTGATCCCAACCAACGGCTTCCAGGTTCACCCAGCCTTTAAT
Source organism: Megaustenia siamemsis (assembly GCA_032433765.1). Lineage (NCBI taxonomy): Eukaryota > Metazoa > Mollusca > Gastropoda > Stylommatophora > Ariophantidae > Megaustenia > Megaustenia siamemsis. The sequence continues at coordinate 186,460,241 of JAVIAB010000092.1, forward strand.
GGGTACCAGAATTTTTTCTGGGAAAGTAAAGCGGCACAGGCATAATACTAACCACATTGCCCCTAAAACCATGTGCCGAAGGTCTGTAAAATTTATGGTCACTAACACCATATTCCCTATATGCCACTTGGCGTGACGGGGGTACTTTACCTTTTTTTTTTTTTTACCCTTATTTATATATGTGTGCATCATCAGGTCGCATGTTCTTGGCAGAACATTGCACTCACGTCAGCCCATCTGAAAGAATCTGTCTCTACCAGATCTCTCATTTCTTCTGTTGTCATGTTTAAGGTCTGCTTGATGCCTTAAAACACCAACCTTCTACTTGGAAAAGTCTGCACCATATGCATCACTCAGGAATTATGCCTTCCATTATTGTTCTTTTCAATCCACTGTGTCTTGATGTTACCATGGTATTTTAATTTCCTCTGTAGAATGGTGTTTATAAGTTTTAATGTGTCCTCATTGCTTTTTTTCATTATTCAAAATATTTTAGGGATTTTTCTGTAGCATTTTGTTTCAAATAAATTGATTTTCTTCCATGCTATTTGTGAGATTGTCCATGATATACAACCATATATTACTATAGAGAAGATACATGTCCTCAGTAATTTAAATTTTACAGCACTGGTATTGTGCCACATGTTCTTCATGGCATGTAATTTTTCTGTTGCTATTGCTAATCTTCTTTTGATCTCGTTCTGACAGTCTCCATTGTTAGTTACTACAGATCCCAGATATTCATAGTTTGTTACAGTTTCAAATTCTTCACTGTTTATTTTGGGTTGACTTTTTGTTTTGCAATGAACAATATCTTAGTTTTCTGTATGTTTAGGTAGTGGTTTTATCTTCACTGTGTTTCCTAACACACTCAATTGCCTCTTTGAATACTTTTGCACTGCTTGAGAGGCAATTGGAAATTAGAGAAATCGCCTATCAACCACTAATATCTTCAGTTATAAAGAAAAGACGATGGTCATATTTTGGACATGTGATGAGAAGAGATAATAACCAAATAGCAAAGCAAGCCCTCATGTGGGAAACAACAGGTAAGAGAAAAAGAGGAATACCCAGAGAGACACTGAGAAGAACATTGATGAGAGAGACAAGAGCAGCAGGAATTGGCTCCCTCAGTGAGATAGAGCTGCTTGCACAGAACAGAGACAAATGGCGAGATTTGATAAAATATCTTTAAAAGAATTGAAAACTGCTAGAACAAAAATTCAGATGGAGTATCTTGGCCTACGCCCTATGGGCCGGCTACGGCTCGAAAGGCCAATAGATAGAGAGGCAATTATAGATGTATATAATGGCCCACACTCTCTTGAAGAATGCTCTGTTTGGCCCTTGGGTAACAAAAGATTGGACCACACTGTTCTAGTTAATGGTGAAATCATTTACGACAGGTTGAACCACACTGTTCTAGTTAATGGTGAAATCATTAACAAAAGACTGGATCACGCTGTTCCAGTTAACGGTGAAATCTTTAACAAAATGCACAAATTAATTTATGACATGAATTTTATAGCTCTTATGTTTTTAACCACAACAAAAGATATTCAAGATTTTAATGTGGAAATATATTATTTAATAAATAGAGAACTTGTAAGACTAAAAAACATTCATAGAAAATATTTTAAAATGTAGAAAAATTGTATTAGTCCATTTTTTTAGGTGCACTCATATACATCTTCATAAATGTTTGTGCCTGTCATGCAAGGAACTTATACTTTGTGACATCTGACCACAAAATTTAGTGTAATTGTGATATTTAATGGTAAAATTATTTTCATAATTATGGCCATTTCTGTTTGGCATTAGAATGTTACCTTGGAGAGGTTGTGTCCGGATGTGATGCTTGGTAGTTTGCACTACGGGTAGTGGAAGTTAATAACACTCAAATTCTAGATAACTGATTTGTATGTGCAGTGGGCATTATGGGTAAGCCCCTTCTTGTTTATTAAACACTCAGCAACCTGTGTGTTTTTGTGTAACCAAATTATTGTATTGCTGTGGAGTCTGTAGAACTTGTCTATCCAGGTTTCTTCTTTGCTGGCAGAAAAAAAAATGCAAAATATTTAAATGATAGAATCATGTACCATACCAGTTGGCGTAGGCGATCATGTCCCTCCACAATCTTCTATCTACAGTGCATCGTATCAGTTCTGTTGTTGACTGTTTTCTATGCCATGACACCAAGCTATCCAGTATTTTCTCTCTTTGTCGTCCGCGATCTCTCTTTCTTTTTATTTTGCCAGTTCATTCTGAGAAATCCCTCTGTGGCCTCTAATCGTCTTTTCATTTGTTTGTCTACTGTCCATGATTCGCTTCCATAGGTCAGAATTGGTTCTATATAGCACCTATGAACTAAGAGAGTTCATCGGTGCTATATAGAATAATGTATAGGAAGTTTATTTTGTCTTTCATATTTCTTTCAAAGTGAGCCGCGATAGCTCAGTGGTTAGTGAACTGGACTACAAAGGACAAGGGGTAGGGTTTGATCCCAACTGACAGCTTCCGGGTTCACCCAGCCTTTAATGAGTACCTGATTTTTTTCTGGGAAAGTGAAGCGGCACGGGCGTAATACCAACCACATTACCCTAAAAATCATGTGCCGAAGGTCTGTAAAATTTATGGTCACTAACACCATATTCGGCTCGAAAGGACAATAGAACACCATATTCCCTATACGCCACTTGGTGTGACGGGGGTAAAAGATAGAAGATAGATTTCTTTCAAGCAATAGCAGACAGACTGCTATTTTAAATTAATCACTTCTACAGTTTTAAAAAAAATAAATTTGAACACTAGATGTGTTTTATCTGCAGTATTTTGTAGGACTAGAAACTCGTGTATCCTGAGATCAAGGATCACCAGAAAAAGGTCATCCCATGAATGGTCTAAGACTGGTGGTTTATGAGTACGTAGTGAATGTCATCATTTCTATGTCACAACAAATCCCACCCCACCAGATTGCTAACCTTTACAAATCTGATTGCATGCCAGGGCTTCTTTTCTTGCAAATGAATTTGGTCACTCAGAGAGTGAAAATAATACAACACACTATTTATACCTTGCAAACGCAACACTTGCAAGCTTTAAGCGATGCAAACCAAGTCATTTAAAAGTTTAACGTAATGAAGAGAGCATTAAGAACTGTGATGACTTAATCTAGACGTACTGTCACGTGATGCATGCCTCTTTCTATCCCCACTTTTAGTTAAACATATCCATCTTTAGCTTGGCATTTTTAAACCCTAGATTACTACGTTGCATCATAAAACATTTTTTTTTATTTGACAGCAGCGCACAATTTTTTATTTTTTTAAATTTGACAGTTAGCAGCGCACAATTCTTTTTCTCCTCTGTGCTTTCCTAATTGGTAACCCATGATTAATCATTGTAAACAGATTTTTTAATTTGTTCAAGTACACAGCGAAACATCTTTGAAGTTACAAAAATGTAGTAAAAGTGTGGTTATTTTAATTGACAGCATGTGGGGAAAAAAAATTTTTTTTTAATTCAGACTGAAATTTTCAAGGGCTGTTGGCAAGATATCAATCAAGTCTTTGAAAACACCAGATAGGCAACAAAACAATTGGAAATACAAGCACACACTAGCCCGCCAATAAAGCTGCATGCAGGGGTGGGCAGAAAATGAGCACTATGCAATCATGGGTGGGAGCCGCGATAGCTCAGTGGTTAGTGAACTAGACTACAAAGGACAAGGGGTAGGGTTCGATCCCAACCGACGGCTTCAGAGTTCACCCAGCCTTAAATGGGTACCGGATTTTTTTCTGGGAAAGTAAAGCAGCACGGGCGTAATACCGACCACATTACCCCAAAAATCATGTGCTGAAGGTCTGTAAAATATAGGGTCACTAACACCATATTTCCCAATACGCCACTTGGCGTGACGGGGGTACTTTACTTTTTTTTTATGCAATCATGGGTCTGGATAGCAGCACCAGTGCTTGTTAACAATTAAAATCATGTTCAGGCTACTCTATGAAGGTTAATGCAAAAATTGTATTACTTCTCCAATTTAAAGGGTTTTTTTAGCCATAAAATTGCACATTTAAGTAAAGTAGTAGTAATAAGGTGATTTTAAATCAATGGTAGTAATCTGGGTTTAATACCAGATAGCTTTCCCTTTGATCCCTACTTTTAGCCCAACACATTCGTCTTCAGTAGGATATTTTAAAAATAACTTTCCCTTTTGATCTCTGCTTGTTTGGTCAGTCTGGTTAATCTATTACTGCATGGAAGTAGAATCTTTGTCAGCTCTTGCCGTTGTCCCTGACAAAAGTGTTCAGCTGTGAAGCACTGGCCCTTTCAAAATGTCTGACATCTTGGCCTCTACTATACAGGCCACTAAAGACTCTACTAAGTATTGGTGTGTCAGTTTCAAGTTTGTGAGAATGTTGAGGGGATTACAAGTTACATATAATTTTAGTCATTAAATCAATGTACTCTATACTAAAACACACAACAATACTTTGTTATCTGTAAATGTCATTTCATGAGATGTATGAAGTGTTGGGAGTTACCTCAGAGAAATCATGAGATGTATGAAGTGTTGGGAGTTACCTCAGAGAAATCATGAGATGTATGAAGTGTTGGGAGTTACCTCAGAGAAATCATGAGATGTATGAAGTGTTGGGAGTTACCTCAGAGAAATCATGAGATGTATGAAGTGTTGGGAGTTACCTCAGAGAAATCATTCTAGTCGACTTTGTTCACATTTTAAACCTCAAAGGAGCTGTTGAAATAATTCAAACAAATTGAATGTTACGATAATTGTTTATACAAAGAGTTATTTGAAAATCAATGGCCCCGTGTTGGTTGTGAAGAAAGGAAGAAATTGATGAAACCTTCCTTTGTTAACTGGAACCATATGTTTATTATTTGTGCTGCTTTACTTGGAATGTATAACACAAATGGTATGTTATGAGGGTTTGGTTGCAACATACATTGTGTTTCCAACATGGGAGATGTGATGGGCAACCGAATGTTATGAGTTATTTTGTAACTTGGGTAATGTCCAAGTTATAAGTGATTTTGTAACTTGGGTAATGTCAAGTTATGAGTTAGTTTATATCATGGACAACCTCATGTTATGACAGATTGTGACATGGACAACCTCATGTTATGACTGAGATTGTGACATGGACAACCTCATGTTATGACTGAGATTGTGACATGGTCAACCTCATGTTATGACTTAGATTGTGACATGGTCAACCTCATGTTATGACTGAGATTGTGACATGGTAAACCTCATGTTATGACAGATTGTGACATGGAAAACCTCATGTTATGACTGAGATTGTGACATGGACAACCTCATGTTATGACAGATTGTGACATGGTCAACCTCATGTTATGACAGATTGTGACATGGTCAACCTCATGTTATGACAGATTGTGACATGGTCAACCTCGTTATGACAGATTGTGACATGGACAACCTCATGTTATGACAGATTGTGACATGGACAACCTCATGTTATGACAGATTGTGACATGGACAACCTCATGTTATGACTGAGATTGTGACATGGTCAACCTCATGTTATGACTGAGATTGTGACATGGTCAACCTCGTTATGACAGATTATGACATGGACAACCTCATGTTATGACAGATTGTGACATGGTCAACCTCATGTTATGACTGAGATTGTGACATGGTAAACCTCATGTTATGACAGATTGTGACATGGAAAACCTCATGTTATGACTGAGATTGTGACATGGTCAACCTCATGTTATGACTGAGATTGTGACATGGTCAACCTCGTTATGACAGATTATGACATGGACAACCTCATGTTATGACAGATTGTGACATGGTCAACCTCATGTTATGACTGAGATTGTGACATGGTAAACCTCATGTTATGACAGATTGTGACATGGAAAACCTCATGTTATGACTGAGATTGTGACATGGACAACCTCATGTTATGACAGATTGTGACATGGTCAACCTCATGTTATGACAGATTGTGACATGGTCAACCTCATGTTATGACAGATTGTGACATGGTCAACCTCATGTTATGACAGATTGTGACATGGTCAACCTCGTTATGACAGATTGTGACATGGACAACCTCATGTTATGACTGAGATTGTGACATGGTCAACCTCATGTTATGACTGAGATTGTGACATGGTCAACCTCATGTTATGACTGAGATTGTGACATGGTCAACCTCATGTTATGACTTAGATTGTGACATGGACAACCTCATGTTATGACTGAGATTGTGACATGGACAACCTCATGTTATGACTTAGATTGTGACATGGACAACCTCATGTTATGACTGAGATTGTGACATGGACAATCTCATGTTATGACTGAGATTGTGACATGGACAACCTCATGTTATGACAGATTGTGACATGGTCAACCTCATGTTATGACTGAGATTGTGACATGGTCAACCTCATGTTATGACTGAGATTGTGACATGGACAACCTCATGTTATGACAGATTGTGACATGGACAACCTCATGTTATGACTGAGATTGTGACATGGTCAACCTCATGTTATGACTGAGATTGTGACATGGTCAACCTCATGTTATGACTGAGATTGTGACATGGTCAACCTCATGTTATGACTGAGATTGTGACATGGACAACCTCATGTTATGACTTAGATTGTGACATGGACAACCTCATGTTATGACTGAGATTGTGACATGGACAACCGCATGTTATGACAGATTGTGACATGGACAACCTCATGTTATGACTTAGATTGTGACATGGACAACCTCATGTTATGACTTAGATTGTGACATGGACAACCTCATGTTATGACTTAGATTGTGACATGGACAACCTCATGTTATGACTGAGATTGTGACATGGACAACCTCATGTTATGACTGAGGTTGTGACATGGACAACCTGATGTTATGACTTAGATTGTGACATGGACAACCTCATGTTATGACTGAGGTTGTGACATGGACAACCTGATGTTATGACTTAGATTGTGACATGGACAACTTAAAACTATAAATTAGCCCATGGACATTCATATTTTGAGTGAGATTGTAAAACATCAAGAACCTAATATTATGATTCAAGTTGTTCCTTTGGAAACCGTGTGTTATGAAAAAGTTTGTAGACTAAAACATCACATTATGAGTGAGTTTGTAACATTGGGAACTTCATTTTATGAGTGAGTTTGTAGCTTGAGTGAAATAATGTTATATTAAGCTAGTGTGTGTAACATGTGAGAACTATGTACATGTATCTGTAGATTAAAGCTTGATTTATGACAAATGCTGCCATGTCATTGCTGCTTCATTGTATTTGCATTACAAAACAGCAGCCAAATAAATGTATGACAATGTTCACTGGCTCTGCTTTGCAGTCATTGGAAGTTTTGATCTCTGACTTAGTACATTCATGTGAGATGACTAAATCTATTATAACATTTAATATGAACATTTTGTTTCTGTTGGGGAGCTGGCAGAAGTGCATTGAACTGACAATTCTCAGCCTAAGGTGCTCTATCATGTTTTTTATCCTTCAGATATGGATGATAATGTTGATGTGTAGGCACTAGGTAAACAACTAAGTATCATAGTTTCTGTCTTGATCTTGATGTTTGTATTATCCTGTCATTCTTGAATAACAAATTCAAGTGTCACATGAGAATCTTACAGGCAGCAGTTGCTTCCTTTGTGCTCATCTCATGTTGACAGTCTGTCTTAGTATGAGTTTGCTTGCTTCAGGCCAGAACTTATTGCCATCTTTTAGCCACATCTGTTTCGGGCATGTGGATTTGTTTTTTTGTGGCCTGTTTTTCACATTTAACTATATTTATATCTAGCTCTTTCATGTTTCAATGACAGCCATCTTCTAAATAAACATGACAAAAGTTGTATTGATGATAGAACCCAACTCTAAACTCCTCTTTTTTTAAAACTCTAATACAACCATTAGTCCATTGATTTTTGTTTCTACACTTTGGCATTATTGAGATAATGCTATAACTCCCAGCAATTAATGGAAGGGCGGGTGAGGTGTGCTATGTGATCTAGAGGTCAAAGGTTGACCTCTGCAGGAAGGTCCTGGCTTCAAATCTCACTATAGGGGGTGGGAATTTGTGTAATGTCCAGACCTCCCAGACAGAGACCAGAAACTGGAGGAGCTGAGAAGATCTCAGCACTAAGGGGTTGTCCGATGTTCAATGAAGATGAGATATATTGACTCAAATTGCCCCTCAGTTCCATTATTATAAAAATTGTTATAATCCATCTTGTACATTCATGATGTTGTATAAATCCTAATGTGAGACATAAGCCAAATTATCTTTTCACTTTCGGCAGTTGTTAAAAAAGTTAGCATTTGGAAAATGTGAATCTACAGGTTGGTTAACTAATCTATAGTCACTTCTATAACATTTTCCAGTTTCTTCTAAATTTAAATCTTAATAGTTGGATAGCCTTTGAGTTAACCAATGATATCTTAATCACGTCAGTTATGAAAAAATACATCAATTTTCAAGTGAATTAATTTTGCGTTTTATTATTGTTCTTTGTGTAATAGTAAATTATCAATATGCCCGTTGTGTTTAAATAAGACGACTGACCTCTATAAATATAGGTCAATGTGGCATCAGTATTTATCAGATATCTCTAATAATTTATTCATTTATTTTAAAAACTGGACTCCTTGAATTCAGGTCACTTTCAAATGTCATGTGCTTAAGAAAAAGTGTAAAAAAAAAAAAACAATTAAAAAACCCATATCGATTTCCGGATCTGTGCTATTTTATTGACACTATCCATTCAAAGATCATATTTTAAAGATGCATGAGAATTGGTGGAGATCTGGTTATTTGTTACAAGAAAATAACCTTCATGATCTACTACCTCCAGACACTTATGAAGAAATTGACCAAATATATAACAAATCAGTATAGTGCTTTATCTGATTTATTTCCCCCAAATATTTTGTAAATGTTTAAATAATGAACAAAAATGGTTGTTTCACGGTTCATTGCTTTTGCCAAAGTTGACCATTTTGTTAGGGAATTTTCCTAACTTTTGTTTAACATGAGCAAGAACATGCCCACAAGCCACCTTTCAGGAAAACACATTAAAAGCTGAGCAACATTCAGTTACTTCTTTGGCAACATTTTGTTGTCCGACATTGTCATATTTTTCTAACTTCTGGAAACTATTTCAAACTATTCACAGAATCACGCATATAATAATAAGCTTATTATTTCAATAGATAAATCGATGTGTCATAGCAGGATGCTCCAAACACAAGATTTGTAATGACTAAATAGTAACATCGACCCAGAGAAGAACATTGATCAGAGAGGCAAAGGCAGCAGGAATTGGCTGCCTCAATGAGATGCTTGCACAGAACAGAGACAAATGGCGAGATTTGATAAATGATTTTTGCGAGGATTGAGACTATCTATTGACCTTTCTAGCCATAGCTGGCCCATAGGGAGTAGACCAAGATACTCCTTCTCTTATCAAAATTTTTGTTCTAGCAGTTTTCAATTCTTTTAAAGATATTTTATCACATCTCACCATTTGTCTCTGTTCTGTGCAAGCAGCTCTATCTCATTGAGGGAGCCGATTCCTGCTGCTCTTGCCTCTCTCATCAATGTTCTTCTCAGTGTCTCCCTCTTTGCACAATTATGTTAAAACCTTATAATTTTCTTATTTAACTTTTTTCCACAATTATTTTTGTTAAAAACTTGTAATTCCCTCATTTAACACTTTTCCACAATTATTTCCGCTAAAACCTTGTACTTCTCTTAACACTTTTCCACATTTATTTCCGTTAAAACCATACAATTATCTTATTTAACACTTTTCTGACTTCCTGGGCACATTTTTTAAACAAACTGAATAGATCAATTTTAATTTATTTTCAAGTTTTTTTTCCAATTTAGAAAAATGGCTTGATCACAGGGTGTCAAGCCCTTGGTAGCGAATGTTTTAGTATATTTTGTCATAAATAAAACCATAAAACAAGTAACTGTGAAGCCAAACAATAAATGAAACTGTTTTTAGGGAAGGAATGCTGCTTTATAAACATCTAAAGGCGGTTGACAGCAACAGGGCTGGAAGTTGCCAGCGACTCACACCTGATGATTTACGCTAGGTGAAACGTAGGCCTTTAGATTGAGACTGCTAGAAAGAAAATTTATAAAAAGAGAAAGAGTATCTGGGTTTATGTCCTATGGGCTGGCCACGGCTCAAAAGGTCAATAGATAGTTACAAATAATAACATTCTGTAATGACAGTCACGCCCACATATAGAAAATATGTAGTTGGATGAGGCTGGAGCTGATGTTTTTGCTGCATCTTTATTTTTGTGTCTCCTCTTTTGTTGCTACAGAGTTTTTTTTTTTTTTTCATTTCCAATCTTCATATTTTTCTTGAACAATGTGAACCAGTTCTATCTTTAGTACTTGTTTCCTTCATATTGCTGTTAGTTATGAACTGCTTTATGTTGCACAAGCAGGCATCCAGAGTGCTGGTCAGATCATGTGCCAGTTCACTGTCTAGAACAAGAACATCTCTTGGATATCTACAATCCTCCATTTAGGTAATATTTTCCAGCCATATCAGGGTTAATTATTTTTATAAAAGTAACGCCCTGTTAAGCCACATAACATATAGGAATATGGTGTTAGTGAACATATTTTATGTGGTAATGTTGATAGTATATGCTTGTGTCACTTTTCTTTCCCCAGAAAAAAATGTGGGTGAACCTGAAAGGCTGTAGATCTGGAACAAATGCATTCTCTTGCCCTAATAGTTCACTTCACTAACCACTGACCTATCACTGTCCCTTCATTAACTCAAGCAGGACATAAGAACAGAAATGTTGAATACATGATTCTGCCATCAGGTACTTTGGCTATTTCTTAGGCAGCACAGATGGAATAAGTTGATGCTGCTGATGAGCATGAGTTGTTTATGCCTCACTACTATATAATAGAGGAGCCACGATAGCTCATTGGTTAGTGAACGCACTACAAAGGACAAGAAATCGGGCCTGACCGACAGCTTTTAGTGACTGCTTCATTTTCCCATACTCTTTAAGTCTAGGTGTTGCGACTGATACTTTACCAATGTATCTATGCTTGATATTTATCAAAGGAATATAATCCTGAATAACCACTGAGTAAGTAAGTATAAGTCTCAATACTGATCTGTGTTTCTCTCCATGCCATTATAGGTGTGGGAGGAATACTGATCTGTTTCCTGCCCTTTATAGGTGTGGGAGGAATACTGATCTATGTTTCCTGCCATTATAGGTGTGGGAGGAATACTGATCTATGTTTCCTGCCATTATAGGTGTGGGAGGAATACTGATCTATGTTTCCTGCCATTATAGGTGTGGGAGGAATACTGATCTGTTTCCTGCCCATTATAGGTGTGGGAGGAATACTGATCTATGTTTCCTGCCATTATAGGTGTGGGAGGAATACTGATCTATGTTTCCTGCCATTATAGGTGTGGGAGGAATACTGATCTATGTTTCCTGCCATTATAGGTGTGGGAGGAATACTGATCTATGTTTCCTGCCCATTATAGGTGTGGGAGGAATACTGATCTGTTTCCTGCCCATTATAGGTGTGGGAGGAATACTGATCTGTTTCCTGCCCATTATAGGTGTGGGAGGAATACTGATCTATGTTTCCTGCCATTATGGGGGGGGATACTGATATATTTTTCCTGCCCTTATAGGTGTGGGAGGAATACTGATCTATGTTTCCTGCCATTATGGGGGGGGATACTGATATATTTTTCCTGCCCTTATAGGTGTGGGAGGAATACTGATCTATGTTTCCTGCTGTTATGGGGGGGGGGGAGAGGAATACTGATCTCTGTTTTGCTCCATGTCGCATTAGGGGGGGGGGGGGGGATACTGATCTATGTTTTCCTTCATGCCCTTATTGGTGTGGGGAGAATACTGCTTTTTGCTGACCAGATTTTTCCATGACCAATGGCACATTTTTGGGTCATTTGGTGAATATCACATCACATAATCTTTACTGCCCCAAAAAATCTTTGGTGCCATTTGTTAGAGATTGGTTGAACCCGTGGAGCCATCAGTCCAGACCAAAACTGTCACTTCTGGGAATTAAACCCAGATTGTTATCAGAAAGCCAGCACACTCGACCATAACATAACTGGTCTAAATATTCATCAAAGAACTGTAACAAAGTGTGAATATTTTATCGCAAGATTTTTCTATAAAAAAAAATTTACATAAGCAGCTTGATTGAAACCCAAGTTGGGGAAAAGGAGGTGGTGGTTGGGGAGATCTGGTGAAAGAAGATGTCTATATTTATTATCTACACAGCTTGACTGTTTGTCCAATTGCAGAATTCAAACCTTAAAACTACAAAATTTGAAAGTAACACAATTCATTTCAGTTGGAATGCTGTAGAAGAATCATTTTCCTGTATATAAAAAAAAAAATGACAGTATCTCAAGAAAACTAAAAAAAAAAAAAGTTAATAATTGGCTAATGAATTTAATTAAGTAGGAAATATCTCATTATTTTGGTAATTATCAAATGCTATAACTACCTTGAAATAATATTGAAGTAGAATTTCTAGAAAGTTGAGATAGGGGCGTCCTCTTTCACTTCCTTATTATTTTACTGGTTTGATCTGAATATCCGACTTAGATTTATGAACGACCAGAAGTCACAGACGTAACAATTCTACAGTAATTTTATTTGAAAAAGAAAACATATCATATACCTAATTAAAGAGGGAGTATTGCACAACAATAAACATGGAAGACTTTCAATTATTCAATGTTATGCGCCTACTAACGAAGCTGATGATGAAGTTAAGGATGATTTTTATAACCAACTGCAACAACTTATAAACAAAATACCAAAACACGATCTTTTAATTGTAATGGGAGACTTCAACGCCAAAGTAGGACAAGATAATGCAGGAGTGGAACATGTGATGGGGAGAGAAGGCTGTAATACAACAAGTCAGAATGGAGAAAGATTAATAGAATTATGTTTAATAGAAAATTTAGTTATAGGTGGGACATTATTTCCACATAAAAATATCCACAAAACAACATGGATATCTCCTGATGATAGAACATCAAATCAAATTGACCACCTATGTATTAAACAACAATTCAGATCATCATTAATAGATGTAAGAGCATACAGAGGTGCTGATGTTAATAGTGACCACAACCTGTGCATTGGGAAAATAAGATTAAAATTTAGAAACCAACAGAAGAGGTCAATTACACATAAAATTGATAGTCATAAACTGAAAGATGAAGCAATAAAGGAAAAGTTTAACATAGAGCTAAGTAATTGTTATTCAGCACTTGGTGAAATAGACTTAGATATCAATGAAATGTGGGACTCACAGAGCAAAATACTAATGACAGCAGCAGAAGCAAGTGCTGGACTGAAGAAAATGGAAAAACGAGCTTGGATCTCAGACACCACATGGAAATACATCAAAGAAAGAAGAGAAGCGAAGAGAGCCATGACTAATGTAAAGACAGATCTTGGAAAGGTTCTGGCAAAAGCAACATACAAAGAATTAGACAACAAAGTGAAAAGTTCGGCAAGAAGAGATACAAGAGCTTATATAGACAACTTGGCAGAGAAAGCAGAGACAGCTGCAATTACAGGAGACAGCAGAACTCTTTATACTGTACAAAAGATGCTGACAAACACCTATACATCCAGTGGAACACCAATTCTAGACAAATCTGGATTAATGCTAACAACAAGCGCAGACATAAAAGCCCGTTGGGCGGAACACTTCAAAGAAATTCTTAACCGTCCACTACCTCACAGTTTAATAGATTTTGAAGCTGAAACACCAGCAGCAGAATTAGATGTAAATTTAGATGACTTCACCTTGAGTGAAATAGAAACCACCTTAAAGCTAATGACCAATAACAAGGCTGCTGGAGAGGATAAGTTAACAGCTGAGATCCTCAAGGCAATTGATAGCCATAATTTAATACATCTCCAAAAAATGTTCAACATCATTTGAAAACAGAGAAGACGCCTCATAAATGGAAAAAGGAATCATTGTTAAGATCCCAAAAAAGGGCAATCTTAGAGATTGTAACAATTGGAGAGGCGTGACACTTTTGTCAGTTGCCTCAAAATTATTCTGTAAAATCATCCTAAATAGAATAAAGGATTCAATAGATACAGTAATGCGTGAAGAACAGGCTGGGTTTAGAAAAGGGAGAAGCTGTCTTGACCACATTTTCACTCTACGACTTATATTGGAGGAACACATTGAAAAGCAAAAACCTTTTGTACTTAACTTCATCGACTTCAAAAAAGCATTTGATAGTATTCATAGAGATTCTTTGTGGAAAATTCTGAAGCAATATGGCTTACCATCAAAAATCATAAATATTATCAAAGACATGTATGATGGTTACACATGTGCAGTTCGAACAGAGGAAGGACTGAGCGAATGTTTCCCAATAGAAACTGGGGTTAAACAAGGATGTATTTTATCGCCCTTGTTATTTGGAATTGTTATGGACTTCATAATGAAGAAATGCTGCACTGGTAATAAAGGCATCGAATGGATACAAGGAGACCATTTGGAGGACCTGGACTTTGCTGATGACATAGTTCTCATCAGCAATCAGATAAAAACGATGCAGGAAAACACAAATGAACTATCATCAATAGCCAGCAAAATTGGGCTTGAGGTCAATCATGAAAAGACTAAAGTCATGAAAAGTTTAATTCCAACAAGTGACAAAATATACATGGAAAACAAACCAGTAGAAGAGATCGATCACTTCATCTATCTTGGAAGTCACATTGATCGAGAAGGGGATACGAGCAAAGAAATTAGAATCAGACTGGCTAAAGCAGCAATGTCTTTCAGAAGCCTTGAAAAGTTGTGGAAATCAAAACTCATTAGCACAAACACAAAACTTAGGCTATTCAAATCAAATGTACTATCAACCCTTACGTATGCGTGTGAAAGCTGGAAAACAACAAGAGATATAGAAACAAAGTTGAACGCATTCGAAAATAAATGTCTAAGGAAAATACTTGGTATAGAATGGAACGAATTCAAAACAAACGAGGAAATTAGAGAAATCGCCAATCAACCACTAATATCTTCAGTAATAAAGAAAAGACGATGGTCATACGTTGGACATGTGATGAGAAGAGATAATAATCGAATAGCAAAGCAAGCCCTCATATGGGAAACAACAGGTAAAAGAAAAAGAGGAAGACCCAGGGAGACACTGAGAAGAACATTGATGAGAGAGGCAAGAGCAGCAGGAATCGGCTCCCTCAATGAGATAGAACTGCTTGCACAGAACAGAGACAGATGGCGAGATTTGATAAAATATCTTTAAAAGAAAACTGCTAGAACAAAAATTCATATAGGAGAAGGTGTATCTTGGTCTACGCCCTATGGGCCGGTTACGGCTCGAAAGGTCAATAGATTAGATAGATAGATTGCACAACATGGAAATAATATTTGTGGACATAAAATCTTTAGAATAAGTATTTTAAAATTAAAAAAAAAAGAAAATGGAAGTTGAAGAATTGAGAATGTTACCAAATTATGAATCCAGACATATTTCCAATGTGCTATTCTCATGTGCTATTTTTTGTGAACTATATCCAATTATGTACAACAGAGGTATGATGCAGAATGGCTCAGGCGAAAGCAGCTTCCAAAAAAGTGAAGAAGATACTGTGCAATCCATTTTTGACAATAGAAACAAGAAAAAGAGTTCTTAAATGTTATGTGGAGCCAGTCTTAACATATGGATGTGAATCATGGACAATAGAACAACAGACAAGAAAATCACTGGAGGCTGTAGAAATGTGGTTTTACAGAAAAATGTTGAGAGATAACATGGACAGCTAAGAAGAGTAATGAAAACGTTCTGAAAGAGGCTAAAGCAAAGAGAGAGTTAATTTCCAATATTAAGAAGAAACAATAATAATTTTTTTGGCCATGGAATAAGAAAACAGCTGGAATATATTGTAACAACTGGAAAAATTGAGGTATGAAGATATAGAGGGAAGCAAAGAGAAAAGATACTAGATAGCTTAAGAGGATGGTCTGGCAGAAGGTCAACAACAGAAATGATAAATAACTGTCGAGATTGAAAATTGTGGAGCAACATAATCACCTACGCCAGCAGGCATGGCACTTGATGATGATAATACACACAAACTATTTATTTATGTTGACATAATTTTTATTATTTCTTCATACTTCTATCTATCTATCTATTGACCTTTCGAGCCGTAACCGGCCCATAGGGCGTAGACCAAGATACACCTTCTCCTATATGAATTTTTGTTCTAGCAGTTTTCTTTTAAAGATATTTTATCAAATCTCGCCATCTGTCTCTGTTCTGTGCAAGCAGTTCTATCTCATTGAGGGAGCCGATTCCTGCTGCTCTTGCCTCTCTCATCAATGTTCTTCTCAGTGTCTCCCTGGGTCTTCCTCATTTTCTTTTACCTGTTGTTTCCCATATGAGGGCTTGCTTTGCTATTCGATTATTATCTCTTCTCATCACATGTCCAACGTATGACCATCGTCTTTTCTTTATTACTGAAGATATTAGTGGTTGATTGGCGATTTCTCTAATTTCCTCATTTGTTTTGAGTTCGTTCCCTGCTATACCAAGTGTTGATAGTACATTTGTTGTGAATTCGTTCCATGCTATACCAAGTGTTGTTAGTACATTTGTTGTGAATTCGTTCCACGCTATACCAAGTGTTGATAGTACATTTGTTGTGAATTCGTTCCATGCTATACCAAGTGTTGTTAGTACATTTGTTGTGAATTCATTCCACGCTATACCAAGTGTTGATAGTACATTTGTTGTGAATTCGTTCCATGCTATACCAAGTGTTGATAGTACATTTGTTGTGAATTCGTTCCACGCTATACCAAGTGTTGATAGTACATTTGATGTGAATAGTACAGGGTGTCCGGTTAGCGCAATCGATAGGCGGTTGGCTTACCACGGCAACAGCCGGGGTTCGTACCCTGGCGGGGACACCTGGTTTTACTAATTCCCTAAAAATTAGTACCTCTGAAGTCGGAGTAAATCTGCCTGCATGGCGAGGGGCATCCTGTAATGGGATAAAACAGACTTTACACGCAAAATTCAGTCCCACAAAATTGAGTGGGTGGGACTTCGTCAGAGGTCAAAAGCTGACGAAAGCGAACGAACGATGTGAATAGTAATGGTTGTATCCAAGATGGAGGAATTATTTGTCTCCGGCTTGGTATAGAACCGTTGATCAGAGGTTTAACAAGCCGCTATCGTAAAAACAATTTTGTTAATGAAACATAGACCTGAATGGTATTATCCTGGCTTGAAAACTCTTGTTTTAAACACTCATGAAGACATCATAAAAATATGACATTAAGAGAACTTTTGGTGTATGTCGAAATGTAGCACATAAGGCCCTGTCCTGTAGGAAATGTTATTTGAATGAACTGGTCAAAATAAAACACTGTCAAGCATTCTGCAAGGAATCGTGGAGGTGGTGACAAGGGGAGGAAAGCAGACAAACAAACGGAGAGATAATAGAGCCCTTGACTTTGCAGAGTCCCAAAGAATGACTGAAGGTAGAGAGAGAGAGAGATGGAGACAAAGTCTGTCAGTGGTGCCTCAATGACCACCAAGGTTATGGGAAACAAAAGACTCAAACATTTATGCATTCCTGTGGTTCTGGAGCACAAATTTGGTGTGGAAGCTCTGTCATGTGTTGTATGTCTCCCTCCAACAATGGTACCAAGAATGATCATTGACTTGAATACTGATGACGATGTGTAATACGTGGCCATATAATTCATAATTTCTTGCCCAAGACATCATTCTGTCTCTTGACACTCTGTGTGATAACCTACATCAGACAAAATGGTTCTATTAGGAATTAAACATAAAATGTATGCTGTTAAAATACAAAATATATGTGCACATCTTAAGTTATATAAACCATGTCATGCAATTTATGTTTTGTAAATGTCATCAATAAGAGACAAGTCATCCACTTAAATCAGGAGTGGGCAACCTTTTATTGTCTGAGGGCCAAATCTGAAAACTATGAAGACACCAAGGGCCAGATACCATCACTTAATGAAGCCATTATATAAATTACCTATTTGTATTCACAAGTGATTGTTATGTAAAAATCTTATTAGTGATGCAGAGTGGAAGACAGAAAACAGAGTGGAATGAAAGGGAGAGGGGTGAGACAAGGGGTGTTGAGGGGAAGAAGAGAGAGAAAAGCAATAAATTATAAATAGAAAGCTTATGGGTTTAATGAAAGGGTTGCGTCTGAGCATCACATACAAGGTTACCCATGTTTGGTGGTATTCGACTAGCAGCAATGTGTAGAGTGTTTTCTAAATTGTTGTCAGTTAATCAATTTCTTGCTTTTACATTACTTTTTATTTATTTTTTTATCTCAGGGAATGGAGTGTATAGTGATTTTCAAATCGAGCACAAGGACCAGTCAAAATAGCTTGGCGGGCTAGTTCTGGCTTGTGGGCCATAGATTGCCTACCTCTGAAATAAATTAATAAGATGATTTACCATTCATGTATATGGTTGAAATTTGAATTTGCTGCTCTCATGAAGTTGAGGCAAAATTATGCAATGACGACCAAATTGAATGAATTCTAGACCAAGAAGTCACACAAGAAACATGCAGATGAAAATCATTGAAAACTTAAGAAATCAGAATACAACACAGATCCACCCACCATCCATCTATCTATTGAACTTTCAAGCCGTAGCCGGCCCATAGGGCGTAGACCAAGATACTCCGTCTCCTATTTGAACTTTTGTTCTAGCAGTTTTCAATTCTTTTAAAGATATTTAATCAAATCTCGCCATTTGTCTCTGTTCTGTGCAAGCAGCTCTATCTCATTGAGGGAGCTGATTCCTGCTGCTCTTGCCTCTCTCATCAATGTTCTTCTCAGTGTCTCTCTGGGTCTTCCTCTTTTTCTCTTACCTGTTGTTTCCCACATGAGGACTTGCTTTGCTAAACACAGGTTAATAATGAGTATTTATTACTGAATAGCAGAACTAAAGTATACATCAAGTGAAATTAGGCAGGATAAGCATTTAAAGAGATTGAGAGATCTTGAAGAAGGTGGTTTCAAGACATCAAGGAGACCTTGAACATGACAACAGAAGAAATGGCAGATTTGGTTAGAGACAGATATTCTTTCAGACTGGCTGTGGTGAATGCACAAAGACCAACAACACTAAGGTTACTGTATGCACAGCCTATATGTTGAGTACTCTACTCTATGTCAGTAAACTGGGGATGCGAGACATCCCTTGTGAATTCTCAAGTTTGCATAAAATCTGGGTAAAACTTACGGTTGATTGTAGCAGATGGAGAAGACACAGATGACATGATAACATATGAAAATTAAATAAAGTCAAAGTTACAAGAAAAAAGGTACAAGAGAAAAGAGGCAAGACCCTTTGACATAAAACTGTCTTGGTCATCCTGCACTTCAAAATTGTCAAAATGAGCCAGGAGAGAAGCAGTTTGGTAAAACAGCACCAGACAGTTACTATTGAAGATGGACACCTGCCTGTTTCCAACATTCTGTGAAAACATAAAAGGCCATTTTATTGGAATGCCACAGTTATGTATTATGAACTACACAGGATTTTCTTTTACAATAAAAAAAAAACATACACATGATCTGTGTGAGACATAGAAAATATTACCTTTGATATTTTGTTACGAATCTCATGGATTGTCTCATTGACTGATTGCTGAGCAGTTGTAGAAAATACTCTTTTCCTCTGGGGCACAAGTGCAGGACCTTGCGTCTCACCAAGATTGAATGCATTTTTTCTAATTTCTCGATCAAGTGGGTCCGAGTATGTTTTAAACTGTGACCCGGATTCAGACTGTTTTGGTTTATCCTTGACTGCCTGTCTGGGGACAAATCTAGGACAAGGTCTGGATGACTTGTAGTCTCTGATAATTACACTGGAGCTATGCAGTGAGGGAGATTCAGAAGATAGGACCAACTCTGTATTTTTATTTTGTGGCACATCTTCGTGTGACAAATGTACTATATGGCTTGAGTTGTTTTCTGACTGTACTGACTTCATTGGTTTATCAGGCATCAGTCGAGCATCATATCCTGGTGGCAGTGTTGCATGAGCTGACCGAACTCTGGAAAACTCATACGCATTACTTTGATCTCTCTTGCTAAAATGTGATAATTCTGATTTTGGAGGTGGCAGTAGTTCAAATGTTGACTGTGCTGTGTCTATTTTATCAACAGCAGCTGAAAGTCTATTTTCTGAGAGTTCATTTGTACTGTCTAATCTTGCTGGTACTGCAAAGTTAGATAATGTTTCAAGTTGATAATGTTCTTTATGAACAGCAAAGTTATGTTCTTTTTGAAGAAACAACTGATTGACATTACTGTTCTCAGTTTTATCTGCAGAGAGCGCTGTGTGTTTTTGGGTTCTACTAGAAGGTAATGCCAGTTGTTTTCTTGTGTTCTCAGCTATAAATGGAGTAAACAGATAAAAACAAAGCATATTACAACAATATATATTTTCAGCATATACAATAAACAAAAACAGGTTTCTGAATGAATAGTTGAAAATATTCGGCAGTCTAAACCATGAAATGAACTCTCTCAGAGTACTTGCCACTAGACCAGAGTGTAAGGAATCTAATATTGCAAGAAAAGTACTTAACATTGCAGTTTTAATTTATGTGCAAATTTAATCTATGCAACTAGGGCTAGGGGCTTTTCTTATAGTAATAGGCTTACAAGTTCATTGTCTACTTGTCTGTTGGCACACACTGTCCACTTGTTGGTTGGCACACACTGTCCACTTGTTGGTTGGCACACACTATCCACTTGTTGGTTGGCACACACTGTCCACTTGTTGGTTGGCACACACTATCCACTTGTTGGTTGGCACACACTATCCACTTGTTGGTTGGCACACACTGTCCACTTGTTGGTTGGCACACACTATCCACTTGTTGGTTGGCACACACTATCCACTTGTTGGTTGGCACACACTATCCACTTGTTGGTTGGCACACACTATCCACTTGTTGGTTGGCACACACTGTCCACTTGGTTGGCACACACTATCCACTTGTTGGTTGGCACACACTATCCACTTGTTGGTTGGCACACACTGTCCACTTGTTGGTTGGCACACACTATCCACTTGTTGGTTGGCACACACTATCCACTTGTTGGTTGGCACACACTATCCACTTGTTGGTTGGCACACACTGTCCACTTGTTGGTTGGCACACACTGTCCACTTGTTGGTTGGCACACACTATCCACTTGTTGGTTGGCACACACTGTCCACTTGTTGTTGGCACACACTGTCCACTTGGTTGGTTGGCACACACTGTCCACTTGTTGGTTGGCACACACTGTCCACTTGTTGGTTGGCACACACTGTCCACTTGTTGGTTGGCACACACTGTCCACTTGTTGGTTGGCACACACTGTCCACTTGTTGGTTGGCACACACTATCCACTTGTTGGTTGGCACACACTGTCCACTTGTTGGTTGGCACACACTATCCACTTGTTGGTTGGCACACACTGTCCACTTGTTGGTTGGCACACACTGTCCACTTGTTGGCTGGCACACACTGTCCACTTGGTTGGCACACACTGTCCACTAGCTGGTTGGCACACACTATCCACTTGTTGGTTGGCACACACTGTCCACTTGGTTGGCACACACTGTCCACTTGTTGGTTGGCACACACTATCCACTTGTTGGTTGGCACACACTGTCCACTTGGTTGGCACACACTGTCCACTTGTTGGTTGGCACACACTATCCACTTGTTGGTTGGCATACACTGTCCACTTGTTGGTTGGCACACACTATCCACTTGTTGGTTGGCACACACTGTCCACTTGTTGGTTGGCACACACTATCCACTTGTTGGTTGGCACACACTGTCCACTTGTTGGTTGGCACACACTATCCACTTGTTGGTTGGCACACACTGTCCACTTGTTGGTTGGCACACACTATCCACTTGTTGGTTGGCACACACTGTCCACTTGTTGGTTGGCACACACTATCCACTTGTTGGTTGGCACACACTGTCCACTTGTTGGTTGGCACACACTATCCACTTGTTGGTTGGCACACACTGTCCACTTGGTTGGCACACACTGTCCACTTGTTGGTTGGCACACACTATCCACTTGTTGGTTGGCACACACTGTCCACTTGTTGGTTGGCACACACTGTCCACTTGTTGGTTGGCACACACTGTCCACTTGTTGGTTGGCACACACTGTCCACTTGTTGGTTGGCACACACTGTCCACTTGTTGGTTGGCACACACTATCCACTTGTTGGTTGGCACACACTGTCCACTTGTTGGTTGGCACACACTGTCCACTTGTCTGGTGTGCTGAACACAGATGGTAAATATGCTCTGGGTCCTGGATACAAGTTCCACATGGACATTCTTTTGTGTTGTACACTTTGAGATGGTAGAGGTGAAATAGGAGTCTATAATGACCAGTTCTTAGGCAGACGATGATGATCTGCTGGAATCTCTGTAATTGGTGTTTGGGGTCACTTAAGTTGCTGTGTCCAACCTTCTTTCTCACTGTGAGTGGAATTTGTTGTGTATGATGGTTTTGGCTTTTCTGTAGTTTTATACATGGTGTCAGATTTTTTCTCCAACAAATGAAGTTTTAAAGCATCAAAGTACTTTTATCAAAATAAATAATTGTGAGCTGAAAAGATTCCAAGGGATCTAGTTGGTTTTTGTTGTAAGATATGAGCCTCTAAATAAGGAGGCCAAGGTTCAAATCCTGTTACAACTAGTGATCATTTTTCTTTAAATCCGATGTTTCTTCTTGGCTTTACCGTCCCAAGGTCTTGATGTCTAGCCTTCTTAGATGCAGCAAAAAACAGATATTGTGGCTTGCCGTAAACTAGCAAGCATCTCAACCAAGCCTATTTAACGGGTGAACCCTAAGGATGAAATAACTCCAGGATGCTGAAATGGAACAGATATCAAAATGATAAGACAATGATATGGATTATTAATAGAAGCCAAACATTTATGGAAATGGCACAACCTGACTGATCAGTTCACAAAATAATGGGAATTGACAACAACCATGTTAATGCTACTTTGTTATTGAGTTATTTGTGGGTTATTATTATACTCCAAGCATGTCCATGGGGACTCAGATCCCCTTTTTGGCATGTCCCACAGCATCCAGCGACTGACGACTCCAGTTTTATGTTGGCTGATCCATCCCTCTTATGCGCTCACTAATGCTACTTTGTATGACAGACAACAGTTTTATGTTGGCTGATAAGTCCTCTTATGCGCTCACTAATGCTACTTTGTATGACAGACAACAGTTTTATGTTGGCTGATAAGTCCTCTTATGCGCTCACTAATGCTACTTTGTATGACAGACAACAGTTTTATGTTGGCTGATAAGTCCTCTTATGCACTCACTAATGCTACTTTGTATGACAGACAACAGTTTTATGTTGGCTGATAAGTCCTCTTATGCGCTCACTATTGCTACTTAAAGTAGAACATGGCAGCCAACATATGAGAAGATCTAAGAATAATAAAGAACATATACTGGCAACAAACAGCGGCCATAAGAACTGGAAACCGATTGGGAATGTTTCAACAAATAAAACAGGGTGTTAGACAAGGTTGTGTGCTGTCACCAGATTTGTTTAATATTTATAGTGAGATTATTTTAAGATCCATAAGGGACATGCCTGAAATAACAATTGGAGGTCATAATATAAATAATCTAAGGTATGCTGATGATACAGTCTTAATCGCTAAGAGTGAAAATGAGTTACAAGAAATGTTGGACATTATAGTGAAAGAAAACAAAAATAAAGGACTCAGCCTTAATAGCAAAAAGACAGAGGTAATGGTAACAACAAAGAAAAAGACATCACCTCAGTGCAAAATAAAGACAAGTGGAACAATATTAAAACAGGTAAATGAATTTAAATATTTGGGAACTTTGTTAATCTCAGACGGAAGATGTACAAAAGAGGTGAGATACAGAATGGCTCAGGCAAAAGCAGCTTTCCAAAAAATGAAGATACTATGCAATCCATTTTTGACAATAGAAACAAAAAAAGAGTTCTTAAATGTTATGTAGAGCCAGTCTTAACATATGGATGCGAATCATGGACAGTAGGACAACAGACAAGAAAATCACTGGAGTCTGTACAAATGTGGTTTTATAGAAGAATGTTGAGAGTACCATGGACAGCTAAGAAGAGTAATGAAGATGTTCTGAGAAAGGTCAAAGCAAAAAGAGAGCTAATTTCCAATATTAGGAAGAAACAATCATAATTTTTTGGCCATGTAATGAGAAGAGAACAACTGGAAAAATTGAGGGACGCAAAGAGAAAAATAACAGACAGCTTAAGAGAATGGCTTGGCAGAAGGTCAACAACAGAAATGATAAATAGCTGCCGAGATCGAAAGTTGTGGAGAGACATGATCACCTACGCCAGTGGGCCCGGTACTTGATGATAATAAATGCTACTTTGTATGACAGACAACAGTTTTATGTTGGCTGATAAGTCCTCTTATGTGCTCACTAATTCTACTTTGTATGACAGACAACAGTTTTATGTTGGCTGATAAGTCCTCTTATGTACTCACTAACACTACTTTGTATGACAGACAACAGTTTTAAATTGGCTGATAAGTCCTCTTATACACTCACTAATGCTACTTTGTATGACAGACAATAGTTTTAAATGCATTATGGATGACAACAGTCTTAATAATAATGTCAATTTAAAGTATCATGACTGCAATTTTTAAAAAAAAATTAATTATGTAGAATGACAATATTGCATGATGACAATCAATATTAGCACAACAAATGTTGAAGCACAAAGTTAATACTTTACCCGACTGTCTGATCTTAGTTTCTATTACCCTTCGTCTGTCTTGCAACTTTTCACGTGTTTCTGCCACTGATTCGTACTCAGGAGCATAACATACATGCAATGTTCCACCAAAGAAGGAATGGTCATCTAGTTTTCGTTTAGCAAACCTTAAAATGACAAAGAGAAACCATTTTAAAGGTTACTTTATCATATATATATATATATTGGGAGCCACGAAAGCTCAGTGGTTAGTGAACTGGACTACAAAGGACAAGGGGCAGGGTTCAATCCCAAACGACGGCTTCTGGGTACACCCAGCCTTTAATGCGTACCGGATTTTTTTCTGGGAAAGTGAAGCGGCACGGGCGTAATACCAACCACATTACCCCAAAAATCATGTGCCGAAGGTCTGTAAAATTTATGGTCACTAACACCATATTCCCTATACACCACTTGGCATGGATGGGGGTACTTTACTTTTATATATATTTATATTATATATATACATATATATATATAAATCACTAATTAAAAATCTAGGCCTTCTCAACAAAAAACATCTTGTACATTCTGCAACTGACTTGCCATTCCAATTTTGGCAAGATCAGCCAAGAGAGATTCAACTTGGCACAATAGCACATGGTAGTTATTATTAAAGATCAACATCTGCCTATTTTGGTTTGTCTGTAGGCATGCAAAACACCATATACTAACCACAAATAAATGCATTTTGCAATTATCTTGTGAGGAAAAACATTCAGAAAATTAATGCTAACAAAAAGAAGTAAAATATCTTTGTTACATATAGCCACTTATAAGAATAATTACTCTTATAAGATTAATTAAAATATCTCAGAATATAAACATAATGCCTTTAAAATAAAGCACATAATCAAAAACCTTAATAAAATATAAATTAATAATTTTTTTAAAAATAAGTAGAGTCCTGTCATGTGTTGTATAGGGAATATGGTGTTAGTGACCCATCACGCCAAGTGGTGTATAGGAAATATGGTGTTAGTGCCCCGTCACGCCAAGTGGTGTATAGGAAATATGGTGTTAGTGCCCCGTCACACCAAGTGGTGTATAGGAAATATGGTGTTAGTGCCCCATCACACCAAGTAGTGTATAGGAAATATGGTGTTAGTGCCCCGTCACACCAAGTGGTGTATAGGGAATATGGTGTTAGTGCTCATATTTTTAATAGAGCTTCAGCACATTAATTTTGGGGTAATGTAATCGTTATTATGCTCATGCCACTTTTCCAGAAAAAAAATCTGGTACCCATTTCAAGCTGGGTGAACTGGAAGCCGTTGATCAGGCTCAAACCCAACTTAGTAGTCCCGTTCACTAGCCATTGAGCTATCATAGCTCGCTAAATTAATAATAGGATAGTTAAAACAGACACTGTATTGTACTTATTGCTTGCTTAATAAATGACCAGTATCAGTTCTTTGGCTCATGGTCTGACAATTCACTATTAGCTCTTGCATATCTTCTTTTGTTCTTGAGTCCATAGTCCTCTCTATTAATTGTTCTTCATAATTTCTTTGGTCTTCCTTGTTTTCTGTAGCCACCCAGTATCCACAGGAAATCCTGGCAGTGAAGTCTTCTTTTGTCTATTCTGAGAACATGGCCGAAGTGCTTCCAGCATCTTCTCCATATAATAGCTTGGCATTCATTCTCCATATAATAGCTTGGCACACATTCTCCATATAGTAGCTTGGCATTCATTCTCCATATAATAGCTTGGCACACATTCTCCATATAATAGCTTGGCATTCATTCTCCATATAATAGCTTGGCATACATTCTCCATATAATAGCTTGGCACACATTCTCCATATAATAGCTTGGCATACATTCTCCATATAGTAGCTTGGCATACATTCTCCATAAAATAGCTTGGCACACATTCTCCACACATTTCTTTGAAATGTGGATTTATAGAAGAATAGGTAGAATTGGATGGAAACAAAAGATAACAAACGATGAAGTTTTAAAACAACTAAAAATAAAAAGAGAACTGCTGAACACAATTAAGACAAGAAAAATTAAATTTTTGGGGCATGTTAAAAGACACAACAGCCTACTAAAAGTAATATTGGAAGGAAAAATACAAGGCAAAAGAGGCAGAGGCAGACCAAGACTAACATGGTCGAGTAACATCAAAAGATGGACATGTCAATCTATGTCAGCCTGCACCACCAAAGCAAGAAACAGAGTAGAATGGCGATCCATGGCAGCCAACCTTCGTTGCGGAGAGGGCACACGATGATGATGATGATGACACATTCTCCATATATTAGCTTGGCACATATTCTCCATTGGTTTCTTCTCTAACAGCTTCATTTGGTGTAAAGTCTCTTCAATTTAAGAGTCTTCAGCTGCATCTATTTCCAAGGCAGTTATTATCTTTTCTAGAACCTAAATGGATTTCTAGCTCTGAATGGATTTCTAGCTCTGAATGGATTTCTAGAATGGATAGCTAGTACACACAGCTATCAAACAAGAATTGAATTCTTAACTTTTGCAAGTTTGCTAAATAGTTTAATTATTTGTACGTTTAAGATTGTTTGTTAAAGACACTTCATGTCAATGCAATATAGTTCATAATTTAAGTTTTATATTTCCATCCCAGGACATTTTCTGAAATTTTGTTATACTCTTTCTTTTATGTTATTTATTTACAGCAAACAGAACAGAAAATTTAAGCCTTTGAAATGTGGATTTATAGAAGAATAGGTAGAATTGGATGGAAACAAAAGATAAAAAACAAATTTTTAAAACAACTGAAAATAAAAAGAGAACTACTAAATACAATTAAGACAAGACAAATGAAATTTTTGGGGTATGTTAAAAGACACAACAAACAGCCTACTAAAAGTAATATTGGATGGGAAAATACAAGGTAAAAGAGGCAGAGGCAGACCAAGACTAACATGAACGAGTAACATCAAAAGATGGACAAGTCAATCTATGACAGCCTGCGCCATCAAAGCAAGAAACAGAGTAGAATGGCAATCCATGGTAGCCAACCTTCGTTGCGGAGAAGGCACTCAATGATGATGCAATATTAATATAATAAATACTATGTTTAAATGTTTACCGAGCAGATTGTATTTTACTGTACTTGACAAGATATGCCTCGCTGTACTTGTCATCACTTGGATAGTCATCCAAAGCATTTAACTCTCCCACATTTCCAAAAGATGAACAAAGTTTGAGCAGTTCTTCATTTGCTCCTACACTAGGCACTCCCTGTATCAGTATGTAACGTGATTCATTATTTACTGTGTACACCTGAAATATATAGAAAACTACTTTTAAAAAGTAGTAATTTCTTTACACGATCAGTAAAATAAATTGACATCTTCATTTTCAATATACCCACTTTCACTACAATATTTTAAATGGCAGTTGTGATTTGACACATAGTGTTATCTACAACACATTGTTGTTGAATGGATCATGTCTCCCCAAAAGGAGGTGAACTGCAATAACAATTTCAACAGTTGTATCATTATAATTGGGTTGTGTGTCCTTTGCAGAATGTCGCTCTCATTGCCACTCATCTGAAAGAACTTCTGCCTTTAGCCAGATCTCCCACTACTATTTCTATTTTTCCTAAAGATTTTTCTGTAGCATTTCAAAGGAGTCAATTTTCTTGTTGCTATGCATCCACAAGCGTGTGAGCAGACATCCTTTGGTCAACCAATTTCCTTCATTGCTGTTTGCAACACACAAATGTGTACCCACAATTTTTGTTATATATCTTTCCTGTTTTTGATTGTTGGATCAATCCGATGATGATAGCAATGTTTGGTAACCTCTGCAAAGAGAGAAGATAAACTGAAAAATCTAAACAAAATTATATTTATGTAACACGTGTATATATATATTAAACACCAATCTAAGGAAGGCACAAGCAGACTTCTTAAAGTAAAGATGCATATCTTCATTCCCAGAAATTTCTAATTGCAATAAATAATTTACATAAATGTGCAAATTTAAACGTGATTTTCACTGCATACACTACATCTGAACGCCTGCTCTTTAAAACTTCTACCTTAGTTTCATATATTCATGATGTGAAATATGGAATTCCCTGCCTCCAAGTCTGACTGGAATGTTTGTCTAGCCTGCCACTTCTGGAAAAATTACACCTGGACGATATAATTTGTATTACGATCTGATTATTTCATGACATTTAATCTCTCATATTAACATTTTGAATCTAGATTTGTTTATACAGCAGTATAGTTTACAAATTTCTGGGAGTAAAAAGTGAAAGTCATCATTTTTTGTTAGCACTTTAGTTTTGTGAAATTTGTATCTGGAGTAAGTCTATGTTTTTGTGCTCGAAGCACTGGCGTTCATAAGTGATATTAATAGTATCTTAAGATCCACATAATTCACTACATTTAATCTCTCACATTAACATTCTGAATCTATATTTGTTTCTACAGCTATATAATTTAATAATTTTGGTGCATAAAGACATAATAATAATATTTTTTTTCATAATTTTTTAACCACTTCGATTTGGTTAAATTTGCATTTGAAGTTAAGATATATTTTTGTGCCCATGGCTCAGGTAAAACTGAAAGTCATAAACACTGAACATTTAGGCGTCAACTGTCATGTTAGCAAATTTGCAAGATGCACTGAAACAACGGGCACTGATTTGTCAGCAGTACTATATAAAGAATAATTGTTTTTACAGCAGGAAAATCTAATGAAGCTGTTAGACAGCAGCCCTGAGTGTAGATTAGAAACACCAACATTTTTGTCAGGAGATGGGATTCATTTGCATCACATTAGAGCTTAATTTATGTCAATGTGACTTAGGTCATTTCAGTGAAAGAACTTGCCCCAAACAGGCGTGACATAAAAGCATATAGTCGAAAATACTAAATGATATGGAAATCTTAACAAAACTGTAAGAGTTATAAAAGAAAAACTTGAATATTAAATGCATACGCTGACAGCCATTAATTTGAAATAAAGATGGGAGTACAGTAAGGTTGTTCTCTATTAATAATTTCTTCTTGACAGTTATTGGCTGGGTATGGACTGTCCTACTGGACTTCTCAGCAACTGAAACACTTAGAAAATTTACTCATCACCAATGTTATGTAAAACCTGTGTGTTACCAGGGCCTCATTATGAGGGAAGTAAAGAATAGTGACTGTGACCTTTCAGGCATGTCGTAAGAGGCAACTAAGGAGGTTGATCGATGGCTTGACAAGCTGTCATTGTAAAAAGTATTGTTACGGAAACAAAGCCATAGATTTTAGAAGCAGTGATTTCTGCAAGATGTGCTATTTTGGCATGCAAGATTTCTGTTTTTTAGATTGTGGTTTTGCCCTATGTGCCGACTTCGGCTCGAAAGGACAATAGATAGATAGATAGAATGTTATAACAAACAATTCTAACCACAAGGTACCATCCAGATGACAATCCAAAATAGGACCAGCAGCAGAGCCTTACAATTTCAGGATGACAGATCATAATTCATTAATCATCACAATCCAGTGCAGTCAAACATCACACATGACTTGCAATGAGCTTTGCCATAACTGATGATAACTCCCTGTTCTAGATGTGCTTCTCGGTCTAAGGCCTGCTGTCCTTGCCTATTTTATCAGTTTTCTTTTAAATATTATCTACATCCACATAGAGAAATATTGTCGGAATGAAAGTGTAGGATAATTATAAGTAAAACAATAACATACAAACATGTGCAGTTCGAACAGAGGAAGGACTGAGCGAATGTTTCCCAATAGAAACTGGGGTTAAACAAGGATGTATTTATCGCCCTTGTTATTTGGAATTGTTATGGACTTCATAATGAAGAAATGCTGCACTGGTAATAAGGCATCGAATGGATACAAGGAGACCATTTGGAGGACCTCGACTTTGCTGATGACATAGTTCTCATCAGCAGTCAGATAAAAACGATGCAGGAAAACACAAATGAACTATCATCAATAGCCAGCAAAATTGGGCTTGAGATCAATCATGAAAAGACTAAAGTCATGACTAGTTTAATTCCAACAGGTGACAAAATATACATGGAAAACAAACCAGTAGAAGAGATCGATCACTTTATCTATCTTGGAAGTCACATTGATCGAGAAGGGGATACGAGCAAAGAAATTAAAATCAGAATAGCTAAAGCAGCAATGTCTTTCAGAAGCCTTGAAAAGTTGTGGAAATCAAACTTATCAGCACAAACACAAAACTTAGGCTATTCAAATCAAATGTACTATCAACCCTTACGTATGCGTGTGAAAGCTGGAAAACAACAAGAGATATAGAAACAAAGTTGAACGCATTTGAAAATAAATGTCTAAGGAAAATACTTGGTATAGCATGGAACGAATTCAAAACAAATGAGGAAATTAGAGAAATCACCAATCAACCACTAATATCTTCAGTAATAAAGAAAAGACGATGGTCATACGTTGGACATGTGATGAGAAGAGATAATAACCGAATAGCAAAGCAAGCCCTCATATGGGAAACAACAGGTAAAAGAAAAAGAGGAAGACCCAGGGAGACACTGAGAAGAACATTGATGAGAGAGGCAAAGAGCAGCAGGAGTCGGCTCCCTCAATGAGATAGAACTGCTTGCACAGAACAGAGACAGATGGCGAGATTTGATAAAATATCTTTAAAAGAAAACTGCTAGAACAAAAAAATCCATATAGGAGAAGGTGTATCTGGTCTACGCCCTATGGGCCGGTTACGGCTCGAAAGGTCAATAGAATAACATACAAGTAATGTTGCTTGTGGTTATCATAAATCAAAATTTTCTGAAACAAGCAGCAGGCACACAACTGCATGTATCTTAATAGAGAGCTTAAAGCAAAAGTAATATAAGAGTAATTAGAAGCATGAAAAAACAGATGTCTCAGGAAAATACTGTGTACATACAGGAATTAATTCAATATTAGTGCAGAAAAGAGAAACCATGAAATGATCATGCAACCAACAATCTCATCTATAATCAAGGAAAGAAGGAAGGCACATCATGAAATATCAGTAGTAGCCCTTGTGATGAGAAATGATGCAAGAAAAGTAAACCCTCAAATAGAAAACAGTGGATAAAAGTAAGAGGTTGACCTAGAGAAGCACTAAGAAGAACACTACTTAATAAAAGAGGGAGGCATCAGATCAGTTAATTTACTAAGATAAATGAGACTTGCCTGAACTTACTACTTTACTTAGTTGTAGTGAGATATCATACTTTTATACATATTGCTAGTTATACAGTGTGCAAAGTCAGACACAATGATCACTTAGACTTGATCACATGTTTGGACATAGCATAGTGAGTTGTGATCTTGTATAGGGGGACGCACCAAAATGGCAGCTTATTTATATTCGAGCTATGGAATAAGCAGTGTTTGCCTTGAACACAACGATATGTGTTATTGCAACGAGTTGGCAGATGTTTGAAAATGTTTTCAAGGGTTTGAACATAAATGTTTGTTCACAGTTCGTTAACCTTCGCTGTAGATAAAGTCGTTAATTGGATGGCTTCGTTTCGGACATTTGTGACGACCTTGGTAGCTAAGGACCTAACTTGTGCAAACGGATGGCATTGGCAAGGATCATTTTGAATCTATGAAGTGGGCTCATTTTGTGTTTAACTCAAAAGCATATGTGCTTTTTAACCAAAGACCTTTTTTTGGGGACTCAATGAAGATATCCCCGATGGAAGAATGAATTGTACTATTGGTCCCATAAATGATTCGCTTCCAGAGGTTTATGATGTAAACAAAGCAGTTTTGTCATTGCAAGTGAATAATGTCCACACCTATAATTGGTCAGGATTGTGTAGCAGCAGCAGCTTTATAGCGAACACAGAAAACATCATAGGATTGTGCTGTTCTGAAACAGCTATGCCGTGCTACCCTGGAATTGCCTTTAGTGGGATTACTGTGACCACAACCACTCTCCATGTGTGTGCCACATATTTACACCCCAGAAAGAAATACTAAATATAACAACATCATGTGCCGTTTGTGATATTAATGACCACAGACCAGGAGCCTCCAGTATGATTGATACAACTGTTGCACCAGGCATTTCATCAGCAGAGCCATATCTATGGAATGTTAATCTGACTTTGTTCTTGAATGATGTCCAAGTTAATGAGACATCAGAATCGTGTGGCAGCAGCTACAGGAGGGGAGCGGAGAA
Source organism: Megaustenia siamemsis (assembly GCA_032433765.1). Classification (NCBI taxonomy): domain Eukaryota; kingdom Metazoa; phylum Mollusca; class Gastropoda; order Stylommatophora; family Ariophantidae; genus Megaustenia; species Megaustenia siamemsis. The sequence continues at coordinate 186,493,440 of JAVIAB010000092.1, forward strand.
CATCAAGTTATGCTGCTATAAAGGAGACTTGCCTTGCTATCCAGAATTGCCTTGAATGGGATTACTGTAGTTGAGAACTTCTCCTCTTGTGTAAACTACACATTCACATCTAGGAGTGAATCAGTGAAGGTCACAAAATCATATTCTCTCTGTGGTTTTACTAACTACAGGTCATGTGGCTTCTGTTGGATTGGAAATGATAACTTACCACCACTGTGTGTCTATATGTTTGGAATTGGAGTCATCAATGAAGGCCTAACATCATCAAGTGCTATGACGATCATCATTTTCGGGAGGACGTGAACTCCATGGTATATGGTGGATAGGCGGCAGGAACTATTGAAAGCTATGTCTGAAAAGTGTTCCTTCTTGCAGTTTCCTCATATTCCAGGTCCGGCTTGTTGCAGGAGCTACTGAGTTTAGTGCTCTGTGCACACCGTGAGCTGTGTGTCTCATCCGTTTTGATCTTGCTTCGATATCCCGCTTTTTTACGATGAATAATGATATCGTATGACAGGGAACAGTTGGCTGTGTTCACTTTCTGCGCGGTTTCGCCTTATGTCTTTTGGCGTGTGCTGAGACTGCTACGATGGGGACTACAGTTGCCTTTCTTTGTTTGGGAGATGAGTTGGTAATTCGGATGATTCCACTGGCACGGGCGGTTGAGCAATTATGGATTTTAATTCGTTTGCTGTGATACCGAGGCCTTCCATAACCAATAACCAATAACCAATAGTGAGTTGTTTGTTTCGTGTACTCCCATGTTGAACTCAATTGTCATCTCTCAAATTGAGAGTAACTAACTGAAAAGTATTTTAACTATTCTCGTACCTACTAACAAAACAATTACAAAGCTTAGCAAGTAACAAACTAAAATTAAATTAGTAAAATTTACTAAAATTACAATATATAACATTACTCACTCAAGACTGAGACGACTGAGACTCAGCTACATACTGAACATGAATATAAGCAAGTAAAGTACCCCCCCCGTCACGTCAAGTGGCGGCGTATAGGGAATATGGTGTTAGTGACCATAAATTTTACAGACCTTCAGCACATGATTTTTCGGTGTGGTCTATTAATTATTATATATATATTACTATATATTATTATTACGCCAGTGCCGCTTTACTTTCCCAGAAAAAAGTCCGGTACCCATTTAAGGCTGGGTGAACCCGGACACCGTCGGTTGGGATCGAACCCTACCCTTGTCCTTTGTAGTCAAGTTTATTAACCACTGAGCTATCGCGGCTACCTGAACATGAATAATATATAGTTAATAAATAATAGTAACTAACCAACCTTCACTGCCTTCGGTTGTCTTCCTTCTCGGTAAGGCGGTCTCGTGGCACAAACACTCTGTTTTATATGATGGCTAGGAATCGTTGTAGTCATATTTGATGTTTTAGACTAATCAGATTAATATTCTTAGTTTCTACGAATCCCTGATGTTTGTGTTTTGAAAACTTGAATGGTCAGCGTCGCGACATCACAACTTCTACATCAGTAGAGCTTCTATTGTTTCGTTTACGAAGTAAAATATTTAAAAGTATAGATTCTGGACAAAATAATCCAATGTCCCAACGATATTTTAAGGTAAATAAACGCCTACACATTGATGACTTTCAAGGATATAATCACATTTTAAAATTGTAATTAAAGCAGTAATAATTTTATTTTTGCTTTCAGGTTTTAATAATGTATTTATAGTTAAAAATATATTTTACAAAACATTTGAATTTCTACTTTATAAGAATTTATAAAAATGGAATTTCCGGACCGTGTAAATAAAACAAAGTTGTCACACAAAATATCATATTGTAGCAAATTATCCCTTCCAAATTTCCATGTTCACAGTGCATTATATATCGATTCTGTTGTTGACTGTTTTCCATCCCACGACACCAAGCTATATATACTTTTATAGTATCTTCTCTCTTTGTCACCGGCTTTCCCTGGATTTTGCCAGTTGCAACCAAGTATTCCAACTTTCATCTTGTGATGTGTCTGTGTCCGAAAAATGTCGATTATTTCTTTCTGTTGTTTTTAGGAATTCTCTTTTGCGCTGGCTTCTTGGATAATACCTTGTTGGTCCTTTTAACTGTCCATGAACTCTAAACATCCTTCTTAATATCCCATCTCTGAGGCCTCTAAACGTCTTTTCATTTGTTTGTCCACTGACCATGATTCTATACCATAAATCAAAATTGGCTCTATATTAGGGTGACCAATTTTTTTCCCATTGTTTTTGGGGACATTTGTAATATTTTTTACATTTCAGTAGATTTTTTTGCTTATTTCTGAGACTGCCCACAAAATCGAGGACGAACGCCATATATATATATATATATATATATATATATATATATATATATATATATATATATTATATATAATATATATATATATATATATATATATATATATATATATATATATATATTATATATATATATATATATATTATTATATATATATTATATATATATGTGTGGGTGGGTGTGTGTGCGCAAGAAATTTTGTAGATGCAAAAAAAAGATAACTTTAAATTTCATAATAACTGTGTTTATTTGCTGTTTGATTTTTATTTTTGTTAATATTCACGTACATATGCGATACACGCACTAAATATAGTTTTGTTTCTCAATAGCAAAAGAAAAGAAAAACAAGTTTAAAATAAAAAAAAATAAACAACATATATATATCAATTGCAATATTAAAGTAATGTTAACAGTACATTATTTCTACTGAAGAGGTTGTTGTCTTGGCGTGGTACTTGTTTTTTGAGTGTATCTTTCTCAAGATCTCATGATTTGAAGCAAGTTTTTCACTGAAGCTTTCACACGATAAATTAATGTTAGTTTTTACCGTTAACATGACTTGCACCGTGCTCACATTAATCCGTGATTTCTCTTCGGACCAGACGTTGTTCATTTGAGAAAATAGTCTTTCTACGGATGCATTGCTGCCAGGTAAGCACATAAAAAGTTCAAGAATTCTCTTCACATTAGCATGTGGTACATTACTTTCTTTCAAGTACCTGAGTACTTCATTCCATTTTCTACATGGGGGCTTGTTACTGAACCACTCACATTCTTTTTGCAACAGATAGCCTCGCAAATAAATAAATTCAACAAACAAGCTCATCACGATTGACGTTTACAACTTCATGACACTTTGAAGATATCTGTTCTACTGCATTATCAAAATGTTTCCTTTCAGGCACATTATCCAAGAGAAGGCAGCTTATATGATGGATAGGCGACAGGAACCATTGAAGGCTATGTCTGAAAAGTGTTCCTTCTTGCAGTTTCCTCATATTCCAAGTCCGGCTTGTTGCAGGAGCTACTGAGTTAAGTGCTCTGTGCACACCGTGAGCTGTGTGTCTCATCCGTTTTGATCCTGCTTCGATATTCCGCTTGTTTACGATGAATGATGATATCGTATGACAGGGAACAGTTGGATGTGTTCATTTTCTGCGCGGTTTCGCCTTATGTCTTTTGGCGTGTGCTGAGACTGCTACGATGGGGACTACAGTTACCTTTCTTTGTTTGGGAGATGAGTTAGTAATTCGGATGATTCCACTGGCACGGGCGGTTGAGCAATTATGGATTTTAATTCGTTTGCTATGATACCGAGGCCTTCCATAACCAATACCCAATAGGCAGCTTAGTTGTGACAAGTCCTCATTGTGCTTGTTCCAAGACTGCAAGTAATGTACAGCAGTATTATAGAATTCTTTACTTATTTGGAAATACCTTTCCATTTGGATGTCACCACATTCTACTAAATCAGTTAGCAAACTCTTTACCATGTGTGGGATGAAATTTTCATCGCGTCGAGTTTCTAATTTTATAATGAGATTGTTCACAGCTAGTGCTGATTCTGTTGCACTCTTGTCGTCGCCTTCATCGCCTTAATTGTTTCATGGAAGAGTGATGCGTGAGAATGAGCAAAGCTGAGCCAAAGCTCTGATTCACTGTTTTCAAAGAAGTGTTTCAATATTGTAGGACAGTGTGTTTCTGACAAGAAGAAAGATCTAAGTGATTGATACAGTTTCAATATTCTTTCCAAGGCTGGAAGTAATGACAACCACCTTATATTCGAATAACCTAATAATTACTTAAACTCCTGTCCAGCAAATTCACATAAGTCTTTTAGGCGTTCTACACGAACCGTGTAAATGTGAAGTATCCAAATATTTTTGTTACAATCACTTCCATATCCATAGGCATGGAATCAAACGCTGTTTTTGCACAATTGTGAAATTATGTGTGCGTTGCAACCAAGACCCATTATGTGTCTGTTTAACTTGGACTTTATTTTAGTTATGACAGTATCTCTTTCTTTCCTCAACAAGCCTTCAAAGTTTGTATTTGTACTGTCTGCTGAGAGTCCAACAATCTTTTAGCTTAAGCCAAAATTATCAATTGCTTTTAACAATTGTTCAGATATTATGTCGGACGTTTCTCCTGGGATATCTATGAGAGCAATCAGTTTGGTCTTTACTGGAGTTTCCAGCTCATAAGCCTGAAAATAACGAACTAAAATAGGAAGTAGCTTAACATGTTTATGATTAAATGTATCGCAAGACAATGTTACGAAGCTGACATATTTGAGGTCATTCTTTAGTTCACCAATAACCCAAGGAGCAAAAACATTGGTAATTATGGATTCACACTTTGTTCTTGCACAGGAAAATTGTTTCGTTGAAAATTTCTTTTGTAGAATTGTTGTACAATCCATACTGCGGAAACTATGATTATGAAGTACAGTATATATGCGAAGGTTCCTTCATGAACAGCTAGAGTGTATTCATCTTTTGAGGGTTCTGTTTTACAAAATAATTTGTCATACACCCAGACTGAGACTTACAAAGCATCGCATCCTTCTGCTTTTTGCCTGTAGATGATCAGTTATTGATGTCCTTCCACCACTAGCTATTGAAAAATTTGAGCTACGTATATTACATTTCACTAGCGTTTCATCCTCTAAAATTGCTTGTATAATAAATGAAAATTCAGCTTTCAGCGAATCACTAAAATGACACTTACGTTTTTTGGAAAGCATTGTTTTTATGCAACAGACGTCCACTGATCACAATAGAAAACACGACTGCACTGTACTGTCATTACAATCGGACTGATTTGAAAATTGGCCGGGAAAGATACTTTGGCGGGAGATGTCCGGAAAGGCAGGGGTGGGGGCGAGAGAGAGAGAGTGTCTGCAATTTTTAAAATTAAACCCATCCCAATAGAAGTCAGTGGCTGGAATAGAAGTGACGTAGCACCGCGCTTCAAGAGTTCAAAGAGCTATCTCCGACACAACGCGTCCAAGTCATCTCTTTTATCTTCTTGCTAATGCCGCTCAGTCTGGGATAAAGAAACACAACTCAGTAACGTCCTGAGTCCTAGTGATTATTTTAAAAGAGGGCCGATTCCGTGTTGAACATTTATTTATTCACTGAAATCGGGGACAAAATTCTTTCGGGGACAACTTCTACACTTCGGGGATTGTCCCCGAAAATCGGGGACGAATGGTCACCCTACTCTATATAGCGCCGATCAACTCTCTCATATTCCTCTTGACATTGACTTATCAATACATCTCTTGGTTAATCTCAAGCCCCATTCATCCAGCCATCGATCGCATGCCATTTATTTTGTTGCATCGTGTTTTAATTGCCATCTATAAGAACTAGGTTGTCTGTAAAATCACGGTCCTCCAATTGAGATCCACGTGTCCACTGAATGTCTGTGTAGCCTGTACTGCAGTTCTGTATTATGAACTCCAAATAACAAGGAGATAAAAATACATCATTGTTTCACCCTAGTTTTAATCTGGAGCCACTTACTGTGTCCTTACATAATTTAATGTTTGTTTTTTAAAGTCACGAATGGAAAATACACATGGAGAGAAAAAAAAATCACGTGTCTATAAAGGCAAGAATCAATCGGAAATTATCAAAAGACCTAATAGTTTTGTTTCGAGTGAACAACTTTCTTAATTGTTCTTGAATCTTGATTGTGATTCACAGCCATCTGTTACTACAGAAAAGAGTCATGTTCTCGGTAATTGAACTTTTACTTAAATATCGACACAAATAAGAAATGAATAAAATATAATTAGCATTACAAGAGATAGAGAGAGAGGATGATGTGTTTGAGCTATCTCTCCAGTTCATTTTGTATGTGAGACCCAGTTATGGGTGAACTGTCAGGGAGCAGCAAAGTCGATGTTATTGTCTACGTTTGTTTAGTCAAATTATCACGAGCCCATGGCCGCGTGGCGAAATCCACTGTTCCGCTGACTGAAAAGCCGGTGTACGGTGTTGTAAACCCGCGGTAAACAGGATTTTTCTATCAGGTATGAAATAAAGATCTTGAGTCCCACACGTCGTGGCGACTACTTTGAACAAGCGGCCTTTATTCCGCTGGTCCTATCGTGAGCCCCCCCCCCCTCCCCGCATACACCATCAGTGGTAATGTGTCGTCAAGATATTATTTCCCCAACTTCTTTACCTCCTTAGGTACATACCTCCTGCGCACCACTCCTATTACTCTACTTCTTGCTAACCCCTTCTCTATCCCACCACCTCTCCTCCTATCCACTCTATATATACCTATCTCCTATTCTTCCTCTTAATATCCACTTCTGATCCACCGCTCTCCTCCTATCCACTTTATACATCCCTGTTTCTCATTCTTCCTCTCCATATCTCCTCCTCTGGTGTATACTTCTTCTCTCCTCCTAATATACACACTCCCAGTATACCATCTCTCCGCCAATGGCGTATACTGGTTTTGGGGTCTGGGCTACCGACAACATAATAAATAAAAACATTCATTACATTCAGTAGGCCAGCATAAAGTAATATTTTCTAATGACATCACTACATTTTAAATTATTATATGTTAATTATATAAATTTTTTTGGGACGAAAATGTCTTGATGACTGTCATTGAAAGTACTGTTGGGTTGGTTTCTAAGTTTCTAAGGGAATGATTTCTCGTTGGACATTATTGCCAAACCAGATAAGCGTTCTTGTGTCTGAGTTGAGCAACAATAAGATTTGATTCTCTTGAGAGAAGAAAAAGTTCTTTTTACAGATGGTGATGCGCATAACGTAGTTATAAATAAGGAACGGTAATCAGACATAGTTTTCACTTTCACCGCTTCTAATTGGCTAGTTATAATTTGCTAATTCCAATTGATGATAACAAAGAGAACTCTGTACCCATTGATACAAAAGGTGGAGTAAATAGGGATGCATCCTATCATGCTTATCTTGCTCAATCTATACACTGAGAAAATCTTTAAAAACATCTTAGAAATGTCAGGCCTACAAATTAATGGAAAGATAATCAATAACCTAACATATGCTCACGATACTGTACTACTAGCAGAAAATCCTAAAGATCTACAACAATTAATTAATGAAATAAGCATGACAAGCAAAAAATATGGACTAGATATGAATATCAAAAAAGACAAAAACTATGATCATAAACAAAGAAAATACTCAAAACCCACAAGTGAATATCATAATTTAATGAATAGACCTGGAGACAGTTCAGAACTACAACTACCTTGGACATACTATAACCAGTGATGGAAAATGTACAACTGAAATAAACAAAAGAATAGGAATGGCAAAAATTATTTTAATGTCATGAAGAATATACTAATATCAAAACAAATATCAGCAGGGCTAAAACTAAGAATAGCAAAATGTTACATCTTCTCAATATTCCTTAGACAAGAAAACAGAACAGAGAATTGAAGTCTTTGAAATGTGGATATATAGAAGAATAGGTAGAATTGGATGGAAGGAAAAGAAATTGTGTTGTATTCCTTCCTTGTAAAGCAGTCACCATACCTTGCAGTGTTTATCACACCCCACTACTGGCTCCCTGTCGTCAAGATAGTTTTTTTTATTGCACATCAGATCCAATTCCCAAACACCTCTCAACACCACCGCCACGCACTAGTAAAAGCACTGAAGATGGTTTCAGCCTTGATACAAGAATTCAAAGTCATCTTCAATGCAAGTTAATGTCCTAAATAAAGTAATGTACAGTTAATGTCCTAAATAAAATAATGCACAGTTAATGTTCTAAATAAAGTAATGTACAGTTAATGTCCTAAATAAAGTAATGCACAGTTAATGTTCTAAATAAAGTAATGTACAGTTAATGTCCTAAATAAAGTAATGTACAGTTAATGTCCTAAATAAAATAATGCACAGTTAATGTTCTAAATAAAGTAATGTACAGTTAATGTCCTAAATAAAGTAATGCACAGTTAATGTTCTAAATAAAGTAATGTACAGTTAATGTCCTAAAAAAAGTAATGTACAGTTAATGTCCTAAATAAAATAATGCACAGTTAATGTTCTAAATAAAGAAATGTACAGTTAATGTTCTAATAAATTAATGTACAGTTAATGTCCTAAATAAATTAATGTACAGTTAATGTTCTAAATAAAGTAATGTACAGTTAATGTTCTAAATAAAGTAATGTACAGTTAATGTTCTAAATAAATGAATGTACAGTTAATGTCCTAAATATAAAGTAATGTACAGTTAATGTCCTAAATAAAGTAATGTACAGTTAATGTTCTAAATAAAGTAATGTACAGTTAATGTTCTAAATAAATTAATGTACAGTTAATGTTCTAAATAAAGTAATGTACAGTTAATGTCCTAAATATAAAGTAATGCACAGTTCAAGTTGCATCTATCTCTTGCTCACACTGATCCGAGGACATAAAGTGGCACAGATGTGCTGTGGTTTTCACCAAAACTGTGATATTTGTGCCTTTCAGACCAAAACATCAGACTTCAACAAGGCACTTTTGAGTACATGATTGCCTTCCCTCTCAATCCCTACTCTCTAGGTCAGACTTTTTAGTCTGTCTCTATGAGCATGACTAAGGACCTATCAGATCAGAGATCATGTCAATGGAGGTGAACAAACACTCAACACTGATCAGAGACCTTCCATCAGATGATAGAGCATTTCAGTGGAAGAAAACAATGATAGAGCATTTCAGTGGAAGAAAACAATGATAGAGCATTTCAGTGGAAGAAAACAATGATAGAGCATTTCAGTGGAGAGAAAACAATGATAGAGCATTTCATTGAGGAAAACAATGATAGGGCATTTCAGTGGAAGAAAACAATGATAGGGCATTTCAGTGGAAGAAAACAATGATAGAGCATTTCAGTGGAAGAAAACAATGATAGAGCATTTCAGTGGAAGAAAACAATGATAGAGCATTTCATTTGAGGAAAACAATGATAGGGCATTTCAGTGGAAGAAAACAATGATAGGGCATTTCAGTGGAGGAAAACAATGATAGGGCATTTCAGTGGAAGAAAACAATGATAGGGCATTTCAGTGGAAGAAAACAATGATAGGGCATTTCAGTGGAAGAAAACAATTGATAGAGCATTTCATTTGAGGAAAACAATGATAGAGCATTTCAGTGGAAGAAAACAATGATAGGGCATTTCAGTGGAAGAAAACAATGATAGGGCATTTCAGTGGAAGAAAACAATGATAGAGCATTTCAGTGGAAGAAAACAATGATAGAGCATTTCATTTGAGGAAAACAATGATAGGGCATTTCAGTGGAAGAAAACAATGATAGGGCATTTCAGTGGAAGAAAACAATGATAGAGCATTTCATTTGAGGAAAACAATGATAGAGCATTTCATTTGAGGAAAACAATGATAGGGCATTTCAGTGGAAGAAAACAATGATAGAGCATTTCATTTGAGGAAAACAATGATAGAGCATTTCAGTGGAAGAAAACAATGATAGAGCATTTCATTTGAGGAAAACAATGATAGAGCATTTCATTTGAGGAAAACAATGATAGGGCATTTCAGTGGAGAAAACAATGATAGAGCATTTCATTTGAGGAAAACAATGATAGAGCATTTCAGTGGAAGAAAAACAATGATAGGGCATTTCAATGGAGGAAAACAATGATAGAGCATTTCAGTGGAAGAAAACAATGATAGAGCATTTCATTTGAGGAAAACAATGATAGAGCATTTCAGTGGAAGAAAACAATGATAGGGCATTTCAGTGGAAGAAAACAATGATAGAGCATTTCATTTGAGGAAAACAATGATAGAGCATTTCATTTGAGGAAAACAATGATAGAGCATTTCATTGAGGAAAACAATGATAGAGCATTTCATTTGAGGAAAACAATGATAGAGCATTTCATTTGAGGAAAACAATGATAGAGCATTTCATTTGAGGAAAACAATGATAGAGCATTTCATTTGAGGAAACAATGATAGAGCATTTCAGTGGAAGAAAACAATGATAGGGCATTTCAATGGAGGAAACAATGATAGGGCATTTCAATGGAGGAAAACAATGATAGGGCATTTCAATGGAGGAAACAATGATAGGGCATTTCTGTGGAAAAACAATGATAGAGCATTTCAATGGAGGAAAACAATGATAGGGCATTTCAATGGAGAAAACAATGATAGGTATTTCTGTGGAAGAAAACAATGATAGAGCATTTCATTTGAGGAAAACAATGATAGAGCATTTCAATGGAGGAAAACAATGATAGGGTATTTCTGTGGAGGAAAACAATGATAGAGCATTTCATTTGAGGAAAACAATGATAGAGCATTTCAGTGGAAGAAAACAATGATAGGGCATTTCAATGGAGGAAAACAATGATAGAGCATTTCAATTGAGGAAAACAATGATAGGGCATTTCAATGGAGGAAAACAATGATAGGGCATTTCAGTGAGGAAAACAATGATAGGGCATTTCTGTGGAAGAAAACAATGATAGAGCATTTCAATGGAGGAAAACAATGATAGAGCATTTCATTGAGGAAAACAATGATAGGGCATTTCAATGGAGGAAAACAATGATAGGGCATTTCTGTGGAGGAAAACAATGATAGGGCATTTCAATGGAGGAAAACAATGATAGGGCATTTCTGTGGAGGAAAACAATGATAGGCATTTCAATGGAGGAAACAATGATAGAGCATTTCAATTGAGGAAAACAATGATAGGGCATTTCTGTGGAGAAAAACAATGATAGGGCATTTCTGTGGAGGAAAACAATGATAGAGCATTTCAATGGAGGAAAACAATGATAGCATTTTGTGGAAGAAAACAATGATAGAGCATTTCATGGAGGAAACAATGATAGGGCATTTCAATGGAGGAAAACAATGATAGGGCATTTCTGTGGAAGAAAACAATGATAGAGCATTTCAATGGAGGAAAACAATGATAGGGCATTTCAATGGAGGAAAACAATGATAGGGTATTTCTGTGGAAGAAAACAATGATAGGTATTTCTGTGGAAGAAAACAATGATAGAGCATTTCAATGGAGGAAAACAATGATAGGGCATTTCAATTGAGGAAAACAATGATAGAGCATTTCAATGGAGGAAAACAATGATAGGGTATTTCAATGGAGGAAAACAATGATAGGGCATTTCTGTGGAAGAAAACAATGATAGAGCATTTCAATGGAGGAAAACAATGATAGGGCATTTCAATGGAGGAAAACAATGATAGGGCATTTCATTGAGGAAAACAATGATAGGGCATTTCAATGGAGGAAAACAATGATAGGGCATTTCTGTGGAGGAAAACAATGATAGGGCATTTCAATGGAGGAAAACAATGATAGGGCATTTCTGTGGAGGAAAACAATGATAGGGCATTTCAATGGAGGAAAACAATGATAGAGCATTTCAATTGAGGAAAACAATGATAGGGCATTTCTGTGGAGGAAACAATGATAGGGCATTTCTGTGGAGGAAAACAATGATAGAGCATTTCAATGGAGGAAAACAATGATAGGGTATTTCTGTGGAGGAAAACAATGATAGGGCATTTCTGTGGAGGAAAACAATGATAGGGCATTTCAATTGGAGGAAAACAATGATAGGGCATTTCTGTGGAAGAAAACAATGATAGAGCACTTCAATGGAGGAAAACAATGATAGAGCAATGCAATGAGGAAAACAATGATAGAGCATTTCAATTGAGGAAAACAATGATAGAGCATTTCAATTGAGGAGAAACAATGATAGGGCATTTCAATGGAGGAAAACAATGATATAGCATTTCAATGGAGGAAAACAATGATAGGGCATTTCAATGGAGGAAAACAATGATATAGCATTTCAATGGAGGAAAACAATGATAGGGCATTTCAATGGAGAAAAAAATGATAGGGCATTTCATGGAGAAAAACAATGATAGGCATTTCTGTGGAGGAAAATAATGATAGGCATTTCTGTGGAGGAAAACAATGATAGAGCATTTCAATGGAGGAAAACAATGATAGGGCATTTCTGTGGAGGAAAACAATGATAGGGCATTTCTGTGGAGGAAAAACAATGATAGAGCATTTCAATGGAGGAAAACAATGATAGAGCATTTCAATGGAGGAAATCAATGATAGAGCATTTCAATGGAGGAAAACAATGAAAGGGCATTTCAATGGAGAAACAATGATAGGGCATTTCTGTGGAGGAAAACAATGATAGAGCATTTCAATTGAGGAAAACAATGATAGGGCATTTCAATGGAGGAAAACAATGATAGGCATTTCTGTGGAGGAAAACAATGATAGGGCATTTCAATGGAGGAAAACAATGATAGGGCATTTCTGTGGAGGAAAACAATGATAGGCATTTCAATGGAGGAAACAATGATAGAGCATTTCAATTGAGGAAAACAATGATAGGGCATTTCTGTGGAGAAAACAATGATAGGGCATTTCTGTGGAGGAAAACAATGATAGGGCATTTCTGTGGAGGAAAACAATGATAGGGCATTTCTGTGGAGGAAAACAATGATAGAGCATTTCAATGGAGGAAAACAATGATAGAGCATTTCAATTGGAGGAAAACAATGATAGGGCATTTCAGTGGAGGAAAACAATGATAGGGCATTTCTGTGGAAGAAAACAATGATAGAGCATTTCAATGGAGGAAAACAATGATAGAGCATTTCAATTGAGGAAAACAATGATAGGGCATTTCAATGGAGGAAAACAATGATAGGGCATTTCTGTGGAAAACAATGATAGGGCATTTCAATGGAGGAAAACAATGATAGGCATTTCTGTGGAGGAAAACAATGATAGGCATTTCAATGGAGGAAAACATGATAGAGCATTTCAATTGAGGAAAACAATGATAGGGCATTTCTGTGGAGAAAACAATGATAGGGCATTTCTGTGGAGGAAAACAATGATAGAGCATTTCAATGGAGGAAAACAATGATAGAGCATTTTTGTGGAAGAAAACAATGATAGAGCATTTCAATGGAGGAAAACAATGATAGGGCATTTCAATGGAGGAAAACAATGATAGGGCATTTCTGTGGAAGAAAACAATGATAGAGCATTTCAATGGAGAAAACAATGATAGGGCATTTCAATGGAGGAAACAATGATAGGGTATTTCTGTGGAAGAAAACAATGATAGGGTATTTCTGTGGAAGAAAACAATGATAGAGCATTTCAATGGAGGAAAACAATGATAGGGCATTTCATTGAGGAAAACAATGATAGAGCATTTCAATGGAGGAAAACAATGATAGGGTATTTCAATGGAGGAAAACAATGATAGGGCATTTCTGTGGAAGAAAACAATGATAGAGCATTTCAATGGAGGAAAACAATGATAGGGCATTTCAATGGAGGAAAACAATGATAGGGCATTTCAATTGAGAAAACAATGATAGGGCATTTCAATGGAGGAAAACAATGATAGGGCATTTCTGTGGAGGAAAACAATGATAGGGCATTTCAATGGAGGAAAACAATGATAGGGCATTTCTGTGGAGGAAAACAATGATAGGGCATTTCAATGGAGGAAAACAATGATAGAGCATTTCAATTGAGGAAAACAATGATAGGGCATTTCTGTGGAGGAAAACAATGATAGGGCATTTCTGTGGAGGAAAACAATGATAGAGCATTTCAATGGAGGAAAACAATGATAGGGTATTTCTGTGGAGGAAAACAATGATAGGCATTTCTGTGGAGGAAAACAATGATAGGGCATTTCAATTGGAGGAAAACAATGATAGGGCATTTCTGTGGAAGAAAACAATGATAGAGCACTTCAATGGAGGAAAACAATGATAGAGCAATGCAATTGAGGAAACACATGATAGAGCATTTCAATTGAGGAAAACAATGATAGAGCATTTCAATTGAGGAAAACAATGATAGGGCATTTCAATGGAGGAAAACAATGATATAGCATTTCAATGGAGGAAAACAATGATAGGGCATTTCAATGGAGGAAAACAATGATATAGCATTTCAATGGAGGAAAACAATGATAGGGCATTTCAATGGAGAAAAACAATGATAGGGCATTTCAATGGAGAAAAACAATGACAGGGCATTTCTGTGGAGGAAAATAATGATAGGGCATTTCTGTGGAGGAAAACAATGATAGAGCATTTCAATGGAGGAAACAATGATAGGGCATTTCTGTGGAGGAAAACAATGATAGGGCATTTCTGTGGAGGAAAACAATGATAGAGCATTTCAATGGAGGAAAACAATGATAGAGCATTTCAATTGGAGGAAATCAATGATAGAGCATTTCAATGGAGGAAAACAATGAAAGGGCATTTCAATGGAGGAAAACAATGATAGGGCATTTCTGTGGAGGAAAACAATGATAGAGCATTTCAATGGAGGAAAACAATGATAGAGCATTTCATTGGAGGAAATCAATGATAGAGCATTTCAATGGAGGAAAACAATGATAGGGCATTTCTGTGGAGGAAAACAATGATAGGGCATTTCTGTGGAGGAAAACAATGATAGAGCATTTCAATGGAGGAAAACAATGATAGAGCATTTCAATTGGAGGAAATCAATGATAGAGCATTTCAATGGAGGAAAACAATGATAGGGCATTTCTGTGGAGGAAAACAATGATAGGGCATTTCTGTGGAGGAAAACAATGATAGAGCATTTCAATGGAGGAAAACAATGATAGGGCATTTCTGTGGAGGAAAACAATGATAGGGCATTTCTGTGGAGGAAAACAATGATAGGCATTTCAATGGAGGAAAACAATGATAGGGCATTTCTGTGGAAGAAAACAATGATAGAGCACTTCAATGGAGGAAAACAATGATAGAGCACTTCAATTGAGGAAAACAATGATAGAGCATTTCAATTGAGGAAAACAATGATAGAGCATTTCAATTGAGGAAAACAATGATAGGGCATTTCAATGGAGGAAAACAATGATAGAGCATTTCAATGGAGGAAAACAATGATAGAGCATTTCAATTGAGGAAAACAATGATAGAGCATTTCAATGGAGGAAAACAATGATAGAGCATTTCAATTGAGGAAAACAATGATAGAGCATTTCAATGGAGGAAATCAAACAAACAATGTTATCGAATACCTTCTATCTAATGTATGTAATTTAATATAATTTAGGTATAATTTTAAGTTGATTTCTTACACCATGAGGTTTAGTATACAATTGTTGTGTGACAGAGGTTTTTTTTCCTACAAGGGAATCTACCCTAAAATGATCTGTAGTGTATTTCCTATGTTCATGAGTATCATGTACTTTGAATTCAGTTTTTGTCATGGGGATTGTTCATATGGTGGTTGTTCACAAGGTGTTCTCATGGTGATTAGTCTCATGGTAGTTGTTCATAAGGGTGTTGTTCTCATGGTGGTTGTTCATAAGGGTGTTGTTCTCATGGTGATTAGTCAGTCTCATGGTGGTTGTTCACAAGGTTGTTGTTCTCATGGTGGTTGTTCTCAAGGGTGTTGTTCTCATGGCGATTATTCTTATGGCGGCTGTTCATAAGGGTGTTCTCATGGTGATTGTTCACAAGGGCGTTGTTCTCATGGTGATTGTTCATAAGGGTGTTGTTCTCATGGTGGTTGTTCATGTGGTGTTGATTTCAAGCAAGCTGGATAGTTGGCTAGCTCAAGCAATTAGCTTTATTGATTTATTACACAGATTGACAGCACCAAACAAATCCTGCAGCAGAAGAGGCTAATAACATCACAAGGATAGAAAACTCCCTACTGAGCATTCAAATACAGTTTCATTTAATATTAAATTGAACTTTTTCTAAATTTCTCTGGAGGCAATAAAAGGAATAATCAACAAAAACAGAGTTGTACTCACTCACACTTTAATAATTGGAAATTATATATAGCACAAGTAAGTATGAAAAGTGTAACAAATGGATCAAATGAATCAAATGAAGGAACAACAAAAAAATCACATATGAAATTTGAGTAAACAAAAAAAGAACAAAAAATGGCTCTATTATAAGTAAATATTGTTAATGAAAATAATTTTAACAAAATAAAAACAAATAAATGGTTTTATTATAGTTATTATTTTTTTAATGAAAATAATTATCTATTTTATTTGCAGTGCTACTTTTCAACTCATCACGCAGGTGTTTACCCATTCAGTATATATGGACGTGTTGTATCACTTGACAGCAAAGCCCTGATACCTACACCTTTCAGCCTCATCCATCTCATGGCATGGACACATTTTTTATTTCATTTTTTTGCCCGGCAGTGGGTATTTTTGGTCTACTCTTTTCAATTTTGTTTGCCAAAGATTTTTTTAGCATGAGCAGAGTTCACACAGGACCTAACTCACTATGAGAATATTTTTTTTGGCTCATGGTGAGATTTGAACTCTAGACCTTTTTGCTTAGACGCCAACAATTTACCTCTAGACCATAGAGTCCCTCATTTTCCAACTATCTATCTAACTATCGTCCTTTCGAGCCGAAGACGGCACACATAGGGCAGAACCACAATTTCAAAAACAGTAACCTTGCGTGCCAAAATGGCACATATTGCAAAGATCACTGCTCTAAAACTATGGCTCTGTTTCCATAACAATACTTTTTACAATGACAGCTTGTCAAGCCATCGATTAACCTCCTTAGTCGCCTCTTACGACATGCTTGGAAGGACACAGTATGTTGTTATTACATTTAATAGTCTACTCAACTTGAACATTAAATCACTTCCAAGCTATTGCAGTTTCTAGCACTATGACTGTGCAGTGTAAATCTGCAAAGACAGTGCTGACATCAATATTATTAACAATAAGAATGTATGTGTTATTTAAATGATTGCAATGTGATTGTATGTATTTACTATTACATTGTTGAGTATATGTGTATTTGAGTATACATATCTTGTACTTTGTTATAACAATGCATATAAGGAAAAAACATGCATATTTAAATAAAATATTTATGCCATGCCACATTATCATTATTAAACTGTTAGTTATCTCAATTATCAAGAATTAGATATAAAAAAAAAACACACATTTATGGCACATTAAAAAAATGCACACAAATAATCTCTTCAACAAGAGATTAAAGGATACATAAATAGAAAATTCTAGAAATATATAACATATGAGCCCTAACACTCATTATGGCGAATAATTTAAAGACAAATGTATAGAACAGGATAACAGACAAATAATATATGTAGAAAACCAAATTTAGAGATAATTAGGACACAATATAAGTACAGAATTTGTAAACTAAGATGCATTTTGAACTTAAACTCACTTGGGAAAAGAAGAGTGAGAAAATAAATTAAGGAACAACTAGTGTTAACAGCAAAAGAGTAATCATAGCCGAAGCACTAGAAGATGCACAAAGTGGACTCACAATAAACATGATAGGGACACAGTAGTAAGATACAAAGCAATGAATAAAGTAAAACAAAGAAGCTAGATAAGCTGGAAGAAAACCAAGCAAATTAAAGCTAGGAAGTTCTGACATGAAATGAGCTGACACACAGAACATTCCTACACAGAGGTAGATGATTAGTTTTGGTTCCGCTAGAGAAAACTTCCACTGCAGATCCACATATTTGTACAGAAATTTCCATCAGAAAAAACTTTCATCAATGCTTGCCTCCTTTAAATGAAAAAGAAATATATTTTCTCGATTCACTTAAACAAATATTGGAATGTAATAAACAAAAACACAAAGAAGCACATATTTATACAAGTAAGACAGTGTAATGTCAAAAAAGTTGTTTGAATGCCACTTTGCTAAGTATGACAATGATATTATAATAAGGCATAATTAATATACGTACTTAATATATTTACCTATTTTACCTTGTGTATCATGTCAACAATTGAAGAAGAAATAGATTCTCAAATCAGAAAGACAGCCTCCACATTTGATAAACTTAAAATAGCGTGCTTAGTACATTTTAATATGGATCAGAAACTAGGACTACCTATGTAGGGCAGGAGAAAAGGTTTAAACAGCTTTCATGTGTGTTGTCTTCAAAAGATTATGAACATCAAATGGCAGAACAAAGTAACCAACTATAATGTCTTACAAGC
Source organism: Megaustenia siamemsis (assembly GCA_032433765.1). Taxonomy (NCBI): domain Eukaryota; kingdom Metazoa; phylum Mollusca; class Gastropoda; order Stylommatophora; family Ariophantidae; genus Megaustenia; species Megaustenia siamemsis. The sequence continues at coordinate 186,511,871 of JAVIAB010000092.1, forward strand.
CAAACTCCATCCATCATATCAACACTTAGGAGTTGTAGACTAAGGTGGTTGGGTCATGTAAGAAGAATGGCAACATTCGTATTTCCAAACAAATATTGTATGGTGAACTTAAGGACGGAAAGAGACCAAAGGGCAGACCAGTGCTGAGATATAAAGATGTTTACAGGGCTTCCTTGAGGGAATTCTTTATCAGTGAAAGAAACCAGGAAAATTTGGCTGCAGATCATTGCACATGGAGAACAGAATTAAAAATAGTACAGCAACTTTGAGGCAGCATTGATATCAAATTCAGAAGACAAAATGAGCAGGAGAAAGGAGACAAGACCAGGCACCACAAATACATCCTGTTTATTCTGTGGCCAGATCTGTCTATCCAGTATTGGCAGAATCAGCCACGAGAGAAGCTGTTAGTAAAGCATCATCCAGCATAAGATACTAAAATTGTTACCAAACTACTGACTTATCATGGTTGCTTGTTACCACCATCTGTCAAGATGCCAAAGGCCATATATATCACATAACTTACCAGCACATGCCATTCAGACCATGGCCACGTGTATAATAATTTAAGGACCATCTTATTTTCTTCTCTCATCCACATTTTTTTTATTATGCCGGATGTGTAGATATCTGGCACTTAAGTTGCCATGATTATTGCAAATAAATACTTTTTTTAAAATTTGGAGATAATTTTTTTGGGCTCTGGTATTTGCTAAAGGTTGAGTATTTCAGTACTGGTACATTAGCCAAATATAATATAAACATGTGTCTTTTTAATGGTCTTTGTTGCTTGAGAATCAACTGTCCATGCCTTGAAAGTCTTGTCTTTAGGATATCAACTCTTTCATTATTGCCTTCTTTCACAGCTATTGCAACTCTAAGAATGGTATGGACCAATGGACACTAGATACAAGAACAACAAGAAAAATAACCTCTGCTAAGATTAAGTGTGTTAGACAAATGACAGGAAACAGCATGAGGTACAAGATCAGAAATGAAAAACTGAGAAGAAAAAAGCTAGGAATAACCCTTGCCATAGAATAAATAAAGAAACAACAGATAAAATAGTTTGGCCACATGACAAGACAGAAAGATAAAAACACACCACAAGTCTTCAATAAACATTGCGAGAACACCAGACCCAAGGGCTGACCACGAAAAAGATTGATTGACGGAATATTAGAAACACTAGGAAACATAACAGCAGCAGAGGTGAACAAAAGACCGCAAATTATATATATCTCCCCTTGATGTTGAATGGCAGATGTGGATGGAAAGAAGAAAAGAAAGGTATTTAAACAGATTGATTTGTTTCAAGATTAAATCTTCCATTTTTCTAATATCCCTACTCCTCTCTTGTTTCAGGTCTTAAAAGTGGAATAGTCTTATAGTTATCTATTATGTCACTTGATTTGTTATTTTTTTCCAAACAGATTCATGTATATAAAACGATCTCTTCAATCACAGCAGCACAGACCAATTTGTACAGAAATAGACCATTTGTGTGACTTTCTGCATTTTTTGTTTCTCTTAGCATTAATCTGCACATACAATTTTACAAATTAAAAAAGTATGCATAATTGTGGGAATGGTTCTGAGTGTAAATGTGTTAGCCAATCATATCACATACCTAGCTACATTTTTGAAAATGTGAACTGACTACTATTAAGTTTCTGAGGTGCTGTTCTTTTAGCTTTTGCTGCTTATTTATTATTTATTTAATTTAGCTATGAAAATAATTCTCCTATATACTTACCTAGTTGAAACCATTTAATATAGGGGTTTCCTAAAAAAACAAACCACATGGTTATATGTTAATTATATATCAAAAGAATATATAGATTATTATTTTTAAAATTTCATTTAGACATAGCAGCTATGCTTTTTTAAAAAATTTTAATAATTAAATTACTCTTTTTTTAAATCAGAGTTTTAAATTTCACGCACTTTTTAAAAATAACTACAAAATTTGAAAGAGATTAGATAATTTTATGTCTGATCGGAACTTCCAGAAAATCTACTTTTAAAAAATCCCGTCAGTGTAGTTTTTTGTTGCTTATTTATTGAATGATTTATCTCTGCTATCAAAATAACTCCTCTACACTATATGCTTGACAAAAACAGTTAGCTCTGCTCATAATTAATCCTAATGGTGCCCATATTATAAATGAAATTGATTTAATATATGTTTTTTTTTCCTCACAAAAATTATTTTTTCTGATTCTTTCAATTCAGTCACATCCAAAATTCAGTTTTCTGTTGAAAAAATTCAAATGAATTTGACAAATGTATGAAATAAATATGTCACATTTAAATACACATTTAATTATAGGTGAAGAGTAAAATGTCTGACACCAGAAAGAATGAAATAACTGTCTCTAACTTTAAGAAATGTCAGTTCAAAGAACTGAGCAGTGGAGATCATTGGAAATTTCATGCACAGAGGATGTACCTTACTCTGTATAAAGCCATGTCTGGATTAATTTGTGCTTTTTGTAAAATATGAGATAAAGAAATCCAAGCCTATGATAAAAGGCTAATTTCAGGACAAAATATTAATAAAGCAGACTTTGACAAGGAGAAGGGAGAATTAATCCAAACCTACTTTGCTTAATCAAAAACAAGACAATAAAGATCAATCCAAACTTACTCAACCAAAACAAGACAATGAGGATCAATCCAAACTTACTCAACCAAAATAAGACAATGAGGATCAATCCAAACTTACTCAACCAAATTAAGACAATGAGGATCAATCTAAACTTACTCAACCAAAACAAGACAATGAGGATCAATCCAAACTTACTCAACCAAAACAAGACAGTGAGGGTCAATCCAAAATTACCCAACCAAAACAAGACAATGAGGATCAATCCAAACTTACTCAACCAAAACAAGATGATGATCAATCCAAACCTACTCAACCAAAACAAGAATGAGGATCAATACAAACCTACCCAACCAAAACAAGACGAGGATCAATCCAAACTTACTCAACCAAAACAAGACAATGAGGATCAATACAAACTTACTCAACCAAAACAAGACAAGAGGATCAGTCCAAACTTACTCAACCAAAACAAGACATGAGGATCAATCCAAACTTACTCAACCAAAACAAGATGAGGATCAATCCAAACTTACTCAACCAAAACAAGGCATTGAGGATCAATCCAAACTTACTCAACCAAAACAAGACAAAGAGGATCAGTCCAAACTTACTCAACCAAAACAAGACAATGAGGATCAATCCAAACTTACTCAACCAAAACAAGACAAAGAGGATCAGTCCAAACTTACTCAACCAAAACAAGACAATGAGGATCAATCCAAACTTACTCAACCAAAACAAGACAAAGAGGATCAGTCCAAACTTACTCAACCAAAACAAGACAATGAGAATCAATCCAAACTTAGTCAAAAAACAAGACAATCATTGTTCTACAACAGCAGAACTGTTATTTGCCAATTTTCTCTCTCAGCACAATTTAACTGTATCTGTTGCTGGTCATTGTTTTGACCCAAAGTAAAAGTTATGTCCATGCTTTACTAGCATGCAGCAAATATTGTGTTAGTATCTACATTTTGCCATAACCAGCGGCCCATTTTTGTGTGATGTTGTCAGTATTACACCAAGCCACCTTTATCTCCCACAAAAATCTCTGGTACCCATTAATAGAGGCTGGGTGAACCTCAGAGCTTTAGTGATCTGAAAAAAAACATTTGCCACTTCTGGAAATTGAACCCAAACCTTTGTGATCAAGAAATAAATGCCCTAACCACTAAGCTTTAATTTGTTTAACCCAGCTGCTGAAATATTTGACAGCGCAGTCGTTCAGAAATTAAACTCCAAGTGGATGAAAACAACTCTGTTACAGTTAAACTGCTTGGTTACAGGAGCAATTAACTCATCCATGTACATAGATAAATACTGTTCTCCCTGATGATTGATGTTTCCAGTAATAAGAAAATGGACAAGCTACTGGCTTTTATAACGAGCGTTTGAGAAGAGGGTGTTGGAGACTTAGCTCAAGACTACTAGACATGCTAGCATGCAGTGGTGGAACCTGCGAGGCCATTTTCAGTGATGTTGATGCTATATGGAATGATTATGTTGGGTTTGCAATGTAAAGTTAATATGGACACCTGCTGCACAGATTTTAAAGCTACAGATTGTATTGTCAAATGTGCAAAACTTATCTGCAATGAAAATAATACTCTGCACTGGTGATACCGATTTTCATAATAGTGACTCTGATAGTTCTGCTGTGATGGAAAGTGGGGGCTTGTTGAAAAGTTATTTTTAAAAAGGACTATCTATAGATGCATTGAATTGTTACGACAAATGTACAAATGCATTCAAATCTAGCATTTAATCAAAACAATTTTCACTTGACAAAAATTAAAGTAATTTTCACATTTGGTCTTGTGAACATGTTTACCTTTAAAATGATGGATGGTACGTAATATACTTTCTAAGATTAGTAAAATCATTATCATGGGCCATGCCTTTGGGTACTAACAATGAATTCTTTTTACAGATTTCTGTCCTTTTGTACAAATCATGTTAGTTCATCAACAGAGCATCCTCACTGCACATCAAATGACTTTGACATGCTGTTCAAGCAGTCTATTCAAGGTTGTAGATTCATATTTATGACCCAAATCACCTACTCATCCTGCCTCATTGACAGCATTAAGAATCTCAGACTGGTCTACTGCTAGTTGACTCTTCACAACAGCAAACCCAGCAAGAATGTCTGCTTGTTCATTTCCTCTTACCCCTGAAAGTCCTGGCACAAAAATTATGCAGACTTTTAATCAATTTTTACCTTTTTAGGGACTCCAACCCTGCCTCGAGCTCAGCTCTTTTCAATATTCCTAAACCTACTCATTGAGTTGTTGAGAAAGTCTGAAAATCTATGCCCCCCAGCCAAGTTATTGTCTTAGTTACTGCCATGACCTCCATTGTCAAATATCTTGCAGTCAGGGCAAATACAACTCTACCCTCCCTGATATTTCTTCCCCCACTTTCCCTGATCTGTGAATCCATATAAGCCCATATATATATATGAGCCCATCTATGCTGAACACTTCTGTGTTGATGATTATTTCATCCTCAGAATTCTTGAAAATAAAAACCTGTAGTAGTTTCACTAACCTCTGGATTTTGTTTAGTAAATTATCTGTTCAATTTCATGCACAATGAGATGGATATACAGCATTATGCTGGAAATCATACCCACTCTCCACCAGGGTCTATGCTCTTAAGTTAACAAATCTGTTGAGAAATTTGTTACCACACAGCAATCTTTACTTTCCAAGCATTTTGTCATGTCATTCAATACTTTCCTTCCCTGACTACTTCTGCTCTTGCCCACAAATGTTTTTCAACTGTTGATTGTACTCCAGCACATTTGTTTCATCAAGTAAATGTTTGAATGTCTATTATTAGTTGTGATCTGTCTATGTTCATTGTTCACAAACAACCAAGTTTTGTGGAAATTGCCACAAACAATTTATCTTTGTCATAAAAGTGTGTTACATTATTCATGAACTGGTGTTAATCATGAACTGGTGTTAATCATGAACTGGTGTTAATGAGTTTCTGTCAGTTTACTTCTCTGGCGTCTTGCTGAACATTAAAATTAGCCAATTCTGGATATGATGCCTCTAAAGGAGGAAGATCTAAATGAGAAAACTTCAAGGCCTCAGAGCCCTGTTTAATTATCTCTTGGCTATCCCCAAGTTTCTCTTCCATCTGTTTCTTTTCGGCTTTTGTTGACCCGAGTTCCTGTAGCAAGCTACGAACTGCCTGACTCAAATGCTCATTCATCTTCACTAGTTCCTCCAATGATACGAGCCCATCACCGAGTGAGCTGCTGCCAGGTTTCGTTACGTTAGACGTGTTAGGACTGTTGTCATTATTGACAGTTTCTGAAACCTCCTCTGACAGTGTGCAGGACTTGTTGCTGATGATTGATACTTGACTGAAATCAGATTTTTCAGAATTTCGAAGACAAATACGATTGAGTAGATCCTCATTTTCACGGAGGGTCTGATAAATTGCATCTTCGTCAAGTGCCACCTGCTCACTTGTGTCGACCGTGTGCATGCCATCAGTCTGTGTTGCCCGACTAATTGTAGCTGTTGTTTTGCTATTACGGTCCATAAGTTCAAACAGCTGACTCTTTGCTTGTAGTCTCTCAATCTGTGACAGATAAACTTTGTGCTGCAATGCCATGGATTCCAACAGTGTAGTCGATGAGATTGTTTTCATTGCCTGGAGCAGACATTCTGAAACCAGACAAAATATATTTCTTACAATTGTTGATTGCTAATATAAAAGAGCTGCTTTGTTTAACTGCTCTAAAGCAGTGCAACTGTTGTTGATTTCTGGAACATTATCAAAAATTGTTCAGATATAGAACAAATAGCTATTGTTAACAATAGAATTAAATCTATTGATTGTACACAGTGGATAGATGGAACTTCAGTGTGCTAGTAATAAAGTGAATATAATTAAATATAATATGGAGACTCCAAACACCATAAAATGTGACAGGGTAAGGGAGCCAAGTGAGCTTGTTGGTTAGTGAAGGAGACTACTAAGGATAAGTGGTCAGATTGATCCTGATTGACAGCTCCCAATGTCTTAACCCTTGATTACGATACCGTCGTAAAAAATTACACCATGAAAACACATATTTTTCCAAATTTAACATTTTGCCGTGGTAAAAAATCAACCCCCCTTCTGTGTACCTTTCTAATCACTACTTCTGATGACCCCTGAGTGTTGGATTTGTTTCTATTGATGCAGGAATTTCTCTACACTCTCTTCCCCCCCCCCCCCCCACACACCATTGTGTGAGATACAATCTCATATAATGTGAAAAAAAAAAAGCAACTTTGCAACATGCTACTGTTTCCCCGCATTATATGATCAATAATTTTTCCCTTTTTTTATGTTTGCTGTGACCAAGGAAATATGCTCAGTTATTGCTGACATCAAAACAATCTTTTGTAATTTAGGAAACACAGCGAATAACACTATGAGGAAGCAGAATGTACTTATGGCGACCGCATTGATAGACATTGTAATACATCCAGTGCATGGGGTCAAACTCAGGTTAAAAATCAAACTGAGCCATGAAATCCAAGTATCCATGTCTCATCTAGTGTGAACACATGACTGCATGTCAAAAGTTCAGAGAAATTACTCTTTCAGAGCACCTAATTTTACATTTTAGTGGTAGTAATTTTTGATACGGTATCGTAAACACGTCAGTTAGTCAAATATCATAATTAAGGGTTAAATAAGTACAGTGTGAGGCCTGGCATAGTACACACAGATCACTCATAAAATGAGTCATTTTTCATTCAATGATACAGGCTCTAACACCATATCCCTGTATGCCTTTTGGTGTTGAGGGAACTCTTTCAGTTTTTTAAGGCTGCCCACAGTACAGATTAAGTAAAATCCTGGGTGAATTCTTTTTCTCCTCTACACTGTTTTAAATGTCTGTATTAACCATGTTTATTACAAATTTATAATTTCTATAAATTATGTAGCTTTCTCCACAGTTCTATCTATTGACCTTTCGAGCCATAGCCAGCCCATAGGGCATAGACCCAGATACTCTTTCTCTTATCTAAATTTTTATTCTAGCAGTTTTCAATCCTTCTAAAGGTATTTTATATAATCTCGCCATTTGTCTCAGTTCTGTGCAAGCAACTCTATCTCATTGTGTTAGCCGATTCCTGCTCCTCTTACCTCTCTCATCATTATTCTTCTCAGTGTCAGCCATTTTTCCTCTTACCTGTTGTTTCCCACATGAGGGCTTGCTTTGTTATTCAGTTATTATTTCTCCCCATCACATGACCAACATAGGACCATTGTTTTTGTCTTGATTACTGAAGATATTAGTGGTTGATTGACGATTTCTCTAATTTCTTCATTTGTTTTGAATTCATTCCATGCTATACCAAGTATTTTCCTTAGACATTTATTTTTGAATGCGTTCAACTTTTCAAATGTGTTACTAACACATAAATCATTGGTCTTGAGACAGAAAGGTTGTGAGTCAACTAGCTGCATCATTTGGAATTTTTATTTATGATTTCTCTCTTTGACAACCACCCTTGATTTCAGCGGCAAGGTCCGGCCTGAAATATCAATTATTTATAAATGGAAAAAATATCAGTACTTCTGAAGATGAAGTTATCTGCCTGTGCAGCAAGAGACCCCCTGTGCACACGGCTGCCAGGGAAAAACAGATTAACATACAAATTTCTGTTCCACTAGGACTCTAAGGACCTGACCATAGATAACAGCTGATGAATGCAAAAAAAAAAAAAACAATTGGTTGCTGCATGAGCATGTTTCATATGTTCAATGGCACAAGCACTAAAAGGGCACACTTCGATGCACTCAGTAAGAAGGTTACAGAGAGAAAAATAAATTGCATTTTAATTAGCTAGGCAGCAGTAGCAGTGGACTGTGACTGACAGTAAGAGAGAAGTGTAGATTAATGAGTTGAAGAATGAGAGATCATAATTTAGGAAGGGAAAAATGCGAGTGGCACGTCTATAAATATCATCATCATCATTGAGTGCCATCTCCGCAATAAAGGTTGGCTACCAAGGAGCACCATTCTGCTCTGTCTCTTGCTTTGATGGTGCGGTCTGTCATGGGCTGATTTGTCCATCTTTTGATGTTACTCGTCCACGTTAGTCTTGGTCTGCCTCTTTTACCTTGTATTTTCCCCTCCAAGATTACTTTTAGTAGAATGTTGTGTCTTTTAACATGGCCCAAAAATCGTATTTGTCTTGTTTGAATTGTGTTTAGTAGTTCTCTTTTCATTTTTAGTTGTTTTAAGACTTCATCGTTTGTTTTCTTTTCCTTCCATCCAATTCTACCTATTCTTTTATATCCACATTTCAAAGGCTTCAATTTTCTGTTCTGTTTTCTTGTCTAATGTCCATGTTTCTGCACCATATAGGAATGTTGAGAAGACATAACATTTTGCTATTCTTAGTTTTAGTCTGGTGTTATTTGTTTTGATGTTAGTATGTTCTTCATGACATTAAAATTACTTTTTTCCATACCTATTCTTTTGCTTATTTTAGTTTTCCATTTTCCATCGCTGGTTATAGTTTGTCCAAGGTAGTTGTAGTTCTGACCTGTCTCCAGGTCTATTCTTTCAATTTTGATATCCACTTGTGGGTTTTGAGTATTTTCTTTGTTTATGATAATAGTTTTAGTCTTTTTGATATTCATATCTAATCCATATTTTTTGCTTGTCATGTTTATTTCATTAAGTAATTGTTGTAGATCTTTAGGATTTTCTGCTAGTAGTACAGCATCATCAGTATATCTCAGGTTGTTGATTATCTTTCCATTAATTTTTAGGCCTGGCATCTCTGTGACTCTATAAATATAAACAACTGTCATATGACAAGTGCAAAATAAAATGTCACTTTTGTGAACAATTGATTTCTTACCAGCAGCTTTGCGATGACAACTGCTGGCTTCTTCATATTTTCTGCTTTTTGTCAACATATCTGCTCTTCGGCTAAACATGTGAGCCTGTGAAAAAATAACAGAGAATCAGAAATGACTTATTAGTTAAAGGTTGGACACTAAACACAATTAACTGATAAAATCCGGTACCCATTTAAGGTGTGAACCTGGAAGCTGTCGATCAGGATCAAACCCAACCTTATGTCTTATGTAATCCAGTTCACTAACCACTGAGCTATCATGGCTCCTTGTAACATAGTCATCATCGAGTACCAAGCCTGCTGGTACAGGTGATCATGTCTCTCCACAACTTTCGATCTCGACAGTTATTTATAATTTCTGTTGTTGACCTTCTGCCAAACCATTCTCTTGAGCTGTCTGGTATCTTTTTCTCTTTGCTTCCCTCTTATCTCTTTGTCCCTCAATTTTCCCAGTTGTCACAATATATTCCAGCTGTTCTCTTCTCATTACATGGCCAAAAAATGATGATTGTTTCTCTTTACTATTGGATATTAGCACTCTTTTTGCTCTGGCTTCATCTGCCAGAACTTGCAGGTATGCATTCACTTGGTGGTTGTGCAGTGCACATGACTAAATAATATAAATAAAAAGTGTGCACTTACACTCAGGAATGGTTACTACACCTCATGGCTTGGTTCCAATTTGATGCATATTGTATTTGCTTGAAAAAATATATTGTTAGAACTTCCTGAACAGTTCTCATGCTTGTCTACATATGTACTAGGGTCAAATATTTATATCCTCCTGTACACAGCTAACAGTAAGAAAAAGAAAGATACACCTATTTTTTTTTTAAATTGGTAGACAACGTAATAGAGAGGATGGTTCCTGATTTCATACATGCACAAAAATTCTCCATCAGACAGGGAAAGATGGAAGAAATAGGCTAATAACATCAACATTACCTTAGAGATCCTGAATGTCAAGGATTGATAATCAGGCAAATATAAAGATATGTATGTACTATTGATCACATGAAGGAAATGCACATTTCTATAACCACAACACTTAAAGAAATGCACATTTCTATAACCACAACACTTAAGGAAATGCACATTTCTATAACCACAACACTTAAGGAAATGCACATTTCTATAACCACAACACTTAAGGAAATGCACATTTCTATAACCACAACACTTAAGGAAATGCACATTTCTATAACCACAACACTTAAGGAAAATAGGCAAATTATTAACAGTATTGAACTGTTACTGACAGTTAAGAAACCTGTACATAACTTTCATTGACCAGGTAGAAAGTATTTGACTGAGTAAACAGTGAACTGTGGGAGATACTAACAAAATACAGAGTAAGACAATATCTAACCAACTTAATTAAAAGTCTCTACATCAAAAGCAGCTGTACAGCCAGAACAGCAGCAGGTTATACAGACCACTTCAAAGTTAGATCAGGTATAAGACGGATGCATACTATCACACCCCACCCCCCCAACCACTATTAATTACATATATGGGCTATACATGCAAGTTAGCCAACACATCAGAGACAGAGGAGGTCAACGAGTTTCTATTTGCAGACAATCAGGCACTAATACATGGAAAAATTGAAGACCTACATGAACACTTAAATAGATTCAACAGCACAGGCACAAAGTACAACATGAAAATCAACATCAACAAAACAAGTTATGAATATCGCAAAAGAGAAACAGAGCATCAACATAACTATAGATGGCAGACAACTAAAACAAGCAAAGGAATCTAAATACCTAGGAAGTCTAGTGATAAATTACAACTTACAAACAACAGAAAAAGACTTAAGATGCAATAAAGTTTGTCAAATCATTGAACAGCTATCAACACTATTGTCCAGCAAGGGAATAAATTTACAGGCAAAATGGGCACTCTACAATACAATCTTCATCCCAATGTTGTGCTACCAATGCCAGTCCTGGACGATAGATGCAAGAACAATCAGAAAAATAACCTCTGCTGAGATTAAATGTGTTAGACGAATGACAGGAAACAGCCTGAGAGATAAGATCCGAAATGAAGAACTGAGAAAAAAGCTAGGAATAAACCTCACCAAGGATATATAAAGAAAAGATTGATTGATGGAATATTAGAAACACTAGGAACATAACAGCAGCAGAGGCAAGTAGAAGAGCAAAAAAACCACAAATTATATCTCCCCTTGAATCTGAAAGGCAAGTGATGAAGGAAAGATGAAGAAAAATTGCTATCAGAATGATAAATATTGTCGATGATTGTTTCAATTCTACTTCTAAATTTCAATATCCATTTTTTGAGTTTTAAATTTGCACACAATGATAATTGACAGGTCTGGGCTACAGAGTGGGAGCCTAGTAGCCATAGGTTGGTATGATCATGAGGATGAAGAGGAGCAAATTCTATTTCCACAATATATTTATATTGTGATTTAATGACTGAGTAAATAATAATTGTTACAATTGACAGTGAGTAAGTAATAATTGTTACAATTGACAGTGAGTAAATAATAATTGTTACAATTGACAGTGAGTAAATAATAATTGTTACAATCGACACTGTCAATTACATCATGGTCAACGAGTTTCAGTTTAGTGGCAATCTGTAGTCTCTTAAGTTCTAAATTTGTTTACGGACCACTATCAACACATCGGCTCCAATTATGAAGGTATCTATAGAACCAAACACTGACACATCGGCTCAGACTGAGTATGGTTGAATATTTTAAAGTACAGTAACGATTATGTATAAATATTTACCAATAACAGTATTTGATATCTAGAAGAAGCTTCATAATTACTTTCCTCTATTATCACATAGTATTGTCTGTTAACTAGATAAAATGGTTTAATTTTCAATGTAAATGTGTGTTTATTTGTGACAAATAGTGGCAACACCCACTACTACTTAGTAGTCTACTATTTTGTGTGCAAAATTTCATTATTTGTGGACACAAATGCATTAAATAAAGTGTATTTTGAAAACTTCGGATTAGTTTTTTTTTTTTTTAAATTTTTAGAAGAATGGATAGCAACACACTTCTAGTCATGGAAGATAGTGGTACGTGAAATATGATATTTTGAATGAAAATTATATCTGCCTTTGAATATTTTATACCATTTATAATGAACAACATATTTTCTCCTTCAGATATACTATTTTCATGTTCTTCTACCATTTTTCTTTCTGGTGATGTTTAACATGTACCACATTTAATTATATTATTGCGTGAAATTATAAAAAGGAAAGGACATGAGATTACATTTTTCTAAGTTGAAAATTGATCTGGTCCAAACCTAAATCCAGCCAAAGTCCAGAAAGAGTTAACTGAGTAGTTACTTAAGTTATTTATGGGTCATCATCATTGAGTCCATGTATCATACACTCCTTCAGATGAAAGAGATGGGAGTTAAGATGGACACAGCCAGAAACAAGAAACTTAGTGGGTGTGTATGTATGAAGACATTATCAACCAACACAGAACTGGAGTCAGTCATCAGTCTCTAGACACTGCAAGACTTGTCCAGGAAGGGATCTGAGCACCAAGTCCTGTGTCCTTCCCACATCTCGGAGGGCCTTGATGATGTCGGCCCGATCCAATGGTTGAGTCTTTGACGACAGAGTAGCTAGCCAACCTGTCCGCTCTTTCATTTCCCGTACTTATGTATATTGTTACTGTATTCCGCATGTCCATGGATGTAGAGACAAAGTTGACACTACGTATTTTTGACTTCTGCAATGATTCTACCCACTGCATACGTACAGAGCCCACCTCCACTTTTATTATCACGCTCATCGAATCGCTCAGCATGCTGGCGTGGGTGTAGTCTTGTAACTCTAACCAGATGAATGCCCTGGTCACTGCCATCTATCACCTCCTTTCGTACTTTAAAACAAGTCAGTAGTCAGTTACATGTTTGTCAGTGTCTGCTCAGACAAACAATAAAATCGTCAGGACATTCACGCGATAAAGTAAAGTTATCTTACTAAATTTAAAGGTGACTCCATTGGCGCTTGGACAAGTGGTCGAGTTATTTCTCTGCTGTCCATATTCAAGTTGACGTGTCGACGTTATAGGGAGAGTTTTCATGATTTGATATTTTCTCTCGCCACCGTTTGTTGACAAGTAACCCGGAAGTGATGTCAGCACTATCAGCACGGACACGCATCAACAATAAACTCGACAGGAAATGTAGAGAACAGAACTCAGTCGTGGTCAATGCGGAGGTTAACGGTCTCATCTGGGATAACACCGATGAGAAAGATGCAGTCATCTATACAGACGGATCTGTAATACGACATCAAAGGAATGCATGGATATTTACGGCACGCTCGGCAGGCAGAATAGTCGAAGAAGACAGTGGTGCCTACGTTATGACCACGAATAGCATGAAGATGGAGATGATGGCAGTGACAAGGGCATTCATCTGGTCCTGGGCGTTCACGAGACTACACCCACGTCTGTGCACTAAGTGATTCGATGAGGATGAGACAAATAATAAAACAATAATATTATTATAGAAGGAAACTTCCGAGACGATAGATCAGCGAATCAATTCAGAGGAAGAGGTATGTTTACAGCATTTGGAAAAAAAAATCACAAATAATAAACAACAGAGAGAAAACAAACAATCGGAACATATATTGTTCTTTTTTCTGTTTTGATTATTTGTTATTTTTTCAGAGTGCTGTAAACATACGTCCTCGCCTGAAGTGATTAGGTGATTCGATGAGCATGATAAAAAGGTGGAGGCGGCTCTTTACGCAGACAATGGTAGAGTCATTGCAGAAGTTAAAAATACGTAAGGTCACCTTTGTCTACGTCCCTAGACATGCGGGAGTATAGGGAAATGAAAGAGCGGACAGGATGGCTTGTTGCGCTGTCGTTGAAGACTGTCAACCAATGTATTGGACGGACATTATCAATGTCCTGCGAGATGTGGGAAAGACACAGGACTTCGACAACTTTGAGTCCTCGTTACTCCTGATGAAAGGTATAGGAATTAAGATGGTCACAGCCAGAAACGAGAAAGGGAGAATTGAAAAAAAAAAAAAAAAAATGGTATGGTAAAAGCTTTACGTGATTGATAGACGACACAGATTTGAACGACGTTTCGGCTCAATAAGCCTTCAGCAGGAACAAACAAACAACAACACACACAGATATGTAAGTAAATAAAACTAATCCTACATAGCTAACTAGTAATGAAACATAAAAAAAAAAATCGAAACTGGTTTAAGAAAATAAAAATTTCTTCCCTGTATCGTGGACCGTGGTCACAATGGGAAAGAGAGCGTCCCAGGGGTGTAGCTGTAATTATACCCTGTTGGTCAAGACTGTGTGAAGGGTTCTAAAAAAATATGCGAGTGGAGGGAACGCTGTCTAGGTAACCTCGACTGCAAAGACACTGACAATGTCTAAAAGTAATTAAGGGCCCACAAATACATGTACACACACATACGCAGATGCGTGTTAACATATATACACGAACAAACAGACATGCATTTACCTATATATATATATATATATATATATATATATATATATATATATATATATATATATATACCAATACACATGCATATGTACATCCATACGGGGACAAATCATATATGTGTAGAAATGTGCGCATAACGCCCATATAACCAGAAGAGTACACCGAGGTTTGAATATCAAATTCTCAATTCGTATCAAGGTCCCCTTCCCATCAAATACCTCTGGTACATTGATGACTGCTCCGGACTTACCGATCAACCTGAGGTTGACGTCTCCAGGTTTATCGGCTACATTGGTAGCTATCACAAAGCTATTAAGATTACATCTTGTATATCCACTTCCTCTGTTACCTTCCTAGATCTTATTGTTTCCCTGGGCACTTCTGGCCTCCACACCTCGGTTTTCTATAAACTCACAGACGCCCATTGTTATCTTCTATATACTTGATCACATTCACCTTCTTGTGATTCGATTCCGTTATCATAGTTATTACGTCTTCGTCGCATCTGCCAGGAGACCAAGATTTCCTCCAACAGGCTCTCCTCATGTTAGGTTTCTTCAGCCGCCGACTTTATCCAGACTCGATCCTCCAGTCTGTCCTCAAGCGGGTTCTCCTTATCTCCCGTCCCGAGGCACTCACTCCTTCCAACCGCCCCCTCCCCTTTTCTGAGAGAACTATACTCACCCTCAACTATCATCCTCACAACTTGGCTGCTGTGAAGATACTCAACCGCTACCGTTCCATTCTCCTCTCTGATCCCACTACCCGTCTACTTTTTAGTGATCCCCGATGATCGCCTTCAAACGCGACAGGAATTTGGGAGACATTCTGGTTAGGAGCCACCTCCCCCGCTCCGACCATCAACACTTCGGTACGGCCCCTTGTGGTCGTAATAGTATCACCTGTGCCTACGTGCTCCCCACTGACTCTGTCTTATTCCCTAATGGACGGTTCAAGATCAAGCATGGCTTCACATGTGTGTCCCGTAACATCATTTATGCCATCATATGAAAACGATGCCACATGACGTATATTGGCGAGTCTGGAAGTCGATTAGCGAGAGGTTTTGTGAACATCTACGAGATGTTCAACAGAATACTGGCACTCCAGTGTCTTCCCATTTGAACTCCCCAGATCACAAGGGCAAAGACGACATTGACATCACTGGTAGTGTCCTTTGTCACTCTGGCGACCGCAGCCTGTTTGCTTTGGAGAATCGCCTCATAGTCCTGTTTGGTTCGCTGACCCCACGAGGCATGAATGTAGCTCACTCGTACACATAGGTTCCTTTTAATTGCTTCTTCCCTATTGCATAGCCTTCTGTGCTGCCCAGGTTTGGGCACTGTAGTCTGTCCACTATGCCATGCTATTCATAGTTCCCCTCCACTAGTCCCCACTGAGATACTTCAGTGGTCTCCTATACCTCTTTTTTCTGTGCTACTTACCCTTCATGTGTTTTTATTGCACCCCACTCTCAGACATCTCACTCTTTCCGCCTTTTGTGTACCTTTTATTCTTCTGTTCTATTATGTCTCCTTTGTGTATGCACACCGACCTCGGTGTGTACTCTTCTGGTTATGTGGGCGTATGCGCACATATCTACACATATATGATTGTCCCCGTATGGGTTGCGGGTCATCATCATTGCACTCCGAACATGTCCATAGGTGTTCAGATCCCCTCCTCAGCAAGTCCCACAGTCTCCAGCGACTGACGATTCCAGTTCTATGTTGGTTGATGAGTCTTCTTACATGCCCACTATGTTTCTCATTTCTGGTTGTGCCCATCTTAACTCCCATCTCTTTCATCCGAAGGAATGACGTGGATTTGTGGTTGTCGAAGTCCTGTGCTCTTCCCACATCTCGGAGGGCACTGATGATGTCTGCCCAATCCATTGGTTGACAGTCTTCAACGACACACAGCTAGCCAACCTGTCCACTATTTCATTTCTCCGCACTCCCGCATGTCCAGGGACATAGACAAAAGTGATGTTACGTATTTTTGACTTATGCAACGACTCTACCCATTGCATGCGTACAGAGCCCGCCTCCACTTTTTTAATCATGCTCATCGAATCACTCAGTATACATGCGTGGGTGTAGTCTTGTGACTCTAACCATTTGAATGCCTTGGTCACTGCCATCGCCTCCATTGTCATGCTACTCGTGGTCATGACGTATGCACCACTGTCTTCCGTGACTATTCTGCCTGCCGAGCGTGCTATAAATGCCCAAGCACTTCTTTGGTGTCGTCTTACAGATCCATCTGTATAGATGACTGCATCTTTCTCATAGGTGTTATCGCAGATGAGACCGTAGACCTCCGCATTGACCACGACTGAGTTCTGTTCCCTAATTTTCCTATTGAGTGTGACAATACACGAGAATATCCCCTTGAATGACGTAGACACTGGTATCCACTCCTCGCCAACGTTCATATTGGTAAGCCCACAGACCTGTTTGATGACATCTTCTGCTCGGCCCACCCAAGATTTGCCTCTTTTTAGCCTGGCACCTTTCACCGTGTTGAGCACGTGGTGCAATGGATGTTCTTTATTTGTACTAATCTTCAGGTATGCTCGCGCTCTCCAGATCTTGATTCTGTCATCCATGGTTGGAAAGTGAAGAAGATACCTCATTGCCACACAGGGAGTGTCCCTCGTACATCCCAGGATAATGCGCATGGCTTCATTCTGTATTTTCTCCAGCCTATCAATTTGAGTCGTACTGACAGTAAGAATTGCCAGGGCATACTCGATTGGTGCGAGGACTAATCCCTGGAACAGAAGAGTAAGTAGCCTCTGCTCGATGTTGACAGCTGCCATGACCTTCAAGGCGGCTAATCCTTTGCGGGATTTTGTTATATGGCCAACGTGATCCCGAAAACACAGGCTGCGATCAAACTTAGCTCCGAGGTATGTCATCAACTTGTCCCTGGTCACCTCAACAGCTGCTATTCATACTACCGGTGTGTCCGTTTTAACGATATGATTGTTAAGGGAGAACCATGAAACTGATGCTTTATTAGGATTAACCAAGGCACCTGAAACCTCACACCAGGAAGAAATGTGATCGTTTCGTCTTGCATTGTGGAGGAGATTTCCCTTCTGTCTCTTCAATGTCGATATACCAGAATATCATCAGCAAAAGTCATAGTTCTTCCCCTCCCATCCAGCTTTGTTCCGTGATCGTTATTGTGTACACGTTAAATAGAACTGGTGACAATGGTGAGCCTTGTGGCAGCCCAGGACAAATGGATGTTGGCTCGGAAGACCAACTTCCACATCTGAGTATCACCCTCCTTTGAAGCAGTGTAGCAGCGATCCATCTAATGAGGAAGGGGTTCACCGCCAGTTTGAGGAGCATATGCATAAGATATTCAAATGGTACCCTGTTGTATGCATCCTCCAGATCTATAGCAGTAGCACATGTCTCCTCTCGTCTGTGGAAGCCTTCGAAGACGTCATAGGCGAAGACTGCCGCATTCAGCCATGTTTCTTTGTTATATCTATAACCTCCGAGTGTGGGTGGGAATGCGCGTTTCTGTTCAAGGTGACAGGTGACGACACTGGCAACTATTTTCTCCAGCAGCTAGCCCGCAGTGTCCTGCATCGTGATGATTTTGTAGGCACTGATCTGAGAATGGTCCTTGTTTGGCTCCGGTATTGGTAGTAAGTAGCTGTGTAGACTCCTCCTTAATCTGGCTACTCCGAATGGTTGCATTAAACTCTTTGACCAGTTTTTGCAAATTGTTATCAGCTAAATCGCCTATGTCATCGTACCGAACACCATTTGGACCAGGAGCAGTTTTGTGTGACCTTTTAAGTGTCGTGCGAATGGTATCGGTTGTGATTGTGAGATCTTCTCATAGCACTACATCATCACATAAATCTGAAAGGGACACCCGCATTCTCATTCTTACAGCCTCATTTCTTTGGCCCGTCTGCTCAATGTAGCTGGCATGCAGGGCCTTCCCTTTGCTCTCATCAGATTTGTGCCATATCCGGCCTGTGCTCTGAAAGTCTGGTATGCCTCTGTGTTGTGTTGTGCCATTCATGCTCTGATGAAGAAGCCAAAATATGGCTACCTATTTTTCTGAGCACACTTTTTTAAAGAAGTCATCCCATTTGGCATCCTTAGCCTGCTTAGCACATAGTTTAAAGTGCTTCATTTTTTGGTCGACCTCTTCTTTCAGACGCTTTAAGAGCTCCGGTTGTGTTCTTCGATTCTTTCTGGCTTTCTGCCATGTCTTGGCCGTTTGTCTCTTGTTTCGCCAAGCTTCCTCGACATCTAAGTTCAATCAGGGTGGCTGCGTCCATCTCTCCTGCCTCCTACTAGGGACGCTCTGTTTCCTATGTCTGATTTTGCTAATGACATCCTGGTCTGTTTTCTCGTAGTGGATGTGTGAAGCTTTCTTTTCTGGCTTCCATTTCTGCTTTTGTCAATTAGGAGGACACATGGATAGTGATCACTTCCGTGGAACCGCAGTGCACTCCACCTGCAAACCGGTGCGAAGGTGGAAGACACCAGTGTCAGGTCTATGACACAATCAGAGTCCCCTGTTCGAGTGGCCATTCTGGTTGCTCGTCCATCATCCAAGTACACTAAATCGACTGACACTAGGGCTTTCTCTAGGTCTTCTCCCTGCTTGTTGGTTATGACGTTACCCCACTGGTTTCCTCTAGCATTAAAGTCTCAGCAGAAAATGACGTTCTCTTCCTCGGAGTCAAAGAGATCCTGCCATTGTTGTGTGTCCACCTTCCCATTACAGGCGTACACATTTACAACTACGAAATGAACTGGGGTCTACACCCTAACCGCATGTACCTGCAATTCTGTATGGTCCCACCAGACATATCAACCTCAGCTGCCACCATATTGTTGCGCACAAGGATGGCCTGCCCAAAGTGTCGTCTATTGTAGAAACAATTAAAGCCAGGGGCATTAACTGTCCCATCACCAAGAAGAGTTTCTTGCAAAATCATTATATCGGCGCCGCAAAGAAGCTTAGCGAGAATGGGCCGTCGTTGATTTATTGACCCACAATTCCAATATGTAACGCGCACATACTTTAGGCCTAGCCTCTCACACTTCGACAGTTTAACGCCACCTCTCTTACCTTGTCTTGTTTTCCTTCTTCGATGTTGTCGTTTGGGCTGCATGTGAATACTTACCGTCGTCATAGTGGATGTTGTCGCTGAACGTCGATGCTGTGGATGGTCTAGACTGACGTGCACTCACTCAGTCGCACGGTCCAGAACCCGTTTCCACGTTATAGACAGGCCAACTCCAGTCAGTCGCTCTGCAGCACGAGGATACACTGAGAGCTTTTGACAAATAAATGAATTAGGCGTCCTTAACAACAGACCGGCGAAAACAAACCGCCATTTTTTCACGCGTTCAATGGCACAAATATATATATATATGTGTGTGTGTGTGTGTGTGTGTGTGTGTGTGTAGATATATATAGGCATGCGCATGTCTGTTTGTACGTGTATATATGTATACATGCACCTGTATTTGTGTGTGTGTGTGTGTTTACATGTATTTGTGGGCCATTAGATACTTTTAGACATTGTCAGCGTCTTTGCAGTTGAGGTTACCTGGACAGCGTTCCCCGCACTCGCATATTTTTTATAACCCTTCACACGGTCCTGACCAGGAGGGTATAATTACAGCTACACCCGTGTGACGCTCTCTTTCCCATTGTGACCACGGTCCACGACACAGGGAAGACATTTTTCTTTTCGTAAACCAGTTTCGATTATTTTTTTGGGGATGTTTCATTACTAGTTAGCTATGTAGGATTAGTTTTATTTACTTACATATCCGTGTGTGCAAGTTGTTTGTTTGTTCCTGCTGAAGGCCTATTGAGCCGAAACGTCGTTCAATTCTGTGTCGTCTATCAATCACGTAAAGCTTTTACTATACCATTTTTTTCTATTTTTTTTTTCATTTCTCCCTCACATTTAGCTTTACTGAAGCTTCTCATTTTAGGCATTCATTTGTAGTTCAATGCTTTATCCCTCAGAAACGAGAAACTTAGTGGCCGTGTAAGAAGACTTATCAACTAACACTGAACTGGAGTCGTCAGTCGCTGGACGGGACTTGCTGGGGAGGGGATCTGAGCACCTATAGACATGTTCGGAGTGCAATGATGATGACCCGCAAATAACTCAATAATAATAATAAGCATAAACAATATAAGTCATGTGACATCGTTGGCATATGATGAGATCGAGGATATTGTGGCAAACACACGTGAAACCGCCCGTATTCCCGAACCGTCCGTTGGGGAATAGGACAGAGTCGATGCGGAGCACATAAGAACAGGTATTAGTTACATCACCAGGAGACGCCGGGCAATAGGACAGAGTCGATGCGCAGCACATAAGCACAGGTATTATTTACATCAGCAGGAGGCGCCGGGGAATAGGACAGTGTCGATGCGGAGCACATAAGCACAGGTATTAGTTACATCAGCAGGAGACGCCGGGGAATAGGACAGAGTCGATGCGCAGCACATAAGCACAGGTATTAGTTACATCAGCAGGAGACGCCGGGGAATAGGACAGAGTCGATGCGCAGCACATAAGCACAGGTATTAGTTACATCAGCAGGAGACGCCGGGGAATAGGACAGAGTCGATGCGCAGCACATAAGCACAGGTATTAGTTACATCAGCAGGAGACGCCGGGAATAGGACAGAGTCGATGCGCAGCACATAAGCACAGGCATTAGTTACATCAGCAGGAGACGCCGGGGAATAGGACAGAGTCGATGCGCAGCACATAAGCACAGGTATTAGTTACATCAGCAGGAGACGCCGGGAATAGGACAGAGTCGATGCGCAGCACATAAGCACAGGTATTAGTTACATCAGCAGGAGACGCCGGGGAATAGGACAGAGTCGATGCGCAGCACATAAGCACAGGTATTAGTTACATCAGCAGGAGACGCCGGGGAATAGGACAGAGTCGATGCGCAGCAAATAAGCACAGGTATTAGTTACATCAGCAGGAGACGCCGGGGAATAGGACAGAGTCGATGCGCAGCACATAAGCACAGGTATTAGTTACATCAGCAGGAGACGCCCAAGAAATTATCTAAGTGTTTCTTGTCCGAGCGAGGGAGGCAGCTTCTGACCAGAATATCTCTAAAAATTTTGTCGTGTTTGAAAGCGACCATGGGAGGTTCACGGAAAAGTTGAGGAGTAGTGGGATCAGAGTGGAGAATGGGACGGTAACGGTTGAGAATTCTCACAGCAGCTAAGTTGTGAAGTGATTGACTGGCGTGATTGAGTATTGTTATCACAGAAAGTGGTTGGGGCTGTTTGAAGGAGTGAGTGCCTCAGGACAAGAGATAAGGGGGTGGGGGGGGGCCCGTTTGAAGGCAGATTGGGGGATCGAATGTGCATTAAAAAAAAAATGTAAGTAAAGAGCTCCGTCACGCCCAGTGGCGTATAAGGAATATGGCGTTAGTGACCATACATTTTACCTACCCTCGGCACATGACTTTTGGGGTAATACAGTCGGTATTACGCCCGTGTCTCTTTACTTTCCCAGAAAAAAATCCGGTAGCCATTAAAGTTTAGGTGAACCGGAGCCGTCAGTTGGGATCGAACCCTACCTCTTGTCCTTTGTAGACGTTCACTAACCACTGAGCTATCGCGGCTCCCATTGTGGATAAAGCCGGCGGCTAAAGAAACCTAGCATGATGTGAGCCTGTTGGAGGAAATCCTGGTCATCCTTGTAGATATGACAAGACGCAAATATCTAGAAAACGGAATCCAATAACGCCATGAAGGTGAAATGTGGTGCAGTATAGAGCCGGTAACAATGGGCGTCTGTGGGTTTATAGAAAACCGAAGTGTGGAGGCCCGAAGTGCCCAAGGAAACAATAAGGTCAAAAAAAGTAACAGATGAATGGAGGATAAAAGATGTGATCTTGATACAGAGAGGTTGTCAAATTTTTATTTGTGATTTCTCTCTGCGGCACCACCCCTGGTCACAACAGCGAGGCCCGGCTTAAAACGTCAATTACTCATTCACAGAATAAAAGACATGAGTAACCCCGAAGACGGAGTTATCTGCCTGTGCGGCGAGGGACCCCTGTGCACACGACTGCCAGAGAAAAACTTGATTAACACGCACGATTCAGTTCCTAGTCTCTAGGGACTTTGTCAGAGATTTGGCGGATGCAAAAAAATGTGGTATAGACAGTTCCCTTACCTCTTTTATTAATTTCTATCTATTGACCTTTCGAGCCGTAACCGGCCCATAGGGCGTAGACCAAGATACACCTTCTCCTATATGGATTTTTTTGTTCTAGCAGTTTTCTTTTAAAGATATTTTATCAAATCTCGCCATCTGTCTCTGTTCTGTGCAAGCAGTTCTATCTCATTGAGGGAGCCGACTCCTGCTGCTCTTGCCTCTCTCATCAATGTTCTTCTCAGTGTCTCCCTGGGTCTTCCTCTTTTTCTTTTACCTGTTGTTTCCCATATGAGGGCTTGCTTTGCTATTCGGTTATTATCTCTTCTCATCACATGTCCAACGTATGACCATCGTCTTTTCTTTATTACTGAAGATATTAGTGGTTGATTGGCGATTTCTCTAATTTCCTCATTTGTTTTGAATTCGTTCCATGCTATACCAAGTATTTTCCTTAGACATTTATTTTCGAATGCGTTCAACTTTGTTTCTATATCTCTTGTTGTTTTCCAGCTTTCACACGCATACGTAAGGGTGATAGTACATTTGATTTGAATAGCCTAAGTTTTGTGTTTGTGCTGATAAGTTTTGATTTCCACAACTTTTCAAGGCTTCTGAAAGACATTGCTGCTTTAGCTATTCTGATTTTAATTTCTTTGCTCGTATCCCCTTCTCGATCAATGTGACTTCCAAGATAGATAAAGTGATCGATCTCTTCTACTGGTTTGTTTTCCATGTATATTTTGTCACCTGTTGGAATTAAACTAGTCATGACTTTAGTCTTTTCATGATTGATCTCAAGCCCAATTTTGCTGGCTATTGATGATAGTTCATTTGTGTTTTCCTGCATCGTTTTTATCTGACTGCTGATGAGGACTATGTCATCAGCAAAGTCGAGGTCCTCCAAATGGTCTCCTTGTATCCATTCGATGCCTTTATTACCAGTGCAGCATTTCTTCATTATGAAGTCCATAACAATTCCAAATAACAAGGGCGATAAAATACATCCTTGTTTAACCCCAGTTTCTATTGGGAAACATTCGCTCAGTCCTTCCTCTGTTCGAACTGCACATGTGTAACCATCATACATGTCTTTGATAATATTTATGATTTTTGATGGTAAACCATATTGCTTCAGAATTTTCCACAAAGAATCTCTATGAATACTATCAAATGCTTTTTTGAAGTCGATGAAGTTAAGTACAAAAGGTTTTTGCTTTTCAATGTGTTCCTCCAATATAAGTCGTAGAGTGAAAATGTGGTCAATACAGCTTCTCCCTTTTCTAAACCCAGCCTGTTCTTCACGCATTACTGTATCTATTGAATCCTGTATTCTATTTAGGATGATTTTGCAGAATAACTTTGAGGCAACTGACAAAAGTGTCACGCCTCTCCAGTTGTTACAATCTCTAAGATTGCCCTTTTTTGGGATCTTAACAATGATTCCTTTTTTCCATTTATGAGGCGTCTTCTCTGTTTTCCAAATGATGTTGAACATTTTTTGGAGATGTATTAGATTATGGCTATCAATTGCCTTGAGGATCTCAGCTGTTAACTTATCCTCTCCAGCAGCCTTGTTATTGGTCATAAGCTTTAAGGTGGTTTCTATTTCACTCAAGGTGAAGTCATCTAAATTTACATTTAATTCTGCTGCTGGTGTTTCAGTTTCAAAATCTATTAAACTGTGGGGTAGTGGCCGGTTAAGAATTTCTTTGAAGTGTTCCGCCCAACGGGCTTTTATGTCTGCGCTTGTTGTTAGCATTGATCCAGATTTGTCTAGAATTGGTGTTCCACTGGATGTATAGGTGTTTGTCAGCATCTTTTGTACAGTATAAAGAGTTCTGCTGTCTCCTGTAATTGCAGCTGTTTCTGCTTTCTCTGCCAAATTGTCTATATAAGCTCTTGTATCTCTTCTTGCTGAACTTTTCACTTTGTTGTCTAATTCTTTGTATGTTGCTTTTGCCAGAACCTTTCCAAGATCTGTCTTTACATTAGTTATGGCTCTCTTCGCTTCTCTTCTTTCTTTGATGTATTTCCACGTGGTGTCTGAGATCCAAGCTCGTTTTTCCATTTTCTTCAGTCCAGCACTTGCTTCTGCTGCTGTCATTAGTATTTTGCTCTGTGAGTCCCACATCTCATTGATATCTAAGTCTATTTCACCGAGTGCTGAATAACAATTACTTAGCTCTATGTTAAACTTTTCCTTTATGGCTTCATCTTTCAGTTTATGACTATCAATTTTATGTGTAATTGACCTCTTCTGTTGGTTTCTAAATTTTAATCTTATTTTCCCAATGCACAGGTTGTGGTCACTATTAACATCAGCACCTCTGTATGCTCTTACATCTATTAATGATGATCTGAATTGTTGTTTAATACATAGGTGGTCAATTTGATTTGATGTTCTATCATCAGGAGATATCCATGTTATTTTGTGGGTATTTTTATTAATTTAGACAGTTTCATATCTTTCACGTAATTTGGATAGTTTCATAGCTTTCACGTAATTTAGATAGTTTCATATCTTTCACGTAATTTAGATAGTTTTCATATCTTTCACGTAATTTAGACAATTTCATATCTTTCACGTAATTTAGAGTTCCATATCTTTCACGTAATTTAGACAGTTTCTTATTTCCAAATGCAGCTTAGAAAGTTTGAGTTCCTCTTTCGTTTGAGTTTTTGTCGAATAATGTGGCCAGTCTTCCACCTATCTCACGTAATTTAGCCAGTCTTCCACCTATCTCACGTAAGTTAGCCAGTCTTCCACCTATCTCACGCAATTTAGCCCGTCTTTCAACCTATCTCACGTAATTTAGCCAGTCTGCCACCTATCTCACGTAAGTTAGCCAGTCTACCATATATCTCACGTAATTTAGCCAGTCTACCACCTATCTCACGTAGTTTATCCAGTCTTCCACATATCTCACGTAGTTTAGCCAGTCTTCCACCTACCTCGCGAAATTTAGCCAGTCTTTCACCTATCTCATGTAATTTAGCCATTCTACCACATATCTCACGTAATTTAGCCAGTCTCCCACCTATCTCACATAATTTAGCCAGTCTACCACCTATCTCACGCAATTTAGTCAGTCTTCCACCTATCTCACGTAATTTAGCCAGTCTTCCACCTATCTGACGTAGTTTAGCCAGTCTCCCTCATATCTCACGTATTTTAGCGGGTCTTCCACCTGTCTCATGTAGTTTAGCCAGTATTTCACCTATCTCACGTAATTTAGCCAGTTTTCCACCCATCTCACGTAATTTGGCCAGTCTTTCACCTATTTGACTTAGTTTAGCCAGTCTTCCACCTATCTCACGTAGTTTAGCCAGTCTTTCACCTATATCACGTAGTTTGGCCAGTCTTTCACCTATCTCACGTAGTTTAGCCAGTCTTTCACCTATCTCATGTAGTTTAGCCAGTCTTTCACATATCTAACGTAGTTTAGCCAGTCTTCTACCTATCTCTTGTAGTCTAGAAAGTCTTGTACCTATCTCTCGTAGTTAACCAGTCGTCCACCTATCTCACGTAATTTGGTCAGTCTTCCACCTATCTGACTTAGTTTAGCCAGTCTTCCACCTATCTCACGTAGTTTAGCCAGTCTTCCACCTATCTCATGTAATTTAGCCAGTCTTTCACCTATCTCATGTCATTTAGCCAGTCTTCCACCTAGCTCACGTAGTTTAGCCAGTCTTCCACATACCTCACGCAATTTAGCCAGTCTTTCACCTATCTCATGTAATTTAGCCAGTCTTCCACCTGGCTTACGTAGTTTAGCCAGTCTTCCACCTGGCTCACGTAGTTTAGCCAGTCGTTCACATATCTCACGTAGTTTAGCCAGTCTTGCACCTATCTCACGTAGTTTAGCCAGTCTACTACCTATCTCTTGTAGTTTAGATAGTCTTCCACCTATCTCATGTAGTTTAGCCAGTCTACTACCTATCTCACGTAGTTTAGCCAGTCTACTACCTATCTCTTGTAGTTTAGAAAGTCTTCCACCTATCTCATGTAGTTTAGCCAGTCTACTACCTATCTCTTGTAGTCTAGAAAGTCTTGCACCTATCTCACGTAGTTTAGCCAGTCTACAACCTATCTCTTGTAGTCTAGAAAGTCTTCCACCGATCTCATGTAGTTTATCCAGTCTTCCACCTATCTCTCGTAGTTTAGCCAGTCTTCCACCTATCTCACGTAGTTTAGCCAGTCTTCCACCTATCTCACGTAGTTTAGCCAGTCTTCCACCTATCTCATGTATTTTAGCCAGTCTACTACCTATCTATTGTAGTCTAGAAAGTCTTCCACCTATCTCACGTAGTTTAGCCAGTCTACCACCTATCTCACGTAGTTTAGCCAGTCTACTACCTATCTCTTGTAGTTTAGAAAGTCTTGCACCTATCTCTCGTAGTTTAGCCAGTCTACTACCTATTTCTTGTAGTTTAGCCAGTCTTGCACCTATCTAACGTAGTTTAGCCAGTCTACTACCTATCTCTTGTAGTTTAAAAAGTCTTGCACCTATCTCACGTAGTTTAGCCAGTCTACTACCTATTTCTTGTAGTTTAGCTAGTCTTCCACCTATCTCACGTAGTTTAGTCAGTCTTCCACCTATTTCACGTAGTTTAGCCAGTCTACTACCTATCTCTTGTAGTTTAGAAAGTCTTCCACCCATCTTATGTAGTTTAGCCAGTCTTCCACCTATCTCATGTAGTTTAACCAGTCTTCCACCTATCTCATGTAGTTTAGCCAGTCTTCCTGCTTCTTTCGCGTAATTAAATCAATCTTCAACTTCGTGGCCGACTAATCAAAATGGCTGATCTGTGTATGGTAATATCACACAAACACCCACCCCTTGCTATGACTGAACCTCCTATAACTCCATTATTTTTCCTCTACTGGTCTTCATCCTCAACTCTTTTCTCCTCCCATAAACGTCGATAGTCAAAACAGCCGCCATGTATTGACCAACTAAAACCTCGCATCAATTATCCCGTTTTCTCTTGTTCTGATTTCATCAAGGATTCTCTTTGCTTGACTCCTGATATCGACATTCGAACGATCCACCGCCCACCAACGATGATTTACTGATTAGCTAATTCTTGGTAAACATCGAAGAATTCTTGGAAGACATTCTTCAATTGGGTTGTTATGTGTTTGGGATTTTGTAAAATTCAGATATTTGCGCGTGATATTTCCACGCGACGTTCTCCAAAAAGAATTCTAGAAATGAAATAAAGAATAAATTATGACATATTGATCTGATAAAAGGGGAAACTGAAATAAATATAGAGGAATTAGAATGAGATACTCATAGAAAAAAAATATTGCAGCAAAATTTAACTGCTCCGTGGTTAACTGTCTTCTTCTTTTCTTTTTTTTTCCTTCTTCTTCTTTTTTCTTGTTCCTCATCTTTCTTTAAGCGTCGAGGAGAGATATAATTTTCAGTCTTTTGCTCTTTTCTTGGCCTCTACTGCTGTTATGTTTCCTCATCATCATCATTGAGTGCCGACTCCGCATCAAAGGTTGTCTACCATGGAGCGCCATTCCACGCTGTCTCTTGCTTTGATGGTTACACTGTCATAGGCTGACTTGTCCATCTTTCGATGTTACTCGTCCATGTAAATCTTGGTCTGCCTCTGCCTCTTTTACCTTGTATTTTCCCTTCCAATATTACTTTTATTAGGCTGTTGTGTCTTTTAACATGCCTCAAAAATTTCACTTGTCTTGATCTAATTGTATTTAGTAGTTCTCTTTTCATTTTTAGTTGTTTTAAAATTTCATAGTCTATTTTCTTTTCTATCCAACCAATTCTTCCTATTCTTTTATAAATCCACATTTGAAAGGCTTCAATTTTTTGTTCTGTTTTCTTGTCTAATGTACATGTTTCTGCACCATATAGGAGTATTGAGAAAATGTAACATTTTGCTATTCTTAGTTTTAGCCCTAGTGTTATTTGTTTTGATGTTAGTATATTTTTCATGGCATTAAAATTACTTTTTTTATACTTATTCTTTTGTTTATTTCAGTTTTACATTTTCCATCGTTGGTTATAGTATGTCCCAGGTAGTTGTTGCTCTGAACTGTCTCCAGATGTATTCCTTCAACTTTGATATTGAATTGTATATTATATATATACGTAGGGAGGTCAAAAAGTAATGCACACCAATTTTTTTCTCGGAAACTATTCGGGCAAAATGTGTGAAATTTTCACAGATTGTAGCTGAACATCCCCTTTACACTACCTATTTTTTAACATAATCTCCGTCCAAGCGTGTTGCCTTACGCCAACGCGAAACTAGGTCATGAATGCCTCGTTTGTACCAAGTTTTGTCCTGCTCGCGTAGCCATTTTTTAACTGCACGGATCACATCCTCATCATTGTCAAAGTGTGTCCCACGCAGGAATTTTTTGAGTGGTCCAAACAGATGGAAATCTGAGGGAGCCAGATCAGGGCTGTAAGGAGGATGGGGCAGTACAGTCCAACCAAATTTGTTGATTGCTTCCCGTGTTACCAGACTTGTGTGAGGGCGTGCATTGTCATGTTGAAGCAACAAATCTTCAGATGGCTTATTAGGCCGAACTCTGTGGAACCGATTTTTGAGTTTTGTCAGTGTATTGATGTAAGCTGTCGAGTTGATTGTCTCACCTCTTGTCATTACATCAACAAGAATCACACCATCAATGTCCCAGAAGACAGTGATCATCACCTTTCCGGCTGATGGAGATGTTTTGAATTTTTTTCTTTTTGGTGACTGCGGATGATGCCATTCCATTGGCTGCATTTTGTTTCAGGCTCATAATAATGGGCCCACGTTTCGTCACCGGTAACAATTTTTGACAAAAACATTTCTCCTTCAACACCGAAACGCTCCAACAATTCAGAACAGAATGTTTTCCTTTGAACTCTGTGATCATTTGTTAGGCACCGAGGAACCCATCGAGCGCAAATCTTTGAATATCCAAGAGTTTTAAAAATTGCGATTGCACTTCCCTTGCTGACTGTAAGCTGCAATGCCAATTGCTGACTCGTGATACGCCTATCCTTACGAATAATGGCATCAGCCCGGTTTAACATGTCTGTGCTGGTAGCCGAGGCAACACGTCCAGAACGCGGTAAATCATGCAGCTCCACTCGTACACTTTCTGCAGCTTTAATTCTCTGAACCCAGCGACTAACTGTGCTCCTATCGACTGCAGAACATTTGTACACTGCACACAGTCGTTTATGAATGTTTGCCACAGTTTCTTTTTCCGCAACCAGAAATTCTATGACAATTCGCTGTTTGTAACGGACATTGTTGACAAGCTCCATTTTAACGGTTCATAGATTGCGTAATATTTATCATAATGCTGTGCAATTTGGTGCACATAATTGGAACATGTCATATTCCAAGTGTGCAAAATTTCATATTCCTATCTTTATTATTAGCCGAGAAAAAAAATTGGTGTGCATTACTTTTGGACCTCCCTTCAGTATATATATACACTATGTATTATATATTACTATATATATAATATGTTTCCTAGTGTTTCTAATATTCCACCAATCCATCTTTTTCTTGGTCGGCCTATGGGTATTGTGTTCCAATAGCGTATATTCAAGACTTGAATAAAGTGGGAGGGTGGCGGTTGGTTAACTGTGTACAGAAAATGAAAGTAGGGAACCTACATGCAGTGACATACTAATCTTTCTTCAAATGGAACAGTCGGATAACTGGAAAGGAGGAAAGATATTTATAGAAACAGTAGCAATCGAACAATATAATATTGGTTGTGTGTGTCAGTTCTTTAATCCACGTTACAGATAAGTCGGTTTCTAATTGTGGTGTGGCACTGTGGTGGGGTTAAGGGGAAACAGGTAATTCGATATGACCTTTGTTCGCAATCAGTGCAAATACTCGATTCCGTCACATGTTTTGTTTCCTTCGTTCTCGTTTTTTACTCATGCAGACTTATCCTTTTTGTTCTTTCGTTCTTGTTTTTTACTCATGCACTATTATCCTCTTTGTTCTTTCGTTCTTGTCTTTTACTCATGCACTATTATCCTCTTTGTACTTTTGTTATTGTCTTTTACTCATGCAGGCTTATCCTTTTTGTTCTTTCGTTCTTGTCTTTTACTCATGCACTATTATCCTTTTTGTTCTTTCGTTCTTGTCTTTTACTCATGCAGGCTTATCCTTTTTGTTCTTTCGTTCTTGTCTTTTACTCATGCACTATTATCCTTTTCTTTCGTTCTTGTCTTTTCCTCATGCAGGCTTATCCTTTTTGTTCTTTCGTTCTTGTCTTTTACTCATGCAGGCTTATCCTTTTTGTTCTTTCGTTCTTGTCTTTTCCTCATGCAGGCTTATCCTTTTTGTTCTTTCGTTCTTGTCTTTTACTCATGCACTATTATCCTCTTTGTACTTTCGTTCTTGTCTTTTACTCATGCACTATTATCCTCATTGTACTTTTGTTCTTGTCTTTTCCTCATGCACTATTATCCTCTTTGTACTTTTGTTATTGTCTTTTACTCATGCACTATTATCCTCTTTGTACTTTCGTTCTTGTCTTTTACTCATGCACTATTATCCTTTTTGTACTTTTGTTCTTGTCTTTTCCTCATGCACTATTATCCTCTTTGTTCCTTTGTTCTTGTCTTTTCCTCATGCACTATTATCCTCTTTGTTCTTTTGTTCTTGTCTTTAACTCATGCACTATTATCCTCTTTGTACTTTTGTTCTTGTCTTTTCCTCATGCACTATTATCCTCTTTGTTCTTTTGTTCTTGTCTTTTACTCATGCACTATAAACTTTGTTCTTTTGTTCTTGTCTTTTCCTCATGCACTATTATCCTCTTTGTTCTTTTGTTCTTGTCTTTTCCTCATGCACTATTATCCTCTGTGTACTTTTGTTCTTGTCTTTTACTCATGCACTATTATCCTCTTTGTACTTTTGTTCTTGTCTTTTCCTCATGCACTATTATCCTCTTTGTTCTTTTGTTGTTGTCTTTTCCTCATGCACCATTATCCTCTTTGTTCTTTTGTTCTTGTCTTTTCCTCATGCACTATTATCCTTTTTGTACTTTTGTTCTTGTCTTTTCCTCATGCACTATTATCCTCTTTGTTCTTTTGTTCTTGTCTTTTACTCATGCACTATTATCCTC
Organism: Megaustenia siamemsis; assembly: GCA_032433765.1. Lineage (NCBI taxonomy): Eukaryota > Metazoa > Mollusca > Gastropoda > Stylommatophora > Ariophantidae > Megaustenia > Megaustenia siamemsis. The sequence goes on from JAVIAB010000092.1 coordinate 186,544,227, forward strand.
TTTGTACTTTTGTTCTTGTCTTTTCCTCATGCACTATTATCCTCTTTGTTCTTTTGTTCTTGTCTTTTACTCATGCACTATTATCCTCTTTGTACTTTTGTTCTTGTCTTTTACTCATGCACTATTATCCTCTTTGTTCCTTTGTTCTTGTCTTTTCCTCATGCACTATTATCCTCTTTGTTCTTTTGTTCTTGTCTTTTACTCATGCACTATTATCCTCTTTGTACTTTTGTTCTTGTCTTTTACTCATGCAGGCTTATCCTTTTTGTTCTTTTGTTCTTGTCTTTTCCTCATGCACCATTATCCTCTTTGTTCTTTTGTTCTTGTCTTTTCCTCATGCACTATTATCCTCTTTGTTCTTTTGTTCTTGTCTTTTACTCATGCACCATTATCCTCTTTGTACTTTTGTTCTTGTCTTTTCCTCATGCACTATTATCCTCTTTGTTCTTTTGTTCTTGTCTTTTACTCATGCACTATTATCCTCTTTGTTCTTTTGTTCTTGTCTTTTACTCATGCACCATTATCCTCTTTGTTCTTTTGTTCTTGTCTTTTACTCATGCACTATTATCCTCTTTGTACTTTTGTTCTTGTCTTTTACTCATGCAATATTATCCTCTTTGTACTTTTGTTCTTGTCTTTTCCTCATGCACTATTATCCTCTTTGTTCTTTTGTTCTTGTCTTTTACTCATGCACTATTATCCTCTGTGTACTTTTGTTCTTGTCTTTTACTCATGCACTATTATCCTCTTTGTACTTTTGTTCTTGTCTTTTACTCATGCACTATTATCCTCTTTGTACTTTTGTTCTTGTCTTTTACTCATGCACTATTATCCTCTTTGTACTTTTGTTCTTGTCTTTTACTCATGCACTATTATCCTCTTTGTACTTTTGTTCTTGTCTTTTACTCATGCACTATTATCCTCTTTGTACTTTTGTTCTTGTCTTTTCCTCATGCACTATTATCCTCTTTGTTCTTTTGTTCTTGTCTTCTACTCATGCACTATTATCCTCTTTGTACTTTTGTTCTTGTCTTTTACTCATGCACTATTATCCTTTTTGTACTTTTGTTCTTGTCTTTTACTCATGCACTATTATCCTCTTTGTACTTTTGTTCTTGTCTTTTACTCATGCACTATTATCCTCTTTGTACTTTTGTTCTTGTCTTTTACTCATGCACTATTATCCTCTTTGTACTTTTGTTCTTGTCTTTTACTCATGCACTATTATCCTCTTTGTACTTTTGTTCTTGTCTTTTACTCATGCACTATTATCCTCTTTGTACTTTTGTTCTTGTCTTTTACTCATGCACTATTATCCTTTTTGTACTTTTGTTCTTGTCTTTTCCTCATGCACTATTATCCTCTTTGTTCTTTTGTTCTTGTCTTTTACTCATGCACTATTATCCTCTTTGTACTTTTGTTCTTGTCTTTTACTCATGCACTATTATCCTCTTTGTACTTTTGTTCTTGTCTTTTACTCATGCACTATTATCCTCTTTGTACTTTTGTTCTTGTCTTTTACTCATGCACTATTATCCTCTTTGTACTTTCGTTCTTGTCTTTTACTCATGCACTATTATCCTCTTTGTACTTTTGTTCTTGTCTTTTACTCATGCACTATTATCCTCTTTGTACTTTCGTTCTTGTCTTTTCCTCATGCACCGTTATCCTCTTTGTACTTTCGTTCTTGTCTTTTCCTCATGCACCATTATCCTCTTTGTACTTTCGTTCTTGTCTTTTCCTCATGCACTATTATCCTCTTTGTACTTTCGTTCTTGTCTTTTCCTCATGCACCATTATCCTCTTTGTACTTTCGTTCTTGTCTTTTCCTCATGCACCATTATCCTCTTTGTACTTTCGTTCTTGTCTTTTCCTCATGCACTATTATCCACCCACTCGTCCCCCGACACCCAGAAGTGTCGATAAGGGTTTCATTGTTTTAGGTTACCTGTTATTGCTATCAATACTTTAATACCGTTCACTGGAATCAGTAACAGAGTCCGTTAGTTTGATGACCTTTTTGTTTCTCTATTCGCTTGAACCCGCTGACAAGTTTAGAACCACATAACGGATGGAGGTTGTAAATCAGGAATTGTTTACCATATCGGATCCCCGTGTCTCGTCTTAGGTAAACACACCTGCTGTATATCAAAAGTTCAAAGAAAATGTTATTTGTAAAAATCGGAATGTTAATTTTAAGTGGTGGTAATTTTTACTACGATATCGTAAAAAGTGAGTTACACATAATTATAGTATTTAAATGGAAAAAAACGATTAGTTACCTCAGAGAGGAGGTTTCTCAAAAGCATGTCGGGAATTCACTGGCAGCCAAAGACATCAGAGATGACAATCTTATAAAGGGCAACACAAAAAGAGAGCTCATCAGAAAGAAAGAAACGATATTTTTATGCACATCATGAGAAGAGGAAAATTGGAATACTTGATTGCAACTGTGAAAATGCTAGAAAAGAGAGCGTGGGGGATAAAGAGAGAATATACTGGATGGCTTGGTGTCGTAACGAGGTAAGCAACCAACATCAGGATTGTAACAATTTACTGTGGACAGTTAATTGTGGAGAACATGATATTGATTATTAGCAACCAAATAATAAAATGTTGTAATTATTTTGTTGCTGATGGACACAAGTATATGATGTAACAAGGTAATAAATGAAACTGAATTCCTCTTTTTAAAAACGTATTTCATTTTTTTCTTCTTTCCTTCCTCATTTGCTTTTTAGCGTCAAGAGGAGATATAATTTGCGGTCTTTTGCTCTTCTGTTGGCCTCTGCTGCTATAATGTTTCCTTGTGTTTCAAATTTTCCATCAATCTATTTTTTTGGTCAGCCCTTGGGTTTGGTGTTCTCGCAAGGTTAATTGAATTGTCCTTGTGTTGTATTCGATCTGTATTTTTTTCTGTATGCATTCTATAGCGGAAATTATTCCTAGCTTTTTTCTCACATTTTCATTTTCGATTTTATCCCTCAGGCTGTTTTCAGTCATTCGTCTAACACATTTCATCTCGGTAATTACTAAGAATAATCATGAGACGGGTAAGGAACAAAATAAAACTAGAAATAAGTGAGGAACAATGTGGATTTGTGGAAGGAAAGGGCACCAATAATGCAATATACATCTTAAGAACATTGATATAAATATCTATAGAGGTAAAGAAAGATCTATATATGTGCTTTATAGACTTCACGAAAGCATTTGACAAAGTAAAGCATGTGGAAATAATCAATATGCTGGAGAAATTAAACATTGATGGCAAGGATCTGCGAATCATAAAAAAACATGTACTGACAACAAACAGCAGCTATACGAATTAACAACCAAACTGGACAATTCCGATATATAAAGCAAGGAGTCAGACAAGGCTGTGTTCTGTCGCTGGATTTGTTCTCACTTTACAGCGAACATATTATGAGATCAATAGTAGACAAAAAAGGAATTGAAGTCAACAGTCATAACATAAATAATTTGTGATATGCGGATGACACAGTCTTAATAGCAGAGACGGAGAATGAACTACAAGAAATGATAGACATAATAGTAAAAGGAAGTAACAAGAAAGGTCTCAGTCTGAATAGTAAGAGAACAGAAGTAATGGTTATATCGAAGAAACAATCACCACCATCATGCAGCATAAAAATAAACGAGACAAATCTGAAACAAGTGCAACGTTTCAAATACTTGGGCACAATAATAACATCAGCTGGGAGATGCACCACAGAAATAAAAAGCAGAATAGCTCAGACCAAAATTAGCATTTCAGAAAATGAAAAATAACTTATTCAACAAATCTATGTCAATAAAAATGAGAAAGAGAGTTCATCGGTGCTATATAGAACTAATTCTGACCTATGGAAGCGAATCATGGACAGTAGACAAACAAATGAAAAGACGATTAGAGGCCACAGAGATGGGATTTCTCAGAAGAATGTTGAAAGTTCCCTGGACAGCTAAAAAGACCAATGAGGAAGTTCTCAAAGAGGCCAACACAAAAAGGGAGCTCTTAAAAAACATCAGAGAGAAGCAATCAACATTTTTCGGGCACATCATGAGAAGAGGAAAGTTGGAATACTAGGTTACAACTGGCAAAATAAAAGAAAGAGAGATCGCGGACGACAAAGAGAGAAAATACTGGATAGCTTTGTGTCATGGCATGGAAAACAGTCAACAACAGAACTTATACGATGCACTGAAGATAGAAGATTGTGGAGGGACATGATCGCCTTTGCCAACCGGTATGGCACATGAGGATGAATGGTTATTTTTCTTATTGTTCTTGCATCTTCAGTCAAGGTCTAGCATTGGTAGCATAACTTTGAGTTGAAGATTGTGTTGTATAGTGCCCGTCTTGCCTCTAGAGTTATTTCCTTTTTGGACAATAGTCGTTGATAGCTGTCCATTGATTTGACATACTTTGTTGCATCTTGAGTCTATATTTGAGTCTAAATGTGTGTGTGTGTGTGCGTGTGTGTGTGTATATATATATATATATATATATATATATATATATATATATATATATATCTACGGCATTGAATTCTAAAGCTTGCAATATCTTCATCACACAACTACACTTACTCTAGGCAACACTTCTGGTCGAATCTACGGTCTCTACCCGGTCTTATACTTACTTGTTCTAGCTTTAACCCAACACATTAATGTCCTCTCTACCCGGTCTTATACTTACTTGTTTTAGCTTTACCCCAACACATTAATGTCCTCTCTACCCGGTCTTATACTTACTTGTTTTAGCTTTAACCCAACACATTAATGTCCTCTCTACCCGGTCTTATACTTACATGTCTTAGCTATAACCCAGCACATTAATGTCCTCTCTACCCGGTCTTATACTTACATGTCTTAGCTATAACCCAGCACATTAATGTCCTCTCTACCCGGTCTTATACTTACATGTCTTAGCTATAACCCAACACATTAATGTCCTCTCTACCCGGTCTTATACTTACATGTCTTAGCTTTAACCCAGCACATTAATGTCTTCACTACCCGGTCTTATACTTACTTGTTCTAGCTTTAACCCAGCACATTAATGTCTTCACTACCCGGTCTTATACTTACTTGTTTTAGCTTTAACCCAGCACATTAATGTCTTCACTACCCGGTCTTATACTTACTTGTTCTAGCTTTAACCCAGCACATTAATGTCTTCTCTACCCGGTCTTATACTTACTTGTTCTAGCTATAACCCAACACATTAATGTCCTCTCTACCCGGTCTTATACTTACTTGTTCTAGCTATAACCCAACACATTAATGTCCTCTCTACCCGGTCTTATACTTACATGTCTTAGCTTTAACCCAGCACATTAATGTCTTCTCTACCCGGTCTTATACTTACTTGTTCTAGCTTTAACCCAGCACATTAATGTCTTCACTACCCGGTCTTATACTTACTTGTTCTAGCTATAACCCAACACATTAATGTCCTCTCTACCCGGTCTTATACTTACATGTCTTAGCTTTAACCCAGCACATTAATGTCTTCTCTACCCGGTCTTATACTTACTTGTTCTAGCTATAACCCAACACATTAATGTCCTCTCTACCCGGTCTTATACTTACATGTCTTAGCTTTAACCCAGCACATTAATGTCTTCTCTACCCGGTCTTATACTTACTTGTTCTAGCTTTAACCCAGCACATTAATGTCCTCTCTACCCGGTCTTATACTTACATGTTTTAGCTTTAACCCAGCACATTAATGTCCTCTCTACCCGGTCTTATACTTACTTGTTCTAGCTTTAACCCAGCACATTAATGTCTTCACTACCCGGTCTTATACTTACTTGTTCTAGCTTTAACCCAGCACATTAATGTCTTCACTACCCGGTCTTATACTTACTTGTTTTAGCTTTAACCCAGCACATTAATGTCCTCTCTACCCGGTCTTATACTTACTTGTTTTAGCTTTAACCCAGCACATTAATGTCTTCTCTACCCGGTCTTATACTTACTTGTTTTAGCTTTAACCCAGCACATTAATGTCTTCACTACCCGGTCTTATACTTACTTGTTTTAGCTTTAACCCAGCACATTAATGTCTTCTCTACCCGGTCTTATACTTACTTGTTCTAGCTTTAACCCAGCACATTAATGTCTTCTCTACCCGGTCTTATACTTACTTGTTTTAGCTTTAACCCAGCACATTAATGTCCTCTCTACCCGGTCTTATCATCATCATCTTCATCATCATCAAGTACTGGGCCTAGAGGCGTAGGTGATCATGTCTTTCAACAACTTTCGATCTCGTCTACTATTTATCATTTCTGTCATTGACCCTCTGCCAAGCCATTCTCTTATTCTGTCTGTTATTTTTTTTTTCTTTGCTTCCCTCTATCTCTTCGTCCCTCAATTTTTCCAGTTGTTACAATATATTCCAGTTGTTCTCTTCTCATTACATGGCCAAAAAATGATGATTGTCTCTTCCTAACATTGGAAATTAGCTCTCTTTTTGCTTTGACCTTTCTCACAACCTCTTCATTACTCTTCTTAGCTATCCATGGTATTCTCAACATTCTTCTGTAAAACCACATTTCTACAGACTCCAGTGATTTTCTTGTCTGTTGTCCTATTATCCATGACTCGCATCCATATGTTAAGACTGGCTCTACGTAACATTTAAGAACTTTTTTTCTTGTTTCGATTGTCAAAAATGGATTGCATAGTATTTTCCTCATTTTTTGGAAAGCTGCTTTTGCCTGAGCCATTCTACATCTCACCTCTGTAGTACATCTTCCGTCTGAGGTTAACAAAGCTCCCAAATATTTAAATTCATTTACCTGTTTTAATATTGTTCCACTTGTCTTTATTTTACACTGAGGTGATGTTTTTTTTCTTTGTTGTTACCATTACCTCTGTCTTTTTGCTATTAAGGCTGAGTCCTTCATTTTTGCTTTCCTTCACTATAATCCCGGTCTTATACTTACTAGTTTTAGCTTTAACCCAGAACATTAATGTCCTCTCTACCCGGTCTTATACTTACTTGTCTTAGCTTTAACCCAGCACATTGATGTCCTCTTGAGACTGGCTCAACATAACATTTAAGAACTCTTTTTCTGGTTTCTTCTGTCAAAAATGGATTGTACAGTATCTTTCTCATTTTTGGGAAGCCATTCTGCATCTCATCTCTGTTGTACATCTACCATCTGAGGATAACAATGTTCCCTGATATTTAGACTCATTTACCTGTTTTAATATTGTTCCACTTGTAATTTATTGTGCACTGGGGTGATGTCTTTTTCTTTGTTGCTACCATTACTTTTGTCTTTTCGCTTTGTTTTTTTTTGTCAAAATAGTCTAATAATGGGATAACAATGTTCCATCCACGGCATAGTCGTATGGGAAATAAGATGACCAAAAGGATATATTTAATGGGTAATGTGGCCCATCGCTTTCTATAGAAGTAAGCCGCTTTGGCCATGTATGCTGGAGACGACCACACCAGGCTTGTCTACATTCTACAAAAAATGTGTCCCCATTTAGAGCTGGTCAACAAAGGAGCAGATCAACTAGAGCACAACCATGGAACTAGGGAACAACCAAGCGGAACTAGGGAACAACCAAGCGGAACTAGGGAACAACCAAGCGGAACTAGGAAACAACCAAGCGGAACTAGGGAACAACCAAGCGGAACTAGGGAACAGCCAAGCGGAACTAGGAAACAACCAAGCGGAACTAGGGAACAACCAAGCGGAACTAGGGAACAACCAAGCGGAACTAGGGAACAACCAAGAACTACAAGAACTAGCAGAACATCGTCAATCATCGAGAACTTTTACTTTCGCTCTATGTGCCGTCTTCGGCCCGAGAAGAAAATGAATGAATGAATGAATGAATGAACATGAACCGTTGATCGGGAGTGAGTAAGACCTGAAGAACTTAATTGCCCGGTTAAACAAACCAGTGAACCAACACAATACAAACTAATAACTAATTTTAATTAAATTATATGTTCTTGACAACCCTCTGCTTTTTTCTTTATTGATTTTTCATTTGATTTCCTCCAAACTTCACAAGCTAGCCAGTATTGATTGTTACTAGTTGATTATTGTAGTTACCCTCACCTTTCTGGTGAGGTCCTCAAAGACTCGCTATTTATATGCCACGAATATTGACCTCTGAAAACCCACATCTTGGTAGGAAAGCCCAGTGATCTCACTCAAGTACTTCCAAAGTAATTTACGTTACTCGTCTTTAACTGACGTATCGTGTGTTCGGTTTAGGTCTGTATAAACAATCTTGCAAAACAATTTTGTGTGTAGCTAATCGAAGTGCCGAGGCACTTGCAGCCATATTAGAACTAGAATAATTTGACCCGTTTATTTGAAATAATTATATCCATTTAGTGTCACCGTCTTTGTGGTTGGACTAGGCGTTGTTTTGGAAGACAGAACAGCAACTATCGGAAGTGTTACCACTAACCTAGTTACCACTAACCCTCTTACCACTAACCTAGTTACCACTCCCGATAAAAATCTGATTATCACCAATCCTAGTTATTTTCGAAGTGGCATTACTCCCATAGTTTCTGTTGTTTGTATATTGATGTTTATGAGCTGGAGATGTTTATGAGCTGGAGATGTTTATGAGCTGGAGATGTTTATGAGCTGGAGATGTTTATGAGCTGGAGATGTTTATGAGCTGGAGATGTTTATGAGCTGGAGAATGTTTATGAGCTGGAGATGTTTATGAGCTGGAGATGTTTATGAGCTGGAGATGTTTATGAGCTGGAGATGTTTATGAGCTGGAGATGTTTATGAGCTGGAGATGTTTATGAGCTGGAGATGTTTATGAGCTGGAGATGTTTATGAGCTGGAGATGTTTATGAGCTGGAGATGTTTATGAGCTGGAGAATGTTTATGAGCTGGAGATGTTTATGAGCTGGAGATGTTTATGAGCTGGAGATGTTTATGAGCTGGAGATGTTTATGAGCTGGAGATGTTTATGAGCTGGAGATGTTTATGAGCTGGAGAATGTTTATGAGCTGGAGATGTTTATGAGCTGGAGATGTTTATGAGCTGGAGATGTTTATGAGCTGGAGATGTTTATGAGCTGGAGATGTTTATGAGCTGGAGATGTTTATGAGCTGGAGATGTTTATGAGCTGGAGAATGTTTATGAGCTGGAGATGTTTATGAGCTGGAGATGTTTATGAGCTGGAGATGTTTATGAGCTGGAGATGTTTATGAGCTGGAGATGTTTATGAGCTAGAGATGTTTATGAGCTGGAGATGTTTATTAGCTGGAGATGTTTATGAGCTGGAGATGTTTATGAGCTGGAGATGTTTATGAGCTGGAGATGTTTATGAGCTGGAGATGTTTATGAGCTGGAGATGTTTATGAACTGGAGATGTTTATGAGCTGGAGATGTTTATGAGCTGGAGAATGTTTATGAACTGGAGATGTTTATGAGCTGGAGAATGTTTATGAACTGGAGATGTTTATGAGCTGGAGATGTTTATGAGCTGGAGATGTTTATGAGCTGGAGATGTTTATGAGCTGGAGAATGTCTCGGTTATTGATCACAAGGCAGTTCTGAGACTCTCAGGTCAGAAACAAGACCTGGAAGGAGAATGGCGTAAAAAATGAATGACGTGGAAAGATAATTAAGCAAACACATTTGGAAGGAAATATAGTACCAACAAAATCGCCCTCGAAGGACTGGTTTGCTAATAGACATTTTTATATCTTCTGTGGTATTTTTTTTAGCACGATTACTACTTATAGGCCGGTGTCATTGCTGACAGGGATATTACTTCAGCCCTCTCTAGCGTGCGGGATTGTCCTGTAATCGCTAGTCTAGGTTGATACTTTTATGTCGCAATAAACTCTATCTTTCCTGGTATTATATTTCCTATTCAATTATTTTTTTTATTATTTCTGTTTATCTCTCTCAGTACGTTGGCACGCCACATTCTTATTGATACAATAATTTGGCGGTCACTGCGGGCAAATATCACCATTTCTTCTTGGTGATACGCTTATGCTGAGGCCTGTGCTTGAACTGTTAAGTGATATCGCTGACAAAATAAAAAATAAAACATGAAGAATTGCTAAATAAATTACTAGCGCAGGCAACGAAGGCGTAATCGACAAAGCAGTGACAAACTACAGAGTCACACAAACAAAAGTAGAATTGACTCAACTTGCAGCACACTATAGAGATTACGACATCAAAGTCTTAAATCTTTAAGATGAGCATCTCTCCAGATATATGTAGGATTCACGTTGATGAGCTGTAGGAAGATCTACGAGCCCAACAATTTAATAAGCGTCTCAATGGAGGGACAAACTCCATACAACAACTAAAAGAGAAGTTCACATTTGGGACAGACCAACAAATGGGGAACGTAGGTAAGACAACATCAACGTAACAAATAATGTTTTATTTTTCTATGTGGTGACGTGAGCTCTCTTTTCTGTACAACTTTTCCTTACACCTCACCCCTTTCTTCTTTTTTCTCTCCATTCCCTCTCAAATCTGTTCGCTATATTCCTATCCCTCATACACTCATTCTTCTAGGATTCCTCCAAACACACACAGACAATCTCGCGCTCCTAATTTCTCTCGTCAAAGAAAACAAATCTGTATTGTTGGTATTTCAAGAATAATGTTTCATTAGATCAACACCTTCCTATGTGTACAAGCAATACATCACGACAAGATGTTCTATCACACAGCAAGTATACATTGGTACATATTCCTTACATGCATACATCAACTATTGGGGTGGTTTGGGGGCAAGCTTTTTCTTACAAGCCTACGACCCATAGCTCTACCAGTCATGAGAAAACTTTATTTACAGGCCATAGCTCTACCAGTCATGAGAAAACTTTACTTACAGACCATAGCTCTACCAGTCATGAGAAAACTTTACTTACAGGCCATAGCTCTACCAGTCATGAGAAAACTTTACTTACAGGCCATAGCTCTACCAGTCATGAGAAAACTTTACTTACAGACCACAGCTCTACCAGTCATGAGAAAACTTTACTTACAGACCACAGCTCTACCAGTCATGAGAAAACTTTACTTACAGGCCAAAGCTCTACCAGTCATGAGAAAACTTTACTTACAGGCCATAGCTCTACCAGTCATGAGAAAACTTTACTTACAGACCACAGCTCTACCAGTCATGAGAAAACTTTACTTACAGGCCAAAGCTCTACCAGTCATGAGAAAACTTTACTTACAGGCCATAGCTCTACCAGTCATGAGAAAACTTTATTTACAGGCCATAGCTCTACCAGTCATGAGAAAACTTTACTTACAGCACATCGCTCTACCAGTCATGAGAAAACTTTACTTACAGGCCATAGCTCAACCAGTCATGAGAAAACTTTACTTACAGGCCATAGCTCAACCAGTCATGAGAAAACTTTACTTACAGCACATCGCTCTACCAGTCATGAGAAAACTTTACTTACAGGCCATAGCTCAACCAGTCATGAGAAAACTTTACTTACAGGCCAAAGCTCTACCAGTCATGAGAAAATTTTACTTACAGGCCATAGCTCTACCAGTCATGAGAAAACTTTACTTACAGCACATAGCTCTACCAGTCATGAGAAAACTTTACTTACAGCACATCGCTCTACCATTCATGACGAAAACTTTACTTACAGCAGATAGCTCTACCAGTCATGACGAAAACTTTAATTACAGGCCTATCACTCTACCAGTCATGAGAAAACTTTACTTACAGCACATAGCTCTACCAGTCACGCGAAAACTTTACTTACAGCACATAGCTCTACCAGTCATGACGAAAACTTTAATTACAGGCCTATCACTCTACCAGTCATGAGAAAACTTTATTTACAGCACATAGCTCTACCATTCACGCGAAAACTTTACTTACAGCACTTAGCTCTACCAGTCATGAGACAACTTTACTTACAGCACATAGCTCTACCAGTCATGAAAAAACTTTACTTACAGCACATAGCTCTACCAGTCATGAGAAAACTTTACTTACAGCACATAGCTCTACCAGTCACGCGAAAACTTTACTTACAGGCCATAGCTCTACCAGTCATGACGAAAACTTTACTTACAGGCCATAGCTCTACCAGTCATGAGAAAACTTTACTTACTGCACATGGCTCTACCAGTCATGAGAAAACTTTACTTACAGCATATCGCTCTACCAGTCATGACGAAAACTTTACTTACAGGCCTATCACTCTACCAGTCACGCGAAAACTTTACTTACAGGCCTTAGCTCTACCAGTCACGATGAAAACTTTACTTACAGCACATAGCTCTACCAGTCATGAGAAAACTTTACTTACAGCACATAGCTCTACCGGTCATGAGAAAACTTTACTTACAGCACATAGCTCTACCAGTCATGAGAAAACTTTACTTACAGCACGTATCTTTACCAGTCATGAGAAAACTTTACTTACAGCACATAGCTCTACCAGTCACGCGAAAACTTTACTGACCGCACATAGCTCTACCAGTCATGACGAAAACTTTACTTACAGCATATAGCTCTACCAGTCATGAGAAAACTTTACTTACAGCACATAGCTCTACCAGTCACGCGAAAATTTTACTTACAGCACATAGCTCTACCAGTCATGAGAAAACTTTACTTACAGCACATAGCTCTACCAGTCATGAGAAAACTTTACTTACAGCACATAGCTCTACCAGTCACGCGAAAACTTTACTTACAGGCCATAGCTCTACCAGTCACGTGAAAAATTTTACTTACAGGCCACAGCTCTACCAGTCATGATGAAAACTTTACTTACAGGCCATAGCTCTACTAGTCATGACGAAAACTTTACTTACAGGCCTATCACTCTACCAGTCACGCGAAAACTTTACTTACAGGCCAAAGCTCTAAAAGTCATGACGAAAACTTTACTGACAGCACATAGCTCTACCAGTCATGACGAAAACTTTACTTACTGCACATGGCTCTACCAGTCATGAGAAAACTTTACTTACAGCACATAGCTCTACCAGTCATGAGAAAACTTTACTTACAGCACATAGCTCTACCAGTAGTGAGAAAACTTTACTTACAGCACATAGCTCTACCAGTCACGCGAAAACTTTACTTACAGGCCATAGCTCTACCAGTCATGACGAAAACTTTACTTACAGCACATAGCTCTACCAGTCATGAGAAAAATTTACTTACAGCACATAGCTCTACCAGTCACGCGAAAACTTTACTTACAGGCCATAGCTCTACCAGTCATGACGAAAACTTTACTTACAGCACACAGCTCTACCAGTCATGAGAAAACTTTACTTACAGCACATAACTCTACCAGTCATGACGAAAACTTTACTTACAGACCTTAGCTCTACCAGTCACGATGAAAAATTTACTTACAGCACATAGCTCTACCAGTCATGAGAAAACTTTACTTACAGCACATAGCTCTACCAGTCATGAGAAAACTTTACTTACAGCACATACCTCTACCAGTCATGAGAAAACTTTACTTACAGCACATAACTCTACCAGTCACGCAAAAAACTTTACTTACAGGCCAATAGCTCTACCAGCCATGACGAAAACTTTACTTACAGGCCTATCACTCTACCAGTCACGCGAAAACTTTACTTACAGGCATTAGCTCTGCCAGTCACGATGAAAACTTTACTTACAGGCCATAGCTCTACCATTCACGATGAAAACTTTACTTACAGGCCATAGCTCTACCATTCACGCGAAAACTTTACTTACAGGCCCATAGCTCTACCAGTCACGCGAAAACTTTACTTACAGGCCCATAGCTCTACCATTCACGCGAAAACTTTACTTACAGGCCCATAGCTCTACCATTCACGCGAAAACTTTACTTACAGGCCCATAGCTCTACCATTCACGCGAAAACTTTACTTACAGGCCCATAGCTCTACCAGTCACGCGAAAACTTTACTTACAGGCCCATAGCTCTACCATTCACGCGAAAACTTTACTTACAGACCCATAGCTCTACCAGCCACGCGAAAACTTTATTTACAGTCCCATAGCTCTACCAGTCACGCGAAAATTTTACCTACCGTCCCTTAGGTCTACCTGTAAGGACGAAAACTTTACTTGCTGCCCCTACCGCCACCAGCCACACGAAAAGTTTTGTTTATTTTGGATGAATATCATGCTACTAAAACGTACTCCCCATAAACTATATTAGTACACACATACAATCACAACCCATTCCCATATAAAGTCATATATATATATATATATATATATATATATATATATATATATATAATTTACCTATGTTTACTAAACATTAGTGACGTAATATATCAAACCAAACATTTCATAATACACAAGTAAACATAAGAAATGATGCATCCATTTATACCATTGAAAGCTGCATGTTTGGGTTATAGGTCAAAACGAGATGTTGCTGCTCATACCACAAACTGGTGTCTTTCGCCATCTACACCGAACAGCTCAGCTTTAAACACCAACATTAATTGATGAGAGTGTGATATTTACTTTTGCAACGCTCTCGACTCTTGTCAAAAAACAAATGAGTATATTGTATGGACATTGGGTAGTGGTTGGAGCGTGTAAGGGATAGTACTTCACGGTAAGAGGCAGTCACAAAATGACAATGAAAATCAGCATCAACAACGAAGAAATTAAAATTGTAACAAACTATGAATATCTGTGAACTGTAGTTACTAATAACGGAGACTACCAAAATGAGATGAAAAGAAAATTACCAAAAGCAACACACACATTAAATGACATGAAGCACATGTGGCACAATACCAGCAAGACAGTGGAATTAAAATTATTGAGGGCATGGTATTTTCCCGACAGCAAAATATGATTATGAATCATGGACAATCTCCCGAACAGCAGATATAAAAACCTATGCATTCGAAACAAAATGCTACAGGAAAATCCTTAAGATATCTTGGATAATGGAAAAGAGCAATGAAGGCATTTTACAAAATCAAACCATTGACAAGAACTGGCTTACAAACAACATTCTACAGAAACAAATAATAAAATACTTTCTGCTGACCCAAACTGACCACAGGTGACATAACTGACCACAGGTGACATAACTGACCACAGGTGACATAACTGACCACAGGTGATATGAAACTGACCACAGGTGATATGAAACTGACCACAGGTGATATGAAACTGACTACAGGTGATATGAAACTGACCACAGGTGATATGAAACTGACTACAGGTGATATGAAACTGACTACAGGTGATATGAAACTGACCACAGGTGACATAACTGACACAGGTGACATAACTGACCACAGGTGACATAACTGACCACAGGTGACATAACTGACCACAGGTGACATAACTGACCACAGGTGACATAACTGACCACAGGTGATATGAAACTGACCACAGGTGATATGAAACTGACCACAGGTGATATGAAACTGACCACAGGTGATATGAAACTGACCACAGGTGATATGAAACTGACCTCAGGTGATGAAACTGACCACAGGTGACATAAAACTGACCACAGGTTATATGAAACTGACCACAGGTGATATGAAACTGACCACAGGTGATATGAAACTGACCACAGGTGACATAAAACTGACCACAGGTGACATAAAACTGACCACAGGTGACATAAAACTGACCACAGGTGACATAAAACTGACCACATGTGACATAAAACTGACCACAGGTGACATAACAGACCACAGGTGATAGAAAATTGACCATAGGTGACATAAAACTGACCACAGGTGAATAAAACTGTCCATAGGTGACATAAAACTGACCACAGGTGACATAAAACTCACCACAGGTGACATAAAACTGACCGCAGATGATATAAAACTGACCACAGGTGACATAACTGACCACAGGTGACATAAAACTGACCACAGGTGACATAAAACTGACCACAGGTGACATAACTGACTACAGGTGATATGAAACTGACCACAGGTGACATAAAACTGACCACAGGTGACATAAAACTGACCACAGGTGGCATAAAACTGACCACAGGTGATATAAAACTGACCACAGGTGACATAAAAACAGACCACAGGTGATATAAAACTGACCACAGGTGACATAAAACTGACCACAGGTGACATAAAACTGACCACAGGTGACATAAAAACAGACCACAGGTGATAGAAAACTGACCATAGGTGACATAAAACTGACCACAGGTGATATAAAACTGACCACAGGTGACATAACTGACCACAGGTGATATAACTGACCACAGGTGATATGAAACTGAGCACAGGTGATATGAAACTGACCACAGGTGACATAAAACTGACCACAGGTGACATAAAATTGACCACAGGTGACATAACTGACCACAGGTGATATAACTGACCACAGGTGATATAAAACTGGCCACAGGTGACATAACTGACCACAGGTGATATAAAACTGGCCACAGGTGACATAACTGACCACAGGTGATATAAAACTGGGCAATGACCTAAAACTGACCCAAAGTTACCCACTCGACAAAAAAATATAACGGGCTTGGAAAAAAAAAATGAAATGCCATGATATCAGTACAACGAGACAGGGGCAGATCATGAAGAAAGTTGTTTCAGACATCAAAGAGACATTGACCATGCCAACAGAAGATGTGGGAGATCTGGCTAGAGATAACGATTTCGTAAGACTAATTGTGGCGAGTGCAACGTTCTGTGGGAGATCTGGCTAGAGATAGAGATCTCTTCAGACTAATTGTGGCGAGTGCAACGTTCTGCTAAGGACATGGGACACGAACGTCTTTACAGTCCAATGCTTAGGCCTTTCTACTAGATTTCGACCCAATGACAACTATTTTAGCCCTTGAAAACAAGTTTACTGCCACGTAGCACAAGTTGTTTCTGGACAAGTTCACTGAAAGGGGAAGGTTAAATGATCCAACAGAAGTTAGTCTCTTGTCTTTTTACCCAACTCTTTTGTGGACACTTTTCCTTTTTATTTACTTCCGTTTACTTACTACCTTTCGGATGTCAATGAACATGTAGATAACCAAAGAGGCTAGACATCACTTGTAGAGATGTTTTTGATATTCACTTTTAAATGACAACTGTTTACAACGATCTTTACCTTCTGTATCGCTCTCAAACGAAATTCAGCTGTCGAGTGATTGAAAAACTAAAACGAGATTCACAGTTCTAAATATTGATTAGCAATCCACTAACTAGAATATTTGATTAATGACATCTGTAGGATATATACATTTAGAAACTCGCAGTAATTGAGATGAGAAATTAGTTTCTCTGTCTGATATCCTTGTCCTAATTTTGATTAACATGCAGAAAGATGATGGATAAAATGTTGTGTAATTGGGAGTTTTATTGATGAGTAAAGAGGCTGGTGGATTGAGAAAGATGACGGTAGGTTGGGAAAGAGGCTGGTGGAGTGAGGATGGTGGATTGAGAAAGAGGCTGGTGGAATGAGAAAGATGCTGGTGGGTTGAGCAAGAGGCTGGTGGGTTGAGCAAGAGGCAGGTAGGTTGAGGAAAAGGTTAGTTGGTTGAAAAATAGGATTGTGGATTGAGAAATATTCTGGTGGGATGAGCAAGAAGCTGGTGGGTTGAGAAAGAGGTTGGTGGGTTGAGCAAGAGGCTGGTGGGTTGAGAAAGAGGTTTGAGGATTGAGAAAGAAACTGGTGGGTTGAGCAAGAGGCTGGTGGGTTGAGAAAAAGGATAGTTGGGAAAGAGGCTGGTGGATTGAGAAAGAGGCTGGTGGATTGAGCAAGAGACTGGTGGGTTGAGCAAGAGGCTGGTGGGTTGAGAAAGAGGTTTGAGGATTGAGAAAGAGACTGGTGGGTTGAGCAAGAGGCTGGTGGGTTGAGAAAAAGGATAGTTGGGAAAGAGGCTGGTGGATTGAGAAAGAGGCTGGTGGGCTGAGCGCAAGAGGCTGGTGGGTTGAGAAAGAGGTTTGAGGATTGAGAAAGAGACTGGTGGGTTGAGCAAGAGGCTGGTGGGTTGAGAAAGAGGTTTGAGGATTGAGAAAGAGACTGGTGGGTTGAGCAAGAGGCTGGTGGGTTGAGAAAAAGGATAGTTGGGAAAGAGGCTGGTGGATTGAGAAAGAGGCTGGTGGGATGAACAAGAAGCTGGTCGGTTTAGAAAGAGGCTTGGGGATTGAGAAAGAGGCTAGTGGGTTGAGAATGCGGCTGGTAGGCCTTGACAAAAAAGGTGCCGGTGGGTTTGAGATAGAAGCTGAAGGCGAGCTTGTGAAATATGGGTGAATAAAGAAATAACAGATGGGTTGTTGAGAAATGAAATACTGACTGTTAGTTGAAGAGTAATCGTATTTATTATTTAAAAGTGTGATTAGAAAACAGACATGGTTAAATAGAGAGTTCGTAAATGACACGAGAGGGGCTGGCCGAATCGATAACTTATCGTGGTCCAAAACAGGAGAAAGTGAATTTGAATCTCTCTAGGGTCAAAGCGTTTTATTTTTTAATCGGGAAAAGGGGGGGGGGGGATGAAATAAGAACTCAAATCCAAACACTTTGTTGTGAGACCTGGCAACCGTCACGTGTTGAAGAGCCCAGATAGGAGTGAAGAAGTTATCCACAACGATCAATGTGCCACGTTCAGATTCATTACGTAGTCACCTCATGTTAGCAACAGTCAGTAATTAGGCAGTGCTATCTAACGAGTAAAGAATGTGTTTAGGGTTATATAGTTTGATATTCTAGATCTACCCCAATGAGTTTCCTAAATGTGGAGGTAATGAGCTGTTATTGTGTAAATGTGGAGTTAATGAACTTTTATTGTGTAAATGTGGAGTTAATGAACTTTTATTGTGTAAATGTGGAAGTAATGAACTGTTATTGTGTAAATGTGGAAGTAATGAACTGTCATTGTGTAAATGTGGAAGTAATGAGCTGTTATTGTGTAAATGTGGAGTTAATGAACTTTTATTGTGTAAATGTGGAAGTAATGAGCTGTTATTGTGTAAATGTGGAAGTAATGAGCTGTTATTGTGTAAATGTAGAATTAATGAGCTGTTATTGTATAAATGTGGAATTAATGAACTTTTATTGTGTAATGTGGAAGTAATGAACTGTTATTGTGTAAATGTGGAAGTAATGAGCTGTTGTTGTGTAAATGTGGAATTAATGAACTTTTATTGTGTAAATGTGGAATTAATGAACTTTTATTGTGTAATGTGGAAGTAATGAACTGTTATTGTGTAAATGTGGAATTAATGAGCTGTTATTGTGTAAATGTGGAAGTAATGAACTTTTATTGTGTAAATGTCTAAGTAATGAGCTATTATTGTGTAAATGTGGAAGTAATGAACTTTTATTGTGTAAATGTGGAAGTAATAAGCTGTTATTGTGTAAATGTGGAAGTAATGAACTGTTATTGTATAATGTGGAAGTAATGAACTGTTATTGTGTAAATGTGGAAGTAATGAACTGTTATTGCATAATGTGGAAGTAATGAACAGTTATTGTATAATGTTGAAGTAATGAAAAAATATTGTATAATGTTGAAGTAATGAACTGTTATTGTATAATGTTGAAGTAATGAACTGTTATTGTATAATGTTGAAGTAATGAACTCTTATTGTGTAAATGTGGAAGTAATGAACTGTTATTGTATAATGTGGAAGTAATGAACTGTTATTGTGTAAATGTGGAAGTAATGAACTGTTATTGTATAATGTGGAAGTAATGAACTGTTATTGTGTAAATGTGGAAGTAATGAGCTGTTATTGTATAATGTGGAAGTAATGAACTGTTATTGTGTACATGTGCAAACTGGAAAAAAACTGTTAACTATGACGAGAACACAGACAGTAATAAACCAATGAAATGACAACATTTGTTATTGATAACTCCACATTGTTCCGTGTTGTAATTATCCTGTTCATCACAAACACATTTCTTCTAGCCCGGTAGAAGCTCCGTACACCGTTTCACGTTTAATGAACCCACGTACTACTACTATACCTCAAGTGGACTACATTTGACATTTATATACGGCCCTTTTCGTCTTGTCAGGCGGTCTAGTGAAGGCTATTGTGTAATTTTTTGAGGTTTTGTTTTTGTCGAACAGCTTCTCTCTAATTCTACCAATGTACAAACGTGGGAGCTGCGATAGCTCAGTGGTTAGTGAACTAGACTACAAAAGACAAGGGGTGGGGTTCGATCCCAAACAGACGGCTTCCGGGTTCACTCAGCCTTAAACGGGTACCGGATTTTTTTTCTGGGAAAGGTAAAGCGGCACGGGCGTAATACCGACCACAATACACCAAAAATCATGTACTAAAGTTCTGTAAAATGTATGGTCACTAACACCATATTCCCTATACGCCACTTGGCGTGACGGGGGCTCTTTACTTTTTTTTTACTTTGACAAATACACACGGCCACAGAATGAACAAGTCAGGCCCACTGATCCACAGGGTTTTCCATCCTTTTTCATGAGCATTTTCTCTTCTAAGTTTTGCCTTAGCACAGTTTCAAATGATGTTATACTGTTCCTTATACATGCTCTCCATGATGTGCGATCACTCGCCAGATGTTCCCAGTCATTTTCACAGATGGAGAAGTCATTCAGAAATGATTTGCAGATATCTCTATATCGTAGTTTAGGTCTGCTGATTTGTCTTTTTCCGTGTGTTTGAAAGGACATACTCAGCTTAAGTAATTTAGGCGGGCAGCCTATGATGTCTAACACCCTGAAGAGCCCAACTCTATTTAATTTGACATTTAGCAATAATCATAAAGAACGGACTGTTGTTCCCTCACCAAATGTCAATCATGTAAATGTTACAATTGCATTGAAAATTTCATAAAAAACGATTTACGTTAATAACCAATACTTCAGCATGGTGTACAGTAGGAGGTGTAGAAATTATAGAGATATATAAGAGTTGTTAGTTAATGATTCAACTAGTGATGGCAACTTCTCATTCATCCAGTGAATGATTTGGTTTCTTTTTGCAAATGTGACCGTCAAGCAAGCACAACGTGGGACAAAGAATAATCTAGTGTATAGTCGTAGCTTAGAAAATAAGATAAAAACATTTGAAGAGTTCAAGCATAAATAAGATAATTGACAAATAATCCAAACTATCATCTATGAAAGAGGAAGATGTTTTGAGTATGTGATGAGAAGACAGAAAGAACATTTGAAAGCAAGCCCTCAAATGAAAGCCAGGGATTAAAGGAAAAAGAGCCCCACTTAGAGACACACTAAAAAAGAAAGCATAGAGGAGAGAGGCAACATCAGCAGGCATCAACTCCCTTACCGAGATTGAAAACCTCGCTGAGAACAGGGACGTGTGACGAGATAAAATGCGGACCCTGAGCAAGGTTTGACACTTGATAACTAAGATCGTCAGACATAGAGAGTGTAATGCGGACCCTGGGCAAGGTTTGACACTTGATAACTAAGATCGTCAGACATAGAGAGTGTAATGCGGACCCTGGGCAAGGTTTGACACTTGATAACTAAGATCGTCAGACATAGAGAGTGTAATGCGGACCCTGAGCAAGGTTTGACACTTGATAACTAAGATCGTCAGACATAGAGAGCGTAATGCGGACCCTGAGCAAGGTTTGACACTTTATAACTAAGATCGTCAGACATAGAGAGCGTAATGCGGACCCTGAGCAAGGTTTGACACTTGATAACTAAGATCGTCAGACATAGAGAGCGTAATGCGGACCCTGAGCAAGGTTTGACACTTGATAACTAAGATCGTCAGACATAGAGAGCGTAATGCGGACCCTGAGCAAGGTTTGACACTTGATAACTAAGATCGTCAGACATAGAGAGCGTAATGCGGACCCTGAGCAAGGTTTGACACTTGATAACTAAGATCGTCAGACATAGAGAGCGTAATGCGGACCCTGAGCAAGGTTTGACACTTGATAACTAAGATCGTCAGACATAGAGAGCGTAATGCGGACCCTGAGCAAGGTTTGACACTTGATAACTAAGATCGTCAGACATAGAGAGCGTAATGCGGACCCTGAGCAAGGTTTGACACTTGATAACTAAGATCGTCAGACATAGAGAGCGTAATGCGGACCCTGAGCAAGGTTTGACACTTGATAACTAAGATCGTCAGACATAGAGAGCGTAATGCGGACCCTGAGCAAGGTTTGACACTTGATAACAAAGATCGTCAGACATAGAGAGCGTAATGCGGACCCTGAGCAAGGTTTGACACTTGATAACTAAGATCGTCAGACATAGAGAGCGTAATGCGGACCCTGAGCAAGGTTTGACACTTGATAACTAAGATCGTCAGACATAGAGAGCGTAATGCGGACCCTGAGCAAGGTTTGACACTTGATAACTAAGATCGTCAGACATAGAGAGCGTAATGCGGACCCTGAGCAAGGTTTGACACTTGATAACTAAGATCGTCAGACATAGAGAGCGTAATGCGGACCCTGAGCAAGGTTTGACACTTGATAACTAAGATCGTCAGACATAGAGAGCGTAATGCGGACCCTGAGGAAGGTTTGACACTTGATAACTAAGATCGTCAGACATAGAGAGCGTAATGCGGACCCTGAGCAAGGTTTGACACTTGATAACTAAGATCGTCAGACATAGAGAGCGTAATGCGGACCCTGAGCAAGGTTTGACACTTGATAACTAAGATCGTCAGACATAGAGAGCGTAATGCGGACCCTGAGCAAGGTTTGACACTTGATAACTAAGATCGTCAGACATAGAGAGCGTAATGCGGACCCTGAGCAAGGTTTGACACTTGATAACTAAGATCGTCAGACATAGAGAGCGTAATGCGGACCCTGAGCAAGGTTTGACACTTGATAACTAAGATCGTCAGACATAGAGAGCGTAATGCGGACCCTGAGCAAGGTTTGACACTTGATAACTAAGATCGTCAGACATAGAGAGTGTAATGCGGACCCTGAGCAAGGTTTGACACTTGATAACTAAGATCGTCAGACATAGAGAGTGTACAATTTCTGCCCTAAGTGCCGTCATCGGCTAGAAAAGACAATAAATAAATAGATGGATGGATGGATGGATGGATGGATAGATAGATAGATAGATACTACCTTTTCATTCAATTCCTTTCGTGTTCTTCTTTTTTCTTCTACATCCCTCCTCCTCTTCTTTCTTCCTGCACTTCCTTTTACTTATTTCCCTTCTTCCTCTTCCTTCACCGCTTCTTCTTCTTCCTCTTCTTCTCCTTCTTCTACTGTGTGTTCTTCTTTTTACTTCTTTTTTTACTTCTTTCTCTCCCCTTTCTTTCACTTCTTCTTCTTCTGGTTATTTTCTTTTTGTCTGCTTCATCTTTCTCCATTTATACTTCTACCATCTCTTCTTCTTCCGTTAAAAGTTGCTGACTGTTCTCATTCCAGGTGCTCGTGTCTTCTTCTTCTACCTTTCAGCAGCTTCCTGTGAAGCATAGGTCTTCTACAAACACTCTCCAAGTCGTTCTGTTTCTTGCCATTCTTTTAAGATCATTACATGTCTTCCCCATCATCTTCATCTCTGCTTCTATCTGTCTTCTCCAAGAATTTCTTGGTCTTCCTCTTTATCTTTTCCCCTGGGGATTCCAAAAAGAGCCTGTTGTGTAATACTCTCAGTTGGCTTCCGCAGTGTGTGTCCTATCCGGCACCATCGTCTTCGCTGTATCTCTTTACCCACTGATATTTGACTGGTACATTTCTATAATTCTATGTTAGTGATTTTGTCCTGCCATTTCCATCCTTTATTCTGCGTAAAAATCCATTAATGAAAGTCGGTATCTTCATGATTGTCAATTTTATTGTTTTCCATGTTTCACAGTCATATAATAAGACTGACTTAACATTGGTGTTGAAAATAGGCTTGCCATGATTGTGAAGTCTTTTCGGTTTATTTTGTTACAGTATAGGATAGCCAGTCCCATGCCCAACCCTTCTTTCTCGCCTCTTACGAACATGCCTGGTAGGGTACAGCGCCACTATTCTCTACTCCCCTTTCGGGCCCCGACAGCGCACGGGCGAGGTGCTCTTGTGTTACATAAAAAAAATAAAAAATTAATAAGAAGTGAAACAGATGTGATGAATTGTAATTATCCGAAGTGAAAAAAGGACGACACTGTCTACATAGTTGACTCGGTGTTTACTTCAGAGACTACAGACCAAAGCAGGTGGTTGCTGTCGGAGAGTGTCTGATACAAGCTGCAAGGAACAATTACTGAGTGCAAACAGTTCAATGACTTTCACTGAGAAGAGCAACTGTCCTACTCCATGTCGGTCTTTTATGAATAATCGCCTTTGCCAATGGCTGACGATCAGTAAACAACAAGTGCTTTGGGGTCAGGATAGGGTCATCTTCGTCTTCTTTCCTTCCTAATTTGTCTTTCAACGTCGAGAGGAGATATAATTTGAGGTCTTTTGCTCTTCTGTTCGACTGTGGCTGTTACGTTTTCTGGTGTTTTTAATATTCCGTCAATCCATCTTCTTCTTCTTCGTGGTCGTGGGTCTGGTATTCTAGCAACGTTTATTGAGGGCTCGTTGTGTTGTTTTGATCACTCTGCCTTGTCACGTGGCCAAACCATTTTATCTGTTGTTTCTTTATATATTCTATGGTGGGGGTTAATCCTAGCTTTTTTCTCAGTTCATCATTTCTGATCTTATCTCTCAGACTGTTTCCTGTCTTTCGTCTAACACATTTCATATCAGTAGAAATTATTTTTCTTATTGTCCTTGTATCTAGGATCCAGGTCTGACATTGGTAGCACAACGTTGGGATGAAGATTGTGTTGTAGAGTGCCTGTTTTGCCTTTAGAGTTTATTCTCTGTAGGACAATAGTGGTGAAAGCAGTCCAATGATTAAACAACCTTTTTTGCAACTTAAGCCTATTTCTGTTGTTTGTGGATGGCAAAGATAGTGACAATAAAATACAGGTAATCTGTTTCTGGCACTGACTGTAGTGGATGTGTGTCGATTTAAATTGTCTCGTGATGGAGCGAAACACAATGAGTTGACAAAATTAACGAAACAAAAATAGATTTAGCAATAATAACGGATACCACATACATGTTCATTCACAGTCATCATGTTGAGCCGTCAACACACAGAGATTAATTCACGCACACGGTGTTATGTTTTACTCACAACCATTCTCGCTGTTATAGATTTCGTGAAATGCGTTGAAAACGCGGGAGTTTTTATATGGGGGGGGGGGGGGGAGAGGAGTATGGTGGAAAGTGAATTTGAGAACTATGAAATTGTTTGATTTGCGATGTACATTCTCTATCGATTAATCAAACAACTTTTGAAAACAATAACATACATAACGTTTATATTATTTATTATTGTATAATGTTATCAAGTTATAAATGGTACTATAATGTTGCAACCACAGAGAACAGACAACTAAAACAAGTGCAGGGATTTACAAATTAAGGCAATGAAGTAAAAAAAGCAGGGCAAATAACTCAAATTACAACAAAGTTTGTCAACTCATCGGATAGCTCTTACCACGATTGTCTATTAAGGAAATAACTCCATGGCAAACTAAGGCAAAACGAGAAATCAACAACACAATCTTCATCCCGACGTTGTGCTACCAGGCCTGAATAGTAGACTAAAGAACAAAAAGAAAATTACCATTAAGGAGATGAAATGTCTAAGATAACAGAACAGAAAGCAGTCTGAGAAATAAGATGATCAGAATTGAAGAATTGAGAAGAAAGCTAGAAATAATCAACGCATAGAATGCACAAAGAAAGAATGTTTGAGATGGTTCATCCACTTCATAAGCCAGTTAGACCAATACACAACGAGCCTTCAATAAACGTTGCAAGAACACCAGACCCAAAGGCTGACCACGAAAAAGATGGATTGATGGAATATTAAAAAGAGTAGGGAACATCTCTCTCCATTAGGAGAGGCCAACACAACAGCATGAGGCTGCGAATTATATCTCCTCTTGATGCTGAATAGCAAACGAGGAAGGAGTTGAAACCCAGCCCACACAAACAACACTCCCTCACCTATACATGCTTTTCCTTCTTACAAAACACTTCCCCACCCACACAAAACTACCTCATCCACACAACACTTCCCCACAAACACAACACTTCCCCACTCACACAACACTTCCCCACTAACAAAACACTTTCCCACCCACAAAACACTTCCGCACTCACACAACAGTCCCCACTAACAAAACACTTCCCCACCCACACAACACTTCCGCACTCACACAACAGTCCCCACTAACAAAACACTTCCCCACTCACACAAAACTTCCCCACTAACAAAACACTTTCCCACCTACAGAACACTCCCCACTAACAAAATACTTCCCCACCAACACAATACTTCCCCAAAAAACACAACACTTCACCACCCACACACTTCCCCACCCACACAACACTTGCCCATCTCACAACACTTCCCCACCCACACACTTCCCCATCACACAACACTTACCCACCCACACAACACTTCCCCATCACACAACACTTCCCCACAAACACAACACTTCCCCACTCACACAACACTTCCCCACTAACAAAACACTTTCCCACCCACAGAACACTCCCCACTAACAAAACACTTCCCCACCCACACAACACTTCCCCACTCACACAACACTTCCCCACTAACAAAATACTTTCCCACCCACAGAACACTCCCCACTAACAAAACACTTCCCTATTTCTCAACACTTCCCCACCCACACACTTCCCCACCCACAAAACACTTGCCCATCTCACAACACTTCCCCACCCACACACTTCCCCATCACACAACACTTACCCACCCACACAACACTTCCCCAAAAAAACACAACACTTCACCACCCACACACTTCCCCACCCACACAACACTTCCCCATCACACAACACTTACCCACCCACACAACACTTCCCCATCACACAACACTTCCCCATCACACAACACTTCCCCACTCACACAACACTTCCCCATCACACAACACTTCCCCACCCACACAACACTTCCCCATCACACAACACTTCCCTATCACACAACACTTCCCCATCACACAACACTTCCCCACCCACACAACACTTCCCCATCACACAACACTTCCCCACCCACACAACACTTCCCCACCCACACAACACTTCCCATCACACAACACTTCCCCATCACACAACACTTCCCCATCACATAACAATTCCCCACCCACACAACACTTCCCCACCCACACAACACTTCCTCATCACACAACACTTCCCTAACATACAACACTTCCCCATCACACAACACTTCCCCATCACACAAAACTTCACCACCCACACAACACTTCCCCATCACACAACACTTCCCCATCACACAACACTTCCCCACCAACACAACACTTCCCCATCACACAACACTTCCCCACCCATACAACACTTCACCACACACTTCCCCACCCACACAACATTTCCCCATCACACAACACTTCCCCATCACACAACACTTCTCCACCCATACAACACTTCACCACCCACACACTTCCCCACCCATACAACACTTCACCACCCACACAACACTTCCCCATCACACAACACTTTCCCATTACACAACACTTCCCCACCCATACAACACTTCACCACCCACACACTTCCCCACCCATACAACACTTCCCCACCCATACAACACTTCACCACCCACACACTTCCCCATCCACACAACACTTCCCCATCACACAACAATTCCCCACCCACACAACACTTCCCCATCGCACAACACTTCCCCATCACACAACACTTCCCCACCCACACACTTCCCCATCACACAACACTTCCCCACTCACACACTTCCCCATCACACAACACTTCCCCACTCACACACTTCCCCATCACACAACACTTCCCCACTCACACAACACTTCCCCACCCACACACTTCCCCATCACACAACACTTCCCCACCCACACAACACTTCCCCACCCACACACTTCCCCATCACACAACACTTCCCCACCCACACAACACTTGCCCATCTCACAACACTTGCCCATCTCACAACACTTGCCCATCTCACAACACATCCCCACCCACAAAACACTTCCCCATCTCACAACACTTCCCCGCCCACACAACACTTCCCCACCCACACAACACTTCCACATCACACAACACTTCCCCACCCACACAACACTTCCCCACCCACACACTTCCCCATCACACAACACTTCCCCACCCACACACTTCCCCATCACACAAGACTTCCCCACCCACACAACACTCGCCCATCTCACAACACTTCCCACCCACACACTTCCCCATCACACAACACTTCCCCACCCACACAACACTTGCCCATCTCACAACACTTCCCCACCCACACAACACTTCCCCATCTCACAACACTTCCCCATCCACACATTGGTTGACCGTCTTCAACGATAGCACCGCTAGCCAACCTGTCCGCTCTTTCATTTCCCCATATTCCGCATGTCCATGGATATAGACAAAGTTGACCCTACATATTTCTTTACTTCTCTTCAGTGACCCTGCTCATTGCCTGCATACAGAGCCCGCCTCCACTTTTCTCATCATGCTCATCGAATCACTTACTATACAGGCGCGGGTGTAGTCTTGAGACTCTAACCAGATGAAAATCTCTGGTCACTGCCATCACTTCCATCCTCATAAATTTTGTTATAAAATTCAATATATTCAATATAACATAACACAAACATCATATAATGAATATAAACATTACTGTCCACCTACTTTTGGTTTACCTGGTACACTACCAATGAAGTTAAAACTTGATATCCCCATGAATGGTCACATTTAAACATGAATTTGTCATTGATATTTTAGAAACGCAACTCAATGATTAAATTGATAAAATGAAAACACGAGTGTGTCTGTTTTCTCTCATTCGGGTAACACAGTTATCATGAGATGTGCAAAACATTAAGAACCAATACAAGAAAACACAAGCTAAACGTTGGCATGGCCTGTGTGTGACGGCATGACATTTCAAAATGTCAGAAATGTTATGTTTAGTCAGCCGAATCATAAGTGTTGCAAGTCATCTATTTTTTTTTTTTTATTGCTTTTCATCCTTTTTCTTGTTACTTCTCATCTATTTTCTTGTTACTTTTAATCTATTTCTTCGTTGCTTTTCATCTATTTTCTTGTTACTTTTCTTATATTTTCTTGTTACTTTTCCTCTATTTTCTTATTACTTTACATCTATTTTCTTGTTAATTGTCATCCATTTTCTTGTTACTTTTCATCTATTTTCTTGTTAATTGTCATCCATTTTCTTGTTACTTTTCATCTATTTTCTTGTTAATTGTCATCCATTTTCTTGTTACTTTTCATCTATTTTCTTGTTAATTGTCATCCATTTTCTTGTTACTTTACATCTATTTTCTTGTTAATTGTCATCCATTTTCTTGTTACTTTTCATCTATTTTTCTTCTTGCTTTAATTTAAGAGCAACTTTATTTGCAAATAATTATTTTCTTTATCCTATGAATAATTTCGTGGATAATAATTACTGCTGATGTTTGCCACACAGTTTACACAACAAGTATTCTAATAAATTACCATATCACAAGAAGTGCTACAATAAGTTACCATATCACAAGAAGTGCTACAATAAATTATCATATCACAAGAAGTGCTACAATAAGTTATCATATCACAAGAAGTGCTACAATAAATTACCATATCACAAGAAGTGCTACAATAAATTATCATATCACAAGAAGTGCTACAATAAATTATCATATCACAAGAAGTGCTACAATAAATTATCATATCACAAGAAGTGCTACAATAAGTTATCATATCACAAGAAGTGCTACAATAAATTACCATATCACAAGAAGTGCTACAATAAGTTATCATATCACAAGAAGTGCTACAATAAATTACCATATCACAAGAAGTGCTACAATAAATTATCATATCACAAGAAGTGCTACAATAAATTATCATATCACAAGAAGTGCTACAATAAATTATCATATCACAAGAAGTGCTACAATAAGTTATCATATCACAAGAAGTGCTACAATAAATTACCATATCACAAGAAGTGCTACAATAAATTACCATATCACAAGAAGTGCTACAATAAATTACCATATCACAAGAAGTGCTACAATAAATTACCATATCACAAGAAGTGCTACAATAAGTTACAATATCACAAGAAGTGCTACAATAAGTTACAATATCACATCAATTATTATAATGAGTTACAATGTGGAAAAAAGTATGACTTATAAGGTACACTGTTACACTTTTGCACAGTATTTTTTTAAAGTTACAAAGTCACGACAAGTATATACAATAAGTTACAAAGTCACGACAAGTATATACAATAAGTTACAAAGTCACGACAAGCATATACAATAAGTTACAAAGTCACGACAAGTATATACAATAAGTTACAAAGTCACGACAAGTATATACAATAAGATGCAATATTGCAACAACCAGTATATCCAATAAGATGCAATATCGCAGCAACCAGTATACCTAATAAGACACACTATCATATTTATATCTAATAAGATGCAATTTCACAACAAGTATTCTAATTAGATGTAATATCATAACAAGTATATCTAAAAAGCAATTAATAGAATGACGCAATACAATTTAAAAAACTCGCTAAAGTCCGCCTGAAAATAAACGGATCGTAAGAGTAATGATGATGGGCAGAGTACCTAGCACATGATGATGATGGTCTTAACACACAGCACGAACAACAAAGTATAAAGTGGGCAGGGGAGGGGTGGATAAAGCAACGTTTGACCTATCTCTGTGAAGCTCGATATCATTATTTTAATATCAAGTTTGTAAAAATAAAATATTGATTATGTTCGGCAGTTTTCCAACCAACCAGAAGTGTACTGGAACTCTTCCGTCCCATAAAACGATAAAATCATGACATATCAGGCTTCTGAGGATCTGCTCTACATCCATTTGTCGAATGGATATTACATTTATCAAATCATATTTATTTGTTATTTCTTCTTATTCTTCGTATTATTATTATTAATCTACTTCTCAATTTTTCCTTTCTTATCTTTTCTCCTTCTTCTCATTCTTCCTCTTACTTCCTCCTCCTCCTCCTTCTTCTTCCTCTTCTCTTAATCTTCCTCCTCTTCTTCATCATAAACATTAGGATCGTTACATCACTTCTAAGAGACTTCATCGACCTTCTGCATTTATCTACAGTCACTTGTTGGGAAGTCACATGTTTGTGTGTGAAAACAACAAAGATGTAGAGAAACAACACGAGGAGAAAATGGGTCACGGCCAACAGTGACCACAGTGCGTGGGCAAGCACTGGTAACATAAACACTGCCCTTACTCTGCGACAGAACTAGCACAGCGGCAGAGGACAATGTAACATACACACAACAGTGCTCAGAGCCAAAATAATGGAGAAACAATCGCGATCATACAACAGATAAATTGGTTCGGCCACATAACAAGACAGAAAGAACTAACAATGAATCAAAGAGCCATAAACAAACGCTACGAAAACGTCAGATTAAGAGGAAGACCGAGAAAGAGATGGATAAATGGAATACTAGAGTCACTAGGAGGAATAACATCAGAAGAGGCCAACAGAAGAGCAAAGAATCGCAGATTGTTTCTCCCCTCGACGCCAACGACAGCAGAGGAAGGATAGAAGAAGAGGAAGAAGACTTGTTGGGATTCTTCAAAATCGAGGTCAGTCCATTCTGTGATGGAGTTTCCCATCTCTTTCTCTGTCTACTGTTCTCTCACAGTTCCTCGTAGAATAGCCTTAAACAGGTCAGATAGTCGAAATACGTGACCAAACCATTTCATTCGGGATGTGTTCACAATAGCCAAAGGGCCATCATTTACTTCCATTGCTTGTTTTGTTATAGCGTTGTGATGTTCTTTGTTATATTATATCTGTATCTCGTATAGTGGCTAGTACTTCAATGATCACAGCTCGTCACAACATTGAGGTAACATGTAAGATCATGACAGAGTCTTCCTTTAACAATAATTATAATCAGTTTATTGATTACGCCGTGATACAATATAATGGATGCACTTCTCTGAATCTAATGTTCTTAAGTTCTGGACATGCGTAGATTACTACTGATGATTATGCAAACTCCATTAGTGCATACTGTCATATAACATTGTTCATCAGACATCATTCAACTTGTCTACTTACGACATGTAAGATTCTTGAAATACTTCAAAATGGAAACACAATCATTTCACAACTAAAGTCATAATATTCTTGATCAACTATCTATCAAGAATAACGTCTAAACTGACTTGAACTACACTTGGAGATTCGAACTTCTGAACTACTGGCTTCACTTCTAATCTTAACTTTCTAACTGTTCTGACTCTAACTGTTTCCAAACTACTTAACTGCTTCTACTTCTAACTTCTGCCTGACTCTTCTAAATCTCTGGCTAAACTTAACTTAAACTGTTGTGCAAGACCTTAAGTACTCACAACAACTCTCTCTACCTGAGGCTCAGCAGCCAATCAGCTGCTGCCGAGTGCTCCTGCGACCCTTACGATCACAAGTGTTGGTCACTCTACATTTACGTGTCCAGTGTCCACCATCTGTGACTCACCTGAACCTTCCCAAATTTGGACATAACATCCTGTTTCCCCGAAATCTCTACGCCCTATTTGGGATAATATTACTTCATCCTGGTAGCTGGATGACCACTTGACCGTTCCATGACTTTGACAATAACAACTTATTTATCAGCCAGGCCAAAGTCATGGGTTTCATATGCTAAGTGCGTGATCACCCACAATAACAATGAACTTGCACGGACATTCGTGGAGATTCATGGAAAATCCCCCAACTATTATGTCTAGGTCAAGTCATGACCCTCTCTACTTCGGTGGGTGTCCACTACCCCTACCTGAACTGTTCTCTCACTCTGACTAACTGTTATTCCTGGAAAATTACCATAGTTAAATCTGCTGGTCGCCACTATATGATACTGCTATCTGTCTCTTGAAAAGCGGTAACAAGCTCTCAATAGCTCAACTCTATAACAGTCCTCCCTATCTACATATCAGATTTATAACACCGTTATAAATCTTTTTACCATCTACAAAAATAGTAATAGAGTTGTATGGAAACATCATTAATATATGGCTATTAATCATAATAGTAAATAAAAATTTCTAAGTTACCTAAACAAAATTCAGTACAATGTTCCTCTAAATAATTGTCACCATACAACATTCATTCTTTAATAATACATAAGCATCAACACAATCTAGGAGACAATAAGGTACTAGTAATAACAATTATTTGTAACAAAAAAATGTAACATCTCCAAGGGACTTAATTTTTCAAAATATGTCCAGTTGTGTCCCTGAAAATAAAAAATTCAAGTCATCTTGAGCATTCTAACTACTTCTGATGACTGACTGCCAGCTCCTTGAGGATACATCACAGGCATCACCAGACATCTGTCGACTGGCATCTGTGATCCCAAAATCCTATAAATAAACTCATAAGACAAACCCTGTACAACACGCATTAATAAAACATTTAACATTATCTTCACAACTCTTATTACAAATGAAACCTCTGACAGACTGTCAAAGAAGTCTGAAATAAAAATACTCATGATTACAAATTTTCTGCATTAGAACATATTTGCTCAATTCACATAGAACATATATGACAATACGTAGACAATTCACATATCTCCGGAGACCACAATCACAACACGATCACCAACCACACTTAGCTTGAGCAATAATATATCAATATACATACATATATATACTACAGACTTATTTACATCATAATCATTCTCTGAGCCTCATTTTCTAGACTCAAATTTCTTCATGATACTTTTGTAGTATCTTCTAAGTCTCAATAATTCTCCATTCCACTATCTTACATGACTTCTTGTAAGTCGCATAAATCTCAATGAATTCTGGAATTTCTCTCTCAAGTCTCATTTCTCTATATATTATATGACTTCTTGTAAGTCATCATAAATCTCAATAAATTCTGGAACTCTCAAGCTCCAGATTAATTACCCATGAGTCCATCCTTTAGACTCCTTTCTCATGATACTCTTCTAGTATCTCCTTAGGCTGAAGATCAGAATTATCTGGACACCGTCCACTTGACAGTATCTATCAGTCATATTCATTTATTCGACTCAGAATAATCTGCTTAATCTCTTGTATTCACACAGGACTACTATTTAGTCTCAATAACATCTGGAAACTCTCTCTTAAGTTCCATTTCTCTTTATATAACCTTTTACGAGTTACCACTCTGGTTACACAATTATTTTCACAGAGTCTACTTCTTTAGACTCATCTTCTTCAGGTTATTACCTCTCATACAACTTAAAATCTCTTAATTTCTTAGGTAACCTTTCTGAGTTATCACTCAGTTACATAATTTCACATCTTAGAATTCTCTTTGAGGTTCTCTCAATAATTCTCTCATTTCTCTGACTTCTTGTAAGTCTCCTATAATTCCCACATGTAACCTTCCTATGAGTTATCACTCGGTACATGTTTCACATGAGTCTCTTCTAGACTCCTTTTCTCATGATACTTCTCCTAGTATCACCTTTATCACCTAATTTCTTTTAGGTCTCACTCAACACAGGTTATCACTTTGTCTTTTCTCATTACCTATTATTGGTCAGTTGTTCCTTGGATTACCATCCAACTTCGCCAGTTTAAGAACTCTGACCAACTCGTAGTTAGTACATATGTTTCATCGATACTCCTCTAAACTCTCTAGTTCATCTGAGGCAATCTCTCTCTAATTCCTCAGCTATCTTGTCTTCTATATTCTCTTGACACTACTATATAGTTCTCCATATCTATTTATAAATCAAATCCTGTGTACATAGTGTATATTATTAATATTAAAATAATTTATTCTTCTAATTAGTGAGTCATTACATCTCACTGTATTATCACATCTCCATGGGATGTTTACCCTTACTCTTGCTGGCATGCTCCAGGAACTCACTCATTCTTCCTAGTCTGCGAGCAAAAAACATGTCTGTTTTACACGTTCATCATCTTGTCTTTTTCTTTCTTCTATTATTTTTGTCCTTTCTGGGGATCCCAGTGGCCAAAAGACTACTCCTGAATTAATATCTTCCTTTAAATCATTATCTTTACTGACACAAACTGTAGCAACTTGTCTATCCTTTTCTTCTTTGTCTTTGCTGTACATTTCTTGGAGGATTTCTGCCCTGTCGTATAACCTTGCGAGCCTTCCGCCTTCGTCACCTTACCGTCTTCTATCGTTGTCCCCCAATACTCTCTACGGATCTCTGTTCCGTTGTCACTATCATAATCCACTGTGCACTGGTCTGGATATACTGGATGCATATAACGTGGTCGGTCTGAATCGGTAGGCCACAAGACAACCGAATTAATGTCTAATCTTGATTGAATTTTCCTGGTTCTCACCGAATTTTGTCTCTCCGGATGGACCTTTACTTTCTGTCTAACATCTTCTGTGTCTGTCATCTTTGAAAATTTCTCTTGAAGCTGTAGTTATCATGCGTCAGTTGTCCAATATATTCCTCCGCCTCCATTATATCAGTTTCTATTTTGTCTACTTCTTTCTTCAAGCCTTTGTTCTTCGTCTTTAACCTATCAACTGTCTCTGTCAACTCTACAATCTTTTTATTATTTTTCTCATTAGTTTGCTTTAGTATCCTAATCTCATGATCTTGTTTTATTAATTTCTCATTTAATTCTTCTATTATTTTGTTACTTTCTTTATTCTTCTCAGTCCATTTAGTTTCATATTCTTGCCATGTGTCACTGTCACTACCTACACAGGCATCTATATAAGTCTTTAAAATTGTAGTCTCTACTTCAGTCTGTGTACTCTTTGTCTCTTGTTCAGTGTCTGTCTTTCTAATAATCTCTTCTCTAATAATTCTATTTGTTTTTAAACTATATAGTCTATAGTCTGGTTTAGCGTATGTTGTTTTATTGTTTACTTCAGTGTATGTCTTTGGATTTATCATCGTATACTTTTGTAATGGCCTATAAACCATGACTGTTATTATTCTATTGTTGATCGTGTGCTCACTATTTAAAATCGTATTAACAATGTTACTGTCTCTGTACAGTATTATGGCTCTCTGTTTGTCTCTTCTTCAGGCCTATCAATTAATTTCACAAATATTATTTCCCCAAAGGAACTAAAATAATCTCTAATAATTATGTCGTTAATGTTTTTATTTAAATTTGTTATCAATATTTTACAGCTATTAGTATTTATAATTTGTTTACAGTCCATGTCTCTTTAATATCTATATAATCAACTATTAGATGAATACTACTACATGCGAAGGACCCTTCAACTGTTGAAAGAACAAAACAATTACAATTTATTATAGGTTATAAAATATAAGACTATAAAATATCAGCACTTTAATGAACACCTCAGTTCCTGAAATAAATAGAAATTTATTATTTTTTAATTTCCCTTTGAAATAAAAACAATGTAGTATAGAATTTATTATTATTTAATCTCCCTGTGGAATAACAATGTAGTATTTCAAACACTAATTAAAGAATATATCCAGTACAATTTAAAAATGGTTACAGAACAGAGAACAATATATAAAACATGGTATGTCAATTTACTAATAATTAGAATATTTCTAAAAATAATATTTAGCAAAAATACATAACTTTAAAATTACAACCTTTAACTACTTACTTAATTAATTAATTAACTACTTAATAAATTTAATAACCAACTACTTAATAACTTAAATTCTAATTAATTAATTATTGTTTCTCAGCTGTGCTGACAATCGGTCTCCTTTCCTTCTGGTCTAAATGTAAATATATTTTAATTTAACAACACTCGCGAATGGCCATTGTAATATCGTAACACTTTACTAACACTGTTTTGTTATTGATTCAGTTTCTCTAAATAGACAATACTACACCACTTGAAATTATTAATTATATAGATCAATCAATAACAATTCCCAATAAATTGACACATGTGGAATTCAACACATCGAACAATTTCGTCGAGAGTTATCGGTCCTTTCTACACACACAATAATGACGTTTCAAAACAACCGGTGTTGGGTCAAAGGTCGGCTTATTGATGAACTGAAACTTGAAATTCAGGTGGACGAAATTATGTTTGACTTGACACTGACAGGTAATATTGATAGGCCAGATTTTAAGCTGACCAGAACTTTTGCACGAAGGACAGGTATTGCTGACCATAAAGTTGACAATTTTCTTATTGATGATCAGTTGTATGTTGACAAAATAAATCTAGTGCCGCTCTTGTATTGACACCGGTACATTTAGACTTGTAACAGCGTAATTTGACTTTTTCACCTGAAGGACAGGTACTCTTGATTGGTAAAATGACAATCTCAGCTGGCAGGAGTGCAACACAGGTAGAATTGTGGTCGTGTTGAACTTTTGACCCGGTAGACGGTACACGGTGATTTCTCCGTGATTTCTAATTTGAAGACTGGGCAGGCTTTTTATTCTTCCATTAACTTTCTGTCATTCATTTATTTGATTTCTCTCCGCGACAAACCCAGATTTGAATCCTTGATCACTGACAACAAATAATCAAAGTTGTTGCAGCGTTGTGATGTTCTTTGTTATATTATATAGTGGCTAGTACTTCAATGATCACAGCACATCACAGCATTGAGGTAACATGTAAGATCATGACAGAGTCTTTCTTTAACAATAATGATAATCAGTTTATTGATTACGCCGTGATACAATATAATGGATGCACTTCTCTGAATCTAATGTTCTTAAGTTCTGGACATGCGTAGATTACTACTGATGATTATGCAAACTCATTAGTGCATACTCACACTGTCATATAACATTGTTCATCAGACATCATTCAACTTGTCTACTTACGACCTGTAAGATTCTTGAAATACTTCAAAATGGAAACACAATCACTCACAACTAAAGTCATAATATTCTTGATCAACTATCTATCAAGAATAACGTCTAAACTGTCTTGAACTACACTTGGAGATTCGAACTTCTGAAACTACTGGCTTCACTTCTAATCTTAACTTTCTAACTGTTCTGACTCTAACTGTTTCTAAACTGCTTAACTGCTTCTTGTCTAGATGTTTCTACTCTGTCC
Source organism: Megaustenia siamemsis (assembly GCA_032433765.1). Classification (NCBI taxonomy): domain Eukaryota; kingdom Metazoa; phylum Mollusca; class Gastropoda; order Stylommatophora; family Ariophantidae; genus Megaustenia; species Megaustenia siamemsis. Next base: position 186,582,364 of record JAVIAB010000092.1, read on the forward strand.
TAACTTAACTGACTTAGTCTACATTCTACTTTTTTTCTCCTAAAATCTCTGGCTTAACTTCCTTGTCCTAACTCCTTGTTCTTTGTTAAGCTGTTGTGCATGACTTTAAGTGCTCCAGCTCTCGCTCTACGTCTGAACGTCCGTAACCAATCAGATCGTCGCACCTGACCACTCGCGACTCTCTCTCTCTGGTCACCTGCAGTACCGTGTCCGATGACTTGCTTATTCGGTGACTAACACCTGAACTTTCCCAAATTTGGGCAAAGCATCCTGCTTCCCCGAATCTCTACGCCCTATTGGATAATATTCCTTGAAACTGCAGAACCTTGAACTCCAGCATGGCCTGAAACGTGTTCGTCTTGTCGCTTCTAGCCACTCTCGTCTTATATCCCACCTCAACACCCGCCTACAACACCTCCTATCCCAACTCCATCTACTCACCTCTAACTTTCCTGGGACTCTTCGCTTCATCCGCCATACCATCCACCACCACAACCGATCTGTGTATGACTTTTTTATCCTCTCAGCACAAACGTAAACTCTTGAACCTCCGTCCTCCTCCTCCTCCTCCCTCACCTCCTCCTCTCCCCAATGCCTCTGACTCTAGCTCCCTTGTCATTTGTATTCCCCCTGATTTGCCCCTTTCCGACCATGAGCGCTCTCTTCTCAGCAAGGGTCTTAAGTTTGTCCCCCTTCGCCCTGAGTGACTCATTCTCTCTCTTACGGGACATTCAGGAGTATCACAGACGACTACGACTCAAACTCTATTACTTTAATCATCCGAACTCTTCCTCTCAACCTCCTCCTACAGACGAATTTGCCCGCTTTCCCCCCCGTAAATCTGACTGGACTCCCGCTCGGGCGAATCACAGGCTTTGGACCAGTTCATTAACAGTACCTACCGGGATATTAAGGCACTTCGTCCCCATAGACTTCGACGCTCTAATCTTAGTAGTGAAGAGTACCAAGCCCTCCAGGATCTTCGCCGACGTGATGATATTGTCATCAAGCCGGCCGACAAGGGCGGCTCTGTGGTGGTATGGAGGAAAGACCTTTATATCCGGGAAGGTGATAAACAATTATCCGACTCGACTTTCTACCTCCCCACCCCCGACGACACTACTGTCTCTAATAACGCCGTGGTGCGTCGTACGATCCTCCGTTTCATTCAGGATGGATTACTTCCCTCTAGCTCCTCCCGCATGATCCTTCCTGACCACTGCTTGGGCAGACCCTCTTTTTATATGCTGCCTAAAATACATAAACCTGACTCTCCTAGACGTCCTATTGTTCTTCCATCATGTCCTACTGTTCTCATTTCTGACTTCCTCGACAGTGTCTTTCAACCATAGTTATGGGCCTCCCTTCGTATGTCAAAGACACTAACGACGCCCTTAACATCTTTTCCTCTATCACCCTCCTTCCTGATCGTCACTACCGCCTCTTCGTGATGGATGTCTGCTCCCTGTATACTTCTATTCCCCACTCCGACGGCCTTCAAGCTCTTCAGTTTTCCTGGACCGTAGGATCCAACCCTCCATCGCCACTGGCGTCCTCCTCCGTCTAGCAGAATTAGTCTTGAACCTCAACTCTTTCGAGTTCAATGGCAATTTCTTCACCCAGATCAGCGGTGTGGCGATGGGCACTAAAATGGGCCCTAGCTATGCTTGTCTCTTCATGGGTTACCTTGAGCACCAAATCATCCATACCTATCAGGGCCCTCTTCCCCTTATGTATCGTAGGTACATTGATGACTGCATTGGTCTGTCTGACCTTCCAGAAGATGAGATCTCCCGTTTCATCGAATATGTCGGACATTTCCACCCCTCTATCCACATCACCTTCCACATCTCCACCTCCTCCGTATCATCCTGGACATCCTAGTCTCCTTGGGCACCTCTCATCTTCTCACCTCGGTCTTCTACAAGGCACTGACTCCCATAGTTTCCTCCGCTACGACTCCTCTCATCCTACATCCTGCAAGAACTCTCTTCCCTATTCCCAGCTTCTCAGACTTCGTCGCCTTTGCCAAGACGACGAAGATTTCCTTCACAATGCCCACCTTATGCTTGATTTCTTCCGCCGACGTCTCTATCCTGAATCAGCTCTCCTCCCTGCCCTGCGTCGAGTTCTCCACACTTCACGTCAGTCTGCTCTTACCCCCTCTACTCATCCCCCTCTGATAGAGTAGTGCTCGCTCTCACCCATCACCCTCACCACTACGCCGCTATTAGGACCATCCACCGCTACCTCCCTATTCTTCGATCTGACCCTACTACTCGTCTGCTCTTCCCTGACCCACCACTAGTGGCCTTTAGACGTGACCGGAACCTCCGAGACTTTCTTGTCAGGGGCCGTCTTCCTGCTGACCACTTCAGCCATCGAGGGCACTATCCGCTGCAACCGGAGAGTATGTAAAACTTGTGACCACGTTCTCCAGACCGACACTGTCCTCTTCCCTAATGGTCCTTTCGAGATCAGAGAGGGATTCACTTGCACATCGCGGAACATCATTTATGCCATCATCTGTAAGCGATGCAAGTTGACCTACATCGGTCAGTCTGGTCGCAGAATCGGCGATAGGTGCCGTGAACACTTGAATGACATCACCCAAGAAGCGGACACTCCTGTAGCAGCCCACTTTAACTCGAGGGGCCATCGAGGTAAGACTGATGTCTTGGTAACTGGCCTAGTATCATGCTCCTCTGATCACCACAGTCGGCTCACTCTTGAGCACCGTCTGATCGCTCGTTGGGGCTGCCTCACCCCTCGTGGCATCAATGTATCCCTGTCCCTCTGAGGACCCTCCGGCCTCCGACTCCACCCTCCTTGGACCTCTCTTCCTATTTCTCTTCTTGGGTCCTCTACTCCTCGTCCATCCCTGCTTTTCATATCCTCTTTGAGTAACCCCCATCTTGCCTTCTTCCTCCTAAACCCCCCCCCTCTCCCTACACCTTTTTCTCTTCTGACTACCTTCATGTCCTTTACCTCTTTATCACTATATCACCTCTCCACCTGGACTGTACGTACGATCTCTCTGCCCACCTCTATTGTCCCTCGTCTTCCTACCACCCCTCTGCTGATCTACTCCTAGCTCACCACTCTCCTCTCTATTAACTTGTAGTCACTACTCATCTATACCTACTATTCCAGTATCCCCCTTATCCTGATGCCCACTTTCATTCCCCCCTTTGTTCTATCATTTCCCTACTTCTTTACCTCCTATGGTTCATACCTCTTGCACACCATCCCCTATTGCTTCACTTCTTCCAGACTTTCTCTTTTTCCATTCACTTCTGACCTACCGCCTCTCCCCCTATCCAGTTTTCACATACCTGCTTCTTATCCCTCCTCTCCATACCTCCTCCTCCAATACTTCCCTACGTTCCGATAGACTAACTTCCTCCGGACCACCCCTCTATCGCCCTTCTCATTATACCGGCTTTATTATTCTTCCTCTCCTTATCTCTTCCTCCAGTATCCAATCCTTCCTTTCGTTGACCTACCTCTCAACTCTTTCAGTTCGAGGCCATCCATTCTGTAGAGTCCATCTCTCTCACCCACTGCCTAGTTTACTACTTTGTCGTGTCATTCAATTTCTTTCTCTTAACCTCTCACGTGATCTCTCACTTCCATTGTTGAGTGATTTATATGTATTGCTTGTTGTGTCCCAGGAGTGTCCTCGTCTATCCCCCCTTTCCCCCCCCCCCCTTTTTGGTTTCCCGATATTAGATCCTTTTTGCCCTCTTTACTGACCTGTCTTTGTCACGTGTTGCTGTCTATACACGTTCTCTGCGCTTTTAGTCATTCCGACTGGTTTAAGCACGGATTACAGTTTTCCTGCTCTGAGCTCAGCTAAGTACAATTTATTATACATTTTTCTCTCTCTCTTTTTCTATTTCATATATTTTGACGCCCATCATACCTCTCATCATGTAAAATTCATTTCTCTCTTTTCTTATTTTGCATCCTACTTTCCTCGCCCTCCACTTGATCATCTAACATGTAGTAATTGTGCTTCACCGCTTGTTGTCGTTGTCCCTGTATTCTGAAGAAGGCCACAGGCCGAAACGTCAGTATTGTGTTGTGTTCTTTATTGTAAAGCTGTCACCATACCTTGGAGTGTTTAGCACACCCCACCATTGGCTCCTTGCTACCAGCTTTACCGCAGCATTGCAATTAAGCATTGCAATTATTTGCCTGTTCCCTACTGGGATAATATTACTTCATCCTGGTAGCTGGATGACCACTTGACCGTTCCATGACTTTGACAATAACAACTTATTTATCAGCCAGGCCAAAGTCATGGGTTTCACATGCTAAGTGCGTGATCACCCACAATAACTTGCATGGACATTCGTGGAGATTCATGGAAAATCCCCCAACTATTATGCCTAGGTCAAGTCATGACCTTCTCTACTTCGGTGGGTGTCCACTACCCCTACCTGAACTGTTCTCTCACTCTGACTAACTGTTATTCCTGGAAAATTACCATAGTTAAAATCTGCTGGTCGCCACTATATGTGTCTTTGCTGCTATCTGTCTCTTGAGAAGCGGTAACAAGCTCTCAATAGCTCAACTCTATAACAGTTTTATCTTTTTGAACTTTTTAATTTGTCAATCGAAATCATATTTTCTTGAAGCTCATATTCATCACATGAAGAACTGAAAGCAGTTCTGGAGTTCAATGATCTTGTTCATTACATCGGTTTTAACAAAAATAAAAATAAAAAGATAAAAAAGATTAATGCCGTTAATAAGTTTCAAAAATGGATTCATTACATTAGACCAATTATTCTCAAACAGTTTCCTACTGTACCCCCGTCCGACTTTGTTTTCTTCCCGTGTCCTCATATAACCCCCTGATGAGAAACACTGCATTAGACACTTCATCATCAGTTTGTTCCTTGCACTTTGAGTCAGCTACTAGATGTCCAACATGGAAACTAACTCTTTGAGTCAGTTACTAGATGTCTAACATGGAATCTAACTCTTTGAGTCAGTTACTAGATGTCTAACATGGAAACTAACTCTTTGAGTCAGTTACTAGATGTCTAACATGGAATCTAACTCTGAGTCAGCTACTAGATGTCTAACATGGAATCTAACTCTTTGAGTCAGTTACTAGATGTCTAACATGGAATCTAACTCTTTGAGTCAGTTACTAGATGTCTAACATGGAATCTAACTCTTTGAGTCAGCTACTAGATGTCAAACATGGAATCTAACTCTTTGAGTCAGCTACTAGATGTCTAACATGGAATCTAACTCTTTGAGTCAGCTACTAGATGTCTAACATGGAATCTAACTCTTTGAGTCAGTTACTAGATGTCTAACATGGAATCTAACTCTTTGAGTCAGTTACTAGATGTCTAACATGGAAATTAACTCGTTGAGTCAGCTACTAGATGTCTAGCATGGAATCTAACTCTCTGAGTCAGTTACTAGATGTCTAACATGAAATCTAACTCTTTGAGTCAGTTACTAGATGTCTAACATGGAATCTAACTCTTTGAGTCAGCTACTAGATGTCTAACATGGAATCTAACTCTTTGAGTCAGTTACTAGATGTCTAACATGGAATCTAACTCTTTGAGTCAGTTACTAGATGTTTAACATGGAATCTAACTCTTTGAGTCAGCTACTAGATGTCTAACATGGAATCTAACTCTTTGAGTCAGTTACTAGATGTCTAACATGGAATCTAACTCTTTGAGTCAGTTACTAGATGTCTAACATGGAAACTAACTCTTTGAGTCAGCTACTAGATGTCTAACATGGAAACATCTATTCATGCAATCCTTTTTTCGATTACTTTTAAAATCTGCATCTCGGGAATTCTAATCTTACAAGCTTACTGGAACGCATTCCGGCGCGTTCCGGCTGAAAGAAACCCTGGAATCGTGTATGGTTTATATCAATATTACATATGCAATTCACCCTCGCTACTCTCTACCCTGTTTGTGTTAAATAATATAAGAACAGGAAAGCCGAGACTTTACAGATTTCATTTATCTCCAAGTTCAGGGAGTTGACGAATCAGCCCTACCGATCCGGACGCAAACAGTCAGACTAATTCAGTTTAATGAGAATGATTCCACGGGAGAGGAAACATCTGCTTGGAGACAGTCATGCCTTGCAGTGTGTTGGACACTCCAGTCCGTGGAGCCCGCATTCTCACCTTAGATCAGGGAAAACAGGAAAGATAATCCTGATAAGGGTGTGTTAAATTGTTTGAACATCCGCTGAAACCACAGTTGTTATCGTTCCTTAGCACAATCAATGAAACGTTGCCAAGTGTTAAGCAACGAAGGTTTTGTTTGGGTGAAAAGGAAAAAAAGAACCCGCCGAACGATTGCCTGTGGTCCAACGTATCTTCTTGGTCATCAGAATCTTTCAATTCTTGTGGTGAACAAGATTTGAGAAATGTGAAAGACTGATCTCATAAAACAGATGAAGACTGTTTCTTTATTTGTTGTTTTAGCAGAACATTATGTTTCTCTGTTGACATAAACATCGAATTTTGTTTTCTCTGTTGACATAAACATCGAATTTTGTTTTCTCTGTTGACAATAACTTCGAATTTTCTATGTTGACATAAACATCGAATTTTGTTTTCTCTGCTGACATAAACATCGAATTTTCTCTGTTGACATAAACATCGAATTTTGTTTTATCTGTTGACATAAACATCGAATTTTCTATGTTGACATAAACATCGAATTTTGTTTTCTCTGTTGACATAAACATCGAATTTTCTCTGTTGACATAAACATCGAATTTTGTTTTCTCTGTTGACATAAACATCGAATTTTCTCTGTTGGCATAAACATCGAATTTTCTCTGTTGACATAAACATCGAATTTTGTTTTCTCTGTTGACATTAACATCGAATTTTGTTTTCTCTGTTGACATAAACATCGAATTTTGTTTTCTCTGTTGACATAAACATCGAATTTTCTCTGTTGACATAAACATCGAATTTTGTTTTCTCTGTTGACATAAACATCGAATTTTCTCTGTTGGCATAAACATCGAATTTTCTCTGTTGACATAAACATCGAATTTTGTTTTCTCTGTTGACATAAACATAGAATTTTGTTTTCTCTGTTGGCATAAACATCGAATTTTGTTTTCTCTGTGGACATAAACGTCGAATTTTGTTTTCTCTGTTGACATAAACATCGCATTTTGTTTTCTCTGTTGACATAAACATCGAATTTTGTTTTCTCTGTTGACATAAACATCGAATTTTGTTTTCTCTGTTGAAACATCGAATTTTGTTTTCTCTGTTGACATAAACATCGAATTTTCTCTGTTGACATAAACATCGAATTTTCTCTGTTGACATAAACATCGAATTTTCTCTGTTGACATAAACATCGAATTATTTTGTTTTTTGTGTTGACATAATAATCGAATTTTGTTTTCTCTGCTGACATAAACATCGAATTTTGTTTTCTCTGTTGACATAAATATCATATGTTCCCTTGGTAGCATACACATCATGATTTGTTCCCTCTATAACACAAATGCCATGATTTGTTCCCTCTGTAACATAAATTTCATGATTTGTTACCTCTGTAAAATAAATGTCATTATTTGTTCCCTCTGTAGCATAAATATCAGGATATGTTCTCCCGGTAGCATAAACGTCATGATTTGTTCCCTCTGTTGCATAAATATCATGATTTGTTCCCTATGTTGCATAAATATCATGATTTGTTCCCTCTGTAGCATAAATATCAGGATATGTTCTCCCGGTAGCATAAACGTCATGATTTGTTCCCTCTGTTGCATAAATATCATGATTTGTTCCCTCTGTAACATAAATATCATGTTCACTCGATAGCATACACATCATGATTTGTTCTCTCTGTAACGTAAATGTCATGATTTGTTCCCTCTGTAACATAAATGTCATGATTTGTTCCCTCTGTAGCATAAATATCAGGATGTGTTCTCACGGTAGAATAAATGTCATGTTTTGTTCCCTCTGTAACATAAATATCATGATTTGTGCCCTCTGTAACATAAATATCATGATTTGTTCCCTCGGTAGCAGAAATATCATTTGTAACATCAACATAAAATGTTTAGTTAAACATAAACTTCCTAACTAAGACAGCCCTGGTTTGTATCAAGTTGGACTAACCCAACCCTAGTTTGTATCAAGTTGGACGAACCGAACCATGGTTTGTATCAAATCGGATTAACCCAACCCAGGTTTGTATCAAGTTAGACTAACCCAACCCAGGTTTGTATCAAGTTAGATTAACCCAACCCTAGTTTGTATCAAGTCGGACTAACCCAACCATGGTTTTATATCAAGTTAGACTAACCCAACCCAAGTTTGTATCAAGTTAGACTAACCCAACCCTAGTTTGTATCAAGTCGGACTAACCCAACCATGGTTTTATATCAAGTTAGACTAACGCAACCATGGTTTGTATCAAGTTAGACTAACCCAACCCTAGTTTGTATCAAGTCGGACTAACCCAACCATGGTTTTATATCAAGTTAGACTAACCCAACCATGGTTTTATATCAAGTTAGACTAACCAAACCATGGTTTGTATCAAGTCGGACTAACCCAACCATGGTTTTATATCAAGTTAGACTAACCCAACCATGGTTTGTATCAAGTTAGACTAACCCAACCCTAGTTTGTATCAAGTTAGACTAACCAAACCATGGTTTGTATCAAGTTAGACTAACCCAACCCAGGTTTGTATCAAGTTAGACTAACCCAACCTTGGTTTGTATCAAGTTAGACTTACCCAACCCTGGTTTGTATCAAGTTAGACTAACCCAACCATGGTTTTATATCAAGTTAGACTAACCAAACGATGGTTTGTATCAAGTCGGACTAACCCAACCATGGTTTTATATCAAGTTAGACTAACCCAACCATGGTTTTATATCAAGATAGACTAACCCAACCATGGTTTTATATCAAGTTAGACTAACCAAACCATGGTTTGTATCAAGTTAGACTAACTCAACCCTGGTTTGTATCAAGTTAGACTAACCAAACCATGGTTTGTATCAAGTTAGACTAACCCAACCCAGGTTTGTATCAAGTTAGACTAACCCAACCTTGGTTTGTATCAAGTTAGACTTACCCAACCCTGGTTTGTATCAAGTCGAACAAAGCCAACCCTAGTTTGTATTCTCTTATTTTCCTTCTCTTACGTGGTGGAGTATACACGGTACAACATACCTCACCTGCATGGATTTTCGGCAGAGTTTTCTCACCTGGAGTTACAAGAAAGTGAGTTGAGCTAATCGCTACTGACAGATTGCTCCCAAACGTCAAAACAAACTGTTCAATGATAACCAAGAACTTGAAGGAAGAGCTCAGATATAAGTATTATTAAAGTGGTACATTCAACATGTAGGAGCAGACAACACGTTTCATTAAAATATGCATTAAGCAAAATGTGTGTTTATATGTCCTTTGACCTGGATCTCTGCTGTTATTTTTATGATGTTAGCAACATCGAAAGTAGATTTATCAAATTGATTATAACAGCGATATGTTCCTGACACATTTTTATTGAGGGTTCCTTGAATATAGTGAGTGAACTTGTTGTCATCGGTTTCTAATAGCGACATAGAGATCAACCTTAGGTGTGAGATCATCATCATCAATACCATCATTGTCAACATCATCATCACCATCATTGTCAACATCATCATCACCACCATTAATTACCGTGCCTACTGAGTAAGGTGATCTTGTGTCTCCTCACTCTTTTATCCCTTCAGCTGATTACCATTTCTCGTTTATAACTTTCTACCCACCCCATTCTCTTCCCTTCTTTTGTATCTTTTCTCTGTTTTATACATTGGAAGTAGATGTAAAGGTAAAGGTAAAAGTAAAGGTAAAGGTAAAGGTAAAGGTAAAAGTAAAGGTAAAGGTAAAGGTAAAGGTAAAGGTAAGGTAAAGGTAAAGGTAAAGGTAAAGGTAAAGGTAAAGGTAAAGGTAAAGGTAAAGTACTAGACTAGAATCAGCGTCTTAGCACGCCAGTTTACACCCATATGTGCTCGGTCGCCTATCCAGAAGTGTTCGGAGACTTCTTGATAGTGTTGCTTCAAGCATCGAAACTCACGATGCGAGGCGGCATTCCTCACCTCCCCAGAGTGATACCCTGATACCTATTCTGACAGCGGCTGGGTCGCCCGCAAGGGGCATTTTTTTCCGACCACGAGCCCAATTCACACTGATTCCAGTGGGAATCGAACACGGGTTGCCCGAAAGTCGGTAGCCCAGTAGGGTGGAAGTAGATGTATCTGACATAAATTTGAAGTAGATGTATGTTATATAGATTGGAAGTAGGTATATGTTATATAGATTGGAAGTAGATGTATTTTATATAGATTGAAATTATATGTCTGTTATATAAATTGGAAGTAGGTGCATGCTATATAGATTGGAAGTAGGTGTATGTTACATAGATTGGAAGTAGATGTATGTTATATAGATTAGAAATAGATGTATTCCACAGAAACTGAAAGTAGTTTTATTTCATAGAAATTGGAAAGAAATTTATCCTATAGGTATTGGAAGTAGATGCATGCTGTATAAAACAATAATAATTGAGGTGCAAGTATTTCAAGAAATCTTAATTAGGATTTGAGTTGTATACAAAATGGTATCTCAACGGTAGCAAAAGAGGTTTAAACAATGTACAAACATAAGGATGTTCGACATAAACATAGTCTAAAGGTTTAGACAATGGTGTTGATAGTACCAGAAAAAAGTAGGTCAACCTGCAGCACTATTTACAGGTCTGACAGACGCAGGAAGTACAAACACATCGCAGTAACTATCTCTCCCATGCACATCATCAGCAAAACAGATATCTTGAATATCGCAAAAGAGAAACAGAACATCAACATAAGGATGGACGACAGACAACTAAAACACGTGGAGGAATTTAAATATCTAGGAAGTCTAGTGACAAATGACAACTCACAAGTAACAGAAATATAATCTAGACGCAACAAAGCTTGTCAGATCATTAGGCCACTATTATCCAACAAGGACAAATCTCTCTCTGTAGGCAAAACGAGCACTCTACAATACAATCTTCATCCCAACGTTGTGCTACCAATGCCAGACCTGCACCCTCGATGTAAGAACAATAAGAAAATAACCTCTACTAAGATTAAATGTGTTAGATGAATGACAGGAAACAGTCTGGGAGATAAGATCAGAAATGAAGAACTGAGAATAAAGCTAGGAATAATTCCTACCGTAGAGTACATAAAGAAACAACAGATAAAATGGTTTGGCCACGTGACAAGGCAGAAAAATCAAAATAAAACACAACGAGGCTTCAAAAAACGTTGCAAGAAAACCAGACCCGAGGGCTGACCACGAAAAAAGATGGATTGATGGAATATTAGAAGCACTAGAAAACATATATATTAAGTTGTATTTGGACATAATTATACTTGGCAATATAAGAAGGTAGTTTGCCATTCCTTTCCTAAAAGAAAGCAACAAGAGAGGACTTAGTCTGAATAGTAAGAAAACAGAAGTAATTGCCATATCGAAGAAACAATCATCACCATCATGCAGCATAAAAATAAACAGGACAAATATGAAACAAGTGCAACGCTTCAATTACTGGGGCACAATAATAACATCAGAAGTAAGATACACCATAGAAATAAAAAGCAGAATAGCTCAGGTCAAAATAGCATTTCAGAAATTGGAAAACATCTTATGCAACAAATCTATGTCTGTAGAAGTGTGATAGAGAGTTCATCGGTGCTATATAGAGCCAATTTTGACCTATGGAAGCGAATCATGGATCGTAAATAAATAAATGAAAAGACAATTTGAGGTCGTAGAGATGGGATTTCTCATAAAAATGTTGAAAGTTATCTGGGCATTAAAAAGACCAACGAGGAAATTCTCAAAGAGGCCAACACAAAAAGGAAGCTTCTAAGAAACATCAGAAAGAAACAATCGACATTTTTCGAGCACATCGTGAGAAGAGGAAAGTTGGAATACTTGGTTACAAGAGTTGTCAGCTCCGAGTTTCGAGGTGGTAAGATCAGGATTTCACTTCAGTGAGAGAGTAGACTGCGAGCAGTCAAGACGTACAGATTTGCTCGATATTTAGCTGGAGTGTGAGGGCAAGTACAACCTTATAACAAGTTCTCCTCCCTCAAATTGTGCACCTTGTACCATTTACATGTATCTGTTCGCTTCTCACTGCATTAACAAAATGTGATTACTGTCTCCTCCAAGCAACCATCTTGGCCTGGTTTATAACATTCCTGATGCTCTTTTATAGGTGTCCGTGGTTTTCTCAATATTCTTCTGTAAATCACGTTTATATGGTTAATTATGTACTTATCTTATGATGGTAGTCTCAGGTTCTCTTCCCTATATCAGGACTGGCTTTTACATATTGGGGAAATTCTATTTCTTCTTCCGGTGACAAAGAACGCAATCAGGCAGCGGTGACTTTTAGTAAACATTCAAACTATGCATGGTGTGAGTCCGTGACGCGAATGCGTTGTTCAACACTCAAATGATCATGTTTCTCGGTCTAGTCATTTAATTTTTTAACATTTCCTTGCCAAATCAGCATTTTGAAGTGTTCTGTATTTAAATAATTGAAATTAGCCCTAGTAGAGTTACCAATGTTCTTAATTTCTGAATATATATTGTCTTTCCTGGAACTGCGGTGGCATTTGTGTGATTATGGGATTTATAGATTTCCAGGAAACGTTCTGTTGGAATATGGAAATGATTGCATTAATGGGTTAAGCACAAATGGAAGGTACCAGAATATTATTTTACTGAGGTCGATAATTTAAAATGAGCAACACTGACATGGTTTAATGGGTTCTTGTGTACCTAAAGCGCATATATAAATGAGGTGAGTTCTTGTACGTTTCATTTTCATTAAAATTTATTTTATTCTGATCTATGAGCTATTTTTGAATGCACTAAGTAGATCAGTTGTAGAACACCCCTAAGTATACATTCATTGTTATTTGGAGCCGAAGACAGCACGTAAGATAGAAGTTCTAGACTATCAATATTCGATAATCGTTGTTACCGAGTGTAGGACCTTGCATAGGACTCGCATTGAGTGTAGGACCTTGCATAGGACTCGCATTGAGTGTAGGACCTTGCATAGGACTCGCATTGAGTGTAGGACCTTGCATAGGACTCACATTGAGTGTAGGACCTTGCATAGGACTCGCATTGAGTGTAGGACCTTGCATAGGACTCGCATTGAGTGTAGGACCTTGCATAGGACTCGCATTGAGTGTAGGACCTTGCATAGGACTCGCATTGAGTGTAGGACCTTGCATAGGACTCGCATTGAATGTAGGACCTTGCATATGACTCGCATTGAGTGTAGGACCTTGCATAGGACTCGCATTGAGTGTAGGACCTTGCATAGGACTCGCATTGAGTGTAGGACCTTGCATAGGACTCGCATTGAGTGTAGGATCTTGCATAGGACTCGCATTGAGTGTAGGACCTTGCATAGGACTCGCATTGAGTGTAGGACCTTGCATAGGACTCGCATTGTATCTCGTCATATATCTATGTTCTCGGTGAGCGCAATCTAGGACGATGGAGCCGATGCCTCCTGTTGTTGTCTCTCGCTTCAGTGTTATCTTTAGTGCTTTTCTAGGCCGGCCGCTTTATATTTTACCCTCGGATTCCCATTTGAGAGCTTTATTTGAGATTTTCTTGTCTCTTCTCATTGGTTCTAGTGTCACTTAAGTATTCATTTGCATTGTCGTTTCCACAAAGTAATCATAAAATCATTTCTTTATAGTGCCACTCAAGTAATAATACAATAATTTCTTTCGAGTGCCACACAAGTACTAATACAATCCTTTATTTAGAGTGCCACTCACGTACTAATACGATCCTTTATTTAGAGTGCCACTCACGTACTAATACAATCCTTTTTTCTGAGTGCCACTCACGTACTAATACGATCCTTTATTTAGAGTGCCACTCACGTACTAATACGATCCTTTATTTAGAGTGCCACTCACGTACTAATACGATCCTTTATTTAGAGTGCCACACAAGTACTAATACAATCCTTTATTTAGAGTGCCACTCACGTACTAATACGATCCTTTATTTAGAGTGCCACTCACGTACTAATACGATCCTTTATTTAGAGTGCCACTCACGTACTAATACAATCCTTTTTTCTGAGTGCCACTCAAGCACAAATACGATCCTTTCTTTAGAGAACCTCTCACGTACTAATACAATCCTTTCTTTAGAGTGCCACTCAAGTACTAATACAATCCTATCTTTAGAGTGCCACTCACGTACTAATACAATCCTTTCTTTAGAGTGCAACTCACGTACTAATACAATCCTTTCTTTAGAGTGCAACTCACGTACTAATACAATCCTTTCTTTAGAGTGCAACTCATGTACTAATACAATCCTTTCTTTAGAGTGCCACTCACGTACTAATACAATCCTTTCTTTAGAGTGCCACTCAAGCACTAAAACAATCCTTTCTTTAGAGTGCAACTCGTGTACTAATACAATCCTTTCTTCAGATTGCCACTCGCGTACTAATACAATCCTTTCTTTAGAGTGCCACTCAAGCACTAATACAATCCTTTCTTTAGAGTGCCACTTAAGCACTAATACAATCCTTTCTTTAGAGTGCAACTCACGTACTAATACAATCCTTTCTTTAGAGTGCCACTCAAGCACTAATGCAATCCTTTCTTTAGAGTGCAACTCACGTACTAATACAATCCTTTCTTTAGAGTGCAACTCACGTACTAATACAATCCTTTCTTTAGAGTGCCACTCACGTACTAATACAATCCTTTCTTTAGAGTGCAACTCACGTACTAATACAATCCTTTCTTTAGAGTGCCACTCACGTACTAATACAATCCTTTCTTTAGAGTGCCACTCAAGCACTAATACAATCTTTTCTTTAGAGTGCCACTCACGTACTAATACAATCCTTTCTTTAGAGTGCCACTCAAGCACTAATACAATCCTTTCTTTAGAGTGCCACTCAAGCACTAATACAATCCTTTCTTTAGAGTACCACTCACGTACTAATACAATCCTTTCTTTAGAGTGCAACTCAAGCACTAATACAATCCTTTCTTTAGAGTGCAAATCGTGCACTAATACAATCCTTTCTTTAGAGTGCCACTCAAGCACTAATACAATCCTTTCTTTAGAGTGCCACTCAAGCACTAATACGATCCTTTCTTTAGAGTGCCACTCAAGCACTAATACGATCCTTTCTTTAGAGTGCCACTCAAGCACAGTAGCTTCAATACCCACATCCTCCAGTAAAAAAAAAAAAAAATTAAGTCCAGTGGCGTATAGAGAGTTTGGTGTTAGTCCCGATATATTTTACAAACCTTTGGTGCATTACTTTGAGGTAATGTGATAGGTATTACACCTGTGTCGTTTTACTTTCACAGCAAAACAAGACATGTACCTATTTTAGGATGGGTGCCTGGAAATATTAGAGCAGCGTTATTCTTTGTTCTTGTTCCGTTTCTTAACTTCGTGAATAAAGTACTAGTTTTTACATTTCAGTGTTTGCTTCTTCAGCTAAATTAAAATATGAAACATCAAAAGAGACAGTGGACTAGAAAGAATAATAATGGAAGGCATGATTCCAAGAGGGTGAGACAGAGGCATACCAAGAAGAAGATGGGTTAAAGACATCAATGGGACCTTGAAATTGACAACAGAAGAAAGTGAGAGATCTGACAAGACAACGGGATACCTTCAGACAGGCCGTAATGAGAGCTGAATTCTGCGAATGACACGCATCCAGATGATGGTGATGATACTTTCCGCTTTCCTTTTCGTTCATCTTTTTCATTTGCCTATCAGCGTTGATGGAACTTTTTGTTTGCGGTCTTTCATCTTCGGTTGTCCTCTGCAGCTACATTTTTATAAAACGTTTTTCGATTTGTTGGTCTGGTAAATAAATCCGTGTTGTTCTGGTAGTGTTGGTAAATAAATCCGTGTTGTTCTGGTAGTGTTGGTAAATAAATCCGTGTTGTTCTGGTAGTGTTGGTAAATAAATCCGTGTTGTTCTGGTAGTGTTGATAAATAAATCCGTGTTTTTCTGGTAGTGTTTGTAAATAAATCCGTGATGTTCTGGTAGTGTTGGTAAATAAATCCGTGATGTTCTGGTAGTGTTGGTAAATAAATCCGTGATGTTCTGGTAGTGTTGATAAATAAATCCGTGTTGTTCTGGTAGTGTTGATAAATAAATCCGTGTTGTTCTGGTAGTGTTGGTAAATAAATCCGTGATGTTCTGGTAGTGTTAGTAAATAAACCCGTGATGTTCTGGTAGTGTTGGTAAATAAATCCGTGATGTTCTGGTAGTGTTGATAAATAAATCCGTGTTGTTCTGGTAGTGTTGGTAAATAAATCCGTGATGTTCTGGTAGTGTTGGTAAATAAATCCGTTGATGACATACCTAAAATGTGGATACGTAATTTATTCTGTGTATTTCTTCAATTACTTGTGAGTTCATTTCGAAAGGAAGTTCTGGTAGTATTTGTTAGTAACTCCGTGATGTACAGGCAACAAACAGCAGTCATACGAATTAACAACCAAACAGGATAGTTCTAATATATAAAATTAGGAGTCAGACAAGGATGTGTTCTGTCGCCGAATCTGTTTTCACTTTACAGCCAAATTATGAAATCAATAGTAGATATAAAAAGAATTTAAGTCAACTGCCACAACATAAACAATTTGCGATATGTGGATGACACAGTCTTAATAGCAGAGACAGAGAATGGACTACAAGAAATTATAGACATAATAGTAAAAGAAAGCAACAAGAAGGGTCTCAGCCTGAATAGTAAGAAAACAGAAGTAATGGTTATATCGAAGAAACAATCATCATAATCATGCAGCATAAAAATAAACGTGACAAATCTGAAACAAGTGCAACGTTTCAAATACTTGGGCACAATAATAACATCAGATGGGAAATGCACCACAGACATAAAAAGCAGAATTGCTCAGGCCAAAAGAGCATTTCAGAAAATGAAAAACGTCTTATGCAAAAATTCTAAGTCAACAGAAGTGAGAAAGAGAGTTCATTCGGTGCTATATAGAGACAATTCTGACCTATGGAAGCGAATCATGGACCATACACCTGGAAATGAAAAGACGATTAGAGGCCACAGCGATGGGATTTCTCAGAAGAATGTTGAAAGTTTCCTGGACAGTTAAAAAGACCAATGAGGAAATTCTCAGAGGCAAACACAAAAAGGAAGCTCATAAGAAACATCAGAATGAGACAATCAACATTTTACGGGCACATCATGGGAAGAGAACAATTGGAAAACTTGATTATAACTGGCAAAATACAGGGAAAGAGAGATCACGGACGACAAAGAGAGAAGATACTAGATAGTTTGGTGTTATGACATGGAAAACAGTCAACAACAAAATTGATGCTATGCACTGTGGATAGAACATAATGGAAGAACATGATCGCCTACTCCAACCGGTGTGGCACAGATAATGATGAACATGTTCCTCAATGAAAATAATGAGAAAATGTTCTGGTAGTATTTGTTAATAACTCGATGGTGTTCTTGTGGTATTTGCTAATAACTAGATGGTGTTCTTGTGGTATTTGCTAATAACTAGATGGTGTTCTTGTGGTATTTGTTAATAACTAGATGGTGTTCTTGTGGTATTTGTTAATAACTAGATGGTGTTCTGGTAGTATTTGTTAATAACTCGATGGTGTTGTTGTGGTATTTGCTAATAACTCGATGGTGTTTTTGTGGTATTTTTTAATAACTAGATGGTGTTCTGGTAGTATTTGTTAATAACTAGATGGTGTTATTGTGGTATTTGTTAATAACTCGATGGTGTTCTTGTGGTATTTGACAATAACTAGGTGGTGTTCTTGTGGTATTTGTTAATAACTAGATGGTGTTCTTGTGGTATTTGCTAATAACTCTTTGATGTTCTGGTAGTATTTGTTAATAACTCGATGGTGTACTGGTAGTATTTGTTAATAACTCGATGGTGTACTGGTAGTATTTGTTAATAACTAGATGGTATTCTTGTGGTATTTGTTAATAACTAGATGGTGTTCTTGTGGTATTTGTTAATAACTACATGGTGTTCTTGTGGTATTTGCTAATAACTCTTTGATGTTCTGGTAGTATTTGCTAATAACTCTTTGATGTTATAGTACTATTTTAGTTGGTCTGAACCAGGATCGAACCCGTATTCCTTGGCACTGCGCCATGGACCAAGGAGTACGGGTTAGATCGTGCTACGGACCATATATTGTTCTTTGTTTTTTCTGTTGCTATTTATTTGTCATTTTTTCTGAGTGCTGCAAAACAAACCTCTTCCTTCTATGATTCGCGAATTATCGCCTCGGAAGTTTCTTTCTATAATAATATTCATTTATTATTATTTGTCTCAAGCTACTTTAGTTTGTGATCTACTTTTATCTTGATATTATAACTGTCTCACGCCATATTCACTACTGCATTTCTCGTTAAATTTATAAAGATGTAATACCAGATCTAGAACTACGTTTCTCCTTCAATTTCTAGAAATCGTTCTTTCTGGTATCTCAGTGGGGACAAAATGTTTGGTCGAACTCTTCAGACTAAGAATTGTCCCAAAATAGACTGTGACTTAACACTCGCCAATTGTCTGTACAGTTGAGTTGAGGAAGATCCAGCTGTTGTAATTGGTCGGTGATTTGAAAAAGCTTGGGTACTCGTGGTTGAGAGTGATTCAGGTCCCAGGATACTATCAGACCCTGTGTTGAGAAAGAATGCGGTAACAATAGAAGCTAGGAACAGATTCATTACTTCCGCTATGGAAATTTATTGTCAGAGTGTTATTTGGAGCGGAAGTACGTCATGACAATAGTGTCCCAGATACAAGGATAGTGTTATAAATATGCAAACGAGTTGGAATACTTTGTAGC
This sequence comes from Megaustenia siamemsis, assembly GCA_032433765.1. Classification (NCBI taxonomy): domain Eukaryota; kingdom Metazoa; phylum Mollusca; class Gastropoda; order Stylommatophora; family Ariophantidae; genus Megaustenia; species Megaustenia siamemsis. Next base: position 186,601,356 of record JAVIAB010000092.1, read on the forward strand.
TACATTTCTTCCGGTCTGTGATAAATATGTAGCTTCGGGGATACTTGAAGCAAGTTTATCGTTATGTGCCGTCTCCGCATAGAAGGTTGGCTACCATTGAGCGCTATTCCGCTGTCTCTTGGTTTGATAGTGCAAGTTGTCATAGACTGACTTGTCCATCTTTTGATTTTACTCATCCATGTTAGTCTTGGTCTGCCTCTTTTCATTTTTAGTTGTTTTAAGAATTCATTGTTTGTTTTCTTTCTTTTACATCCAGTTCTTCCTTTTCTTCTATAAGTGCACATTTCCAAGGCTTCAGTTTTCCGTACTGTTTTCTTATCTAATGTCCATGTTTCTGAACCATGGTAGTTATTTCTTGAAAATAACTATTGTTCTTTCTTTACCCCGGAGCTTTACTAACTAAGGAGATCGTGCAACCAGTAAAGTACTGTCACATGACGACGACATAGAGGAGCAAAGTTTTAAACATCCTTATGCTAAGTCACAATATTAGATGGAGATGGGAGCTCATGTCCTACTCACTGTTCACATCAGCTCAGCGAACTAATATCCTACTCACTGTTCACATCCAACTAATCGAACTAATGTCCTACTCACTGTTCACATCCAGCTCAGCGAACTAATATCCTACTCACTGTTCACATCCAACTAATCGAACTAATGTCCTACTCACTGTTCACATCAGCTCAGCGAACTAATATCCTACTCACTGTTCACATCCAACTAATCGAACTAATGTCCTACTCACTGTTCACATCCAGCTCAGCGAACTAATGTCCTACTCACTGTTCACATCCAGCTCAGCGAACTAATGTCCTACTTACTGTTCACATCCAACTAATCGAACTAATATCCTACTCACTGTTGACTTCCAATTTAGCGAACCAATGTCATACTCACTGTTCACATCCAGCTCAGCGAACTAATGTCCTACTCACTGTTCACATCAGCTCAGCGAACTAATATCCTACTCACTGTTGACATCCAATTTAGCGAACCAATGTCATACTCACTGTTCACATCCAGCACAGCGAACTAATATCCTACTCACTGTTCACATCCAACTAATCGAACTAATGTCCTACTAACTGTTCACATCCAGCTCAGCGAACTAATGTCCTACTCACTGTTCACATCCAGATCAGCGAACTAATGTCCTACTCACTGTTCACATCCAGCTCAGCGAACTAATGTCCTACTCACTGTTCACATCCAACTAATCGAACTAATGTCCTACTAACTGTTCACATCCAGCTCAGCGAACTAATGTCCTACTCACTGTTCACATCCAGCTCAGCGAACTAATGTCCTACTCACTGTTCACATCCAACTAATCGAACTAATGCCCTACTCACTGTTCACATCCAGCTCAGCGAACTAATGTCCTACTCACTGTTCACATCCAACTAATCGAACTAATGTCCTACCCACTGTTCACACCCAACTTAGCGAAATAATGCCCTACTCATTGTTCACATCATCTCAGCGAACTAATGTCCTACTCACTGTTCACATCCAACTAATCGAACTAATGTCCTACTCACTGTTCACATCCAGCTCAGCGAACTAATGCCCTACTCACTGTTCACATCCAGCTCAGCGAACTAATGTCCTACTCACTGTTCACATCCAGCTCAGCGAACTAATGCCCTACTCACTGTTCATATCCAGCTCAGCGAACTAATGTTCTACTCACGGTTCACATCCAACTAATCGAACTAATGTCCTACTCACTGTTCACATCCAGCTCAGCGAACTAATGTCCTACTCACTGTTCACATCAAACTAATCGAACTAATGTCCTACTCACTGTTCACATCCAGCTCAGCGAACTAATGTCCTACTCACTGTTCACATCCAGCTCAGCGAACTAATGTCCTACTTACTGTTCACATCCAACTAATCGAACTAATATCCTACTCACTGTTGACTTCCAATTTAGCGAACCAATGTCATACTCACTGTTCACACTGAACTTAGCGAACTAATGTCCTACTCGCTGTTCACATCCAACTAATCGAACTAATGTCCTACTCACTGTTCACACCCAACCTAGCCAACTAATGCCCTACTCATTGTTCACATCCAAATAATCGAACTAATGTCTTACTCACTGTTCACACCCAAATAATCGAACTAATGTCCTACCCACTGTTCACACTCACATAATAGAACTAATGTCCTACTCACTATTCTAGCCCAACTTAACGAACTAACGTCCTACTCACTGTTCACATCCAACGTAGCCAACTAATGTCCTACCCAGTGTTCACACTCACATAATAGAACTAATGTCCTACTCACTATTCTAGCCCAACTTAACGAACTAACGTCCTACTCACTGTTCACACTCAACTTAGCCAACCAATGTCCTACTCACTGTTCACACTCAACTTAGCCAACCAATGTCCTACTCACAATTCACACCCAAATTAGCCAACTAATGTCCTACTTACTGGTCACACCCAACGTAGCCAACTAATGCCCTACTCACTGTTCACACCCAAAAAATCGAACTAATGTCCTACTCATTGTTCGCACCCAACTTAGCGAACCAATGTCCTACTCACTGTTTACACCCAACGTAGTCAACTAATGCCCTACACACTGTTCACACCCAAGTAATCGAACTAATGTCCTACTCACAGTTCACACCCAACTTAACGAACCAATGTCCTACTCACAGTTCACACTCAACTTAGCGAACCAATGTCCTACTCACAGTTCACACTCAACTTAGCGAACCAATGTCCTACTCACAGTTCACACTCAACTTAGCTAACCAATGTCCTACTCACAGTTCACACTCAACTTAGCGAACTAATGTCCTACTCACAGTTCATACTCAACTTAGCGAACTAATGTCCTACTCACAGTTCATACTCAACTTAGCGAACTAATGTCCGACTCACAGTTCACACTCAGCTTAGGGAACGAAATCTTCATTTGTATGTCTGTTTGACTGAAAACCGTGGGCTGGGTTGGAAGTGCGGTCTCTATTTCTCCAGCCAGTAAGCTAACTACCAATCTTAGTTGTTTCAGTTGTCCTTAGTTTTAATGTCACTTTTCCTTGCTAACTACCAATCTTAGTTGTTTCAGTTGTCCTTAGTTTTAATGTCACTTTTCCTTGCTAACTACCAATCTTAGTTGTTTCAGTTGTCCTTAGTTTTAATGTCACTTTTCCTTGCTAACTACCAATCTTAGTTGTTTCAGTTGTCCTTAGTTTTAATGTCACTTTTCCTTGCTAACTACCAATCTTAGTTGTTTCAGTTGTCCTTAGTTTTAATGTCACTTTTCCTTGCTAACTACCAATCTTAGTTGTTTCAGTTGTCCTTAGTTTTAATGTCACTTTTCCTTGCTAACTACCAGTCTTAGTTGTTTCAGTTGTCCTTTGTTTTAATGTCACTTTTCCTTGCTAACTACCAATCTTAGTTGTTTCAGTTGTCCTTAGTTTTAATGTCACTTTTCCTTGCTAACTACCAATCTTAGTTGTTTCAGTTGTCCTTAGTTTTAATGTCACTTTTCCTTGCTAACTACCAGTCTTAGTTGTTTCAGTTGTCCTTTGTTTTAATGTCACTTTTCCTTGCTAACTACCAATCTTAGTTGTTTCAGTTGTCCTTAGTTTTAATGTCACTTTTCCTTGCTAACTACCAATCTTAGTTGTTTCAGTTGTCCTTAGTTTTAATGTCACTTTTCCTTGCTAACTACCAATCTTAGTTGTTTCAGTTGTCCTTAGTTTTAATGTCACTTTTCCTTGCTAATTACCAATCTTAGTTGTTTCAGTTGTCCTTAGTTTTAATGTCACTTTTCCTTGCTAACTACCAATCTTAGTTGTTTCAGTTGTCCTTAGTTTTAATGTCACTTTTCCTTGCTAACTACCAATCTTAGTTGTTTCAGTTGTCCTTAGTTTTAATGTCACTTTTCCTTGCCAATATTTTATTTGACATCAGGAAAGCTGTACAATAATAATCGACATGAACAAAACGTCAAACCTATAAATCTATTTCTCAAGCTAGACGGTAAAAAGCCTAACTTATACATTTATTACTGAAGCTAGATTGATATCGCTTATCATGCCTGTCAATCTTCATAATTATTATAAATGGAAAATTAGATAACTCATTTTTCATACAGAATTACGGAAATTTTTTTTTGTTTGTTGGGGGGGGGGGGGTGGAGAGAGAATTTGGTGGTGGTTGTTGTGGGGGATAATGCTGCATTGCACGTCCTGTTTTCACATTCGATATTAATTCCACATAAAAAAAATTTAAAATCAATGAGATTCCTACGGTTTAATGAAACATTTAACCAGCGTTGGAAAACTGCTTCAAAGACAATTATTGGTGGTATGGAGTTTGAGTACCGTCTTAAGGCATCCCTCTGTATGATCAGAAAGGAGACAGCAGGATGTATGGACGTATAATAATGATGCTTTTGTCTAGCCCTGTCCAAAGAGACTCCCGCGGGAGCTTTGGCGAACTCCACTTACTGTCCTTGCACCCTCGACTTACTGTCCTTGCACCCTCGACTTACTGTCTATGCACCCTCGACTTACTGTCCTTACACCCTCGACTTACTGTCCTTGCACCCTCGACTTACTGTCCTTACACCCTCGACTTACTGTCCTTGCACCCTCGACTTACTGTCCTTGCACCCTCGACTTACTGTCCTTACACCCTCGACTTACTGTCCTTGCACCCTCGACTTACTGTCCTTGCACCCTCGACTTACTGTCCTTGCACCCTCGACTTACCGTCCTTGCACCCTCGACTTACTGTCCTTGCACCCTCGACTTACTGTCCTTGCACCCTCGACTTACTGTCCTTGCACCCTCGACTTACTGTCCTTACACCCTCGACTTACTGTCCTTGCACCCTCGACTTACTGTCCTTACACCCTCCACTTACTGTCCTTACACCCTCCACTTACTGTCCTTACACCCTCGACTTACTGTCCTTGCACCCTCGACTTACTGTCCTTACACCCTCCACTTACTGTCCTTGCACCCTCGACTTACTGTCCTTGCACCCTCGACTTACTGTCCTTGCACCCTCGACTTACTGTCCTTACACCCTCGACTTACTGTCCTTGCACCCTCGACTTACTGTCCTTACACCCTCGACTTACTGTCCTTGCACCCTCGACTTACCGTCCTTACACCCTCGACTTACTGTCCTTGCACCCACGACTTACTGTCCTTGCACCCTCGACTTACTGTCCTTACACCCTCGACTTACTGTCCTTGCACCCTCGACTTACTGTCCTTACACCCTCGACTTACTGTCCTTACACCCTCGACTTACTGTCCTTACACCCTCGACTTACTGTCCTTGCACCCTCGACTTACTGTCCTTACACCCTCGACTTACTGTCCTTGCACCCTCGACTTACCGTCCTTGCACCCTCGACTTACTGTCCTTGCACCCTCGACTTACTGTCCTTGCACCCTCGACTTACTGTCCTTGCGCCCTCGACTTACTGTCCTTGCGCCCTCGACTTACTTTTCCTTGCACCCTCGACTTACTGTCCTTGCACCCTCGACTTACTGTCCTGGCGACCTCGACTTACTATCCTTGCACCCTCGACTTACTGTCCTTGCACCCTCGACTTACTGTCCTTACACCCTCGACTTACCGTCCTTGCACCCTCGACTTACTGTCCTTGCACCCTCGACTTACTGTCTATGCACCCTCGACTTACTGTCCTTGCGCCCTCGACTTACTGTCCTTGCGCCCTCGACTTACTTTTCCTTGCACCCTCGACTTACTGTCCTTGCGCCCTCGACTTACTGTCCTTGCACCCTCGACTTACTGTCCTGGCGACCTCGACTTACTATCCTTGCACCCTCGACTTACTGTCCTTGCACCCTCGACTTACTGTCCTTACACCCTCGACTTACTGTCCTTGCGCCCTCGACTTACTGTCCTTGCGCCCTCGACTTACTTTTCCTTGCACCCTCGACTCACTGTCCTTGCACCCTCGACTTACTGTCCTTACACCCTCGACTTACTGTCCTTGCACCCTCGACTTACTGTCCTTACACCCTCGACTTACTGTCCTTACACCCTCGACTTACTGTCCTTACACCCTCGACTTACTGTCCTTGCACCCTCGACTTACTGTCCTTACACCCTCGACTTACTGTCCTTGCGCCCTCGACTTACTGTCCTTGCGCCCTCGACTTACTTTTCCTTGCACCCTCGACTCACTGTCCTTGCACCCTCGACTTACTGTCCTTGCACCCTCGACTTACTGTCCTGGCGACCTCGACTTACTGTCCTTGCACCCTCGACTTACTATCCTGACAAACTCTATGTACTATCCTGGCGAACTCTATTTACTATCCTGGCGAACTCTATGTACTATCCTGGCGAACTCTATGTACTATCCTGGCGAACTCTATTTACTGTCCTGGCGAACTCTATGTACTATCATGGTGAACTCTATGTACTATCCTGGCGAACTCTATGTACTATCCTGGTGAACTTTGTGTACTATCCTGGCGAACTCTATTTACTATCCTGGCGAACTCTATTTACTATCCTCGTGAACTCTATTTACTATCCTAGCGAACTCCATTTACTATCCTAGCGAACTCTATTTACTATCCTAGCGAACTCTATTTACTATCCTAGCGAACTCTATTTACTATCCTAGCGAACTCTATTTACTATCCTAGCGAACTCTATTTACTATCCTAGCGAACTCTATTTACTATCCTAGCGAACTCTATTTACGTGGCGCCTTCGAATTACCTTCCTGTCGCCCACGACCTACCTTCCTGTCGCTAAATTTTACCCAGCCAACTTTAACGTTAATTGGATTTTCAAAATTGATCTGCTAGTAAAAACGCAATAAAAAGCAGAATAGCTCAGGCCAAAATAGAATTTCAGAAAATTAAAAATATCTTATGCAACAATTCTATGTCAATAAAAATAATAAAAAGAGTTCATCAGTGCTATATAGAACCAATTCTGACCTATGGAAGCGAATCATGGACAGTAGACAAACAAATGAAAAGACGATTAGAGGCCACAGAGATGGGATTTCTCAGAAGATTGTTGAAAGTTCCCTGGACAGCTAAAAAAACCAATGAGGAAGTTCTCAAAGAGGCCAACACAAAAAGGGGGTTATTAAAAAACATCAGAAAGAAACAATCAACATTTTTCGGGCACATCATGAGAAGAATAAAGTTGGAATACTTGGTTACAACTGGAAAAATAAAAGGAAAGAGTGATCGCGGGCGACAAAGAGAGAAAATACTGGATAGCTCGGTGTCATGGCATGGAAAACAGTCAACAACAGAACTGATACGATGCACTGTAGATAGAAGATTGTGGAGGGACATGATCACCTACGCCGACCGGTATGGTACATGATGAGTAAAAACGCTATATTTTTTACTATTAAGTTTCCATTTCCTAATTTTAATTACCGTAATGTTACTATTAATGTTACTCCTATTATTGTTGTTATATATTGTTATTTTTATTATTATTGCTATTAATACAATTATTTTCATTATAACAGCAATGAAAACACAACAATGAAGATTAAAGACAATTTAAACAATATTAAAACAGCTAAATTAATTTAAATATCTGGGAGAAATATTAACATGAGATGGTAGATGTACAACTGAGGTGGATGGTAGATGTACAACAGAGGTGAGATGGTAGATGTACAACAGAGGTGAGATGGTAGGTGTACAACAGAGGTGAGATGGTAGATGTACAACAGAGGTGAGATGATAGATGTACAACAGAGGTGAGATGATAGATGTACAACAGAGGTGAGATGGTAGATGTACAACAGAGGTGAGGTGGTAGATGTACAACAGAGGTGAGATGGTAGATGTGCAACAGTGGTGAGATGGTAGATGTACAACAGAGGTGAGATGGTAGATGTACAACAGAGGTGAGATGGTAGATGTACAACAGAGGTGAGATGGTAGATGTACAACAGAGGTGAGATGGTAGATGTACAACAGAGGTGAGATGGTAGATGTACAACAGAGGTGAGATGGTAGATGTACAACAGAGGTGAGATGGTAGATGTACAACAGAGGTGAGATGATAGATGTACAACAGAGGTGAGATGATAGATGTACAACAGAGGTGAGATGGTAGATGTACAACAGAGGTGAGATGGTAGATGTACAACAGAGGTGAGATGCAGAATGGCTCAGGCAAAAGATCGAAAGTTGTTGAGAAATATTTTCACTTACACCAGCCTGCATTGTACTTGATGATGGTGATGATTATCGTAATAGTAACTTGGCGCTCACGTCTCAACGACCGACAATTATATGCACTCCTATATTAACACGCTGGACATTGCTGTTCTATATATATATTATTGTTACACTGATTTGTTATTTCCTCATATCAATATTATTCATCATGAATGATTGCTCAATCTGTTTATTGTAGCACAATGAAGTGGATTGTTAAACCTGTGACAGAGAACTGGGCGCTGGTTATATAGTCATACTGTACGAGAATCAGACATTTGTTTATGTACTGTCTGACCGATCATTAATTCTTCTAGGATTTCCTATTGAGCTTTTCCCATCAACAATTACTTTGGTCATTATAGTGACAAAGCCAAGAATAGACTAGCAGACTGGCATATTAGTATTCATGAGACCACTGGTGGGCCGGCTTAAGACCAGGCTAGAGCCCACAGTCCAAGTCTCAGCGACCAGACGTCGCAATTTAAAGAGTCCATGATTATCTAGGCACTCGGGAAATTAGAGGTCTCACTGAAGCAGATCAAAGATTGAGGCGGGGTAAGTGGTTAAGTCTATGACAATAGGTAACAAAGTTATGTTTGTAGCTGCTTTTGATAGTTGTGTAATGTAAATAGACATGTATTGTATATAGGACAACAGACAAGATAATGACTGGAGGCTATAGAAATGTGGTTTTACAGTAGAATGTTTAGAATACCTTGGACAGCCAAGAAGAGTAATGAAAACGTTCTGAAATAGGCCAAAGCAAAATGAGAGCTATAGGAGGACAAAATTATAATTTGTTGGCCATGTAATGAGAAGGGAACAGCTGGAAAATATTGTGACAACTCGGAAAATTGAGAGACGAAGAGATAGGGGGAAGCAAAGAGATACGATACCAGACAGCTTACGAGAATGGCTTGACAGTAGGTCGACAACAGAAATGATAAATAACTGTCGTGATCGAAAGTTGTGGAAAGACATGATCACCTATGCCAGCAGGCATGGTACTTGATGATGATGATGGTGATGATGATGATGACTGTAAACAAACATATCATACGATTTCAAAATTGACTATATATGATAGTTTGAAAGAGGGAGGTCAAGGGTCACAAATACATCTGGTTCATTCTGCGGTTGAAAGTGTCTATCAAATATTGGATGATTGAGCCACGAGAGAAGCTGTTCAGCAGAACAACATCCAGCATAAAGCACTAATATTTGACCAAACTACTGATTTAACATGATCGCTTGCTACTAATTGTCTGCCATGACGCCAACAACCATACATACAAATATATATGTATATGTTGTAACATCACTGCGCATCAACACGGAGCCGACTGGGCATCAATTGGCGCCGATAGGACATGTCGCCGACTTGACGAAACTCTTGACAATGAGGGAGTAACCCTGATCTTGAACAGCCAGCAAGAGTTAGAATTGACGCCACTGAATCTAAATAATCGCTGGTTTATTTTCAGAACTTTGCTGTCTCAAGACTGTGACTTTATTGATTTCCGTAACGATATCAAACATAATAGCCTTGATGACTTTACAGACACATTTGTGTGTATCAATGAACGATACGAGAATCAAGTATGGTTGTGTACCAGTGACTACTGTACGTGGACTGATAACTAGCATCACACCTAGTCCCCTTTACTCCACTCGCCACAAAAACAAATCAATTACATCCCACCCACCACACACTTACATTTCATAAACCCACACAATTACATCCCACCCACCACACACTTACATTCCATAAACCCACACAATTACATCCCACAACACACATAATTACATCCCACCCACCACACACTTACATTCCATAAACCCACACAATTACATCACATCCATCCACACAATTACACCCGATCAACCCGCACAATTACATCACACAAACACACAATTACACCCCTTTCACTCACAATTACATTCCATCCATCACGCAATTACATTCCAAGCACGCAATTATTTCCCATCCACCCAAACAGTTTCATCCCATGCATCCACACAATTGCATCCATATCACACATAATTACATCCTACCCGCATTAATGACATCTCGTCCATCCACACAATTGCATCCATATCACACATAATTACATCCTACCCGCATTAATGACATCTCGTCCATCCACACAATTGCATCCATATCACACATAATTACATCCTACCCGCATTAATTACATCTCATCCATCCAGACAGTTATACACGATCAACCCAAACAATTACATCCCACACGCACGCACAATTAAATCCCTTTCACTTACAATTACACTCCATCCACTCACACAATTACATTCCACCCGCACAATTATATCAAATTCACCCACAAAATTACATCCCATCCACCCACACAATCACATGTATTCACACAATTACACATCATCAACCCACACAATTAAACCCAACCCATACAATTACATCCTATCCACCTACACAATTACATCCCATCCACCTACACAAATACATCCTATCCACCTACACAATTACATCCTATCCACCTACACAATTACATCCTATCCACCTACACAATTACATCCTATCCACCTACACAAATACATCCTATCCACCTACACAAATACATCCCATCCACCTACACAAATACATCCTATCCACCTACACAATTACATCCCATCCACCTACACAAATACATCCCATCCACCTACACAATTACATCCCATCCACCTACACAAATACATCCCATCCACCTACACAAATACATCCCATCCACCTACACAAATACATCCCATCCACCTACACAATTACATCCCATCCACCTACACAAATACATCCCATCCACCTACACAATTACATCCCATCCACCTACACAAATACATCCTATCCACCTACACAATTACATCCCAAGTCAAATCGCAACCCCAGCTTCAGTTGTTTCCTCTTCATCTTCTTCAGTTAGTTCTTCACTTTCCCTTTAACGTCATTAACACAGAAAATGAAGAAACAGCCTTCGAGCACAATTCGAGAAAAGACAAAGAAAACATTTGATGACAGTAAAAGACGTCATTATAGGACTAATGCCATTTATGAAGGTAAAATATTGATAGCATTAACTTGAGCTGGACTATGAGATCAATCATTTATCGTTAAGAGAAGAGATGGTGTCAAATGTCGCGGTTAACTGCAACCTTTCGTGCTGTATTCATAACATGACGGCATTTGTTCACATTGAGTGTTTTTCCTTTTCATCTAACCGAGTTCTCATTTGTTTGTATATTCTTTTTTATACTTCTTTCACACTTCTATGTTTCGTTCAGTTAATCTATCCTTTATTTTTCTGTATTCATTTACTAATTTTTTTCCCATTTTTTTTCTCTTTTTCTTTCTTCTTTTTTTTAAAAAAGAGTTTATCCCACTTCTTCATCTCAGTATTTCCTCTCTCACACACTCTCTCATACACTCTCTCACACACTCTCACACTCTCTCACACACTCTCTCACACACTCTCTCTCACTCTCTCACACACTCTCTCACACACTCTCTCACACACTCTCACACTCTCTCACACTCTCTCACACACTCTCTCACACACTCTCTCTCACACTCTCTCACACTCTCTCACACACTCTCTCATACACTCTCACACTCTCTCACACACTCTCTCACACACTCTCTCACACACTCTCTCTCACTCTCTCACACACTCTCTCACACACTCTCTCACACACTCTCACACTCTCTCACACTCTCTCACACACTCTCTCACACACTCTCTCACACACTCTCTCACACTCTCTCACACACTCTCTCATACACTCTCTCACACTCTCTCACACACTCTCTCACACACTCTCTCACACTCTCTCTCTCACACTCTCACACTATCTCACACACTCTCTCACACACTCCCTCACACACTCTCACACACTCTCTCACACACTCTCTCTCACACTCTCTCACACACTCTCTCATACACTCTCTCACACACTCCCTCACACACTCTCACACACTCTCTCACACACTCTCTCACACACTCTCTCACACACTCTCTCACACACTCTCTCTCACACTCTCTCTCACACTCTCTCACACACTCTCTCACACACTCTCTCACACACTCTCTCTCACACTCTCTCTCACACACTCTCTCTCACACACACTCTCTCACACTCTCTCTCACACATTGTCTCACACAATCTCTCTCACACTCTCTCACACACTCTCTCACACACTCTCTCACACACTCTCACACACTCTCTCACACACTCTCTCTCACACTCTCTCACACTCTCTCACACACTCTCTCATACACTCTCTCACACACTCCCTCACACACTCTCTCACACTCTCTCACACTCTCTCACACACTCTCTCACACACTCTCTCACACACTCTCTCTCACACTCTCTCTCACACTCTCTCACACACTCTCTCTCACACTCTCTCACACACTCTCTCACACTCTCTCGCACACACTCTCTCACACTCTCTCTCACACACTCTCTCACACACTCTCTCACACACTCTCTCACACACTCTCTCACACTCTCTCTCACACACTCTCACACACTCTCACGCACTCTCTTACACTCTCTCTCACACTCTCTCACACACTCTCTCTCACACACCCTCTCTCACACACTCTCTCTCACACACTCCATCTCACACACTCTCTCTCACACACTATCTTTTACACATTCTCTCTCACACTCTCTCTCACACACTCTCTCACACACTCTCTCTCACACACACTCTCTCACACACTCTCTCACACACTCTCTCACACACTCTCTCACACACTCTCACACACTCTCTCATACACTCTCTCACACACTCTCTCACACACTCTCTCACACACTCTCTCACACACTCTTTCACACACTCTCACTCACTCTCTCACACACTCTCTCACACACTCTCTCACACACTCTCTCATACACTCTCTCACACACTCTCTCACACACTCTCTCACACACTCTCTCATACACTCTCTCACACACACTCTCACACACTCTCTCACACACTCTCTCACACACTCTCTCACACACTCTCTCACACACTCTCTCACACACTTTCTCACACACTCTCTCACACACACTCTCTCACACACTCTCTCACACACTCTCTCACACACTCTCTCACACACTCTCTCACACACTCTCTCACACACTCTCTCATACACTCTCTCACTATCTCTATCACTTTCTCTCTCTCTCTCTCTCATCATATTCCACTTCACTGTGTTGTTGTCTTCACTTGAATTCTTCTATCTTACATATTTTTTATTTGCCATCAATTATTCATCTATCACACCACAATCTTTTCTTGATGGTTTATTCTTACTTTTCTCTCTAGATCTCTCTTCACGCTTACATCATTCGCCTGTACTTATTTGCTTTCCTCTTGTACACATTTTCCAAGTTTTTATTTTCATTCTCTTTTTAATATCCTGCAGAATTTCTCTGTTGATTCCATTCTCTTTGCGTATTCTTTCCTTCCTTCCCCCCCCCCCCTCTATCTATCTCGCTCTGTCTTTTGCATTAAATTATGTGCCCCCCCCCCCCAGTTTTTGCAATTTTTGCAATTTTTGCTTCATCAGCTCCATTTCCGTTTTTTTCTTTGTCCTTACTTGTTTCTTTCTCTTTTTTTTTCCAAAGTCCATTTTCTTATAATTTCACATTTTCTTGTAAGTCCATCTTATCTACTCATTCAATTTCCACGTTTTGTGAACTGCTACTTCATCCGTTGCCTATTAAAAGCAGGGACTACAAAAATAAACTGATTAATCTTCATAGCTTGTTTGTTAGATTTACTACAATCATTCGTTCTTCATTATCGTGCAGTGTTGCAATCTGTTGCTTCCTTCTTAGAGCTTGTCATGTTTTGTTCATTTCATTTCTATTTGACTTCCTTTTGTTTTAATTCTGGGAAAATGGCCGACTGACCTTCATTGTGTAACCCAGATTCTGGAATCTCGTGTCAAGATGCCGTGAAGCATCTACAAGCAGGATCAACTGAGTGACTTAAGACAGCAGCGCGTGAGCTGGCCAGCTTCTTAAGGAAACCAAAATTGCAACATAAATCGCGATCAGAAACGTTAGCGATGCTACCTGGTGGAGGTTTTTAGCAGAAAACCAAACTGAAATAATTGCGTTTGGCTGCCGATGAAAACAGTTAAATGTCAGTAAACATATTTGGTGCAAAATTATTGTCAATGACATTGTTGTTGGCAGTAGTTACTAGGGAATATTGAGAATATCTCTGGGCATTTATTTAACAAGATAAGTGACAGACAATATGGTCATCATTTTCGGGAGGACGTGAACTTCCGGTATATGGTAGATAGGCGACAGGAATCATTGAAGTCTATGCATGAAAAGTGTTCCTTGTTGCAGTTTCCTCATATTCCAAGTCCGGCTTGCTGCAGGAGCTACTGAGTTAAGTGCTCTGTGCACACCGTGAGCTGTGTGTCTCATCCGTTTTGAGCATATTTCGATATTCCAATTGTTTACGATGAATTATGATATCGTATGACAGGGAACAGTTGGCTGTGTTCACTTTCTATGCGGTTTCGCCTTATGTCTTTTGGCGTGTGCTGAGACTGCTACGATGGGGACTACAGTTACCTTTCTTTGTTTGGGAGATGAGTTAGTAATTCGGATGATTTCACTGGCACGGGCGGTTGTGCGATTATGGATTTTAATTCGTTTGCAGTGATATCGAGGCCTTCCATAACCAATAACCAATAACCAATATTGTCAATATGATGAGGTATTAAGACACAGATGTAACTTATCTGAAAAACAAGGAAGATTTCATTGTTCTTCATTGAGGAACATCTTCATCATCATCATCATCATCATCATGTACCTTACCGTTTGGCGAAGGCGATCATGTCCATCCACAATCTTCTATCTACAGTGTATCGTATAAATTCTGTTGTTGACTGTTTTCAATGCCATGACACCAAGCTATCCAGTATTTTCTCTCTTTGTCGTCCGTGATATCTCTTTCCTTTTATTTTGCCAGTTGTAACCAAGTATTTCAACTTTCCTCTTCTCATGATGTGCCCGAAAAATGTTGATTTTATTCTTTCTGATGTTTCTTAGGAGCTCCCTTTTTGTGTTGACCTCTTTGAGAATTTCCTCAATGGTCTTTTTAGCTGTCCAAGGAACCTTCAACATTCTTCTGAGAAATCCCATCTCTGTGACCTCTAATCGTCTTTTCATTTGTTTGTCTACTGTCCATGATTCGCTTCCATAGGTCAGAATTGGTTCTATATAGCACTGATGAACTCTCTTTCTCACTTCTATTGACATAGATTTGTTGCATAAGATATTTTTCATTTTCTGAAATGCTATTTTGGCCTGAGCTATTCTGTTTTTATTTCTGTGGTGCATCTTCCTTCTGATGTTATTATTGTGCCCAAGTATTTGAACCGTCGCACTTGTTTCAGATTTGTCTTATTTATTGATATACTGCATGATGGTGATGATTGTTTCTTCAATATGACCATTACCTATGTTTCCTTACTCTCCAGACGGAGACCATTCTTGTTGCTTTCTTTTACTGGTATGTCTATGGGCGACATTAACGTTCTCTGTCAACAAATAACATTCACGAAGACGACAATAGGATAAATTATATGCCAAAAAATAATGTGGAGAAAAAAAACAGAAGTCATTCATAGAAATGAAAGTCTAACTTTGAAGAGATTCATTATTGGACCAGCCAGCGTGGGGATTTGAGGTAACGAGATCCTAATAATGTGGGCCTTATTGACAGAATGTTTTAAAAATGGTTGTTAATAGTGAGACGATATAGAGACTGGAGGAAGTTCTTATTTTGTGGATGACATGGGAGCTAACCATCTTCATGACCCGACGTTATACAGGGGACGAAATGTAATGGCTAGCGTTCAAATACACTAGAGAGCGAGTGATGTTTAGACGTTATCATGTGTCATGTAAGGGGACTAGTTGGTCTCGAGACAGAGAGTTTGAGCGTTCAAATACACTAGAGAGCGAGTGATGTTTAGACGTTATCATGTGTCATGTAAGGGGACTAGTTGGTCTCGAGGCAAAATACCGGCCTCGAGACAGAGAGTTTGAGCGTTCAAATACACTAGAGAGCGAGTGATGTTTAGACGTTATCATGTGTCATGTAAGGGGACTAGTTGGTCTCGAGGCAAAATACCGGCCTCGAGACAGAGAGTTTGAGCGTTCAAATACACTAGAGAGCGAGTGATGTTTAGACGCTATCATGTGTCATGTAAGGGGACTAGTTGGTCTCGAGGCAAGATGCCGGCCTCGAGACAGAGAGTTTGAGCGTTCAAATACACTAGAGAGCGAGTGATGTTTAGACGCTATCATGTGTCATGTAAGGGGACTAGTTGGTCTCGAGGCAAGATGCCGGCCTCGAGACAGAGAGTTTGAGGGTTCAAATTCTGACTGCACCTACTTGGGATTTGTTATTTATGATATCTCTTTACGGCAACCACCCCTGGTGTCAGCAACGTGTCCAGGCTAGAAACGTCAATTACACATGGACGGAAAAAAATATAAGTATCTCCAAAGACGGAGTTATCTGCCTGTGTGGCGAGGGACCCCTGTACACACGGCTGCCATGGAAAAATGGATTAACATGCAAAATTCAGTTCCTAGTCTCTAGTGACTTCGTCAGAAGTAAAAGCTGGTGAACGAAACAAAAAGTCGTGTAAGACTAATGATATTAAAGAAGTCTATCAACTTCATAAGGAGGAGAGAAAGGGTTGAGCTGTGGGTAGTTAGTGAACTGGCCTTCTCAGATGTTTGGATTCGATTACTAGTGACGCTATCCCCTAAACTTAAAATACTTAAATGGGTACCAGATAATTTTTGGCTGACTGAAGAGTTGTTAGTAGATCAGTATTGTGTCTTCTCCTGACTTCTGAATATAGAATTTGTGATCAGGGGCGATAGTCTTATCAAAGTGCAAAGAGAAAAGATGGAATCTTTATTTGAAGTGTTATCCTTTTGACTTCATCTCTGGTGTCACATCCATAGCAATGTAATCTCTCCCAAGTAAACACGCATAACAAAACAAATATATTATGTGTGGCCTACCTATTTCTGTTAGATCTGGGTTGCATTCAACTCACGTTTGTGATTGTTCTATAAATCATAAATTGTGTGATTGTATTATAATTCATAAATTGTGTGATTGTTCTATAAATCATAAATTGTGTGATTGTTTTATAATTCATAAATTGTGTGATTGTTCTATAAATCATAAATTGCGTGATTGTTCTATACATCATAAATTGTGTATTGTACTGCACATCATAAATTGTATGATTGTTCTATAAATTATAAGTTGTTTGTTGTACTATAAATCATTAATTGTATGACTGTTCTATAAATTATAAATTATTTGATTGTACTATAAATCACAAATTGCGTATTTTTACTATGAGAAACGTCGAATACTCCCACGATGTTTTGACATCTAGTAACGGTTAACTGACAAGGCGCACAGGACATGCAACAAACCAGAGCCATAGGGAGATCTGAATGCCAGGTGAGAATGAAAGTGAAACAATGTGCTTTCAGCTGCCAGGTCAGAATGAAAGAGAAACAATCTGCTTTCAGCTGCCAGGTCAGAATGAAAGAGAAACAATCTGCTTTCAGCTGCCAGGTCAGAATGAAAGAGAAACAATCTGCTTTCAGCAGTAGCAGCTCTATTCTCAAAATTCTAGAAATCACAAAGACAGCCGATACTATTTAATCACAGAAATCACAAAGTTAGCCGATATTACATAATCCTAGAAACCACAAAGCCCGCCAATATTACTTAATCCCAGAAATCACAAAGACAGCCGCTATAACTGAATCCCAGAAATCACAAAGACAGCCGATATTACTTAATCCCAGAAATCACAAAGACAGCCGATACTACTGAATCCCAGAAATCACCAAGACAGCCGATACTACTTAATCCCAGAAATCACCAAGACAGCCGACACTACTGAATCCCAGAAATCACAAGGACAGCCGATACTACTGAATCCCAGAAATCACCAAGACAGCCGATACTACTTAATCCCAGAAATCACCAAGACAGCCGATACTACTGAATCCCAGAAATCACAAAGACAGCCGACACTACTTAATCCCAGAAATCACCAAGACAGCCGATACTACTTAATCCCAGAAATCTCAAAGACAGCCGATACTACTGAATCCCATAAATCACCAAGACAGCCGATACTACTTAATCCCAGAAATCACCAAGACAGCCGACACTACTGAATCCCAGAAATCACCAAGACAGCCGATATTACTGAATCCCAGAAATCACCAAGACAGCCGATACTACTTAATCCCAGAAATCACCAAGACAGCCGATACTACTTAATCCCAGAAATCACCAAGACAGCCGATACTACTGAATCCCAGAAATCACCAAGACAGCCGATATTACTGAATCCCAGAAATCACAAAGACAGCCGATACTACTTAATCCCAGAAATCACAAAGACAGCCGATATTACTGAATCCCAGAAATCACCAAGACAGCCGATATTACTTAATCCCAGAAATCACAAAGACAGCCGATATTACTTAATCCCAGAAATCACCAAGACAGCCGATATTACTGAATCCCAGAAATCACCAAGACAGCCGATATTACTGAATCCCAGAAATCACCAAGACAGCCGATATTACTGAATCCCAGAAATCACCAAGACAGCCGATACTACTTAATCCCAGAAATCACCAAGACAGCCGATATTACTGAATCCCAGAAATCACAAAGACAGCCGATATTACTTAATCCCAGAAATCACCAAGACAGCCGATATTACTTAATCCCAGAAATCACCAAGACAGCCGATATTACTGAATCCCAGAAATCACCAAGACAGCCGATATTACTGAATCCCAGAAATCACAAAGACAGCCGATATTACTTAATCCCAGAAATCACCAAGACAGCCGATATTACTGAATCCCAGAAATCACCAAGACAGCCGATATTACTGAATCCCAGAAATCACCAAGACAGCCGATACTACTTAATCCCAGAAATCACCAAGACAGCCGATATTACTGAATCCCAGAAATCACAAAGACAGCCGATATTACTTAATCCCAGAAATCACCAAGACAGCCGATATTACTTAATCCCAGAAATCACCAAGACAGCCGATATTACTGAATCCCAGAAATCACCAAGACAGCCGATATTACTGAATCCCAGAAATCACAAAGACAGCCGATATTACTTAATCCCAGAAATCACCAAGACAGCCGATATTACTGAATCCCAGAAATCACCAAGACAGCCGATATTACTGAATCCCAGAAATCACCAAGACAGCCGATATTACTGAATCCCAGAAATCACCAAGACAGCCGATATTACTGAATCCCAGAAATCACCAAGACAGCCGATACTACTTAATCCCAGAAATCACCAAGACAGCCGATATTACTGAATCCCAGAAATCACAAAGACAGCCGATATTACTTAATCCCAGAAATCACAAAGACAGCCGATATTACTTAATCCCAGAAATCACCAAGACAGCCGATATTACTGAATCCCAGAAATCACCAAGACAGCCGATATTACTGAATCCTAGAAATCACAAAGACAGCCGATATTACTTAATCCCAGAAATCACCAAGACAGCCGATATTACTTAATCCCAGAAATCACCAAGACAGCCGATAATACTGAATCCCAGAAATCACCAAGACAGCCAATACTACTGAATCCCAGAAATCACCAAGACAGCCGATATTACTTAATCCCAGAAATCACCAAGACAGCCGATATTACTTAATCCCAGAAATCACCAAGACAGCCGATATTACTGAGATTACAAACGCAACATTCGAGCAAGTCTACAAAGAGACACACACTTTGAACTACTCGTGATTGATAATTCATTGTATCTTTCGTTATAGTTTCCAGGAAATTAAATCATTGAGTGCCAAAAATAACACGTAGCCACATATTAGCAAGAGCCAATCATGCAGTGTGTTAGAAATTAAAATAAGGGATTGTATACACATTTATTCTTCTGCTTCAAAACGCCAAGTGAGACTGCAAACATTAGTGCCTTGGGAAGCAAAGTTAGGCGAACCAAAGAATCGTAGCATGCTTCTTCGGCATCTTCTCCAATACCTCTTTCAGTGTTCTTCTACTTCTTTCCATTATCATTTGCCTTTCAGCGCCGAGGAGGGATATAATTTGCAATCCTTTGATCTTCTTTTGGCCTGTGCTGCCGTTATATTTCCTAGTGTTCCTAATATTCAGTCAATTGATCTTTTTCGTGGTTGAACCTCTTTCTGGTGTTTTGGTAAAGTGTTTTGAAGGCTTGTTGTTTTATTTCTTGATTTTTTTTTTCTGTCTTAATACTTGGCCAAACCATGTTATCTGTTGTTTCTTTATGTACTCTATAATGGGTAATATTCTTAGCTTTTTCTCAGTTCTTCATTTCTGATCTTATCTCTCAGACTGTTTCCTGTCATTCGTCTAACACATTTCATCTCTGTAGAGGTTATTTTACTTTTTGTTCTTGCATCTAGGGTCCAGGTCTGGCATTGGTAGCACAACGTTGGGATGAAGATTGTATTGTAGAGTGTCCGTTTTACCTCCAGAGTTATTTCCTTGCTGGACAATAGTGGTGATAACTGTCCAATAATTTGACAAGCTTTTGTTGCATATTGAGTCTATCTCTGCTGTTTGTGAATTGTCGCTTGTCGCAAAACTTCCTAGGTATTTAAATTCTTGCACTTTTTTTACTTGTCTGCCGTCCACCGTTATGTTGATGTTCTGTTTCTCTTTTGCGATATTCTTGACTTCTGTCTTTGTTGATGTTGTTCTTTATGTTGTCTAAAGAGTCTGTGCTGTTTAGTCTATTTAAGTGTTCTTGTACGCCTTCCATTTTCCCAAGTATTAGTGCCTGATTGTCAGCAAATAGAAGCTTGTTGATCTCCTCTGTCTCCGATAGGCTGGCTAACTTGCATATGTAATCTTCGTGTGTAATAAACAGTAAAAGGGGAAGAGGGTGTTAGTACGCACCGCTGTCTTACACATGATCTAATTTCCAAGTTGTCTGTATAGCCTGCTGCTATTCTGACTGTAAATCTGCAATTGATGTAGAGGCTTTTAATTAGTTGGTTAGATGTTGGCTTACGCCGTATGTTATTAGTATCCACCATAGTTATTTAGTTAGTTAGTCAATGAAAGCTATATATACATGTTGTTTGTGTTCTCTCGTTAGATGTTGAGTGATGTAAAGCTTTGTTTTCGTTACCAACACTAGCTCAATTTAATTTTATATCAGGGTAGTGGACGGATTGTTATTGTGTGTGGGTAGTGGACGGATTGTTATTGTGTGTGGGTAGTGAACGGATTGTTATTGTGTGTGGGTAGTGGACGGATTGTTATTGTGTGTGGATAGTGGACCGATTGTTATTGTGTGTGGGTAGTGGACGGATTGTTATTGTGTGTGGGTAGTGGACGGATTGTTATTGTGTGTGGGTGGTGAACGGATTGTTATTGTGTGTGGGTAGTGGACGGATTGTTATTGTGTGTGGGTAGTGGACGGATTGTTATTGTGTGTGGGTAGTGGACGGATTGTTAGTGTGTGGGTAGTGGACGTATTGTTATTGTGTGTGGGTAGTGAACGGATTGTTATTGTGTGTGGGTAGTGAATGGATTATTATTGTATGTGGGTAGTGAACGTATTGATTTTGTGCGTGGGGAGTGAACGGATTGATATTGTGTGTGGGTAATGAACGGATTATTTGTGTGTGTGGGTAGAGAACGGATTGATATTGTGTGTGGGTAGTGAACGGATTGATATTGTGTGTGGGTAATGAACGGATTATTTGTGTGTGTGGGTAGAGAACGGATTGATATTGTGTGTGGGTAGTGAACGGATTGATATTGTGTGTGGGTAGTGAACGGATTGATATTGTGTGTGGGTAGTGAACGGATTGATATTGTGTGTGGGTAGTGAACGGATTGATATTGTGTGTGGGGAGTGAACGGATTGATATTGTGTGTGGGGAGTGAACGGATTGATATTGTGTGTGGGTGGTGAACGGATTGATATATTGTGTGGGTAGTGGACGGATTGATATTGTGTGTGGGTGGTGAACGGATTGATATATTGTGTGGGTAGTGAACGGATTGATATTGTGTGTGGGTGGTGAACGGATTGATATATTGTGTGGGTAGTGGACGGATTGATATTGTGTGTGGGTAGTGAACGGATTATTAATGTCTTTGGGTAGTGAACGGATTATTATTGTGTGTGGGTAGTGAACGGATTATTATTGTGTGTGGGTAGTGAACGGATTTATATTGTGTGTGGGTGGTGAACGTATTGTTATTGTGTGTGGGTGGTGAACGTATTGTTATTGTGTGTGGGTGGTGAACGTATTTTTATTGTGTGTGGGTGGTGAACGTATTGTTATTGTGTGTGGGTGGTGAACGTATTTTTATTGTGTGTGGGTGGTGAAAGTATTGTTATTGTGTGTGGGTGGTGAACGTATTGTTATTGTGTGTGGGTAGTGAACGGATTATTATTGTGTGTGGGTGGTGAAAGTATTGTTATTGTGTGTGGGTGGTGAAAGTATTGTTATTGTGTGTGGGTAGTGAACGGATTATTATTGTGTGTGGGTAGTGAACGGATTTATATTGTGTGTGGGTGGTGAACGTATTGTTATTGTGTGTGGGTGGTGAACGTATTGTTATTGTGTGTGGGTGGTGAACGTATTTTTATTGTGTGTGGGTGGTGAACGTATTGTTATTGTGTGTGGGTGGTGAACGCATTGATATTGTGTGTCTGTGAACGGATTGTTATTTGTGTGTGGGTGAACGGATTGTTATTGTGTGTGGGTGGTGAACGGATTTATATTGTGTGTGGGTAGTGAACGGATTTATATTGTGTGTGGGTAGTGAACGAATACACCACTTCTCCATTAATCAACTTCAAGTGCATCACTTCTCCAGTAATTAACCTTATGAACAACACTTCTCCATTAATCAACCTCAAATACACCACTTCTTCATTAATCATCTTTAAGTACATCACTTCTGTATTAATAAACTTCTTGTACACCACTTTTCCATTAATCATCTTTAAGTACATCACTTCTGTATTAATCAACTTCTAGTACACCACTTCTCCATTAATCATCTTCAAATACACCACTTCTTTAATCAATATCAAGTGCATGACTTCTCCAGTAATTAACCTTATGAACACCACTTCTCCATTAATCAATTTCAAGTGCATCACTTCTCCAGTAATTAATCTTATGAACACCACTTCTCCATTAATCAATTTCAAGTGCATCACTTCTCCAGTAATTAACCTTATGAACACCACTTCTCTATTAATCAATTTCAAGTGCATCACTTCTCCAGTAATTAACCTTATGAACACCACTTCTCCATTAATCAACCTCGCATACACTACTTCTCCATTAATCATGCTCAAGTACAATTACTTCTCCATTTATCAACTTCAAGTACACCACTTCTTTATGAATTAATTTCAATCTGTCAATAGCAACTTTTCGATCAAATTTCCACAGTCTTAAAAATCTCTACCACCGTTATTCTCCTTCAGTGTTCTAGTCTTGTGATCATGCTACTTTGTTTCATGAATCAGCATCGATTCGCTCATAAAATACAAGCAGCCTAGAATGTTAGGTCGATCAAGCGTTATTTCCATTGTCACGTCTAGGACACAAACACAAACAGGGACGTCACGATTCTAGCAAGACGTATAAGGCATCTTGTGTTAGTGCACTTTCCAATTGTTTATGATGAAAGCATTTTCTAAATATGGACAGCACTACGCGAATGCCGTCTTTGCCCCTGAAAAGAATTTGCTGTAGAAATTTTAGGCAGCGTGACCCTAGAAATAGGTCACTTAGAGGTTTTAACCTAGGTCACTTGGGGGTTTGAACACAGGTCACTAGCGGGTTTGAACCTAGGTCACTTAAGAGATTTACACACCTAGGTCACTTAGGGGTTTGAACCTGTCACTTAAGGGGTTTACACACTTAGGTCACATGGGGGTTTGAAGATAGGTCACTTAAGGGTTTTACACACCTAGGTCACTTGGGGGTTTGAACCTAGGTCACT
This sequence comes from Megaustenia siamemsis, assembly GCA_032433765.1. Lineage (NCBI taxonomy): Eukaryota > Metazoa > Mollusca > Gastropoda > Stylommatophora > Ariophantidae > Megaustenia > Megaustenia siamemsis. The sequence goes on from JAVIAB010000092.1 coordinate 186,625,721, forward strand.
TGGGGGTTTGAAACTAGGTCACTTGGGGATTTGAACCTAGGTCACTTGGGGGTTTGAACCTAGGTCACTTGGGGGTTTGAAACTAGGTCACTTGGGGATTTGAACCTAGGTCACTTGGGGGTTTGAACCTAGGTCACTTGGGGGTTTGAACCTTGGTTAGTTGGGGGGTTTGAACCTTGGTCACTTGGGGGTTTAAACCCAGGTCACTTGCCGGTTTGAACCTAGGCCACTTAGAGGTTTGAACCTAGGTCACTTGCGGGTTTGAACCTAGGTCACTTAAGAGGTTTACACACCTAGGTCACTTAGGGGTTTGAACCTAGGTCACTTAGGGGTTTGAACCTAGTTCACTTGGGGGTTTGAACCTAGGTCACTTTGGGGGTTTGAACCTTGGTTACTTGAGGGTTTGAACCTTGGTTACTTGGGGGTTTGAACCCAGGTCACTTGGTGGTTTGAACCTAGGTCACTTGGGGGTTTGAACCTTGGTTACTTGAGGGTTTGAACCTTGGTTACTTGGAGGTTTGAACCTTTGTTACTTGAGGTTTGAACCCAGGTGACTTGCCGGTTTGAACCTTGGTTACTTGGGGGTTTTAACCCAGGTCACTTGCCGGTTTGAGCTTTGGTTACTTGGGGGTTTGAACCTAGGTCACTTGGCGGTTTAAACCTTGGTTTCTTGGGGGTTTGAACCCAGGTCACTTGCCGGTTTGAACCTTGGTTACTTGGGGGTTTTAACCCAGGTCACTTGCCGGTTTGAACTTTGGTTACTTGGGGGTTTGAACCTAGGTCACTTGGCGGTTTGAACCTTGGTTTCTTGGGGGTTTGAAACTAGGTCATTTGCCGGTGTGAACCTTGGCTACTTGGGGGTTTGAACCTAGGTCACTTGCCGGTTTGAACCTTGGTTACTTGGGGGTTTGAACCTTGGTTATTTGTGGGTTTGAACCTAGGTCACTTGCCGATTTGAACCTTGGTTAATTGGGTGTTTGAACCTTGGTTACTTGGGGTTTCTCTCTCTCTCTCTCTCTGCGTTCAGGACTCAATCAGAGTAAGGATTCCAGACTCTCACATGAAGTCAGCTGTCAGGCTAAGTGTGTTGATCGCCCCCACAGACAGAACATCACAATTAGAGTCTGTCAGATCCACTCTGACTGAACACCCGTTAATACGTTGCACTGTGTTCTGCGCCAATGGCCCAGTGCATCCGATTTCAACCAGCATTTTATTCGGGTTTGCTTTTCCTAGCCTTTGATTGTCTCCAATTTTCCTGCAAGGCAGCAGATTGTCTTTTCTGTAGGGGGATTCTGCCCTTAGATGGTTGGCCCTCCCGGGTTTACGAGCACCATCTGCCCGAGTCACAAGAGGTGACTAACACAGACATGCACACACAAAGACATGAGATGTGACTAACACAGACACGCACGCACAAAGATGTGAGATGTGACTAACACAGACATGCACACACAAAGATATGAGATGTGACTAGCACAGACATGTACACACAAAGATATGAGATGTGACTAACACAGACATGCACACACAAAGATGTGAGATGTGACTAACACAGACATGCACACAGCGATACAAGGCATGACTAACACTGACACACATCAAGATATATGACACATGACTAACATAAACATGCACACAAAGATAAGAGATATGACTAACATAGATATGCACACACAAAGACATGAGATGGGACTAACATAAGTAGTATACAAGGGTCCAACTGTTTAGCATTTGGCCCGTAAATTAACAAAGATATATAGTAGGTGCGCGGCGCACCTAATGTACCGTAGGTGCAGGGGGAGTTAACCATGCCATTTCGTGTCGGGATGTTGACCTTTAGTCCCGGTGACCCGGAAGTGACGTGTTTATGTCTGGTGTGTGCTGACTTTGGAGTTCTTTATGTACTTGATCGTTAGTGATAGGTTAGTAGATTATACAACATCATTGACAAACAATCAATATAAAACAGAAGACAAAGATATATTTTATTCTTTTATTATCTCAATAGGTGTATAACATACATTGATATTATATAGCATTACAAAAACATTCAGTACATTGAGTCAATATATAGTACATGGATAACATTTATTTATAGATAGGTAGTTGGATGTCTGCTTAGCGTTGTGTCATAAATGAATCATAAGGGGAGAAACTGTTAGAGATTCCTGGTTAGGCTAAGCTGGTAGTGTAAAGAGTTAAATATCTAGAGGCGTAGTCGAGACGTTATCATCAGCTACCTTTCTTTTTATATAGAAATAGGAAAGAGCATTTCTTGTTTGACTGTAGGAAAATATAGAATTATTTAAGACTTTGAAACCTACATTTTTTCCACCCTTGGCCTTTTGCGTGGCGAGAACCTCTAAAAACATATCTTTATCTAATTTGTTGTGTTGCTTGCTTAGCCCTTTACAACTGATTTTATCGTAATCCCCACTGCAATGGTACGTCTTACTACATAAACTAACAAGAGCTGTCCCTTCGTACTCTAGTTTAAAAAGCCCAGGCGTTCGTTTGGTGTACGCTTTAACGCCCTTACAGTTTATACATTCTGTTTTGCTAGTATGTTCATCGCAGCGATGGGTGTATGGAGGTCGCCTAGTGTGTAATAAGGGGTGTATAGGGGTCGTCTAGTGTGTCGTGATGGGTGTATAGAGGGCGGCTAGTGTGTCGTGATGGGTGTACGGAGGTCGTCTAGTGTGTCATATTGGGTGTGTAGAGGGCGTCTAGTGTGCCGTGATGGGTGTACGGAGGTCGTCTAGTGTGTCATATTGGGTGTATAGAGGGCGTTTAGTGTGTCATGATGGTTGTATAGGGGTCGTCTAGTGTGTCATGATGGTTGTATAGGGGTCGTCTAGTGTGTCATGATGGTTGTATAGGGGTCGTCTAGTGTGCCGTGATGGGTCAATGGAGGTCGGCTAGTATGTCGTGATGGGTGTACGGAGGTCGTCTAGTGTGTCATATTTGGTGTATAGAGGGCGTTTAGTGTGTCATGATGGTTGTATAGGGGTCGTCTAGTGTGTCATATTGGGTGTATAGAGGGCGTCTAGTGTGTCATGATGGGTGTATGTAGGTCGTTTAGTGTGTCATATTGGGTGTATAGAGGGCGTTTAGTGTGTCGTGAGGGGTGTATGGAGGTCGTCTACTGTGTCGTGAGGGGTGTATGGAGGTCATCTAGTGTGGTATGTGTGGTGTATGGCGGTGTATATCATACTTTAATCAACCAATAAGAAAAATGAAGGAACATTACATTCAACATTACTTATCTTAACTACTTTACATCAATACAGTTGAATAACGTGTTATCGTTAAGTCTTACCATACTTTAAGAGAAAACATTCAAACTTACAGCGTAAAATATAGTCTCAATCATCTACACCGAATATAACCTGTTATCGATAAGCCTTAACATACGTTAAGAGAAAACAAGCCAACTTACTGTGCAAAAATCCGCTAGTGTGAACAGTAACTTTCCTTGAATCAACCAAACTTATAACGCCGTCTAGTTTAAATATAACCTGGTAAGAAATGAATAAATTAGCCAATCAGCGAGTGACTATGCCAACATCGCTTGATATCGGGATTAACCAATCAGAAAAGAGTATTAACATAGGAGGCGGGGCGAAGAAATGGCTGACAGGTGGATTAACCAATCAGAAAAGCGCGTTAGCCCAAGCGTAGGTAGTGGCTGTCGGGTCAGCAGTGGGGGAAAGAAAGGCGGGGTGGTGGGTTACTTGAACTCGTTTTGACCCCTGAGGCAATTCCAGAAGAGTTCTATGACCTCATTTTGACCGCTGAAGGCTTTAATACCAATGTTTTCCACTTCAACGAACGACATACATCATTAAAGGTGATTACTTCAGCTCTTAGACTTTGGAGTTCCATATCTTTATCACTTGATTGAATGACAGACAACAGTAAAGATGATCATTTCAGGTAAGAAAACTTAGTTCCAAACCCTAAAATTTTGGTTCATACTCACAAAGTTGAACACAAACTCTACAAATTTAGGCCCAAAGTTGTAATTGTTAGACACGAAAGTCGTAAATGTTATATGCAAAGTCCAAAAGTTTGTCAAAAAGACAACCCAAACTCAAAATAGTTAGACACGAAAGGTCAAAAAAGTATATGCAAAGTCCAAAAAGTTACTCCAAAAGACAACTAATATAACACTTAACCCCAAAATTTCGTCTCATAACCAAAAAGTTGAACTCAAAACCCTAAAAATTTAGTCCCAAAGTGATACTAGTTCGACACAAAAGTCGTAAATATTATATACAAAGTCTAAAAGTTTGTCAAAAAGACAACCCAAACTTAAAATAGTTAGACACAAAACCCAACAATTTATAGGCAAAGTCCAAAAAGTTACTCCAAAAGACAACTAATGTAACTCTTAATCCCAAAATTTCGGCTCATATGCACAAAGTTGAACACGAACTCTACAAATTTAGTCCCAAAGTCGTAATTGTTAGACACGAAAGTCGTAAATGTTATATTCAAATCCAAAAGTTTGTTAAAAAGACAACCCAAACTCAAAATAGTTAGAGGCAAAGCTCAAAAATGTATATGCAAAGTCCAAAAAGTTACTCCAAAAGACAACTAATGTAACACTTAACCCCAAAATTTCGTCTCATAACCAAACAGTTGAACTCAAAACCCTAAAAATTTAGTCCCAAAGTGATACTAGTTCGACACAAAAGTCGTAAATGTTATATACAAAGTCCAAAACTTTGTCAAAAAGACAACCCAAACTCAGAATAGTTAGACACAAAACCCAACAATTTATAGGCAAAGTCCAAAAAGTTACTCTAAAAGACAACTAATGTAACACTTAACCCCCAAATTTCGTCTCATAACCAAAAGTTGAACGCAAAACCCTACAAATTTTGTCTCAAAGTGATACTAGTTCGACACAAAAGTTGAAAAAGTCATATTCAAAGTTCAAAAGATTGTCAAAAACAAAACCCAAACTCAAAATAGTTAGACACGAAAGTCATAAATGTTATATGCAAAGTCCAAAATTTTGTCAAAAAGACAACAATGTCTTTAATACAGCTGAGAAAACCCTAATAAATAATTACAATTTACTAAAAATGTTGCACTTGATGATAGTTGCGACTGTGTCTAAATCATTATTGAAAATATTCATAGAACTCTAGTAAAAGCCAAACACACTAAAACACCACATTGAAAGAATGAACTTAAAGTTCACGCCCCTGTCACAACTCTGCTAAGAAAAGTACTGCAAAGCATGAAAGTTATGTCCCCTGCTATAACTCTACTAAACGAAAGTATTACCAAACACGTAGGTTACACTCCTACCATAACCCACTAAGAAAAACAAGATTTTGCTTAAAATACCACATTTATGATTGTTACGCCCCTTGTCCCTTTATGAGGGGACGCCCATGAAACTGTTACAAATAGTAAATTTAACCTAGTGGCATAACCCTGATGTTATATTAGACATCCCCATAGCAAAAATTTACTTAAAAGTCACTTTTATGGTGGTTACGCCCCTTGGCCCTTTATGAGGGGACGCCCATGAAACTGTTAGAAATAGTAAATTTACACTCTAGGGTTACTCCAAACTTTACATTAGACACCCCCATAGCAAAAATTTGCTTAAAAGTCACTTTTATGGTTGTTACTCCCCTTGAGCCTTTATGAGGGGACGCCCATGAAACTGTTAAAAATAGTAAATTTAACAGCTAGACATACCCCAAACATCATTTTAGTCATCTCCGTATCAAGAATTTACATAAAAACAACTTTTGAAATTACTACCCCCGTACCCATTTTTGGCGGTTACGCCCATGAAACTGTTAGAAATAGTAAATTTACACTCTAGGGTTACTCCAAACTTTACATTAAACATCTCCGTATCAAGAATTTACATAAAAACAACTTTTGAAATTACTACCCCCGTACCCATTTTTGGCGGTTACGCCCATGAAACTGTTAAAGATAGTCAATTTAACATCTAGACATACCCCAAACTTTATATTAAGCATCCCCGTATCAAGAATTTACATAAAAACAACTTTTGAAATTACTACCCCTGTACCCATTTTTTGGCGGTTACGCCCATGAAATCGATAAAAAATTGAAATGTACACTCTAAACTTACCCCAGATGTTGTTTTAGACATCCCCGTAGCAAGAATTTACATAAAAATCACTTTTGAAATTACTACCCCCGTACCCATTTTTGGCGGTTACGCCCATGAAATCGATAAAAAATTGAAATTTAACACCTAGACATACCCCAAACTTTATATTAAGCATCCCCATATCAAGAATTTACATAAAAACAACGTTTGAAATTACTACCCCTGTACCCATTTTTGGCGATTACGCCCATGAAACTGTTAAAGATAGTAAATTTAACATCTAGACATACCCCAAACTTCATTTTAGTCATCCTCATATGAAGAATTTACATAAAAATCACTTTTGAAATTACTACCCCTGTACCCATTTTTGGCGGTTACGCCCATGAAACTGTTAAAAATAGTCAATTTAACATCTAGACATACCCCAAACTTTATATTAAGTATCCCCGTATCAAAAATTTACATAAAAACAACTTTTGAACTTACTACCCCCGTACCCATTTTTTGGCGGTTACGCCCATGAAATCGATAAAAAATTGAAATTTAACCTATTGGTATACCTCAAACATAATATTTGACACGCCCATGTATCAAATTTACCTGAAAAATCAATCAAAAATTAGTAGTATACAATGGCACTTAGGATGGATAGACTATAAGGAAAAAAACGGTAGACTCTCATATAAGGAAAAACGGTAGACTCTCATATAAGGAAAAACCGCACCAAAAAATGTGCTTCCATGTACGGGTAGACTCTCATATAAGGAATTATGTGCGGCTGGAAGCACTTTTGGGGTCCCTAATTGACATTGTATACTACTAATTTTTGATTGATTTTTCAGGTAAATTTGATACATGGGCGTGTCAAATATTATGTTTGAGGTATACCAATAGGTTAAATTTCAATTTTTTATCGATTTCATGGGCGTAACCGCCAAAAAATGGGTACGGGGGTAGTAAGTTCAAAAGTTGTTTTTATGTAAATTCTTGATACGGGGATACTTAATATAAAGTTTGGGGTATGTCTAGATGTTAAATTGACTATTTTTAACAGTTTCATGGGCGTAACCGCCAAAAATGGGTACAGGGGTAGTAATTTCAAAAGTGATTTTTATGTAAATTCTTGATATGAGGATGACTAAAATGAAGTTTGGGGTATGTCTAGATGTTAAATTTACTATCTTTAACAGTTTCATGGGCGTAACCGCCAAAAATGGGTACAGGGGTAGTAATTTCAAAAGTTGTTTTTATGTAAATTCTTGATATGGGGATGCTTAATATAAAGTTTGGGTATGTCTAGGTGTTAAATTTCAATTTTTTATCGATTTCATGGGCGTAACCGCCAAAAATGGGTACAGGGGTAGTAATTTCAAAAGTGATTTTTATGTAAATTCTTGCTACGGGGATGTCTAAAACAACATCTGGGGTAAGTTTAGAGTGTACATTTCAATTTTTTATCGATTTCATGGGCGTAACCGCCAAAAAATGGGTACAGGGGTAGTAATTTCAAAAGTTGTTTTTATGTAAATTCTTGATACGGGGATGCTTAATATAAAGTTTGGGGTATGTCTAGATGTTAAATTGACTATCTTTAACAGTTTCATGGGCGTAACCGCCAAAAATGGGTACGGGGGTAGTAATTTCAAAAGTTGTTTTTATGTAAATTCTTGATACGGAGATGTTTAATGTAAAGTTTGGAGTAACCCTAGAGTGTAAATTAACTATTTCTAACAGTTTCATGGGCGTAACCGCCAAAAATGGGTACGGGGGTAGTAATTTCAAAAGTTGTTTTTATGTAAATTCTTGATACGGAGATGACTAAAATGATGTTTGGGGTATGTCTAGCTGTTAAATTTACTATTTTTAACAGTTTCATGGGCGTCCCCTCATAAAGGCTCAAGGGGAGTAACAACCATTAAAGTGACTTTTAAGCAAATTTTTGCTATGGGGGTGTCTAATGTAAAGTTTGGAGTAACCCTAGAGTGTAAATTTACTATTTCTAACAGTTTCATGGGCGTCCCCTCATAAAGGGTCAAGGGGCGTAACCACCATAAAAGTGACTTTTAAGTAAATTTTTGCTATGGGGATGTCTAATATAACATCAGGGGTATGCCGCTAGGTTAAATTTACTATTTGTAACAGTTTCATGGGCGTCCCCTCATAAAGGGACAAGGGGCGTAACAATCATAAATGTGGTATTTTAAGCAAAATCTTGTTTTTCTTAGTGGGTTATGGTAGGAGTGTAACCTACGTGTTTGGTAATACTTTCGTTTAGTAGAGTTATAGCAGGGGACATAACTTTCATGCTTTGCAGTACTTTTCTTAGCAGAGTTGTGACAGGGGCGTGAACTTTAAGTTCATTCTTTCAATGTGGTGTTTTAGTGTGTTTGGCTTTTACTAGAGTTCTATGAATATTTTCAATAATGATTTAGACACAGTCGCAACTATCATCAAGTGCAACATTTTTAGTAAATTGTAATTATTTATTAGGGTTTTCTCAGCTGTATTAAAGACTTTGGTTGATAAGTGGACACTTTTTAGGGTTTTGAGTTCAACTTTTTGGTTATGAGACGAAATTTTAGGGCTTGTTATATTAGTTGTCTTTTGGAGTAACTTTTTGGACTTTGCATATAAATCGTTGGGCTTTGTGTCTAACTATTTTGAGTTAAGGTTGTCTTTTTGACAAACTTTTGGACTTTGAATGTAACTATTTGGTCTTTTGTGTCTAAATATTCTGAGTTTGGGTTGTCTTTTTGACAAAATTTTGGACTTTGCATATAACATTTATGACTTTCGTGTCTAACTATTTTGAGTTTGGGTTTTGTTTTTGACAATCTTTTGAACTTTGAATATGACTTTTTCAACTTTTGTGTCGAACTAGTATCACTTTGAGACAAAATTTGTAGGGTTTTGCGTTCAACTTTTTGGTTATGAGACGAAATTTGGGGGTTAAGTGTTACATTAGTTGTCTTTTAGAGTAACTTTTTGGACTTTGCCTATAAATTGTTGGGTTTTGTGTCTAACTATTCTGAGTTTGGGTTGTCTTTTTGACAAAGTTTTGGACTTTGTATATAACATTTACGACTTTTGTGTCGAACTAGTATCACTTTGGGACTAAATTTTTAGGGTTTTGAGTTCAACTGTTTGGTTATGAGACGAAATTTTGGGGTTAAGTGTTACATTAGTTGTCTTTTGGAGTAACTTTTTGGACTTTGCATATACATTTTTGAGCTTTGCCTCTAACTATTTTGAGTTTGGGTTGTCTTTTTAACAAACTTTTGGATTTGAATATAACATGTACGACTTTCGTGTCTAACAATTACGACTTTGGGACTAAATTTGTAGAGTTCGTGTTCAACTTTGTGCATATGAGCCGAAATTTTGGGATTAAGAGTTACATTAGTTGTCTTTTGGAGTAACTTTTTGGACTTTGCCTATAAATTGTTGGGTTTTGTGTCTAACTATTTTAAGTTTGGGTTGTCTTTTTGACAAACTTTTAGACTTTGTATATAATATTTACGACTTTTGTGTCGAACTAGTATCACTTTGGGACTAAATTTTTAGGGTTTTGAGTTCAACTTTTTGGTTATGAGACGAAATTTTGGGGTTAAGTGTTATATTAGTTGTCTTTTGGAGTAACTTTTTGGACTTTGCATATACTTTTTTGACCTTTCGTGTCTAACTATTTTGAGTTTGGGTTGTCTTTTTGACAAACTTTTGGACTTTGCATATAACATTTACGACTTTCGTGTCTAACAATTACAACTTTGGGCCTAAATTTGTAGAGTTTGTGTTCAACTTTGTGAGTATGAACCAAAATTTTAGGGTTTGGAACTAAGTTTTCTTACCTGAAATGATCATCTTTACTGTTGTCTGTCATTCAATCAAGTGATAAAGATATGGAACTCCAAAGTCTAAGAGCTGAAGTAATCACCTTTAATGATGTATGTCGTTCGTTGAAGTGGAAAACATTGGTATTAAAGCCTTCAGCGGTCAAAATGAGGTCATAGAACTCTTCTGGAATTGCCTCAGGGGTCAAAACGAGTTCAAGTAACCCACCACCCCGCCTTTCTTTCCCCCACTGCTGACCCGACAGCCACTACCTACGCTTGGGCTAACGCGCTTTTCTGATTGGTTAATCCACCTGTCAGCCATTTCTTCGCCCCGCCTCCTATGTTAATACTCTTTTCTGATTGGTTAATCCCGATATCAAGCGATGTTGGCATAGTCACTCGCTGATTGGCTAATTTATTCATTTCTTACCAGGTTATATTTAAACTAGACGGCGTTATAAGTTTGGTTGATTCAAGGAAAGTTACTGTTCACACTAGCGGATTTTTGCACAGTAAGTTGGCTTGTTTTCTCTTAACGTATGTTAAGGCTTATCGATAACAGGTTATATTCGGTGTAGATGATTGAGACTATATTTTACGCTGTAAGTTTGAATGTTTTCTCTTAAAGTATGGTAAGACTTAACGATAACACGTTATTCAACTGTATTGATGTAAAGTAGTTAAGATAAGTAATGTTGAATGTAATGTTCCTTCATTTTTCTTATTGGTTGATTAAAGTATGATATACCAGACAACCGCCATACACCACACATACCACACTAGATGACCTCCATACACCCCTCACGACACAGTAGACGACCTCCATACACCCCTCACGACACACTAAACGCCCTCTATACACCCAATATGACACACTAAACGACCTACATACACCCATCATGACACACTAGACGCCCTCTATACACCCAATATGACACACTAGACGACCCCTATACAACCATCATGACACACTAAACGCCCTCTATACACCAAATATGACACACTAGACGACCTCCGTACACCCATCACGACATACTAGCCGACCTCCATTGACCCATCACGGCACACTAGACGACCCCTATACAACCATCATGACACACTAGACGACCCCTATACAACCATCATGACACACTAGACGACCCCTATACAACCATCATGACACACTAAACGCCCTCTATACACCCAATATGACACACTAGACGACCTCCGTACACCCATCACGGCACACTAGACGCCCTCTACACACCCAATATGACACACTAGACGACCTCCGTACACCCATCACGACACACTAGCCGCCCTCTATACACCCATCACGACACACTAGACGACCCCTATACACCCCTTATTACACACTAGGCGACCTCCATACACCCATCGCTGCGATGAACATACTAGCAAAACAGAATGTATAAACTGTAAGGGCGTTAAAGCGTACACCAAACGAACGCCTGGGCTTTTTAAACTAGAGTACGAAGGGACAGCTCTTGTTAGTTTATGTAGTAAGACGTACCATTGCAGTGGGGATTACGATAAAATCAGTTGTAAAGGGCTAAGCAAGCAACACAACAAATTAGATAAAGATATGTTTTTAGAGGTTCTCGCCACGCAAAAGGCCAAGGGTGGAAAAAATGTAGGTTTCAAAGTCTTAAATAATTCTATATTTTCCTACAGTCAAACAAGAAATGCTCTTTCCTATTTCTATATAAAAAGAATTAGAGAAATCGCCAATCAACCACTAATATCTTCAGTAATAAAGAAAAGACGATGGTCATACGTTGGACATGTGATGAGAAGAGATAATAATCGAATAGCAAAGCAAGCCCTCATATGGGAAACAACAGGTAAAAGAAAAAGAGGAAGACCCAGGGAGACACTGAGAAGAACATTGATGAGAGAGGCAAGAGCAGCAGGAATCGGCTCCCTCAATGAGATAGAACTGCTTGCACAGAACAGAGACAGATGGCGAGATTTGATAAAATATCTTTAAAAGAAAACTGCTAGAACAAAAATTCATATAGGAGAAGGTGTATCTTGGTCTACGCCCTATGGGCCGGTTACGGCTCGAAAGGTCAATAGATAGATAGATAGATATAAAAAGAAAGGTAGCTGATGATAACGTCTCGACTACGCCTCTAGATATTTAACTCTTTACACTACCAGCTTAGCCTAACCAGGAATCTCTAACAGTTTCACCCCTTATGATTCATTTATGACACAACGCTAAGCAGACATCCAACTACCTATCTATAAATAAATGTTATCCATGTACTATATATTGACTCAATGTACTGAATGTTTTTGTAATGCTATATAATATCAATGTATGTTATACACCTATTGAGATAATAAAAGAATAAAATATATCTTTGTCTTCTGTTTTATATTGATTGTTTGTCAATGATGTTGTATAATCTACTAACCTATCACTAACGATCAAGTACATAAAGAACTCCAAAGTCAGCACACACCAGACATAAACACGTCACTTCCGGGTCACCGGGACTAAAGGTCAACATCCCGACACGAAATGGCATGGTTAACTCCCCCTGCACCTACGGTACATTAGGTGCGCCGCGCACCTACTATATATCTTTGTTAATTTACGGGCCAAATGCTAATCAGTTGGACCCTTGTATCACAATTAGAGTCTGTCAGATCCACTCTGACTGAACACCCGTTAATACGTTGCACTGTGTTCTGCGCCAATGGCCCAGTGCATCCGATTTCAACCAGCATTTTATTCGGGTTTGCTTTTCCTAGCCTTTGATTGTCTCCAATTTTCCTGCAAGGCAGCAGATTGTCTTTTCTGTAGGGGGATTCTGCCCTTAGATGGTTGGCCCTCCCGGGTTTACGAGCACCATCTGCCCGAGTCACTAGAGGTGACTAACACAGACATGCACACACAAAGATATGAGATGTGACTAACACAGACACGCACGCACAAAGATGTGAGATGTGACTAACACAGACATGCACACACAAAGATATGAGATGTGACTAGCACAGACATGTACACACAAAGATATGAGATGTGACTAACACAGACATGCACACACAAAGATGTGAGATGTGACTAACACAGACATGCACACAGCGATACAAGGCATGACTAACACTGACACACATCAAGATATATGACACATGACTAACATAAACATGCACACAAAGATAAGAGATATGACTAACATAGATATGCACACACAAAGACATGAGATGGGACTAACATAGCCATGCACACACAAGGATATGAGATGTGACATACACAGACATGCACACACACAAAAATATGAGATATGACTAACATAAACATGTACACAAAGATATGAGATATCACTAACCCAGACATGCACACACAAAGATATGACATATGACTAACACTGGTACACACTAAGATATGAGATATGACTAAACACAGACACACATAAAGATATGAGACATGATTAACACGGACACACCAAGATATGAGATATGACTAACATGACACACACCAAGATATGAGCCATGGCCAGCACACACAAGCCAAGATATGAGCCATGGCTAGGACAGAAACACAGCAAGATATGAGCCATGGCTTCACTAAAAAACACCAAAAAATGAACCATGTCTAGCACAGAAACACAACAAAGTGCCCATATGCTTGGGCTTGTTGTAGTCGGCAGACTCTTCTGAACCTTGGTTACTTGGGGGTTTGAACCCAGGTCACTTGCCGGTTTAAACCTTGGTTACTTCGGGGTTTGAACCCAAGTCACTTGCCGGTTTGAACCTAGGTCACTTGGGGGTTTGAACCTTGGTTACTTGGGGGTTTTAACCTTGGTTACTTGGGGGTTTTAACCCAGGTCAGTTGCCGGTTTAAACCTTGGTTACTTCGGGGTTTAAACCCAAGTCACTTGCCGGTTTGAACCTAGGTCACTTGGGGGTTTGAACCTTGGTTACTTGGGGGTTTTAACCTTGGTTACTTGGGGGTTTTAACCCAGGTCAGTTGCCGGTTTAAACCTTGGTTAATTCGGGGTGTGAACCCAAGTCACTTGCCGGTTTGAATCCAGGTTACTTGGGGGTTTGAACCCAGGTCACTTGCCGGTTTGAACCTAGGTCACTTGGGGGTTTGAACCTTGGTTACTTGGGGGTTTTAACCTTGGTTACTTGGGGGTTTTAACCCAGGTCAGTTGCCGGTTTAAACCTTGGTTACTTGGGGGTTTGAACCTAGGTCACTTGCCGGTTTGAGCCTTGTCACTTGTCGGTTTGAACCTTGGTTACTTAGGGGTTTGAATCCAGGTCACTTGCCGGTTTGAACCTTCTTTACTTGGGGGTTTGAACCTAGGTCACTTGCCGGTTTGAACCTTGGTTACTTAGATGTTTTAACCTTGGTCACTTGCAAGTTTGAACCTTGGTTACTTTGGGGTTTGAACCCAGGTCACTTGCCGGTTTGAACCTTGGTTACTTGGGAGTTTGAACCTTGGTTACTTGGGGGTTTGAACCTAGGTCACTTGATGCTTTGAACCTTGATTACTTGGGGGTTTGAACCTAGGCCACTTGCCGGTTTGAACCTTGGTTACTTGGGAGTTTGAACCTTGGTTACTTGGGGGTTTGAACCTAGGTCACTTGATGCTTTCAACCTTGGTTACTTGGGGGTTTGAACCTAGGTCACTTGCCGGTTTGAACCTTGGTTACTTGGGAGTTTGAACCTTGGTTACTTGGGGGTTTGAACCTAGGTCACTTGATGCTTTGAACCTTGGTTACTTGGGGGTTTGAACCTAGGCCACTTGCCGGTTTGAACCTTGGTTACTTGGTGGTTTGAACCTAGGTCACTTGCCGGTTTGAACCTTGGTTACTTGGGGGGTTTGAACCCAGGTCACTTGCCGGTTTGAACCTTTGTTACTTGGGGGTTTGAACCTAGGTCACTTGCAGGTTTGAATCTTTGTTATTTAGAGGTTTTAACCTTGGTCACTTGTCGTTTTGAACCTTGATTGCTTGGGGGTTTGAACCTAGGTCACTTGCCGGTTTGAACCTTGGTTACTTGGGGGTTTGAACCCAGGTCACTTACTGGTTTGAACCTTGGTTACTTGGGGGTTTGAACCTTGGTTACTTGGGGGTTTGAATTTTGGTTCCTTGGGGGTTTAAACCTTGGTTACTTGAGGGTTTGAACCTTGGTTACTTGGGGGTTTGAACCTTGGTTACTTGGGGGTTTGAACCTAGGTCACTTGCCGGTTTGAGCCTTGGTTACTGGGGGGTTTTGAACCTTGGTTACTGGGGGGTTTTGAACCTTGGTTACTTGGGGGTTTGAACCTGGGTCACTTGCCGGTGTGAACCTTGGTTACTTGGGGGTTTGAACCTAGGTCACTTGCAGGTTTGAATCTTTGTTACTTGGGGGTTTGAACCTTGGTTACTTGGGGGTTTGAACCTAGGTCACTTGCAGGTTTGAACCTTTGTTACTTGGGGGTTTGAACCTAGGTCACTTGCAGGTTTGAATCTTTGTTACTTGGGGGTTTGAACCTAGGTCACTTGCAGGTTTGAATCTTTGTTACATGGGGGTTTGAACCTTGGTTACTTGGGGGTTTGAACCTAGGTCACTTGCGGGTTTGAACCTTTGTTACTTGGGGGTTTGAACCTAGGTCACTTGCAGGTTTGAATCTTTGTTACTTGGGGGTTTGAACCTTGGTTACTTGGGGGTTTGAACCTAGGTCACTTGCAGGTTTGAACCTTTGTTACTTGGGGGTTGAACCTAGGTCACTTGGGGGTTTTTTAAACCTAGGTTTCCTACAAGTTTGAACCTAAGTCACTTGGAGGTTTGATCTTAGGTGACTTGGGGGTTTTAAGCTAGGTCTGTTGTCAGGGACGCGTAATTCATTTAATTTGTGAAAGGCTCACAGTGTATCCGCGTGCTGCAGAGCTATTTGCTGGAGTTGGCCAGTTTATAACGGGGAAACGGGTTCTGGACCGTGCTACTGAGCAAGTGCATGTGAGTTTAGACCATCCACAGCATCGACGTTCAGCGACAAAGTCATCTATGACGACGGTAAGTGTATGTATTCAGATGGAGCCCAAACGACATCATTGAAGAAGGAAAACACGACAGGGCAAGCGTGGTGGCATTAAAAGATCGAAGTGTGAGAGGCTAGGCCTAAAGTATGTGCGCGTTACTTATTGGAATTGTGGGTCCATAAATTAATGACGGTCCATTCTTGATAAGCTACTGTGCGGCGCCGATATAATGGTTTTACAAGAAACTCTTCTTGGTGACAGGACAGTAAGTACTCCTGGCTTTCATTACTTTTACAATAGGCGACACCTTGGGCACACACAACAATGGCAGAATCTCTTCGAGTTCGATGAAGAGAATGTCATTTTCTACGGAGACTTTAATGCTAGAGGAAACCAGTGGGGTAACGTCATAACCAACAAGCAGGGAGAAGACCTAGAGAACGCACTGGTGTCGGCCGATTTAGTGTGCTTGAATGATGGAAGGGCAACAAGAATGGCCACTCGAACAGGGAACTCTGATAGTGTCGTAGACCTGGCACTGGTGTCTTCAACCTTCGCACCGGTTTTCAGGTGGAGTGCACTGGGGTTCCACGGAAGTGATCACTATCCATGTGTCGTCCTAATTGAGAAAAGCAGAAATGGAAGCCAGAAAAGAAAGGTGCACACATTGAACTACGAGGAAACAGACCAGGACGTCATTAGCAAAATCAGACATAGGAAACAGAGCGCCCCTCGTAGGAGGCAGGAGAGGTGGACGCAGCCACCATGGTGGAACGTAAATGTCGAGGAATCTTGGCGGAGCAAGAGACAAACGGTCAAGACATGGCAGAAAGCTAGAAGGAATGGAAGAACACAACTTGGGCTCTTTAAGCGTCTGAAAGTATAGGTCGACCAAAAAATGATGCACTTTAAACTATGTGTTAAGCAGGCTAAGGATGCCAAATTGGATGCCTTCTGTAAAAAAGTGTGCTCAGAAAAATCGCTCGCCACATTCTGGCGCCTTTATGAGAGCATGAATGACACAACATGACACAGAGGCATACCAGACTTTCAGAGCACAGGCCGGATATGGCACAAATCTGATGAGAGCAAAGGGAAGGCCCTACTTGCCCGCTACATTGAGCATACGGACCAAATAAATGAGGCTGTAAGAATGAGGATACGGGGATCGCTGTCAAAATTGTGTAAGGATGTAGGGCTGGAAGAAGATCTCATAATCACAACCGATACCATTCGCACGACACTTAAAAGGTCACACAACACTGCTCCTGGTCCAGATGGTGTTCGGTACGATGACATAGGCGATTTAGCTGACGACGACTTGACAAAACTGGCCAATGAGTTTAATGCCAGTATTCGGAGTGGCCAGATTTAGGAGAAATGGCTACACAGCTACTTACTACCGCTACCGAAGCCAAACAAGGACCATTCTCAGATCAGTTCCTACAGAATCATCACAATGCAGAATCATCACAGCTGGCAAGCTACTGGAGAAAATAGTTGCCCGTGTCCTCACCTGTCACCTTGAAAAGAAACGTGTATTCCCACCCACACTCGGAGGTTATAGATATAACAAAGAGACATGGCTTAATGCGGCAGTCTTTGCATTTGACGTCTTCGAAGGCTTCCACAGACGAGAGGAGACATGTGCTGCTGCTATAGATCTGGAGAATGGCTACAACAGGGTACCATTTGAATATCTCATGCATATGCTTCTCAAACTGGTGGTGCACCCCTTCCTCATTAGATGGATCGCCGCGGCACTGTTTCAGAGGAAGGTGATACTCAGATGTGGAAGTTGATCTTCCGAGCCAACATCCATTTGTCCTGGGCTGCCACAAGGCTCACCGTTGTCACCAGTTCTATTTAACATGTACACAATAACGATCACGACCCAACAGCTGGATGGGAGGGGAAGAACTATGACTTTTGCTGATGATATTCTGGTATATCGACAGGGAAGAGACATACGGGGAATCGCCTCCACAATGCAAGACGAACTCGATCGCATTTCTTCCTGGTGTGGGGTTTCAGGTGTCTTGGTTAATCCTAATAAAGCATCAGTTTCATGGTTCTCCCTTAACAATCATATCGTTAATACGACCACACCGGTAGTACGAATGGGAGCTGATGAGGTTACCAGGGACAAGTTGATGACATACCTCGGAGTTAAGTTTGATCGCAGTTTGTGTTTTCGGGACCAAGTCGACCATGTGATAACAAAATCCCGAAAGGATTAGCCGCCTTCAAGGTCATGGCAGCTGCCAACATCGAGCAGAGGCTACTTACTCTTCTGTCCCAGGGATTAGTCCTCGCACCAATCGAGTATGCCCTGGCAATCCTTACTGTCAGTACGACTCAAACTGATAGGCTGGAGAAAATACAAAATTAAGCCATGCGCATTATCGTGGGATGTACGAGGGACACTCCCTGTGTAGCAATGAGGTATCTTCTTGACTTTCCAACCATGGATGACAGAATTAAGATCTGGAGAGCGCGAGCATACCTGAAGATTAGTACAGATAAAGAGCTTACATTGCACCACGTGCTCAACACAGTGAAAGGTGCCAGGCTAAAAAGAGGCAAATCATGGGTGGGCCGAGCAGAAGATGTCATCAAACAGGTCTGTGGGCTTACCAATATCAGCGTTGGTGAGGAGTGAATACCGGTGCCTACGTCATTCAAGGGGACTTTCTCGTGTATTGTCACACTCGACAGGAAAAGTAGAGAACAGAACCCGGTCGTGATTAATTCTGAGGTCAACGGTCTCATCTGCGATAACACCGATGAGAAAGATGCAGTCATCTATACAGACGGATCTGTAATACGATACCAAAGAAGTGCATGGGCATTTACAGCACGCTCGGCAGGCAAAATAGTCAAGGAAGACAGTGGTGCATACGTCATGGCCACGAGTAGCATGACAATGGAGGCGATGGCAGTGACCAAGGCATTCAAAAGGTTAGAGTCACAAGTTTACACCCACGCATGTATACTGAGTGTTTCGATGAGCATGATAAAAAAAGTGGAGGCGGGCTCTGTACGCATGCAATGGGTAGAGTCGTTGCAGAAATCCAAAATACGTAAGGTCACCTTTGTCTATGAAACATCATCAATGCCTCCCTAGATGTGGAAAGAGCACAGGACTTCGACAAACGCAGATCCACGTCACTTCTTCGGATGATGGAAATGGGAGTTAAGATGGGCACAGCCAGAAATGAGAAACTTAGTGGCCGTGTAAGAAGTCTTATCAACCAACATAGAACTGGAGTCGTCAGTCGCTGGACACTGAGGGAATTGCTGAGGAGGGGATCTGAGCACCTATGGACATGTTCGGAGTGCAATGATGTTGACCCGCAAATAACTCAATAACTCAATAAGGTAGATGATTTGGGGGTTTGAACCCATGCCACTTAGTAGTTTACACACGTAGGTCACTTGGAGGTTTGAACTTAGGTCACCTCAGGGTTTCAACTTACGTAGAACCTAAGTCACTTGGGGGTTTGAACCTAGGTGACCTAGAAGTTTGAACCCAGGTCACTTAGGGGTTTGAAACTAGGTCATCTGGGGTTTGAACTTTGGTCACTTGGGGGTTTGAACCTAGCTCACTTAAGGGGTTTACACATCTAGGTCACTTGGGGTTTGATCCTAGGTCACTTGAGGGGTTTACACATTTAGGTCACTTGGGGTTTGAACCTCGGTCACTTAAGGGGTTTACACATCTAGGTCACGTGGGGGTTTGAACCTAGCTCACTTAAGGGGTTTACACATCTAGGTCACGTGGGGGTTTGAACCGAGGTCACTTAAGGGGTTTAAACACCTAGGTCACTTGGACATTTGAATCTAGGTCACTTCAGGTGTTTACACACTTAGGTCACTTGGGGGTTTGAAACTATGTCACTTAAGGGGTTTACACACTAAGGTCACTTAGGTGTTTAAACCTAGGTCACTTAAGGGGTTTACACACATAGCTCACTGGAGAGTTTGAACCTAGGTCACTTGGAGGTTTCAACTTAGGTCACCTGGGGGGTTTGAACTTAGGTCACTTGGGGGTTTGAACTTAGGTAACTTGAGTTTTTGAACTTAGGTCATTTGGGGGTTTTGAACGTAGGTCACATGAGGGCTTGAAGTTGTAAGTTTGCACTAATTTAAAATGTAAAAAAAAAACGTTGGTGGTTGGTAAAGAAGATAACAAGATGAACAATAAAATACTATGGTCATTTGAAATAACGTAGTGACTCAAAGAAGATAATTATGGAGAGCATAGTTCAGATAAACTAGAGAGAGAAAGGGAGAGAAACAAGATGGGGGGTGCAAGATATCATCGAGGAAGTGGGATCGACTGCTGCTGGCTGTGGACATCTCACGCAGGTCTGAGAAAATTGCTTAGTAGATGGCATGGGAGTTAGGTTCCAACAGTCTTAACTAGAAGATGATGGTGAAGATGATGATGTTGATGAGGTCCTTGTTGCAGCCCTACTCCTCCTATCTCCATTGAAAAATTTCTGTTTCATATTTAAAGGTCAAGGTAAGGTACAAGACTTGAATCGGCGTCTCAGCACGCGAGTTCTCGCCCTCGTGTGCTCGGTCACCTAGCCACAAGTGTTCGGAGACTTCTGGCTAGTGTCACATATCGAACATCGAAACTCACGATGCGAGGCGGCATTCCTCACTTTTTCAGAGTACTACTCTGGCACCCATTTAAACCAGCGGCTGGGTCGACCGTGGGGGTATTTTTTTTTTCCAACCACGAGTACAGCTCTGGGAGCCGCGATAGCTCAGTGGTTAGTGAACTGAACCACAAAGGACAAGGGGTAGGGTTTGATCCCAACCGACGGCTTCCGGGTTCACCCAGCCTTAAATGGGTACCGGATTTTTTTCTGGGAAAGTAAAGCAGCACCGACCACATTACCCCAAAAATCATGTGCTGAAGGTCTGTAAAATATAGGGTCACTAACACCATATTCCCTATACGCCACTTGGCGTGACGAGGGTACTTTACTTTTTACTACTAGTACAGCTCACACTGCTTTCAGCGGGAATCGAACACAGGTTGTCCGAACGTCGGTAGCCGAGCCAGGTGGTTTTCTCAACTAGGCTACCGAGGTCCCCTTGTATATGTGTGTAGGTGCACTGATCACGCAATGCATGTACCAAAACGATGTCCTTACAGAGAAGATTGGAGCAGCCCCTGGGCTAGTATGATACGATAACTCCCTAACTCGATCAATATCAGTTTTTTGTTTTGTTTGAGCTACCAGAGCAGTGCCTAGCGATGCTCAAATTTCACTTCCTCGTAAACTGCACTCCTGATTCGTTAATCCTTAAGATGAATACGGAATAACGGCACTGACATAGTTCTGACCACATTACGCGAAATCTGTAGCTGAATGCACAACAAAAAAATAAAAAAATATGGGCAGAAACTCCCCTATTTGCTTGAGGTCTCAGTTGTAACACAACGGACCTCTTTCTTATGAGAGTAGTAAGCTATGGAAATAGATATAACACACACACATTTAGGGAGCCGCGATAGCTCAGTGGCTAGTGAACTGGACTACAAAGGAAAAGGGGTAGGGTTCGATCCCAACCGACGGCTTCCGGGTTCACCCAGCCTTTAATGGGTACCGGATTTTTTTCTGGGAAAGTGAAGCGGCACGGGCGTAATACCGACCACATTACCCCAAAAATCATGTGCTGAAGGTCTGTAAAATGTATGGTCACTAACACCATCTGGGAGCCGCGATAGCTCAGTGGTTAGTGAACTGGACTACCACGGACAAAGGGTAGGGTTCGATCCCAACCGACGGCTTCCGGGTTCACCCAGCCTTAAATGGGTACTGGATTTTTTCTGGGAAAGTAAAGCACGTAAAGTAAAGGCGTAATACTGACCACATTACCCCAAAAATCATGTGCTGAAGGTCTGTAAAATATATGGTCACTAACACCATATTCCCTATACGCCACTTGGCGTGACGGAGGCACTTTACTTTTTTACACACAAATTTACAAGCGAATATCAAAGTAGATGGAAAGAACATAGCAAATCGGTTCAAAGGTATAGTTATATAACACATGCTATAAAGAGTGAAGGAAAACGTAAGATAGGAATAAACAAAAGAACAGGAACGGCACAAAGTACTTTTAACTACATGAGAAATATAATCACATCAAAGCAAATAACATCAGAACTAAAAGTACGAATAATAAAAAGGATTTTAAAAGAAAATATGGAAGAAATGAAATCCTTTGAAATATAGATCTATAGAAACATGAGTGAGTTGAAGTGGGTGGAAGAAAAAGAAGACAAACAAGGAATTTATGAATCAATTGAAAATGACAAAAAAAAAGTGCTTAATACAATTCAAACAAGACAAGTGAAATTTTTAGACATGAAGAGAAACAATACTCAATTAAAAGTTATCTTAGAGGGGAAAAGTACAAGGTATATGCGGCAGGCAGACAACGATTACTGTTGACTGAAAAAAAAAAATGGGCAGGCGAATTTCTAACAACGGACACTATAAAGAGAAGAGACAGAGTAAGATAACCCTCCATGCTAGTTAAGCATCAATATGGAGACGGCATCCTATGAATGTGTTGTACATAAAGTATAGAAATGAGCGAAAAACCAGACTCATTGTGCGTAATTACACAGCAAGAAGATTGATGTGAACTTTGGAAGGCACGGTGGTTGTGTGGTTGGTGTGTGGGTAGTTGTTGTGTGTGTGGGGATTGTTGGTGTGTGTAGCTGGTTGTAACTGTGTGGTTCGTTGTTGGTGTGTGCGTGGTTGTTGGTGTATGGGTGGTTGTTGGTGTGTGGGTGGTTGTTGGTTGGTGTGTGGTTGGTTGTTGATGGGTGTGAGATTGTTGATAGGTGGGTGGTTGTTGGAAGGTAGGTGTTCGTTAGAGTGTGGGTGGTTGTTGGAAGGTAGGTGTTTGTTAGAGTGTGGGTGGTTTTTGGAAGGTAGGTGTTCGTTAGAGTGTGGGTGGCTTTTGGAAGGTAGGTGTTCGTTAGAGTGTGGGTGGTTTTTAGAAGGTAGGTGTTCGTTAGAGTGTGGGTGGTTGTTGGAAAGTAGGTGTTTGTTAGAGTGTGGGTGGTTTTTGGAAGGTAGGTGTTCGTTAGAGTGTGGTTGGTTGCTAAATGGTGGGAGGACATGTTTGATGGTGTGCGAGGTTGTTAGGGTGTGGGTGATTGTTAATGTGTAGGTGGTTGTTAGTGTGTGGGTGGTTTTGAGTCTGTGTTGTTGTTTGCCTGTGTGTGGTTGTTAGTCTGTGTGATTGTTAGTCTGTGGGTGGTTGTTATTCTGTGTGTGGTTGTTAGTCTGTGTGTGGTTGTTAGTCTGTGTGGTTGTTAGTCTGTGTGTGGTTGTTAGTCTGTGTGTGGTTGTTAGTCTGTGGGAGGTTGTTAGTGTGTGAGTGGTTGTTAGTCTGTGTGTGGTTGTTAGTCTGTGTGTGGTTGTTAGTCTGTGTGTGGTTGTTAATCTGTGTGTGGTTGTTAGTCTGTGTGTGGTTGTTAGTCTGTGTGTGGTTGTTAATCTGTGTGTGGTTGTTAGTCTGTGTGTGGTTGTTAATCTGTGTGTGGTTGTTAGTCTGTGTGTGGTTGTTAGTGTGTGTGTTGTTGTTAGTCTGTATGTGGTTGTTAATCTGTGTGTGGTTATTAATCTGTGTGTGGTTGTTAGTGTGTGTGTGGTTGTTAATCTGTGTGTGGTTGTTAATCTGTGTGTGGTTGTTAGTCTGTGTGTGGTTGTTAGTCTGTGGGATGTTGTTAGTCTGTGTGTGGTTGTTAGTCTGTGTGTGGTTGTTAGTCTGTGAGTGGTAGTTAGTCTGTGAGTGGTTGTTAGTCTGTGTGTGGTTGTTAGTCTGTGTGTGGTTGTTAGTCTGTGTGTGGTTGTTAATCTGTGTGTGGTTGTTAGTCTGTTTGTGGTTGTTAATCTGTGTGTGGTTGTTTGTGTGTGGTTGTTAGTCTGTGTGTGGTTGTTAATCTGTGTGTGGTTGTTAGTCTGTGTGTGGTTGTTAATCTGTGTGTGGTTGTTAATCTGTGTGTGGTTGTTAGTCTGTGGGTGGTTATTATTCTATGTGTGGTTATTAGTCTGTGGGTGGTTGTTAATATGTGGGTGGTTGCCAGTTGGTTGAATGACAGAATTGAGTGTGTGTGTGGTTGTCAGTTGGTTGAATGACAGAATTGAGTGAGTGTGTGGTTGTCAGTTGGTTGAATGACAGAATTGAGTGAGTGTGTGGTTGTCAGTTGGTTGAATGACAGAATTGAGTGAGTGTGTGGTTGTCAGTTGGTTGAATGACAGAATTGAGTGGGTGTGTGGTTGTCAGTTGGTTGAATGACAGAATTGAGTGAGTGTGTGGTTGTCAGTTGCTTGAATGACAGAATTGAGTGAGTGTGTGGTTGTCAGTTGCTTGAATGACAGAATTGAGTGAGTGTGTGGTAGTCAGTTGCTTGAATGACAGAATTGAGTGAGTGTGTGGTTGTCAGTTGCTTGAATGACAGAATTGAGTGAGTGTGTGGTTGTCAGTTGCTTGAATGACAGAATTGAGTGAGTGTGTGGTTGTCAGTTGCTTGAATGACAGAATTGAGTGAGTGTGTGGTTGTCAGTTGCTTGAATGACAGAATTGAGTGAGTGTGTGGTTGTCAGTTGCTTGAATGACAGAATTGAGTGAGTGTGTGGTTGTCAGTTGCTTGAATGACAGAATTGAGTGAGTGTGTGGTTGTCAGTTGCTTGAATGACAGAATTGAGTGAGTGTGTGGTTGTCAGTTGCTTGAATGACAGAATTGAGTGAGTGTGTGGTTGTCAGTTGCTTGAATGACAGAATTGAGTGAGTGTGTGGTTGTCAGTTGCTTGAATGACAGAATTGAGTGAGTGAATATCTTCCTTTCTTGTCAATGACAATGTTTACAAAAGAACAATTTTCATGCGAGGAAAAATCACCCAAAAATGTTCAAGAACATGATGAACTGAAGAAAAGCTGAAACAATTAGAGAAAGTAGGAAGGGAATGACCTAGAGCACAAAGAAGAAAATTATTTGAAAAGCAAATAGAAAATTTCGCAAATATAAAAAAATATAAGAGAAAACATATATGAGAGAAATCGAAAAAATATCGGTATGGAAAATATTTTTTTTTTAATTCGCTTGAAAATAATGAATGTTATTTATTGACAAACTGTAGTGTCATTCTCCCATTCGTGTTATGGGTAATATTTGTTACAGGAGAATAACAATCGTTGGGAAAAAATAAAAATACACACGGAAGATAATATTGTAATGAGAGAAGCATTGGACACAATGGCACCTTCACAGAGATAAAGAAAATGTAATTGAGGTTGTGTCTTTTGTACTTTCCATTCCGCGAAGCAGACAATGGTTGGATAATGAATTCTTTGATTGATCAATATGTAGGTTAAAGACATCAGAATAAGCAGGTGATTGATTTTTTAAATAGAATATCAGCATAATATTGAAATAGAAAATGTGATTTGTACGTAGCGATAGATATATCGTATTTCAGACGTATGTTATGGCGAGTGCTCGTGTTCTTTAATAGCAACATTTTGGTAAACAACGAAATTACGAGTAAACATTCACATCTATTATTTATTTACGCGATTGGTATATCATTGTTGCAATAATATCATTCTATCTTTTTATGTAGAGGTAAATTGCTTACATACAATGGGGTTTCATTTTGCTAGAGATGTTTTATGTCCAAGCTTCTAATCATTTATTGCTTCTGTCTTGTCATAACCGTTAACGTCGAGTACGATTGGAATTTGCTAAAACAATTAGTGTCCAGTAACTTTCATTCTTTGTTACAAAATTAATGTCCAGTAACTTTCATTCTTTGTTACAAAATTAGTGTCCGGTAACTTTCATTATTTTTTACACATTTAGTGTCCAGTAACTTTCATTCTTTGTTACAAAATTAGTGTCCAGTAGCTTTCATTCTTTGTTACACAATTAGTGTCCAGTAACTTTCATTCTTTGTTACAAAATTAATGTCCAGTAACTTTCATTCTTTGTTACAAAATTAGTGTCCGGTAACTTTCATTATTTTTTACACAATTAGTGTCCAGTAACTTTCATTCTTTGTTACAAAATTAGTGTCCAGTAATTTTCATTCTTTGTTACACAATTAATGTCCAGTAACTTTCATTCTTTGTTACAAAATTAGTGTCCAGTAACTTTCATTCTTTGTTACACAATTAGTGTCCAGTAACTTTCATTCTTTGTTACAAAATTAATGTCCAGTAACTTTCATTCTTTGTTACAAAATTAGTGTCCAGTAACTTTCATTCTTTGTTACACAATTAGTGTCCAGTAACTTTCATTCTTTGTTACAAAATTAATGTCCAGTAACTTTCATTTTTTGTTACACAATTAGTGTCCAGTAACTTTCATTCTTTGTTACACAATTATTGTCCAGTAACTTTCATTCTTTGTTACACAATTAGTGCCCGGTAACATTCATTCTTTGTTACACAATTAGTGCCCGGTAACATTCATTCTTTGTTACACAATTAGTGTCCAGTAACTTTCATTCTTTGTTACACAATTATTGTCCAGTAACTTTCATTCTTTGTTACACAATTAGTGCCCGGTAACATTCATTCTTTGTTACACAATTAATGTCCAGTAACTTTCATTCTTTGTTACAAAATTAGTGTCCAGTAAATTTCATTCTTTGTTACACAATTAGTGTCCAGTAACTTTCATTCTTTGTTACAAAATTAATGTCCAGTAACTTTCATTCTTTGTTACAAAATTAGTGTCCGGTAACATTCATACTTTGTTACACAATTAGTGTCCAGTAGCTTTCATTCTTTGTCACACAATTAATGTCCTTTAACTTTCATTCTTTGTTACAAAATTAATGTCCAGTAACTTTCATTCTTTGTTACAAAATTAGTGTCCGGTAACATTCATACTTTGTTACACAATTAGTGCCCGGTAACATTCATTCTTTGTTACACAATTAGTGTCCAGTAACTTTCATTCTTTGTTACACAATTAGTGTCCAGTAACTTTCATTCTTTGTTACACAATTATTGTCCAGTAACTTTCATTCTTTGTTACACAATTAGTGTCCAGTAATTTTCATTCTTTGTTACACAATTAATGTCCAGTAACTTTCATTCTTTGTTACAAAATTAGTGTCCAGTAACTTTCATTCTTTGTTACACAATTAGTGTCCAGTAATTTTCATTCTTTGTTACAAAATTAATGTCCAGTAACTTTCATTCTTTGTTACAAAATTAGTGTCCAGTAACTTTCATTCTTTGTTACACAATTAGTGTCCAGTAACTTTCATTCTTTGTTACAAAATTAATGTCCAGTAACTTTCATTCTTTGTTACACAATTAGTGTCCAGTAACTTTCATTCTTTGTTACACAATTATTGTCCAGTAACTTTCATTCTTTGTTACACAATTAGTGCCCGGTAACATTCATTCTTTGTTACACAATTAGTGCCCGGTAACATTCATTCTTTGTTACACAATTAGTGTCCAGTAACTTTCATTCTTTGTTACACAATTATTGTCCAGTAACTTTCATTCTTTGTTACACAATTAGTGCCCGGTAACATTCATTCTTTGTTACACAATTAATGTCCAGTAACTTTCATTCTTTGTTACAAAATTAGTGTCCAGTAAATTTCATTCTTTGTTACACAATTAGTGTCCAGTAACTTTCATTCTTTGTTACAAAATTAATGTCCAGTAACTTTCATTCTTTGTTACAAAATTAGTGTCCGGTAACATTCATACTTTGTTACACAATTAGTGTCCAGTAGCTTTCATTCTTTGTCACACAATTAATGTCCTTTAACTTTCATTCTTTGTTACACAATTAATGTCCAGTAACTTTCATTCTTTGTTACAAAATTAGTGTCCGGTAACATTCATACTTTGTTACACAATTAGTGCCCGGTAACATTCATTCTTTGTTACACAATTAGTGTCCAGTAACTTTCATTCTTTGTTACACAATTAGTGTCCAGTAACTTTCATTCTTTGTTACACAATTATTGTCCAGTAACTTTCATTCTTTGTTACACAATTAGTGCCCGGTAACATTCATTCTTTGTTACACAATTAGTGCCCGGTAACATTCATTCTTTGTTACACAATTAGTGTCCAGTAACTTTCATTCTTTGTTACACAATTATTGTCCAGTAACTTTCATTCTTTGTTACACAATTAGTGCCCGGTAACATTCATTCTTTGTTACACAAAGTCCAGTAACTTTCATTCTTTGTTACACAATTAGTGTCCAGTAACTTTCATTCTTTGTTACACAATTATTGTCCAGTAACTTTCATTCTATGTTACACAATTAGTGCCCGGTAACATTCATTCTTTGTTACAAAATTAGTGTCTAGTAACTTTCATTTTTTGTTACAAAATTAATGTCCAATAACTTTCATTCTTTGTTACACAATTAGTGTCCGGTAACATTCATTCTTTGTTACACAATTATTGTCCAGTAACTTTCATTCTTTGTTACACAATTAGTGTCCAGTAACTTTCATTCTTTGTTACGAAATGAATGTCCAATAACTTTCATTCTTTGTTACACAATTAATGTTCAGTAACTTTCATTCTTTGTTACACAATTAGTGTCCAGTAACTTTCATTCTTTGTTATACAATTAATGTTCAGTAACTTTCATTCTTTGTTACACAATTAATGTTCAGTAACTTTCATTCTTTGTTATGAAATGAATGTCCAATAACTTTCATTCTTTGTTACACAATTAGTGTCCAGTAACTTTCATTCTTTGTTACACAATTAATGGTCAGTAACTTTCTTTCTTTGTTACACAATTAATTTCTACTAAGTTGCATTCTTGTTACACAATGTCCAGTAAGTTGCATTCTTCTGACACAGTTAATAGTCATTTCTATTTTTGTTACATAATTAATGTTGCAGAAACTCCCTGCAATAATAACAGTTTATTTTTTTTGCTATCTACATTTATGGGCACACATTGAGCTATTGCACTTCATTGCGTCTACAAAACAAACGTTATATTGCTGTGCCAATTAAACGTTATATTGCTGTGCCAATTAAACGTTATATTGCTGTGCCAATTAAACGTTATATTGCTGTGCCAATTAAACGGTACATTTCTCTGACAATTAAACGTTATATTGCTGTGCCAATTAAACGTTATATTGCTGTGCCAATTAAACGGTACATTTTCCTGACAATTAAACGGTACATTTCTCTGACAATTAAACGGTACATTTCTTTGACAATTAAACGGTACATTTCTCTGACAATTAAATGGTACATTTCTCTGACAATTAAACGGTACATTTCTCTGACAATTAAACGGTATAATTCTCTGCCAAATGAAATGTTTGGTTTAGAAATACTGTTGTGTTGTATCCCTGTGGACGACACCAGCGATGACATTTGTTTAATTCTATTTTAATAGCGTTGTCACAAATAGATCTTTTCTTTTATACAGAAACTTGTATTTTCATTTAACAATTAATTGTAGGTTGTTTTGTGATAGATACGACGCTCAAAAAGGGATGATTTTTTTTTTTTTTAATAAAAAAAGTAATGAGCAGGACCGTTGATTTAAGAAAGAAATGTCTATAACAATGTTGGTTGTATTTACAATAAAGGGCTTAACCATGATCCAGAGAACATTAAACAAAAAGTAAAATGTAAAGAGCCCCCGTCACACCAAGTGACATATAAGGAATATGGTCTTAGTGACCATACATTTTACAGACCTTCAACATATGATTTTTGGGGCAATATGGTCGGTATTACGCCCGTGCCGCTTTACTTTCCCAGAAAAAAAAACGGTCCCCATTTAAGGCTGAGTGAACCCGGAAACCGTTGGTTGGGATCGAACCCTACCTCTCGTCCTTTGTAGTCCAGTTCACCAACCATTGAGCTATCGCGGTCCCAGAGAACATCAAAGAACAGAACATTGGTTTGTTCAGATCTGTCTTGTATGGTCAGAGTGTGTTTTTTACAGTTGGCGGAAGTGAAGAATGTGTTGTTGATATTTTCAGCGATGCTACTAGATGTGTTAGCCACACAGTGTACACATCTTGCCGAGTACCTTTCCAAGTTATTAACTTCATAATTAGTTAATTAGCAGAACGGGTCCTCACTTCTAGCGAGCCACTACGATGTCCGTCTTCCCAACAAAATACAAGGCTTAACCCCCCCCCCCCCCCCCCTTTTCCGTGCGCGAACAACACTCGACTGAATCTCATCCGACAAGCGGCCCACTTCTGCACCCCCCTTGGGCGACCCACGAAGAGAAGGGGCCTTACTTGACGTGGGCGCGCGAGAGTCGTGGCGCTACTTTGACTATAGAGCTTGCTGGTTTTTCTTCGCTTTCACCAAGAAAATCTAGTTTCTCTGGAATAGACAAGAATCTGTTTGACCACATGGGCAGATACGCCAAGTGATGAGTTTTCACTTGATTAATTCACTTCATTCTGACCAGCGTTAAGCTAGTCGAAGATAATGGCTTAAATTACGAACAAAAAAATTAATTTATATTTATTTATATAAAAAAAACATCATATGAGACTGATATATGTACCCATTGTATTATTTAATTGGAGTAAAACAATAACTGCAACAAATACTTGCATACAGGATTTTTTACTACGAATTTCCGTAAACTGTGAGATTGTATGTGATTGACGTATATATTATAAGAACATTGACAAGAGTACGGGGCCCACGCGATAGAGAAATAATTCTACACGTGTACGGTTATGGTAACAACAGACAAGAAGACAAAGAAAGGACAGTGGTAATTTACAAAATCAAGATTTCAGTATTCAGAGACGCCTGGAGTCTGATTTATACTTAAACTTGTTGGGTAAGTTTTCTCTCTTCTTTGTCTTCTTGTCTTGTTCTTCTTGTTCTTATTTTGCTGCTTCTTGTTCTTCTTCTCTCATTAGCCTTTCAGCGTCGAAGGAAGATATAATTTGCACCCATTTTGTTCCTCAGTTAGCCTCTGCCTCTGTTATGTTTCCTAGTGTTTCTATTATTCCTTCAATCCATCTTTTTCGTTGTCGATCCTTCGATCTAGTGTTCTCGCAAAGTTTAGTAAAAATTCGCTGTGTTGTGTTTTGTCTTTCTGTATTATCACATGACCAAACAATTTTATCTGTTGTTTCTTTATGTATTATATGGCGAGAATTATTCCTAGCTTTTTTTCTCATTTCTTTATTTCTGATCTTATCTCTCAGACTGTTTCCTGTCATTCGTCTAACACATTTCATCTCAGTGGAGGTTATTTTACTTATTGTTCTTGCATCTAGGGTCCAAGTCTGGCATTTGTAGCACAACGTTAGGATGAAGATTGTTTTGTAGAGTACCTATTTTGCCTTTAGCTTTATTTCCTTGATTGACATGATAGTTGTCCGATACTTTGACGAGCCCTTTTCCATCTTGAGTCTATCTCTGTTGTTTGCGAATTATCTCTTGCCTCTTGACTTCCTAGGTAATTGAATTCCTCTACTTGTTTTAGTTAATCCGGTCTCCTGTCTTTTTTCGCAAATTTACTATCGTTATTGCCTAAATTATAGTTAAACTTGATATCCATTTTTTTCTCATTCTCTCTTTCTCCCACACATACATGCACATCTTTGTTTCTTTAATCGGTGCCGTAGAATGTACGATATATGTTAGTACCAGTAAATGTATGCTAGTCTTATATGTTAGTACCAGTAAATGTATGCTAGTCTTATATGTTAGTACCAGTAAATGTATGCTAGTCTTATATGTTAGTACCAGTAAATGTATATATGCTAGTCTTGCACAGTTCCCAGTGTACTGCAATCGTGGCAGTGTTCTTTAACAATCTTGTACAGTATCACAGCATGTAAAATGAAACAATTTGTGATATTAAAATTCAGTCTATGGCAACAGATTGGTAGGCTGTTTATGTACTGTTCGGGCGAGCGCGTGCTCAGATCCCTTTCTGAAATACTTTTTCCCTTCCAACTAGCTCAGCTTCGGGTTTCAATGTCGACCTTGTGTGATGCTGACCATATAACATATAAATATGTTGATGCTCATGCAAGGAACGCTAAAACCAATTACCAGGATGCAACAAGTACATGTACATACATGACGCCCATACAGCGTGCTATGTTGAGTCCTATGCAGATGGAATCCTCAGACTTCAAGTCTTCACATTTCATTTCATTCCAATTTTTGTTTAATTATTGACCTGCAACATAGTGCTTTGTTCTTTTCATCTCACTGTCTATTCTAGACCCATCAGTTGTGGTTACTCTAGAACTTGTCGTTTAGTTTATCTTCATTTCTTTGTCCGTTTCTGTGTTCGTGATTTCTGAAGAAGGTTGCATGTAGGCAGAAACGTCATGATTTTGTATTGTTCCTATTTTTTTAAAGCTGTTACCAAACTTTATATGAGTTTACCTTACACTCAATCTCCTCTTTTGTAAAGCTGTTACCAAACTTTGTATGAGTTTACCTTACACTCAATCTCCTCTTTTGTAAAGCTGTTATCATACTTTGTATGAGTTTACCTTGCACCTATCATCTCTTTTGTAAAGCTGTTACCATACATTGTATGAGTTTACCTTACACTCAATCTCCTCTTTTGTAAAGCTGTTACCAAACTTTGTATGAGTTTAACTTGCACCCTATCACATGCTCCTTCATTACTGGTATGTTTGAGTAGAACTGTAAGGTTAATATTACACAAACTCCGTAAATGTTTGTAAAAAAGATGGTCACCATCATCATCATCAAGTACCAAGCTTGCCGGCGTAGGTGATCATGTCTCTCCACAACTTTCGATCCAGACAGTTATTTATCATTTCTGTTGTTGACCTTCTGCCAAGCCTTTCTCTTAAGCGGTCTGGTATCTTCTATCTTTGCCTCGCTTTATCTTTTTGTCTCTCAATTTTCCCAGTTGTTCTAATATATTCCACCTGTTCTCTTCTCATTACATGGCCAAACAATGATGATTGTTTCTCCCTAGTATTGGATATTAGCTCCCCTTTTGCACTGGCCTCTTTCAGAACATTTTCATTTCTTTTCTTAGCTGTCCATTGTATTTTCAATATTCTTCTGTAAAACCACATTTCTACAGCCTCCAGTGATGTTCTTGTCTGTTGTCCTATTGCCCAATGATTCACATCCATATTTTAAGACTGGCTCTACATAACATTTAAGAACTCTTTTATTTATTTACATTGTCAAAAATGGATTGCACAGTATCTTCCTAATATTTTTGGAAAGCTGCTTTTGCTTGAGCCATTCTGCATCTCCCTCTGTTGTACATCTACCATCTAACTTCTGTTGTACATCTGCCATCTCACCACTGTTGTACATCTACCATCTCACTTCTGTAGTACATCTATAATCTCACCTCTGTTGTACAGCGACCATCTCACCTCTGCTGTACATCTACCATCTCACCTCTGTTGTACATCTATCATCTCACCTCTGTTGTACATCTATCATCTCACCTCTGCTGTACATCAACCATCTCACCTCTGTTTTACATCTACCATCTCACCACTGTTGTACATCTACCATATCACCACTGTTGTACATCTACCATCTCACCACTGTTGTACATCTACCATCACACCACTGTTGTACATCTACCATATCACCTCTGTTGTACATCTACCATCTCACCACTGTTGTACATCTACCATCTCACCACTGTTGTACATCTACCATCACCCCACTGTTGTACATCTACCATCACCCTACTGTTGTACATCTACCATCACACCACTGATATACATCTATCATCTCAGCTTTGTTGTACATCTACCATCACACCACTGTTGTACATCTACCATCTCACCTCTGTTGTACATCTATCATCTATCATCACACCACTGTTATACATCTATCATCTCACCTCTGTTGTACATCTACCATCACACCACTGTTGTACATCTACCATCACACCACTGTTGTACATCTATCATCACACCACTGTTGTACATCTACCATCACACCAATGTTATACATCTACCTTCAAACCACTGATATACATCTACCATCACACGACTGTTGTACATCTACCATCACACCACTGTTGTACATCTACCATCACACCACTGTTATACATCTATCATCCCACCACTGTTGTACATCTACCATCACACCACTGTTGTACATCTACCTTCACACCACTGCTGTACATCTACTATCACACCACTGTTGTACATCTACCTTCACACCACTACTGTACATCTACCATCACACCACTGTTATACATCTATCATCCCACCACTGTTGTACATCTACCATCACACCACTGTTGTACATCTACCTTCACACCACTGCTGTACATCTACTATCACACCACTGTTGTACATCTACCATTCACACCACTGTTATACATTTACCATATCACCACTGTTGTACATCTACAACCACAGCACTGTTAGACATCTACCATCTCACCACTGTTGTACATCTACCATCTCACCACTGTTGTACATCTACCATCACACCACTATTGTACATCTACCATCTCACCTCTGTTGTACATCCACCATCACGTCACTGTTGTACATCTACCATCTCACCACTGTTGTATATCTACCATCACACCACTGTTGTACATCTACCATCTCACCTCTGTTGTACATCTACCATCCCACCTCTGTTGTACATCTACCATCTGTGGTTAACATTGTTCCCAGACATTATAGATCGATCTAAATAAATCAGATACAGACAATTAACAACAAAAGACAAGGAAACAAATATTTTGCAAGTTATATTCTCCAGTAACATAACAAAATACATCTTAACAATAATCTGTTCATTTAATTGATTACTAAATGAAACAACTATTTAGAATATCTTTTATGACTTTGGTTAATTTGTAAAGAACATAATATCTTGTCCAAGAACGATTTCTTGCTTGTATCTGAATGCGGTTATGCATAATTAACATTTAAATATATTTTCGCCATCTCTGTAGTAACAATGAATCCAGCATGCAGTCGCGTTCCGACATGACTTTAATGAACCGAACTTATGGATAATGGAGCGTCCAGTTCTAGAACGGTAAATAAAGAATCGCTATTAATGAGTTAAGTGTTATTTGTCTGTTGTGATCCCACTCGAGTCAATAATGATAATTGAGTGTGTCATCAAATAACAAAATCATTAAGTTATTCTACAAACATTTGTTAGAAATGCCGATGATTTCAATATGTGTTCAGTTAAAACATATTTATTAAAACTGTCATTGCAAGCATTTATTATTTAATGAACATTTTCTTTAATGGCAGTGACATCAAATATAAAGCGACGTTTAAATTTCATAACAAGGTGTCATTGTAAGATAAATGTGCTTCTTTTGTTTTGCTTCTTTTGCATCTTGTTTCTTCTGTTACTTCTTCTTCTTCTTCTTCTTATTATTATTATTCATTGTCACTTCGTGGCCGCAGTCCAACACAAAACACTGTCCTACTCGCCTTGTGACGTATTCTGCAAATGTGCCCCTCTTTCATTTTATACAAATCATAGACTACTGGGGTAGCATGGGGGTAAGACGTTGAGTTTCCCATCACTGGGGTAGCCTGGAGGTAAAATGTCGAGTTTCTCATCACTAAGGTAGCCTGGAGGTAAGACGTCGAGTTTCTCATCACTGGGTAGCCTGGAGGTAAGACGTCGAGTTTCTCATCACTGAGGTAGCCTGGAGGTAAGACGTCGAGTTTCTCATCACTGGGGTAGCATGGGGGTAAGACGTCGAGTTTCCCATCACTGGGGTAGCCTGGAGGTAAGACGTCGAGTTTCTCATCACTGAGGTAGCCTGGAGGTAAGACGTGAGTTTCCCATCACTGGGGTAGCCTGGAGGTAAGACGTCGAGTTTCCCATCACTGGGGTAGCATGGGGGTAAGACGTCGAGTTTCCCATCACTGGGGTAGCCTGGAGGTAAGACGTTGCGTTTCCCATCACTGGGGTAGCATGGGGGTAAGACGTCGAGTTTCCCATCACTGGGGTAGCATGGGGTAAGACGTCGAGTTTCCCATCACTGGGGTAGCATGGGGGTAAGACGTCGAGTTTCCCATCACTGGGGTAGCCTGGGGGTAAGACGTTGAGTTTCCCATCACTGGGGTAGCATGGGGGTAAGACGTCGAGTTTCCCATCACTGGGGTAGCATGGGGGTAAGACGTCGAGTTTCCCATCACTGGGGTAGCCTGGAGGTAAGACGTCGAGTTTCCCATCACTGGGGTAGCATGGGGGTAAGACGTTGAGTTTCCCATCACTGGGGTAGCCTGGAGGTAAGAGGTTGAGTTTCCCATCACTGGGGTAGCCTGGAGGTAAGACGTTGAGTTTCCCATCACTGGGGTAGCCTGGGGGTAAGACGTTGAGTTTCTCAACACAGGCGGTGGAACTCACTTTCAGCAAGAAACAAGACATAAAACTGAATCAGTGGTATCATTGTGGCTTTACCCTCCCCTTGTCTCGGGGTAGTGACACCTGGTGTCTAGACCTTTCGGAAAATAGGAGGTCCCGTGTGAATTCTGCCCACGTTAAAGAAACCTTGGTTGTTGGAAATCGCAAAGAAAAGGTCGAAATTGTCGCTGCTGGGGCAAAACTAATTGCACAAAAATCTACCCAAAATGTTAAAACTCGTGTGGATAAAATGAGAGTAATTTTGATATCGGAGAATAATTGCTTGTGTGGCAGGGAACACCTGAGCACACGGCTCACCATGTAAAAAATATGAAAATGGACATATTCAGGCAAAATTCAGTCTCAAGGGACTTGGCTAGAGATTTAAAGCTGGCGAACACAGTCAAAGAATTAACAAACACGAATCAGTGCAGTGTCTCGCAAGGTGCCCTCTGGCTGGTCCACACTGTCAGTGTCTGCATCAATTTTCCTTCATCAGTTTCGTCTTCTTTCTGCCTTTTCATCAATCTCTTCCAACCCCAAATGATTGCATGCCATTTCTGATGATTGTTTCTTGATCTATTCTGAGTCATTGACTTACCAAGATTGCCAGCGCTTACATTACCCTGCTGCTTTTATGTCTTAAATGTACCACTTCTTGAGCTTTTGTTTGCTTGCTTTTAATTGAACCAAGGGAGCTATGATAAATCAGTGGTTAGTGAACTAGACTATTAAGGATAAGAGGTCGAGTTCGATTTTGGTCAACGGCTTCCAGGTTCACCCAGCCTTAAATGGGTACCGGATGTTTTTTATTGGAAAGAAAAGCGGTACGACGTAATACTGACCACTGGGTATCTAAACAAATATGTGCCGAAGGTCTATAAAACATATGGATACTAACACCATATTCCCTATTGTAATAATGTACATGCAATAGTATTACAAGTTAAAAGAGTCAGAGGCAGACCAAGACTAGCGTGGATGAGTAACTTCAAAAAAGGGACAAGTCAGCCTGTGACAACGCACATCATCAGAGCAAGAGACAGAGCGGAATGGCGCTCCATGGTAGCCAACATTCGATGCGGAGACGACACTCAATGATGATGAATAGTATATAGAGTAGCATGGGTCGGATAGCTTAATAATTACCCATAAATTAGGTAGCGATGATAGCAGAAAAATAATTATAAAGCAGTCACATAAATAACAGTAACAAGTTTTGGGAACAGACATTTGTAGCTGTTATTGGGAAACCGGGGGGGGGGGGTAATAGATGTAACTTGACTTGACCGTCACATGTCTAGAAATGAGGTTGATAAACAAACTAGGAGGCAGGTTAAATTCATGATAGAGATGTCACTTTTAGAGTTCATGTTAACATTATTATTAAACTCAGAGATTAACTAAATGTCAAGATGAAGTTTTGTTCTGCAAAATTTGACACACAAGTCATATAGAGTTGAAATTCGCATTCAACCATTCGCTGAGAGATCACTTAGCGACTAAGCCAACAAATGATGCAGATGAGACAGAAGTAGTTAACCTCATGCGATAGCAGAATTAGACAATTTAGAATGATTCCAGGAATTTTTAGAGAGAAGCTCAAGATAAGGAAACTCCCAGAAAATATAAAATAGATGAGCTTAGTCTGGCTTCGGTCGAAACTGTCTGAGGGCAGATGTGAGTTTTTATAGTTATGGACTTCCACATAGTGAGTTTTTATAGTTATGGACTTCCACACAGTGAGTTTTTATAGTTATGGACTTCCACACAGTGAGTTTTTATATTTATGGACTTCCACACAGTTAGTCAGTTTTGATCAAATAGAGATGTAGAAGGAAGATCCAGAGATAGGTCAGTCAGGAAGCCATAGTTTAGTTGAGAAGTGTTTCAGGTTAGATTCAGAAGTTTTGTGCTTCAGAGAACAATAGTAAGTAGATTAAGAGAAGCATTGAATAAGTCAAGACATAGAAATAGAATAGCAAGTGTCAAGCTAGACGAGTTGTAATATTTGATAGAATGAAAGATAGAATTAGAAATGTCACAAACAATGTATATTAAGGGATGCGTCAATATCCATCGGTGATAACCTCATGAGCGCATCCAGGTTATGGACATTGATTTTAGAATTGGAATTTATAATTGAGATGTACTCCACTATACTTCACTTGTACAACCGGCGATCAAATAAACTTGTATAAGCACAGTTTATAGTAGTGATTATTGACTACATGAATCCATGTCAAGACATTGTTAATACGTCGTGTTGTGATCTCTGTGTAATAATTATGAAAATATCTCAAATCTATATCAGCAAAAAGTTAGTAGCAGTTCCCAGTCTAAAGACTTTACAGCAGCTTTGCATTTCTAAACATTGTAATGCATCTTTATGCCTTTACCCCTTCCAACAAAAAGATATGACTCTGGAGAAAGTCGATACTAACACAACATAGCGCCACGGGGCTCTTTTCTTTTCTTTATTTTTAATTAAACGTTTCAGTATATTATTTGTATCATTACCTTTTTTGTGTCTTAATTATGTCACTTCTTGGGAGCCGCGATAGCTCAGTTGTTAGTGAATTTAACTACAAAGGACAAGAAGTTGGGTTCGATCCTGATCGACAGCTTCCAGGTTCACCCAGCCTTAAATGGGTACTAGATTTTTTCTGGGAAAGTAAAGTGGCACGGGCGTAATACCAACCACATTACCCATAAAATCATGTACCGAAGGTCTGTAAAAATTATTGTCACTAACACCATATTCCCTATACACCACTTGACGTGACGGGGCTCTTTACTTTTATTAAATGTCACTTCCTGAGCATTGGTTAGTTGCTATTAATTGAATTTGTTGGTAAATTATTTAAATCACGCGCCAGATAATGATAGAAACTGTGAGTTAATATTGTCAAAAATAAGTAATTGGACTTTTTTTTCAAGTTTCATGTTCTCATGTGAATATGACGTCATGATTTGGACAATCCTCGCTGTCTGTGAGCTTTTAATGGTCTTTCA
Source organism: Megaustenia siamemsis (assembly GCA_032433765.1). NCBI lineage: Eukaryota > Metazoa > Mollusca > Gastropoda > Stylommatophora > Ariophantidae > Megaustenia > Megaustenia siamemsis. The sequence continues at coordinate 186,665,081 of JAVIAB010000092.1, forward strand.
ACAATTCCCCGAGGATAACTCGAGTGTGATTTTGAAGTGAGATTTAATAGTTGACATCACCGCATCAAGGGCAGCTACTAAAGTTAGAAAAAAAAAAACTATCTTTACGTCACATAGTACCATTGCTGGTGTATGACGGGGGGGGGGGGGGGCAACGATAGAATCAGAGGGATAAAGGCCGCTTGGTCAAGCAGTTGCCACGACGTGTGAGACTCAGGATTTTTATTTCACCCCCGATAGAAAAAATCCTTTCTGTCTACCACGGGCTTCGAACACCGTTCGCCGGCTTTTCAGCCAGCGGAACAGTGGTTTTCGCCGCACGGCCACGCGCACCTCTACTAAAGTAATTGATGAATGCTATAAATGCAGATGTATCCAGCAGTAGCTCGCTGGTTAAACATAACACTTTCCCGTCCCTGTCTCATCAACACACATACCTCGCACACGCCCCAAGCCTGATTCTAAATTCCTGCAGCTTCGGACTTAATTTTCACTAACAGAAAATGCTTCCACTGTCAGGCCTCAATGTTCTAGCTTTTTGGTGTCGTCTCTTGCCCTCGTCATGCAGCAACGATGTTTCTTTCTTTCTTTCTTTCTTTCTTTCTTTCTTTCTTTCTTTCTTTCTTTCTTTCTTTCTTTTTCTTTCTTTCTTTCTTTCTTTCTTTCTTTCTTTCTTTCTTTCTTTCTTTTTTTCTTTCTTTCTTTCTTCATATGTTTCTATAATAATGTCCCATTTCTACATAATTAATGACCTATGTTTCTATAACAATGTCCCCTTGGTATATAATGAATCTCTTTCTGGGAATAAACGAATGTCTCCCTGAACGTGAAATTGGAATACTTGGCTACAACTGGCAAAATACAGGGAAAGATAGATCGCGAACGACAAAGAGGGAAGATACTAGATAGCTTAGTGTCATTGCATGGAAAATAGTCAACAACTGAATTTATACAATGTTCTGTGGGTAGAAAATTGTGGACGGACGTGATCGCCTACTCAAAACCGGTATGGCACATGATGTTGGTCTACAAGGAATATCCCCATTATGCAAACACTTGAAGCTAACCTGCCTCTTTATGTCGTGGACTGTATTTTTGTTTCATTCGCTGGCTCTAGAGACAAGTGACCACAAACAGGTTGTGCTTAGTCTCCATTTTTTAAATCTCGACTAGTGAAACAAGAGTGGTAAAAAGTAAAGTACCCCGTCACGCCAAGTGGCGTATAGGGAAATATGGTGTTAGTGACCCTATATTTTACAGACCTTCAGCACATGATTTTTGGGTAATGTGGTCAGTATTACGCCCGTGCTACTTTACTTTCCCAGAAAAAATCCGGTACCCATTTAAGGCTGGGTGAACCCGGAAGCCGTCGGTTGGGATCGAACCCTACCCCTTGTCCGTGGTAGTCCAGTTCACTAACCACTGAGCTATCGCGGCTCCAAACAAGAGTGGTAACTCTGATAAATAATTCTGTCACTGAAGGCCGTTTGAAGACATTATAATCTGCATTATCTCCCATTCTCTACCTATTATTTTATATTCGTGGAATAAGCTTCACTGCAGACAGGGCATACCCATATCCGCTCCACGAGCGTTCCAGGAATTATCGAGGCGTATACAAACTGAATGTTCCTGTTAGATGTTGATAGATACATCTGTTCTTCTCCCCCCCCCCCACACACCCCCACCCCAAGAACTCTGGGTCGACCAGACCCCTTTCCCACCTCTAGACTCCCCAGTCTCTCAATATGTACATCACTATCCCACCTCTAGACTCCCCAGTCTCTCAATATGTACATCACTTTCCCACCTTTAGACTCCCAAGTCTCTCAATATGTACATCACTATCCCACCTCTAGACTCCCCAGTCTCTCAATATGTACATCACTTTCCCACCTTTAGACTCCCCAGTCTCTCAATATATACATCATTGTCCCACTTTAGACTCCCCAGTCTCTCAATATATACATCATTGTCCCACCTTTAGACTCCCCAGTCTCTCAATATATACATCATTGTCCCACCTTTAGACTCCACAGTCTCTCAATATATACATCACTGTCCCACCTCTAGACTTCCCAGTCTCTCAATATATACATCATTGTCCCACCTTTAGACTCCCCAGTCTCTCAATATGTATATCATTGTCCCACCTTTAGACTCCCCAGTCTCTCAATATATACATCACTGTCCCACCTCTAGACTCCCCAGTCTCTCAATATGTACATCACTGTCCCACCTTTAGACTCCCCAGTCTCTCAATATATACATCACTGTCCCACCTTTAGACTCCCCAGTCTCTCAATATGTACATCACTGTCCCACCTTTAGACCCCACAGTCTCTCAATATGTACATATTGTCCAATCCATTCTCCTCCGCTTCTCTTAAGAAATGAAGAACATTTTGGACTCAGAGGGAAATAGAACAATAGAAGTATAAACTCGGAGGTAATTCGTCTTCTTCTACTACCTTTTTTAGCTTCCAGTGGAGCATAGGTCTTCAACAAACACTTTCCAAGTTGTACTGTTTTTTGACATTCTTTTAAGATCATTCCATGTCTTCCCCATCATCTTCATCTCTGCTTCTATCTGTCTTAGCCAAGAATTCCTTGGTCTTCCTCTTTGTCTTTTCCCTTGGGGATTCCAAAAAAGGGCCTGTTGTGTAATACTCTCAGTTGGCTTCCGTAGTGTGTGTCCTATCCAGCGCCATCGTCTTCGCTGTATCTCTTTATACACTGGTGTTTGACTGGTACATTTCCATAATTCTATGTTAGTGATTTTGTCCTGCCATTTCCATCCTTTAATCGGAGATAATTAGGACAGACTTATTATACTCACCAGTAGATAGAACAAAATTACTATACTCAGAGGTAAATATAGCGAAATTACTATACTCAAAGATAATTAAAACACAGTTATTATACTCAGCGGTGAATGGAATAAACGAACATCTGGAGATTCACAATTTTCAATAAATAAATAAAAAAAAACTTAGATTGTTCAACTTCTGTGTGATACCAGGGCCAACATATGGATGTGATACCAGGGCCAACATATGGATGTGATACCAGGGCCAACATATGGATGTGATACCAGGGCCAACATATGGATGTGAAAGTTCGAAATCCACCAAGTCTAAACAATTAAATGCCTTTAAAAACAAATGTCTTAGCAACATCTCAAACATATGCTGGAAAGTATACATTTCAAATGAACAGATAAGAGACGAATCAAAACAAGAATACGTGTCGAGCTTTATAAAAAAAAAAGGCGTTGGAAATACGTCGGTCATGTGTTGAGAATACATGAAGAAAGACTTCCCCGTCAGGCATTCATGTGCAAACCATCTGGTAAAAAAAAAAGGCAGACCAAGAAAATTGTTATGCCTAAAAATTAATAGGTAATTCTTAACAATGGGACTAAGAAACAATCAAGAACTAGCAGCAAATAGTCAATCATGAAGAACTATGACTTCCGCCTCATGTGCTGTCTTCGGCCCGAGAACAAAAAATAAAATGGAACAAGATTTTTATACTCAAAAGTAAATAGAACAACATTGTTGTGCTCATGGGTAAATATAACACAATTGTTGCACTCAGACGTAAATGTAGCAAAATGATTGTACTCTGAGGTAAAGGAAGCAAAATGATTGTACTCTGAGGTAAAGGAAGCAAAATGATTGTACTCTGAGGTAAAGGAAGCAAAATGATTGCACTCTGAGGTAAAGGAAGCAAAATGATTGCACTCTGAGGTAAAGGAAGCAAAATGATTGTACTCTGAGGTAAATGAAAAAGATATTGTTCTCATAGGCAAATAGAACAAAATTATTATCCTTACAGTTAAATAGAACAAAAGCATTACCCTTAGAGAGATAAATAGAACAAAATTATTATCCTTACAGTTAAGTAGAACAAAAGCATTACCCTTAGAGAGATAAATAGAACAAAATTATTATCCTCAGAGGAAAATAGAACATAATTATTGTACTCAGAGATAGAGGTAGGATGAGAAAAGAACAGTCCACTGAAGTTTGAGATGACATCGAGATGTCAAAATGACCAGCAAATCCTTTAATGTGACTCGCCGATCGTCCCCAATTAAGACTTCGACACACTTCAGCTTTACTGGTGTCACAGCAGTGTGTAGCCACCCACGACGTGGTTGACCTTCGACCTGTCTGTGTTGATGAACAGTTTACCCATAAACAGACAATGCTGTCATCTTCTGCCACCTCTCAATAGACATTCTGTAATCGTATCTTACTACCTGTGCATCCCTCACATATTGTCTAAATAAATTCAATGACTACTCTATGTCTGTAGCCCACGTTACTGTCAGACAACACTTTGGAAGCTAACTGTATCACTGCCATCTACCAGATGATGAAGAAACTATATGAGATGATATGGGGAAGTTCAATGATGATAGATATCATTTTTTATTTGAAACAAAATTAGAACAGATGACAATCAAGTCAAAGGTGTTTGTCTTTTGCCAAGGTGCCCATTAAAACAACAAGTGGTGACTACAGAACGAGGGGTAAATTAGTGACGTGGGGCAGCTATTTCTATTGAATGCTCCATATGACCTGTGTTACCATCCACACCTGCTACACAAGAGAAGTCAACAACCAAGAAACTTAACGTACGATTGGATTGCTGGAACGTCCTAATCATGCAAGCGGGCCTATCTGTCAATTTTCGCATGCATGTAGAGACTTTGGCCCCACAATAACTTTGCTGAAAAATACTCGGTCAGGACGTCGAAGCAGCACCTTCCATCTTTATTGACAACTACAAACTTGATATCATGCAACAGTATAGCTACCTTGGGTCTATCATCAACGATAAACTAGTCTTTAGAATCAGAAAATGACACTCGCATTGATGACGCTGCTTCCACATTCGCCCGTCTTTCTGTGTGTGTTGGCAAAACTGCAAACTGACAATTACAACAAAGGCCACAGTTTACAACGCCTGTATCATCAGTATCCTTTTATACGGTAGCAAAATATGGACAACATATGTAAAGCAGGGGAAAAGGCTAAATGCATTTAATATGTGATGTCAGCGCAATTTTCTTGGTATCACCTGAAAGGACAAATTGACAAACGTGGAGGTCCTCACTCGCATAGGCCTCCCAAACATCTACACGCTGCTCAAACAACGTAGGTTTGTCTAAGCTGCACTTACACCTTAGGAAAGATGGTAGCATACCAAAAGATATACTTTATGGACAACTAGCATATGGCAAGAGAACTAGGGGAGGCCCATAACTCCGATTCATAGACATATGTAAACGTGACAAGAAGACTCTGAACATAATCCCTGCAACATGGGAAGACATAGCTGCAGACCGCAATCTTTGGAAACACACTCTAAAGCCCCAACTCAAACAAGAAACAGACAGATTCAAAGAAAAAGAGAATAAACGGCGAAAGAAAAGAAAAAAATAAAACTCCAAAGGGCGCTGCAAAACTCATAGTCAGCTATGACTAACGGGGGCTACTATAGTCAACTATGACTGACGGAGGGCAACTACCCACTTCATGTAAAACCTAGCCATATTTCAAAGGTTGCTGTTAAATCAGTAATGTGTTGAGCAGAGATGCGTTAAATGAGATTGCAAAGTTAAACTCTCCAAAGGTTATGTCATAGCCTCAGGGCAGCAACCCTATCATTCCGATGATCATCTGGTAAATATAGTTGTCGCCAACGTTGGCCCTTGAATGTGCTAGTGATTGAATGCTCTGAGTTCTTGATTTTATCACAGAATGTACGATCGTCAAAGTCAGTATTATTTTCATCAAAGATTTAATTTAGTAAAAGGAAAATAATAATTTTCAGTTGTATTTGAATTACGTTCCCTGTTTTTGTTTGTTGTCATGGCGCTTCTCGAGACATGAGTCATCATAAAGGGATTTCAACAACAAAAAAGGGAGACTTTTGAAATGAGATTTGAAAAAAAAACCAACTTCTTGCTTGTCTTCAGTAAATTAACTTTCAAAGAAATAATAAATAAAACACTATCCTGTGTGCGCCGGTGGGTAGCTAGCTTTTATGTGTATACCCGAGAGTAGATAGCTTTTATGTGAATGCCCTTTAGTAAAAAAAAAAAAAGAAAAGTAAAGTAAACTACCCCCATCACGCCAAGTGGCATATAGGGAATATGGTGTTAGTAACCATAAATTTTACAGACCTCGGGACACATTATTTTTGGGGTAATGTGGTCGGTAATACGCCCGTGCCACTTCACTTTCCCAGAATAAAATTCGGTACCCATTAAAGGCTGGGTGAACCCGGAGGCCGTCGGTTGGGATCGAACCCTTACCCCTTGTCCTTTCCTTTGTAGTCCAGTTCACTAACCACTGAGCTATCGCGGCTCAAAATACCCGTGAGTAGCTATCATTTGTGTGTGCTAGAGAGTAACACTTCTTGTGTGTATACCAGAGAGTAGTAATCGTAAAATAGTCTTATTAATTGTAACGTTTCAAGACAGCATAGTACAAAATACAACAACCTGTCGACGAGACATATAGTCACATAATAGTATATTTCTTAATTATATTTTAGTTAATTAGATTTGAAAATAATTTCTTAAAATATATATATTTCAGGAAAAAAGCACTGATACTTTTTTTTTTTTTTTTACATTACTTGTATTTTACATTACTTGTATTTTACATTACTTGTATTTTACATTCCAATATTTTACTTACTTTTGTATGTAAAGTCTCGAGTCAATGTCCTGTGTATTGACCAGAGTACGGCGAACACCAGAACCATAATACCTAGACAGAAAACGTTTAGTCAAATCATCTCCAAGGAGCCGAGGTCTGTAATTTTACTTGTCCAAACTAAGTTATTTTCATTTCTTAAATCAATCCACTTTTACTGCAACTCACAACTGCTGAAGTAATATCTGCATTTATGTCTCTGTCTATTCTTGGCACGTTCTTTAGTCATCTCGATCACATCATTTCAGTTGTGACGATCTTTCCCTTGTCTTTGCTGATGTCCAAGTATGGTAACAGAGAGTAGGAAGGTAGACTCAATCTTAGGTATAGTATACTAATTCGTTCTTGGTCGAACACATCATTGAACGATGTGTACACTAATTCGTTCTTGGTCGAACACATCATTGAACGATGTGTACACTAATTCGTTCTTGGTCGAACACATCATTGAACGATGTGTACACTAATTCGTTCTTGGTCGAACTCATCATTGAACGATGTGTACACTAATTCGTTCTTGGTCTACTCTGAAAGGTGTGTACAATAATTCGCTCATGGTCCACTCTGTGAGGTGTGTACACTAATTCGTTCATGGTCCACTCTGTGAGGTGTGTACACTAATTCGTTCATGGTCCACTCTGAGAGGTGTGTACACTAATTCGTTCATGGTCCACTCTAAGAGGTGTATACACTAATTCGTTCATGGTCCACTTTGAGAGGTGTGTACACTAATGCGTTCATGGTCCACTCTGAGAGGTGTGTACACTAATTCATTCATGGTCCACTCTGAGAGGTGTGTACACTAATTCGTTCATGGTCCACTCTAAGAGGTGTGTACACTAATTCGTTCATGGTCCACTCTGAGAGGTGTGTACACTAATTCGTTCATGGTCCACTCTGAGAGGTGTGTACACTAATTCGTTCATGGTCCACTTTGAGAGGTGTGTACACTAATTCGTACATGATCAACTCTGAGAGGCGTTAGATGTTCTCCCATAACCCCTTGTGCGCTGTGCAACAGCTCCATTGTTCATTGTTTCTCGTACCACGCCGTAAAACCACCGAGGATCTTTCTCCTTTGTTTACCTCCATCTTTTCGGCCTTTCAATTTTCCCTTTTGTTAGTTAAGTTTTCTAACTCGCCTATTTTCCATGCATGGACTATACAAGCATGGACCACACAAATATGGGCCACAAAAGCATGGATCACACAAGCATGGACCACACCAGCATCGACCACACAAACATGGAGCACATAAGCATGGACCGCAAAAGCGTAGATCACACAAACGCGGACCACACAAGCAAGGCCCATAAAAGCATGGATCACACATGCATGAATCACACAATCGTGGACCACACAAGCGTGGACCACACACGCATGGACCACACAAACATGGACCACACAGTTCTGGACCACAAAATCACGGACGCACACATGGACCACATAAGCGAGGACCACACAATCTTGAACCCCAAAAGCGAAGACCACACAATTATAGACCACACAAGCATGGACATAACAATCATGGACCACACAATCATGGACAACATATGCGAGGACCACACAAGCATGGACATAACAATCATGGACCACACAATCATGGACAACATATGCGAGGACCACACAAGCATGGGCCACACAATTATGGACCACACAAGCGTGGACTACACAATCATGGACCACACAAGCATCAACCACACAAGCATGGACCGTATTTTCCTGATGTATTTTAAACTTCCTCCCCCCATCCGCCACTTTTAGCACCTCCTCATTGAATTGTTTCTCTACCCATCTACAGCATCCTTCTGAAAACATCTCTACGATACCTATCCACCAATGTATATCTTTGTTTATTATATAATACCTATATATATATATATGTGTGTGTGTGTGTATGTGTGTGTATATATATTTCGTCATCTCTCTGTATCTCTCTCTCTCTCTCTCTATATATATATATATATATATATATATAAGTATTACATTTTTATTATTAGGTTGTATATATATATATATATATATATATATATAAATAGGTACTATATAATAAACAAGGAGATACATTGGTTGATAGATACCGTATATACGGGAGTACTTTATATATATATTATGTGAAAATAACTGGCAACATCTGGCAAGTAATCGCACATCATGGAGAGCATGTATAAGGAACGGTATACCATCATTTGAGACTGTGCTAAGGCAAAACTTAGAAGAGAAAAGACTCATGAAAAAGGATGGAAAACCCTATAGACCTGTGGTCCTGACTTGTTCATTCTGTGACCGTGTGTGTTTGTCAAACATTGGTAGAATTAGCCACGAGAGAAGCTGTTCGACAAAAACAAAACCTCAAAATAATACAAAATAGTTTTCACTAGACCGTCTGTCAAGACGGAAAGGGCCATATATATATATATATATATATATATATATATATATATATATATATATATACATATATATAGCCCTTGTGTGTAAAATGCCTGCATAATTAGTATCCTCCTGTATGGCAGTGAATCTTGGACAACCTATGTAAAGCAGGAGAGAAGGCTAAATGCATTCCATATGCGATGTCTGCGCCGTATTCTTGGTATCACCTGGAAGGATAAAGTGACAAACGTGGAGGTCATGACTTGCACAGGCCTACCGAATATCTACACGATGCTCAAACAACGTAGGTTAGGCTGGCTTGGCCATGTACACCGTATGAAAGCAGGCCACATACCGAAAGATATACTCTACGGACAACTGGCAGATGGTAAAAGAACTAGGGGGCGCCCAAAACTTCTATTTGTAGATGTGTGTAAACGTGACATGAAGAATCTGAACATAAACCCTGCAGCATAGGAAGACATAGCTGCAGACCGCAATCTCTGGAAACACACTCTAAAGGTTCACCTCAAAGAAGAAGCAGACAGATTCATAGAGAAAGAGAATACATCATCATCATCATCGTGTGCCCTCTCCGCAACGAAAGTTGGCTACCATGCATCGCCATTCTACTCTGTTTCTTGCTTTGATGGTGCAGGCTGACATAGATTGACTTGTCCATCTTTTGATGTTACTCGTCCATGTTAGTCTTGGTCTGCCTCTGCCTCTTTTGCCTTGTATTTTTCCTTCCAATATTACTTTTAGTAGGCTGTTGTGTCTTTTAACATGCCCCAAAAATGTCATTTGTCTTGTCTTAATTGTGTTCAGCAGTTCTCTTTTTATTTTCAGTTGTTTTAAAACTTCGTCGTTTGTTATCTTTTGTTTCCATCCAATTCTACCTATTCTTCTATAAATCCACATTTCAAAGGCTTCAATTTTCAGTTCTGTTTTCTTGTCTAATGTCCATGTTTCTGCACCATACAGGAATATTGAGAAGATGTAACATTTTGCCATTCTTAGTTTCAGCCCTGCTGATATTTGTTTTGTTGTTAGTATATTTTTCATGGCATTAAAATTACTTTTTGCCATACCTATTCTTTTGTATATTTCAGTTTTGCATTTTTCATCATTGGTTATAGTATGTCCCAGGTAGTTCTAGCTCTGGAATGTCTCCAGATGTGTTCCCTCAACTGTGATATTTAATTGTAGGTCTTGAGAATTTTCTTTGTTTATGATCATAGTTTTAGTCTTTTTGATATTCATTTCTAGTCCATATTTTTTGCTTGTTGTGTTTATCACATTAAGTAATTGTTGTAGGTCTTTAGGATTTTCTACTAGTAGAACAGTATCATCAGCATATCTCACGTTATTGATTATCTTTCCATTAATGTTTAGACCTGGTATCTCTGAGATGTTTTTAAAGATTTGCTCAGTGTATAGATTGAACAAGCTTGGTGATAGGATGCATCCTTGTCTTACTCCTCTTTTTATGTCCATGGGTGTAGAGTTCTCCTTGTTATATCTTATTATTGCTGTTTGCTCCCAGTACAAATTACATATTAGTCGTATGTCTGCGTCGTCTAGATTTATATCCTTTAGGCAGTCTATAAGTTGGTTATGGTGTATTCTATCGAAAGCTTTGGTGTAGTCTATAAAGCAGGCATATATTGGTTTGTTTACATCTGTGTACTTTTCAATCAATGTTCTCATGCTAAATATGACTTCTTTTGTCCCACTGTTTTTCCTGAATCCAAATTGTTGCTCCTCTAATTCAGTATTGATTTTATTCTGAATCCTTCCCTGTTTAACTTTTAGTAAAATTTTTGTTACCTGGCTCATTAGGCTTATTGTTCTAAAGTCACTGCATTCAACTGCATCATTCTTTTTAGGCAATGCAATGAAAGTTGATGTTTTTAGATCGTTTATATATCCTGTATGGTATATGTCATTGCATATGTCTGTGATCACTTCGACGTCAAACTCTTCTAGAACCTGTATCATCTCTATCTGTATATTGTCAGGCCCTGCTACTTTTCCCTTTTTCATTGTTTTTATGGCTTTTTCTACTTCGGATTTCAGGATTTTATAGTTGTATGTACATTTTATGTCTGGCTTTTTGTCCCTTTCGTCATGAAATAATTCTGTTATATATTCTTGCCATCTATCTATTATATCTTTGTTGTCTGATAAGAAAGACAATACACGACGAAAGAAAAGAAAAAAAAATAAATAACATTTCTAGGGGCGCTGAAAAATCCATAGTCATCTATGACTGACGGAGGCTACTACTATACTATATATATATATATATATATATATATATATATATATATATATATATATATATATATATATATAAAGTAAAGTACCCCCTCACGCCAAGTGGCATATAGGGAATATGGTGTTAGTGACCATAAATTTTACAGACCTTCAGCACATTATTTTTGGGGTAATGTGTAATGATTTTTGGGTTAATATTTGCTTGACTAGTATTACGCCCGTGCCGCTTTACTTTCCCAGAAAAAAATCCGGTACCCATTAAAGGCTGGGTGAACTGGAAGCTATTGGTTGGGATCGAATCCTACCTCTTGTCCTTTGCAGTCCTGCAGATCTTTGTAGACACGTAACATTATACATACACATAATGTGGGACATGAGAGAGAAAAAGATACCAGGTATTAGATGAGAATGACATGTTAGGACATCAGCAGCTGGAACAAGTAGAAACAGAAAGTTGTGGAGAGACATGATCGTTAACGTCATCAGGCATGATGTCTGACTATGTCGAATAGTCTTAGTGGAATAGTTGGGGGTTGGGTTAATATTTGCTTGACTAGTTTAAGTGAAATAAGTGAGGGTTGGATTACTATTTGCAAGACTAGTTTTAGTGAAATAAGTGAGGGTTGGATTACTATTTGCAAGACTAGTTTTAGTGAAATAAGTGAGGGTTGGGTTAATATTTGCTTGACTAGTTTTAATGGAGTAGATGGGGGTTGGATTAATATTTGCAAGACTAGTCTTAGTGAAATAAGTAAGGGTTGGATTAATATTTGCAAGACTAGTTTTAGTGGAGTAGTTGAGGGTTGGGTTAATATTTGCATGACTAGTTTTAGTGGAGTAGTTAGGTGTTGGGGTAATATTTGCATGACTAGTCTTATTGAAATTGTGTGGAGTTTGTTGTAATATTAACAAGATTAGCCAGCATATACAAGAGATGAAATTGTTCCGATTACGAATCGCTGTCACTATCATGAACGACAATAACGCACACCAGGTTTCTGATTAAGTTCCCATAAAAAACGGGAGGAAATTATGAAGTTCGATACTGTGATCCTGAAAGAACAAAGCTTGATAATAATACATTTTCAGCTTCGGTTGTCTTCTCTTGTTCGTAAATCTATTCAAAGCCGTGAAACCCCAGACAGAAGCAGGAGATAGTGGAAAGATGCATTCAATGATAACAACCCGACATTAGGGACAGCGCAGTGGGAGGTGACACTTGCCCAGATGAAAACGACAAATTAATATTATTCTTCTTTCCTTTCGCTTTCGACTTTCAGCGTCGAGGAAAGCAAAGGGTTTTTTTGTCTTTTATTTTCTGCTAGTCTTTCCTGTTCCATAATGTTTCTAGCGTCCCATCAAGCCATTTTTTCTTTTCGTGTTGAAACTAATTTTTCATGTTTTTCTTGGCTCCTTTTTTTCTTTCCAATCTTTGTTTAGTTTATTTTTACATTCCCAAACTTTGTTTAGTTTATTTTTTACATTCCCAATCTTTGTTTAGTTTATTTTTTACATTCCCAATCTTTGTTTAGTATGTTTTTCTTTCTCATCATCATCATCATCATCGAGTGCCTTCTCCGCAACAAAGGTTGGCTACCATGAAGCGCCATTCTGCTCTATCTCTTGCTTTGATGGTGCAGGTTGTCATCGGTTGATTTGTCCATCTTTTGATGTTACTCGTCCATGTTAATCTTGGTCTGCCTCTGCCTCTTTTACCTTGTATTTTCCCCTCCAGGATTACTTTCAGTAGGCTGTTGTGTCTTTTAACATGGCCTAAGAATCGCATTTGTCTTGTTCTAATTGTGTTCAGAAGTTCTCTTTTCATTTTTAGTTGTTTTAAGACTTCGTCGTTTGTTTTCTTTTCCTTCCATCCAATTCTACATATTCTTCTATATATCCACATTCCAAAGGCTTCAATTTTCAGTTCTGTTTTCTTGTCTAATGTCCATGTTTCAGCACCATATAGGAATATTGAGAAGATGTAACATTTTGCTATTCTTAGTTTTAGCTCTGGTGTTATTTGTTTTGATGTTAGTATGTCCTTCATGACATTAAAATTACTTTTTGCCATTCCTATTCTTTTGTTTATTTCAGTTGTACATTTTTCATCACTGGTTATAGTATGTCCAAGGTAGTTGTAGTTCTGAACTGTCTCAAGGTCTATTCCTTCAATTTTGATATCCACTTGTGGGTTTTGAGTATTTTCTTTGTTTATGATCATAGTTTTAGTCTTTTTGATATTCATTTCTAGTCCATATTTTTTGCTCGTTATGTTTATCACATTAAGCAATTGTTGTAGGTCTTTAGGATTTCTGCTAGTAGAACAGTATCATCAGCATATCTTAGGTTATTGATTATCTTTCCATTAATGTTTAGGCCTGGTATCTCTGAGATGTTTTTAAAGATTTGCTCAGTGTAGATTGAACAAGCTTGTTGATAGGATGCATCCTTGTCTTACTCCTCTTTTTATGTCCATGGGTGTAGAGTTTTCCTTGTTATATTTTATTATTGCTGTTTGCTCCCAGTACAAATTACATATTAGTCGTATATCTGTGTCGTCTAGATTTATATCTTTTAGGCAGTCTATGAGTTGGTTATGGTGTATTCTATCGAAAGCTTTGGTGTAGTCTATAAAGCAGGCATATATTGGTTTGTTTACTTCTGTGTACTTTTCAATCAATGTTCTCATGCTTAATATGGCTTCTTTTGTCCCACTGTTTTTCCTGAATTTTTCTTTCTAACTTTTGCTTAATTCTTTTCTTTTTTTTTTCAAATCTTTGTTTAGATTCTTCTTTTCCTTTAAATCTTTGTTCATTTTTTTTTCACAAATTTGTTCAGTTTATATTTTCTTTACAATATTTGTTTAGTTTCTTCTTTTCATTCAAATCTTTGTTTAGTTTTTTCCTTTTCTTTACAATCTTTGTTAGGTTTTTTCTTTATTTCAAATCTTTCTTGAGTTTTTCTTTTTTTTTCAAATCTTTATTTAATTTTTTTTTAATTTTTTGTGTTTAATTTCTTCTTTTCTTTTGAATCTTTTCTTTATTTCTTTAACATCGTTTATTCTTTCAAATCTTTGTTTAATTTTTTCTTTTCTTTCCAATCTTTGATTAGTTTCTTTAGTATATTCTATTCTTTAAATTCTTTGTTTAGCATCTTTTTTTTCCCAATATTTCTTTATTTTTATCTTTCTTTCCAATTTTTGTTTCATTTCTTCTTTTTTGTCCAATACTAGTTTAGTTTTTTCTTTTTTTTTTTCAAATTTTTCTTTAGTTTCTTCTTTTTTTTTTTTTTAAGAGATGGTTCTTTTATGATCTGAACATTCCACCACCGTCTACTCTTTTACCCTTCTATCATTCTTGATTTTGTTCTTGTTAGGATATCGATTAATTGTTTTCTTATTAAACTGTTTCCACTCTGGAAAAGAAATAAAAAGAATCGGCAATAAAAATACAAATTTAAAAAGATGAAGAAAGAAGGAACATTCTGGAAGTAAAACTAAAGACAAGCTCAAGAACTGCCTAACAAAATGAATAGTTCGTATCTTCTCTTTGCCTCTGATGTTCACAGTTTGAGTATCGCCCATTTATGATCTATATTTTCTCTCAGAACAGTTCTTTTTTCAGTACTCTTTCCTTTGTTGCTTTACTTGTTATCTTGGAGTCTGTATAGGGTCGTTGCACACATTTAAACAAGTTAAAGTTCCCTCCCCTGCTTGCCTAGGAGTATGGAGAATATAAAAAAGTAAAGAGCTCCCGTCGCGCCCCATTGGTTTCTAGGGAATATGGTGTTATATTAGACCTTCAGCACATGATGTTCGGGGTAATGTGGTCGGTATTACGCCCGCGCCGCTTTACTTTCTAAGAAAAAAATCCGGTACCTATTTAAGGCTGGGTGAACCAGTAAGCCGTCGATTGGGATCGAACCCTAACCCTTGTCCTTTGTAGTCCAGTTCACTAACCACTGAGCTATCACGGCTCCCTTATGGGGAATATGGTCCATATTATTTGTCCATGATTATGGCCCTATTTGAATGATATAGTCGGCATCACGCCAGGCCGCCTTTACTTCCCAGACAGATCTGTGCTACCCAATTTTAGATGCTGGACGAACCCCGAAGTCCTGTCGGTCCAAAAAAATACACCCACTTATGTGGATCGAACACGGACCATTCTGATTAGGGGTCGAGCTCACTCAGCCACCTAGGCTTCTGTTTCTCTTGTGTCAGGTATAACCTCGCGACTCTGTGTTGGAAGGATGTACTAGTGATGTGGATGTCATTTTGACGTATAGTTCTAACAATACGACTGTTTCCACTTGAGCTGTGTTATTACCACACAGTCTCACAGCATCCCTGAACTCGTTGTATCGTTTCCCATGACTTGCTAAAGTCTCCGATCTCTAACATGTCACGTTAATCAGTATCTTTGGTAATTTTGTTGGGTGTCAATTCATTCCTGTTTTTTGTTGTTGTTGCTGTGACATAAAAAAAAAAAAAGTAAAGTACCCCCGTCACGCCAAGTGGCGTATAGGGAATATGGTGTTAGTGACCATATATTTTACAGACCTTCGGTACATGATTTTTAGGGTAATGTGGTCGGCATTACGCCCATGCCGCTTCACTTTCCCTGAAAAAAATCAGGTACCCATTAAAGGCTGGGTGAACCCGGAAGCCGTCGGTTGGGATCGAACCATGCCTCTTGACCTTTGTAGTCCAGTTCACTAACCACTGAGTTATCGCGGCTCCCGTTGCTGTGACATGGTGCATAGATTTGTGTGTAGGTTATTATCTTGTCTTTTATTTGTAGTTTGCTTGCTTACGTCCGCCCGATGACTAAAGTATTCTAGAGTATTCCTAGACGTTAGAATTCCTCTTCGTCAACCGCCCTTACAATGACGTAGCTGACGTGTCTGCGTTGTGTCGTGGTTTGCAGTATAACTGTTATATTTGCGCCTTTCGGCCCAACACATATTTTATTTGTAGTTTGATGGGGATGATATTCCCTCGAAGATTACATTGTATTGTTAAATATTGTGAAACAATCTGTCCATGTCGACAAATGAATGTAAATAGTATACCTAAGCTGGAGTATATCTCCTTATACTCTGTACCATACTTGGTCATTGGCAAGTAAATTAAGAGGAAAGATCTCTCTGTACCATACTTGGTCATTAGCAAGCAAATTAAGAGGAAAGATCTCTCTGTACCATACTTGGTCATTAGCAAGTAAAGTAAGAGGAAAGATCTCTCTGTACCATACTTGGTCATTAGCAAGCAAATTAAGAGGAAAGATCTCTCTGTACCATACTTGGTCATTAGCAAGCAAATTAAGAGGAAAGATCTCTCTGTACCATACTTGGTCATTAGCAAGTAAAGTAAGAGGAAAGATATCTCTGTACCATACTTGGTCATTAGCAAGCAAATTAAGAGGAAAGATCTCTCTGTACCATACTTGGTCATTAGCAAGCAAATTAAGAGGAAATATCTTTCTGTACCATACTTGGTCATTAGCAAGCAAATTAAGAGGAAAGATCTTTCCGTACCATACTTGGTCATTAGCAAGCAAATTAAGAGGAAAGATCTCTCTGTACCATACTTGGTCATTGGCAAGCAAATTAAGAGGAAATATCTTTCTGTACCATACTTGGTCATTAGCAAGCAAAGAAAGAGGAACTATCTTTCTGTACCATACTTGGTCATTAGCAAGCAAAGAAAGAGGAAAGATCGGTACAACTGAGATAACGTGGATGAGAAGAATACACAGAACATGACAAAAATATTTTTAGGGAAAGAAATGAAGATATCGCTTGATTTGTTTGGGGGGGGGGGGTGGTTGGAGAAGGGGGCGGGGGTTACAATAAATCTGAATTATTTTATTAATTATACAGTTTATCCGAAAAAAGAATGTACCTGTTTCAAAAAATTATCATCGATTTCCATCTGAAGTGATATGAGGATCATTTTTATACCAAAGGTAATGAATGTGATATCTGAAAGACTTTTGTTCTGCTTTATCAAAATTCAATAAGGCCGTTCTTCGTGACGCGTCAGATATTTAGTCGATAGTGCATTTACTCATAAACTCGACTCAACATGTCTCTTGTAATAGAAACAGAGGCTTCATTGTTCCGATCTCTCAGTTCCATCCAAATCTGTGTGTCCGCGTACACCTGGTACTTCATCTTAAACTCTGATGCTTCAGTTACAATCGGAGCTTCTTGTCTCTGCACACACTTCTCATCTGGAAAAAAAATTATACAAGTAAGAGGTACATTCCTTCTCGGACACCCTGTACTAGTCTTTGCTTGGACTAGGTCATGACATAGCCCACTCCATGTTTTGCTATTTCTGTGAAGCCGACTCCAGAGAATATTAATCCTATTGTTCATGTCTGATTTCTTGTTTTGTTGTATTTGAACTTCCGTGTCGCTGTTCCTAGTATGTGAACTTTTCTGTTGACAATTTTGTTCAAATTAAACATTACCGTTTATGTGTTCGTGATATTTAGCGTTAACTCTTTAGTGTAACAAAAATATAAATCTTTTCCTCATTTTCCTATTACTAGGGGTCTGCCGAGGCGGGGTTGTGGGGGGGGGGGGGGGGGGTGAGATGGGGGAATTGTAGAATTGGAGAATAAGGACCGCTTTTACGATGCAGTCGCCTCGTGGTGTCCGGATCTGAGTTGTTATTTGGCTCCCGATAGAAAAAAAAAAACATAAAAAAAACTCTTGACCCTGCCGTGATGCGGGCCCGCATTCTCAACTCTTGACCCTGCCGTGATGCGAGCCCGCATTCTCAACTCTTGACCCTGCCGCCTGCTGTGATGCGGGCCTGCATTCTCAACTCTTGACCTTGCCGCCTGCCGTGATGCGAGCCCGCATTCTCAACTCTTGACCCTGCCGTGATGCGAGCCCGCATTCTCAACTCTTGACCCTGCCGCCTGCCGTGATGCGGGCCTGCATTCTCAACTCTTGACCCTGCCGTGATGCGAGCCCGCATTCTCAACTCTTGACCCTGCCGCCTGCCGTGATGCGGGCCTGCATTCTCAACTCTTGACACAGCCGTGATGCGAGCGCTCATTCTCAACTCTTGACCCTGCCGCCTGCCGTGATGCGGGCCTGCATTCTCAACTCTTGACACAGCCGTGATGCGAGCGCTCATTCTCAACTCTTGACCCTGCCGCCTGCCGTGATGCGGGCCTGCATTCTCAACTCTTGACCCAGCCGTGATGCGGGCCCGCATTCACAACTCTTGACCCAGCCGTGATGCGGGCCCGCATTCACAACTCTTGACCCAGCCGTGATGCGGGCCCGCATTCACAACTCTTGACCCAGCCGTGATGCGGGCCCGCATTCTCAACTCTTGACCCAGCCGTGATGCGGGCCCGCATTCACAACTCTTGACCCAGCCGTGATGCGGGCCCGCATTCACAACTCTTGACCCAGCCGTGATGCGGGCCCGCATTCTCAACTCTTGACCCAGCCGTGATGCGGGCCCGCATTCTCAACTCTTGAGCGTTGAAGCCAGTTTTGTTGGTGAAACAACAGGGAAGAGAGAAAGAAAACACAGAGCACCTCGTACACGGATGGCGACCAGGATGGTTGAGGATTCATTGCAGCAAGTTTAATAGAAGACGTGATATGGTCTAGAGTTAAGACGAGAGGAACTAGGTTGGGAGGATCGAACTCTGGTCTCTCTCCTGGGTGAGCTAGCGGTTACGTCAAGTTAAGACGAGAGGAACTAGGTTGGGAGGATCGAACTCTGGTCTCTCTCCTGGGTGAGCTAGCGGTTACGTCAAGTTAAGACGAGAGGAACTAGGTTGGGAGGATCGAACTCTGGTCTCTCTCCTGGGTGAGCTAGTGGTTACGTCAAGTTAAGACGAGAGGAACTAGGTTGGGAGGATCGAACTCTGGTCTCTCTCCTGGGTGAGCTAGTGGTTACGTCAAGTTAAGACGAGAGGAACTAGGTTGGGAGGATCGAACTCTGGTCTCTCTCCTGGGTGGGCTAACGGTTACGTCAAGCTAAGACGAGAGGAACTAGGTTGGGAGGATCGAACTCTGGTCTCTCTCCTGGGTGGGCTAGCGGTTACGTCAAGCTAAGACGAGAGGAACTAGGTTGGGAGGATCGAACTCTGGTCTCTCTCCTGGGTGAGCTAGCGGTTACGTCAAGTTAAGACGAGAGGAACTAGGTTGGGAGGATCGAACTCTGGTCTCTCTCCTAGGTGAGCTAGTGGTTACGTCAAGTTAAGACGAGAGAAACTAGGTTGGGAGGATCGAACTCTGGTCTCTCTCCTGGGTGGGCTAGCGGTTGCGTCAAGAAACAAAACAGTGACGGCAGGCTGTGCTGGATGGCAATAAGTGGTGTTGTGTAGACACGCTACACACTTTAGCTAATGATATCTTCTGCCTCTTCCGCGTTGACAGGGAATTTTCCTCGTTTCTAAAGGCGTTAAATGGGCGTCGTATTGTTATGTCGTAGTTCACATCAAGCTACGATATATCTCTAGCCTTCAGCTCAATGCATTAACTTCAACTTCAATTTTTTACCGCCATTTTGCCATCCGATACTCACTCGACTAACCTGGTTAGTTCATGGTCATCAACGTAAGGTGTTGTTGTGTCTTGGTCCCTTTTGGATCACAGATAATGATGAGCTGTCAACAACTTCCACCCCTCTTTTGTCTTGGCTTCTCTCGGTTCTTGTAAATTATAACTGAATTACCACATTATAACTACATTACTACATTATAACTACAATACCACATTACAACTACAATACCACATTATAACTACAATACCATATAATAACTACAATACCATATTATAACTACAATACCACAGTATAACTACATTACCACATTATAACTGCAATACCACATTATACCTACATTAACACATTTTAACTACAATACAACATTATAAATACAATACCACATTATAACTACATTACCACATTATAAATACAATACCACATTACAACTACACTAACACATTATAACTACATTACCACATTATAACTACATTACCCCATTATAACTACACTACCACATTATAACTACACTAACACATTATAACTACATTACCACATTATAACTACACTACCACATTATAACTACACTATCACATTATAACAACATTACCACATTATAACTACACTATCACATTATAACTACACTATCACATTATAGCTAGACTACCACATTATAACTACACAGTCACATTATAACTACACTATCACATTATAACTATACTATCACATTAAAACTACTCTATCACGTTATAACTATACTATCACATTATGACTACGCTATCAAATTATAACTACACTACCACTTTATAACTATACTATCACATTATAACTATATTATCACATTATAACTACACTACCACTTTATAACTACACTATCACATTATAATTATACTATCACATTAAAACTACTCTATCACGTTATAACTATACTATCACATTATGACTACGCTATCAAATTATAACTACACTACCACTTTATAACTATACTATCACATTATAACTATATTATCACATTATAACTATACTACCACTTTATAACTACACTATCACATTATAACTACACTATAACATTATAACTACACAACCACATTATAATTACACTACCACATTATAACTATGCTATCACATTATAACTACACTACCACTTTATAACTACACTATCACATTATAACTACACTACCACATTATAACTACACTATCACATTATAACAACACTATAACATTATAACTACATTACCACATTATAACTACACTATCACATTATAACTACACTACCACTTTATAACTACACTATCACATTCTAACTACACAACCACATTATAACTACACTATCACATTATAACAACACTATAACATTATAACTACACTATCACATTATAACAACACCATAACATTATAACTACACTACCACTTTATAACAACACTATAACATTATAACTACACTACCACATTATAACTACACTATCACATTATAACAACACTATAACATTATATATATACACTATCACATTATAACTATACTATCACAGTATAACTACACTATCGCATTATAACTACACTACCACTTTATAACTACACTACCACATTATAACTACACTACCACTTTATTACTACACTCCCACTTTATAACAACACTATAACATTATAACTACACTACCACATTATAACTACACTATCACATTATAACAACACTATAACATTATAACTACACTACCACATTATAACTACACTATCACATTATAGCAACACTATAACATTATATATATACACTACCACATTATAACTACACTATCACATTATAACAACACTATAACATTATAATTGCACTCTGACATCAAACATGAGAGTTCTTGACTTAAACATAAACACAATTGACATGACTCCATTCAGATTTCTTGTTTTCTCTACGATGAAGCGCTAAAATCATTAATTAAAAGTGCGACTTTCTTCTGAACTAATAACTCAAGCAATCGTATTATGTGCCACATCAATGGGGCTCAAATTAGCAACAAGTGAACTCAATCTCTTCTAAGAAAAACCTATCGCATGCTCTAAATCGATTGGCATGGAGCGAATCTCAGAAAATGTAATCCTAAATCAAGACTACACTATGAGAGATTCTGCTTCTTCTTCTCCATTCCCGACCCAGTGGGGTCGTTGGGGTAACTCTGACAGATTTTAAACATTGGCAGTCTGTCTATTCTGTGATATTATCATGCCATCCCTTTCTCCATCTCCCTCTCGTTCTTGCCCCTTTCACAGCTCCTTGCAGGATTACCTTTGCCAGGCCAGGAGATAAAGATACGTGCCCCCCCCCCCCCCCAAAAAAAAAAAAAAAAAAAAAAAAGAGAAAAGCAATCATTTCACTGTGCATTTCTTCACAACAGTCAAAGGGTCATCATATTCTCTAATTTGCCGTTCTATGCTTTTGCGAACCTTTTCGGTTTATGATGCGATCTAAGTAAAAGATACCTTAACGCTTATGATAACATTTAATTTCCACAGCTTTAGTTTTCTTCTGTAGCTCTGCCAATCTTCTGTAGCTCTGCCAATCTTCTGTAGCTCTGACAATCTTCTGTAGCTCTGTCAATCTTCTGTAGCTCTGCCAATCTTCTGTAGCTCTGACAATCTTCTGTAGCTCTGTCAATCTTCTGTAGCTCTGCCAATCTTCTGTAGCTCTGCCAATCTTCTGTAGCTCTGCCAATCTTCTGTAGCTCTGCCAATCTTCTGTAGCTCTGCCATGAGGGTCTATCTTTCACAACAGTATATACAATCTTATATGGCTGCGTATCACCCCGACTTTAGAGCCATGAGTGATATTGTTTCCAAATAGCTTTCAGCTTTGTAAGGGCTACTGTAGTTGAAGCTATTGTTGCAGATATTTCAGGTTTCAAGTCTTAATCACAGAAGTAATTAAATCTATCAACTCTTTTTGTTATTGTCATTTTATTTTGATGTTTGCAGCAATACTTTCTTCTTTTCTCTTTTCACTGATACCTAAAAGGTGTCGTGGTTTATATCATTTGTCGTTCTTGAGCTGCTCGAACTGTCTGAATTAGTGATTTTCCTTTGTTGTTACATGTCTCTGTCACTGCATCCACCCATCTTCTTCTGGGTCTTCCTCTTGGTCTTTTTCCATGCATTCTCGAAAAGAACGCCCTTGATGGTGATTGGTAAGGATTCATTCTGACCAGGTGGCCAAACCATTTAAGTTGTTGTTCTATATATTCTTGGCAGGGTTTATTTCCTACCATTTTTCTTATGGTTTCATTTGGTATTCTATCTCTTTTTTGTGTTGTTTGTTACTTTTCTCAAGCATCGCATCTCACATGTATTGATCTTTCTTAAATGTGATTTAGAAAGGGTCCATGTTTGACTTTCATAGCACAAAGTTGGTATGAAAATGCAATTTATTATTTGTTGTTTAGTTGGCATAGAAATGTTTGGATGTTTAGCAATGGTGAAAGCTGGTATGTGACAGCATTTGCTTTTTGTGTTCTCATGTCAATTTCTCTGTCTAGTTTCCCATCTTCTGTGAACATTGTGCCTAAATACTTGCAGCAATACAACTAGGGTTATGGGTCGTCAGTTTTTTGTTAGCATTTATCTCCGCGTTGGAGCCGCGATAGCCTAGTGGTTAGTGAACTGGACAACAAAGGACAAGAGGTAGGATTCGATCCCAACCGACGGCTTCCGGTTCACCCAGCTTTTAATGGGTACCTGATTTTTTTCTTGGAAAGTAAAGCGGCACGGGCGTAATATCGACAACGTTACCCAAAAAATCATGTGCCGAAGGTCTGTAAAATTTATTGTCACTACACTAACACCATATTCCCTACACGCCACTTGGCGTGACGGGGTAACTTTACTTGACTTGACTATCTCCGTGTTATATGTAACAAATGTTTCATCTAGTTGTTGTATCAGATCTCTGAGGTCTGGTTCTAGTCTTGCTTAATCATCAATGCCATAGGCAAGCCGCAATAGTTCTGCCACCAATACTGTCAGTGCTTTCATGATCTTATAATATATCTGTCATGATTCTTTCCAAGGAGACATTGAATAAGCTAGGAGAGAGTAAGCAGCCTGGGCGCCAAGTGACAGAACAAAAATGGAGGGCATGGTTCCAGGGCGATACATTTGGGATAGACGAAGAAGAAGCTGGTTTCAAGACATCAAGGAGACTTTGAACATGACAAAAGAAGAAGATCTGACTAGAGAAAGAGGAGATTCTTTCAGAGAAGCTGTGGTGAATGCAACGTTCTGTGGAAGAGCTGGTTAGAGACAGAGATTCTTTCAGACGAGCTGTGGTGAATGCAACGTTCTGTGGAAGAGCTGGCTAGAGACAGAGATTCTTTCAGACAGAATGTGGTGAATGTAACGTTCTGTGAGATCTGGCTAGAGACAGAGATTCTTTCAGACGGGCTGTGGTGAATGTAACGTTCCTGTGAAATCTGGCTAGAGGCAGAGATTCTTTCAGACGGGCTGTGGTGAATGTAACGTTCATGTGAGATCTGGCTAGAGACAGAGATTCTTTCAGACAGAATGTGGCGAATGTAACGTTCCTGTGAGATCTGGCTAGAGACAGAGATTCTTTCAGACGGAATTTGGTGAATGTAACGTTCATGTGAGATCTGGCTAGAGACAGAGATTCTTTCAGACGGAATTTGGTGAATGTAACGTTCATGTGAGATCTGGCTAGAGACAGAGATTCTTTCAGACAGGATGTGGTGAATGTAACGTTCCTGTGAGATCTGGCTAGAGGCAGAGATTCTTTCAGACAGGATGTGGTGAATGTAACGTTCTGTGAGATCTGGCTAGAGGCAGAGATTCTTTCAAACAGGATGTGGTGAATGTAACGTTCCTGTGAGATCTGGCTAGAGACAGAATTTTTTCAGACGGGATGTGGTGAATGCAACGTTTTGCAATTGACATGGGACATGAAGATGATGAGACGTAGGTTTTGACGTCATCCAACTTAGTGATACAGAAGTGACGAATATAGCTGATGACGCAGATCACACAAACTGTTGTAGGTGATATCTTCTGCTGTAGATGATACAAGCTGTGCAATGACGACAACAGTCATTGTGACGACCACAGAACGAAACAAATTGTTGCAGACAATTAAAGTTGTTATAAACGACACAAAATGTAGATTACAACATCTGTCGAATATAACACGGATTGTTGTGACAGCAGCTGGTGTACATGGTAAACATTCTTGTGTAAGACTAACGTTGTAGTGCACAAAACACGTAATGTCACAAAAGATGTTACTTTAAGTAACAACATTTGTTATATATATGTACCAAAGGTTTGTGCACAGCAGTGTACAAAATACAAATTGTTATACTTATGTACCAAAAGTTGATGTACAGCAGTGTACAAAATACAAATTGTTATACTTATGTACCAAAAGTTGATGTACAGCAGTGTACAAAATACAAATTGTTATACTTATGTACCAAAAAGTTGATGTACAGCAGTGTACAAAATACAAATTGTTATACTTATGTACCAAAAGTTGATGTACAGCAGTGTACAAAATACAAATTGTTATACTTATGTACCAAAAAGTTGATGTACAGCAGTGTACAAAATACAAATTGTTATACTTATGTACCAAAAAGTTGATGTACAGCAGTGTACAAAATACAAATTGTTATACTTATGTACCAAAAAGTTGATGTACAGCAGTGTACAAAATACAAATTGTTATACTTATGTACCAAAAAGTTGATGTACAGCAGTGTACAAAATACAAATTGTTATACTTATGTACCAAAAGTTGATGTACAGCAGTGTACAAAATACAAATTGTTATACTTATGTACCAAAAGTTGATGTACAGCAGTGTACAAAATACAAATTGTTATACTTATGTACCAAAAGTTGATGTACAGCAGTGTACAAAATACAAATTGATAAACTTATGTACCAAAAGTTGATGTACAGCAGTGTACAAAATACAAATTGTTATACTTATGTACCAAAAGTTGATGTACAGCAGTGTACAAAATACAAATTGTTATACTTATGTACCAAAAGTTGATGTACAGCAGTGTACAAAATACAAATTGTTATACTTATGTACCAAAAGTTGATGTACAGCAGTGTACAAAATACAAATTGATAAACTTATGTACCAAAAGTTGATGTACAGCAGTGTACAAAATACAAATTGTTATACTTATGTACCAAAAGTTGATGTACAGCAGTGTACAAAATACAAATTGTTATACTTATGTACCAAAAGTTGATGTACAGCAGTGTACAAAATACAAATTGTTAAACTTATGTACCAAAAGTTGATGTACAGCAGTGTACAAAATACAAATTGTTATACTTATGTACCAAAAAGTTGATGTACAGCAGTGTACAAAATACAAATTGTTATACTTATGTACCAAAAAGTTGATGTACAGCAGTGTACAAAATACAAATTGTTATACTTATGTACCAAAAGTTGATGTACAGCAGTGTACAAAATACAAATTGTTATACTTATGTACCAAAAGTTGATGTACAGCAGTGTACAAAATACAAATTGTTAAACTTATGTACCAAAAGTTGATGTACAGCAGTGTACAAAATACAAATTGTTATACTTATGTACCAAAAAGTTGATGTACAGCAGTGTACAAAATACAAATTGTTATACTTATGTACCAAAAGTTGATGTACAGCAGTGTACAAAATACAAATTGTTATACTTATGTACCAAAAGTTGATGTACAGTCTTGTCATCATCATTGAGTGCCGTCTCGGCATCGAAGGATGCCTCTGCCTCTTTTACCTTGTATTTTCCTTGCCAAGATTACATTTAGTCGGCTGCTGTGTCTGTTAACATGGCCCAAAAATCTCATTTGTTTTGTTTTAATTGTGTTTAGTAGATCTCTTTTCATTCTTAGTTGTTTTAATGCTTCATCGTTTGTTTTCTTTCCTTTCCACCCAATTCTTCTTAGTTTTCTATATATCCACCTCTCAAAGACATCACATCTCTGTTCTGTTTTCTTGTCTAATGTCCATGTTTCTGCACCATATAAGAATGTTGAGAAGATATAACATTTTGCTATTCTTAGTTTTAACCCTGGTGTTATTGTTTTGATGTTAGTATATTTTTCATAGCATTAAAATCACATTTTGTCATTCCTATTCTTTTGTTTATTTCAGTTTTACATTTTCCATCACTGGTTATCGTATGTCCAAGGTAGTTTCAGTTCTGAACTGTCTGCAGGTCTATTCATAGTCCGGCACGGCACACGCTAGTGTACATAATACAGGTTATTCATGACAAATTATGTTGCTGGATAAAGTAAACTTACTGCATGTACTAAGTGACATACAGTGTCTGCGGCAGGAGTGGACGCTGCTCCTGGATGGATCTACAGTTAAAGCGTTAACCTCTTGGGTGTACTGTCCAGGGCACGCTGGTGTACACGGCAATGAAATAACGGACAAGCTCGCTGGCAGCTCTGTCACTGAGCGTGGCCTTATTTTGGACAAAGAGGACATCGCCAAGTTTGTCGTTCTTCACACCATAAGAAAAGAGGATGAGAATGGGTGGGACAATGATGTATATATTGAGAGAGGGAGTCTAAAGGTGGAAAAGGTGTCTGGTCGATCCGCAGTGCTTAATGGGAAAAGTAGATGTATCTATAATCAACACCAATCAGTCTGCTTTCGCTTTGAGAAATGCTGGGACGGGCGGTGGATCGGATATGGGGATGTCCCGATTTCAATGAAACTGATTCCATGAATAAAAATAGAACTGCATGTGCAGAAAAACGTTGTTTGACACAAATTTAATTACTAAAGACAAGAGAAATTACCAAAGAAAGAGAAATTACTAAAGACATGAGAAATTACCAAAGAAAGAGAAATGACTAAAGACAAGAAAAATGGTTATGTACAACAAAAATTGCAATATAACAGGTAATGTAATACAGAAATTGTAGTTATGAAAGTGCTTACTTCAAAGCTGATTAACTTCCATATACCGCCCTACACACATGGTGAAGAGATCAGACATTTTGTTGAGTTGACTGTCTGTTTTAGCGATGACAAAGCTTTGTTGAATCATTGATGTAGTGTCTTAAAGGGAGGCTAATCAGCTTTCCCTTTAAAAAGTCTCATTTACTTATGTCATTTAAATATTTATTTCAACATTTTTGAAGTTCAACATCTGCTTGTATCAACCGTCTGTAGAGATAAAAAGCCGTATAATTTGTACGTTAAAAGCTGATTAAACACAAAATATCAATCTCATTAATGTAAAGAAGATGTCTGCCCTTATTTTTTTATAATTATTATGAAAATGTTCATTCGAATATTCTCACTGGATTGATGAAAATAAGATCTGACTTAGAGCGTCTTCAGACGTCCTAGGGTTTGGTGATTCGATCAGGATATTAACGTGATCGCCGAGCAAGTCACTAATGAGTGACTCGGCGTTAGAGTGGTCAGATCGCACAGTCACGACCATGGACTCTGAATAAATAGGGTAAACTTGTAATCAACGTCACCTTCTATTTAATGAGTTTGATTTAGACTGAGCGCTGTACACATTTCATGAGACAAATGTTAATGTCCGCTACTCGTCATCTATGACTTGCATTTTTTGTGCCCAATGAAGCATAATTATTGCATGTAAATTTAGCGAATGTTTGGTCAATGAAGCGTAATGTTCAGATGCCCTCACCAGTGTGGTGCCCACAGTAGGAAGCAGGCCCGCCAGGCACCAGTGATAGCACTGAAGATGACTTCACTTCAGATGCACCATGATACCCTCGCAGACCTTGACCTCAACCTTCTTAGCCGTCCCGTGTAACGTCACAGTGACTCTAACTTTTTCTCTTCTGATTGTGACTAGTGCTCCAGTAGTCACATGGGTGTGACAGGTGACATTGACTCTAATCTTTTCTCTTCTGATTGTGACTAGTGCTCCAGTAGTCACATGGGCGTGGCAGGTGACAGTGACTCTAATCTTTTCTCTTCTGATTGTGGCTAGTGCTCCAGTAGTCACATGGCGTGGCAGGTCACAGCGACTCTAATATTTTCCTCTGATTGTGACCAGGTCGCATGTAGCCATACGGGCGACGTGTGTTTAAACGGTGGTTTTGCCCAATCAATTCGTCAAATTTCTGACAAGTAATGTCTCAGCATGGCGCCCTCCTCACAACTACGAAGACTCTAGGGTGGAAACGTCATGTCCGAGTGATACAATCTTCAAGTATTGACAATCGTTGTTTCTCCCGTGTCTCTTATCATTACTGACTGATGTCTTTATATCACTTTCCTTCTTTCCTAGTTACACGTGTACTATTTTCATGATTGACTATACATTCCTTTTTTGCCCTTATTCATCGAATCTACAACGTGATACTCTCCTCTTAGGTTTCGTTGCTTACACGCTCTTATTTTGATACTATTCTGTTTAATCCTCT
Source organism: Megaustenia siamemsis (assembly GCA_032433765.1). Taxonomy (NCBI): domain Eukaryota; kingdom Metazoa; phylum Mollusca; class Gastropoda; order Stylommatophora; family Ariophantidae; genus Megaustenia; species Megaustenia siamemsis. Next base: position 186,694,447 of record JAVIAB010000092.1, read on the forward strand.
GAACTCCGGTAGGAGCATAGTGCACCCACAGGTGATCTCCACTCAATCCTGTCTGGAACAAGTAGGGACAACCCTCGCCAATACCTGACAGCCTCTTTCATGCCAACCTGTATGTATAGTCTGCTGATTATTCGGTTATAAGGAGGTGCCCATGTTAATGTTAGGTACGGATGTCTGGTTTGTTCCATTCGTAGATAAAAAATGTTGACAGTTTGTCCCCAGCTGCGGCCATATTTATGGCCTACCCTTTTCGATTTTAGCTGCCAAGAGATCCTTAACGTGCGCGATTGCACACGGAATCTTCTATTTATTACGGCTGTCCGAGAGGGAAAGACATCGGATGCCACAAGAGATCAGCTGAGAGTAATGTCACACAGAAACCAGGGATTCAATTCTTCTGTTCTTTTTTTTACAAAAATCAGCACCGCTTCTGATGGGATGTGAACCCGAGTCCTCCCTGCCCTGAGGCAGACGTCGTATTTCTAAACCACACAGGCTCGCCCCCCCCCCCCCCCCCCCCCTCACCTTCCCTGTATCTTTAGTCACAGATCATAACAAGAGACACTAATTACAGGACAAATATTGCCACTTGTTGGCATATTCGAGATTGCAACAATGAATTATTTCGTGTCACAAAGTCTCTCTAATGGAAGCTGATGTCGCTTTGAGGTTCAAGTATTCGCTACTAATTTATTAGGTCCCAGTTTTGAATGTCGCGTGGGTTCGTTAATTGTTACCGCTGATCTTATTGGTTGGAGACAAAAACAAAGATCACGTGTTTAAACTGAAGGCTCTACTTTCCTTTTCATTTTTTTACTTCCTCTTGTACCGGTTCGGGTGTCGATGAAGATACAACATTCATTCTGGTTCTCGCCCATTTTGACGGCTTAACTCGTAGTCAATTGATGATGCAGCGTTTCTTTGATCTTGTCTGTCCATCTCACTCATGGTCTGGCTCCTGCTCTTCTCTCTTATCCTCTATTTTATGTTTATAACAACAAATAAATAAATACAATTTCAAGTATTATTTAGAAGAAACAAGAAAAGAAACCAAACAGCTCTCTGAAATGTTGTGGCTGTAGGTGAAGTAAGAAACTGGCAGAATGAATGAGCTGTGTTTAGGTACAAGAATGAATGAGCTGTGTTTAGGTACAAGAATGAATGAGCTGTGTTTAGGTACAAGAATTAATTAACTGTATTTAGGTACAAGAATGAATGAGCTGTATTTAGGTACAAGAATAAATTAACTCTATTTAGGTACAAGAATGAATGAGCTGTATTTAGGTACAAGAATGAATTAACTCTATTTAGGTACAAGAATGAATTAACTGTGTTTGGGTACAAGAAAGAATGAGCTACGCTTAGGTACAAGAATGAATGAGCTGTATTTAGGTACAAGAATGAATGAGCTGTATTTAGGTACAAGAATGAATTAACTCTATTTAGGTACACGAATGAATTAACTGTGTTTGGGTACAAGAAAGAATGAGCTATGTTAGGTACAACAATGAATGAGCTGTATTTAGGTACACGAATGAATGAGCTGTATTTAGGTACAAGAATGAATGAGCTGTATTTAGGTACAAGAATGAATTAACTGTGTTTGGGTACAAGAATGAATGAGCAGGGTTTAGGCACAATAATGAATGAGTTATGTTTAGATATAAGAATGAATGAGCTGTGTTCAGGTACAAGAATGAATGGGATGTGTTTGCATACAAGAATGAATGAGCTATGTTTATGTAGAAGAATAGATGAGCTATGTTTAGGTACAATAATGAATGAGCTATGTTTAGGTACAAGAATGATGATTCTGTAATGTAGAGACACTGATCACGAGTCAGCCAACGTTGAGTTTAAGGATGGAAATTAGTTTGACAACTCAAGGCATGATCTGTCTACTGGAGTCATTTCTACAACACCATGTCTTCGTCACGTTCGATCAATGTCCTTGATTGGGAGCCAGACAGAGAAACTTGTTTTCATTTTTACTGTTTTTCCTAAACTTGAATAGCCACCCCTTTTTGTGTCTGCTCACTTTAAACACGATCTGCCCAGGTATTTTCTGTGAACCGATGTTGCTTGTTGTGATTTGTGGCAATGTATGGTATTAAACACGATCTGCCAGGTAATTACCTGTCAACCAATGTTGTTTGTTGTGATGTGTGGTCACGTGATGTCTTTTGGATAAACTAACAGGAAGTAAAATGTTTCTTCACACACTGGGCCTGTTGTTAACTGTAGGTAGTAAACCATCATCTTGTGCTACCACCTCTTGAAGGTGTGCTTCCATGGAGGGTCATTTTATCCTGTTTTTTGCCTTAGTAGTGAAAGCTGTCCATCTCTAGATGTTATCACATCATGTTAGTCTTTTCTTTTCATGCCGTCAGTTTGTTTAGTCTGTGTTTGCTTTTTCCCGCGTTTACCTTGTATTCTCAACCTCCAAGATGTCTTTAATTAGATTATTGTGTGATGTACTAACAATCTGTCACTACATCTAGTTACATTTTCCAACCAAGATCTGGCCGGTCAATTAAGTTGACTCTTCAAACAAGACTGAATGTCAATAAATTGTTTCAAATTGTTTTTTGTTACAAAAACCACCATCACAAGATGCACGGATCGCTCTGTCTGTCACAAAATTACCACCACAAGATGGATGGAGTGCGGAGTGATCAAAACACAACATAATGAGCCTACAATAAACGTTGCGAGAACACCAGACCCACGGCGGACAACGAAAAAGATGGATTGATGGAATATTAGAAATTCTAGGAAACATAGCAGAAGAGGCGAACAGAAGACCAAAAGACCGCAGATTATATCTCCCATTGACGCTAAAGACATATGAGGAAGGAAAGAAGAAGGAGAAATGACTGTCTTCTTGGTGTTATAAGTAATCAAGAAGAACTTATAGATTTGTTTCAGTTTGTTCCATTTACATAACAACTGAGGCATTTTTGCAATTTTTAAGTTTTAAACGCAAGCGAAAGTCTCCCGGATAATCGAGAGTCTAATACTGTAGAGATACGTTCACGGTTAAAGACCACATGAACAGTTTTATTTCTAAACCGGACTAATCAGATAACCGGGTGGAATGGGACGTGACCGGTAACTATATCCAGTAAAACAAGACATAACATTTTAACTCTCAGCACGGTGATAGAGGAAAGCATTTGTTTCTTCCTCCCAAGTGTTTCTTTACACGGTGATAGATGAAATCATTTGTTTCTTCCTCCCAAGTGTTTCTTTACACGGTGATAGATGAAATCATTTGTTTCTTCCTCCCAAGTGTTTCTTTACACGGTGATAGATGAAATCATTTGTTTCTTCCTCCCAAGTGTTTCTTTACACGGTAATAGAAGAAAGCATTTGTTTCTTTCTCCCAAAGGTTTCTCTACACGGTGATAGATGAAATCATTTGTTTCTTCCTCCCAAGTGTTTCTTTACACGGTGATAGATCAAAGCATTTGTTTCTTCCTCCCAAGTGTTTCTTTACACGGTGATAGATCAAAGCATTTGTTTCTTCCTCCCAAGTGTTTCTTTACACGGTGATAGATCAAAGCATTTGTTTCTTCCTCCCAAGTGTTTCTTTACACGGTGATGAATGAAAGCATTTGTTTCTTCCTCCCAAGTGTTTCTTTACACGGTGATGAATGAAAGCATTTGTTTCTTCCTCCCAAGTGTTTCTTTACACGGTGATAGATCAAAGCATTTGTTTCTTTCTCCCAAGTGTTTCTTTACACGGTGATGAATGAAAGCATTTGTTTCTTTCTCCCAAAGGTTTCTCTACACGGTGATAGATGAAAGCATTTGTTTACGGTTAGTTTCTTTGTCCCAAGTGTTTCTCAACAAACAACCAACACAACACCATAACAAGTAAACGCTACGTTAGCGACTGCAACAAGCCGCGCCAGATAATCACGTGACATTTCTTATCGTTCCAGCCGACATGAACTTCCTGTTGTCCAGACTAGGCCCCAAATTACCCCGCCTAGACGGGGATTCCATCTCCCTCATTATTCCCTGCATTTTTGATGCACGGCTACGGTTCCGTAACTCTACCCCGATGAACGAAGTCTCAGTAGACGGAATTTTGTTGGTGATTACATTAGCTTACATTCTGCCATTCTTGTATTTATCTCAAAGTATTAGTTGTCGATAGTTTCTCCGGTATTTTGATTAGCCTAACGTGCAATCTAGACATTGTGAGAGGAAACGGATTAAGGTGTCAGCGGTTGCCTGTGGGAGTGATTGTAGAACTAAAATCCACATTAACTGCATTCATTCATTGGCATAAGGACTTCCGTTTCTAAGATGGCGGGTCTAGTGCGCGTTCTCTCGATCGCTGCAGAAAGTGCATTCGATGTCTGATTAATTTTGGTTCTCCCTTGCACTCCTGTGCGTTAAAGTCAAGATGATGATCTACTTATTACATATGCGCCGATAAAACAATGTCTTGCGCCGGCAATATACCATTTTCGACAAATCAAGTGTTGTGAATGCGACCTTCCATCGTCTAGGCTTGTTCTGCGCTTTACGTCACATTGGTGCTGCTCATGACCGTTGTTGGATTTGCTTGACGCAAGTTATTTCCGTGTTACTTGTTAATGTGAAATGCTTCGTCAGCCGCAGTTTTATCTCTTTTTGGGAATTTGCACCGTGTTCTGTTCGTCGTAGGCTACATTCACTAGAGTAATCAAGAATCTAAAGGGCGCGTCATTGCTGTGCTTGCGACATTATTATGTGGGCTATGTCATCGTAATGGCTCATCGTAAATCCCTAGACCGGCGTTAAACTAATCTTACGGTCTGTTGTTTGATATGCGACGGTGATAATTAAACGACTAACTGTGTGTCTGTATGTTCGGAAGTGGAGTCAACAAAGATGACCTAACATCATCAAGTGCTATATATTTTTAAAGAAATATGACGATCATCACTTTCGGGTGGACGTGAACTTCTGGTATATGGTGGATAAGGCGGCAAGAACCGTTGCAGGCTATGCATGAAAAGTGTTCCTTGTTGCAGTTTCCTCATATTCCAAGTCCATGGGGGACTGGTTGGTCTCGAGGCAAGAAGCCGGCCTCGGGACAGAGAGGCTGTGGGTTCAAATCTCGGCTACACCGGTTGGGATTTTTATTTATAATTTCTCTCTGCTACAACCACCCCTGGTCTCAGCAGCGAGGCCCGGCTTGAAACGTCAGTTACTCATCGACGGAAAAAACATGAGTACCTCTGAAGTCGGAGCTATCTGCCTGTGCGGCGAGGGACCCCTGTGCATACGGCTGCCAGGGAAAAATGGATTAACACGCAAAATTCAGTTCCTAGTCTCTAGGGACTTCGTCAGTGTTAAAAGCTGGCGAACGCAACAACAACAATTCATTGGGTGCCGTCGCCACATCGAAGGCTGGCTACCATGGAGCGTCATATTACTCTGGCTTGTCTTCATGGTCATATGTTCACCTGTCCACCTATTAATGTTATCAGTCCACTTTAGTCTTGGCCTGCCTTAGCCTCGTCTACCTTGTACCTCCCTTTTCAAGATGACTATCAGGATGGTCCTATGCCTCTTCCGATGTCCTAAAAATGTCAGTTGTCTTTCTTCGAATTGTGTTAAGTAGTTATTTTTTTCATTTTCAACTAATTCAGAACTTCCTTGTTTGTCTTATTTTCTTTCCACCCAATTCTCCCCATTGTTCTATAGATCCACATCTCAAAGACTTCAATTTCGTATTTAATGTTCATGTTCTTGCACCATACAGGAATGTTAAGTAAATACAGCATTTTGCTATTTGTAGTTTTAGTTCAGATATTGGTTGTTTTGATGTAAACATATTTTTCATGTTAAAATTGGTCTTTGCCATTTCTAATTTTAACGCATTAACTGATCTTTCAATTTCTGGCGGATACAGTCAAAGTAAAGGTTCCCTCATCTGGCTTGCTATATTCAATATAACCATAGAAGGCAGACAACTAAAACAAGAAGAGGAAATCAAATACCTAGAAAGTCTAGTGACAAACGACAATTCATAAACAGCAGAAATAGACTCAAGATGCACCAAAGCTTGTCAAATCATTGGACAGCTGTCACCACTATTGTCCAACAAGGAAATAAATCTAGAGACAAAACGGGCACTGTACAATAGAATCTTAATCCGAACTTTGTGCTACCAATGCCAGTCCTAGACCCTCGATGCAAGAACAAGAAGATAAATAACCTCTAATGAGATTAAATGTGTAAGACGAATGGTAGGAAACAGTCTGAGAAATAAAATCAGAAATTAAGAACTGAGATAAATACTAGGAATAACCTCCGACATAGAATGTATAAAGAAACAACATATAAAAGAGTTTGGCCAAGTGACAAGGCAAAGTCATCATCATCATCATCATCAAGTACCGGGTCTACTGGCGTAGGTGATCATGTCTCTGCACAACTTTCGATCTCGACAGTTATTTACCATTTCTGTTGTTGACCTTCTGCCAAGTCATTCTCTTAAGCTGTCTGTTATTTTTTCTCTTTGCTTCACACTATCTCTTCGTCCCTCAATTTTTCCAGTTGTTACAATATATTCCAGTTGTTCTCTTCTCATTACATGGCCAATAAATGATGATTGTTTCTTCCTAATATTGGAAATTAGCTCTAGTGTTGCTTTGACCTTTCTCAGAACATTTTCATTTCTCTTCTTAGCTGTCCATGGTATTCAGTGGTACTACAGACTCCAGTGATTTTCTTGTCTGCTGTCTTATTGTACATGATTCACATCCATATGTTAAGACTGGCTCTACATAACATTTAAGAACTCTTTTTTTTTGCTTATATTGTCAAAAGTGAATTGCACAGTATCTTCCTAATTTTTTTTGAAAGCTGCTTTTGCCTGAGCCATTCTGCATTTCACCTCTGTTGTACATCTTCCATCTGAGGTTAACAAAGTTCCCAAATATTTAAATTCATTTACCTGTTTTAATATTGTTCCACTTGTCTTTATTTTGCACTGATGTGATGTCTTTTTCTTTGTTGTTACCATTACTTCTGTCTTTTTGCTATTAAGGCTGAGTCCCTTATTTTTGCTTTCTTTCACTATAATGTCTAACATTTCTTGTAAGTCATTTTTACTCTTAGCGATTAATACTGTATCATCAGCATACCTTAGATTATTTATATTATGACCTCCAATTGTTATTCAAGGTATGCCCCTTATGGATCTTAAAATAATCTCACTTATAAATATTAAACAAATCTGTTGACAGCACACAACCTTGTCTAACACCCTGTTTTATTTGTTGAAACATTCCCAATTGGTTTCCAGTTCTTATGGTCGCTGTTTGTTGCCAGTACATGTTCTTTATTATTCTTAGATCTTTGCTGTCTACGTTTATGCTTTCTAAAATTTTGATTATTTCTTGGTGCTTTACTTTGTCAAATGCTTTGGTATAAACTATGAGACATAGGTATAGATCTTTTTTCACCTCTATGGCTCTTTGTACTAAAGATCTTATATATATGGCATTGCTCGTTCCTTTACCTCCAACAAAACCACACTGTTCATCGCTAATTTCTGGGCTGATTTTGTTTCGCACTCTTCGCATGATGATTCTTAGTGATATCTTACTCATATGACTCATAAGGCTTATTGTGCAATGATCATCGCATTCAATCGCACCAGGCAAAGTAATCAAAACATAACACAACGAGCCCTCAATAAACGTTACAAGAACACCAGACCCAAGAGTTGATCACGAAAAAGATGGATCGATGGAATATTAGAAGCACTAGGAAACATAACAGCAGGAGAGGCGAACAGAAGAGCAAAAGACCGTAGATTATATCTCACATTAACGCTGAAAGGCAAATGAGAAATGAAAGTAGAAGAGTATGAAAAGAACATTAACATCAATAACCGAAGATAAGATGATGATACTGCATTACTAGCAAAAAATCCTAAAGATCTACAATTACTTAATGAAATAAACACGAGAAGTAAAAAAAAATGTATTACATACGGATATCAAAATGACTAAAACTATGATTATAAACAAAGATAATACTCAAAACCTACAAATAAATATCAAAGTTGAAGTAATAGACCTGGAGGCAGTTTAGAGCTACAACTACCATGGACATACTATAACCAGTGAAGGAATAGACCTGGTGGCAGTTAAGAGCTTCAACTACCGTGGACATACTATAACCAGTGAGAAAAAATGTAAAACCGAAATAAACAAAAGAATAGGAATGGCAAAAAGTCATTTAAATGTCATTAAAAATATGTTAACAAAAAAAAAAAACACCAGGGCTAAAACTAAAAATAGCAAAATATTATATCGTCTCAACATTCCTATATGGTGCAGAAACATGGACATTAGACAAGAAAACAGGACAGAGAATTGAAGCCTTTGAAATGTGGATTTATAGAAGAATATGAAGAAGTGGATGGAAAGAAAAGAAAACAAATGATGAAGATTAAAACAACTAAAAATGAAAATAGAACTACTAAATTCAATTCAAAGAAGAGAAAAAACAATTTGTGGGATGTTAAAAGACACAGCAGACTTCTAAGAGTAATCGTGGAAGTGAAAATGAAAGGTACAAGAGGCAGACCAAGACTAAATTGACGAGTGACATGAAAAGATGGACAAGTCAGCCTGCACCATCAAACAAGGGACGGAACGGAATGGCGCTCCATGGTAGCCAACCTTCGATGCGGAGACGGCACTGAATGTCATGAAGAACCTGTGTGGCAGACGCAGAATCCTCAGTTAAGAAAGATATACCACAGCATTCATCTCGTTCAAGAATATCTAATTAAATGAGAAAACAATATTACTATAAGAAAGATCGGTTGGAACAATAATCTTCCCTTTTATGTCCTTTTGTTAACCCTGCACTGCATTCAGCCATCTAACACGTCACGGCGTGTGAACATTTTTGTCAAGATTTGGTCCAAATGGTCTTCTGTAGATACAAAAATTGCTTGTTTTTGTTATTGCAGTTTAAATGAATAAAAAGAAAAGACACAACCAAAGAAATTAATGAATGAAAAAGTAAATCGTAACAAATTGAAGGAAACACACACGTAGCAATTTTATAAAGAAAAAAAAAATATAACGACAGACGTAATCATATGTCAATGCTGCTTTACAAAGATGTTAAAAGCTGCACGGAATCTAAACAAAGTGGGCCAAGAAAATACAAATGGAGTTTACTTGTCGTAAGCGTTTCCAATCATTTTGCTGAAGGCGTGAATTAAAAGCAAAAATTGTAGCTGAGCGCATTAGCCGTGAAAAAAGTGAATTATGGGATTGTGAAGAGTTGAGTACTTTCTTGCAATGATTGATTTGCAATGATTGATGTGACAGCTGTAAAAAGGTGAAACAAAATGTGGAGTTTGATTTAGAGGAAGACAAAAATAAAGGTTTTCTCTCTGGCTCTTTCTCTCTCTCTCTCTTTCAAACAATTTATAATTCTAGTTTTTGCTTTTAAACAAGATGGCAGTCAATGTCCCCCGAGAACACCCAGTAATTGTCTCATTATTTCTCATATTGTCCACGAAGGTCATCATCATCATCATCATCATCATGTGCCTTCTCCGCAACGAAGGTTGGCTACCATGGCTCGCCATTCAACTCTGTTTCTTGCTTTGATGGTGCAGGCTGTCATAGATTGACTTGACCAGCTTTTGATGTTACTCGTCCATGTTAGTCTTGGTCTACCTCTGCTTCTTTTACCTTGTATTTTTCCTTCCAATATTACTTTTAGTAGGCTGTTGTGTCTTTTAACATGTCCCAAAAATTCCATTTGTCTTGTCTTAATTGTATTTAGTAGTTCTCTTTTTATTTTCAGTTGTTTTAAAACTTTATCGTTTGTTATCTTTTGTTTCCATCCAATTCTACCTATTCTTCTATAAATCCACATTTCAAAGGCTTCAATTTTCTGTTCTGTTTTCTTGTCTAATGTCCATGTTTCTGCACCATATGGGAATATTGAGTAGATGTAACATTTTGCCATTCTTAGTTTCAGCCCTGTTGATATTTGTTTTGTTGTTAGTATATTTTTCATGGCATTAAAATTACTTTTTGCCATACATATTCTTTTGTTTATTTCAGTTTTGCATTTTTCAACATTGGTTATAGTATGTCCCAGGTAGTTGTAACTCTGGACTGTCTCCAGATGTGTTCCCTCAACTGTGATATTTAATTGTAGGTCTTGAGAATTCTCCAAGAAGGTATCAGCGGAAATCACGATCACCGTAGCTCCGGAAGGTAAATTGAAGTATTTTCACATAAAAAAAGAGTAAAGAGCCCCCGTCACGTCACGCCAAGTGGCGTATAGGGAATATGGTGTTAGTAACTATAAATTTTACAGACCTTCGGCACATGATTTTTGGGGTAATGTGGTCGGTATTATGTACATGCCACTTTACTTTCCAAGAAGAGAATCCGGTACCCATTAAAGGCAGTATTTTCACATAGTTCTCATTTACTTTCCTGTTACTTTCAGTGTCTAGAGGAGGAATAGGTTGCTGTAGATTGCTCTTTGTTTCATTAACAAAAATTCAAATCAAATGTGCTATCAACCCATTACGTATGCGTGTGAAAGCTGGAAAACAACAAGATATATAGAAACAAAGTTGAACGCATTCGAAAATAAATGTCTAAGGAAAATACTTGGTATAGCGTGGAACGAATTCAAAACAAATGAGGAAATTAGAGAAATCGCCAATCAACCACTAATATCTTCAGTAATAAAGAAAAGACGATGGTCATATGTTGGACATGTGATGAGAAGAGATAATAACCGAATAGCAAAGCAAGCCCTCATGTGGGAAACAACAGGTAAGAGAAAAAGAGGAAGGCCCAGAGAGACACTGAGAAGAACATTGATGAGAGAGGCAAGAGCAGCAGGAATCGGCTCCCTCAATGAGATAGAGCTGCTTGCACAGAACAGAGACAAATGGCGAGATTTGATAAAATATCTTTAAAAGAATTGAAAACTGCTAGAACAAAAATTCAGATAAGAGAAGGAGTATCTTGGTCTACGCCCTATGGGCCGGCTACAGCTCGAAAGGTCAATAGATAGATCGATTGCTCTTTGACTAGCCTGTTCAACAGTTACGTTTGTGAGTCTCTTCGTTTGTTTCGAAAGCGTTGTCACGGCTTCTTGTTTGGTAGTGGTAGTTGTTGTGTGAGTCACGTTTAGTTGTTGTGTGTCACGTTTAGTTCTTGTATGTCACGTTTAATTGTTGTGTGTGTCACGTTTAGTTCTTGTATGTCACGTTTAGTTCTTGTATGTCACGTTTAGTTGTTGTGTGTCACGTTTAGTTGTTGTATATGTTACGTTTAGTTGTTTATGTTTCACTTTGTGACCGAACCATTTAATCCATTATTTTTTTTTATATATCCCGTAACTATCGTGATGAATAACTTGTCTTCAGTTCATTTCTATGTTTATCTCTCTAGATTTATGTCATCATGAACAGACATTTCATTTCGTTTATATCTTCTTGTCTCTCTCTCTAGATAACTCGCATCATAGACTGACACATTTCATTTCGTTTATCTTCTTGTCTCTCTCTCTCTAGATAGCTCCCATCATTGACCGACACATTTCATTTCGTTTATCTTCTTGTCTCTCTCGCTCTCTAGCTAGCTCCCATCATAGACCGACACATTTCATTTCGTTTATCTTCTTGTCTCTCTCTCTCTCTAGATAGCTCCCATCATAGACTGACACATTTCATTTCGTTTATCTTCTTGTCTCTCTCTCTCTCTCTCTCTCTAGAAAGCTCCCATCATAGAGTGACACATTTCATTTCGTTTATCTTCTTGTCTCTCTCTGTAGATAGCTCCCATCATAGACTGACACATTTCATTTCGTTTATCTTCTTCTCTCTCTCTCTAGATAGCTTCTATCATAGACCGACACATTTAATTTCGTTTATCTTCTTCTCTCTCTCCGTAGATAGCTCCCATCATAGACCGACACATTTCATTTCGTTTATCTTCTTCTCTCTCTCCGTAGATAGCTCCCATCATAGACCGACACATTTCATTTCGTTTATCTTATTGTCTCTCTCTCTCTCTCTCTCTCTCTCTCTCTCTAGATAGCTCCCATCATAGACTGGCACATTTAATTTCGTTTATCTTATTGTCTCTCTCTCTCTCTCTAGATAGCTCCCATCATAGACTGGCACATTTCATTTCGTTTATCTTATTGTCTCTCTCTCTCTCTCTCTCTCTCACTGTAGATAGCTCCCATCATAGACTGGCAAGATTCATTTCGTTTATCTTATTCACTCTCTCTCTCTCTCTCTCTAGATAGCTCCCATCATAGACCGACACATTTCATTTCGTTTATCTTCTTGTCTCCCTCTCTCTCTCTCTAGATAGCTCCCATCGTAGACTGACACATTTCATTTCGTTTATTTTCCTCTCTCTGTCTCTCTCTCTCTCTCTCTCTCTCTCTCTCTCTCTCTAAATAGCTCCCATCATAGACTGACACATTTCATTTCGTTTATTTTCTTGTTTCTCTCTCTAGATAGCTCCCATTATAGACTGGCACATTTCATTTCTTTTATCTTCTTGTCTCGCTCTCTCTCTCTCTAGATAGCTCCCATCATAGTCTGACACATTTCATTTCGTTTATCTTCTTGTCTTTCTCTCTAGCTAGTTCCCATCATAGACTGGCACATTTCATTTTATTTATCTTGTTGTCTCTCTCTCTCTCTCTCTAGCTAGTTCCCATCATGGACTGACACATTTCATTTCGTTTATCTTCTTCTCTCTCTCTCTCTTTCTCTCTAGCTAGTTCCCATCATAGACTGACACATTTCATTTCGTTTATCTTTTTGTCTCTCTCTCTCTCTAGATAGCTTCCATCATAGACTGGCACATTTCATTTCGTTTATCTTCTTGTCTCTCTCTCTAGCTAGTTCCCATCATAGACTGGCGCATTTCATTTCGTTTATCTTCTTGTCTCTCTCTCTAGCTAGTTCCCATCATAGACTGGCACATTTCATTTTATTTATCTTGTTGTCTCTCTCTCTCTCTCTAGCTAGTTCCCATCATGGACTGACACATTTCATTTCGTTTATCTTCTTCTCTCTCTCTCTCTCTCTCTCTTTCTCTCTAGCTAGTTCCCATCATAGACTGACACATTTCATTTCGTTTATCTTTTTGTCTCTCTCTCTCTCTAGATAGCTTCCATCATAGACTGGCACATTTCATTTCGTTTATCTTCTTGTCTCTCTCTCTAGCTAGCTCCCATCATAGACTGACACATTTAATTTCTTTTATCTTCTTGTCTCTCTCTCTCTCTCTCTCTCTCTCTCTAGCTAGCTCCCATCATAAACTGACACATTTCATTTCGTTTATCTTCTTGTCTCTCTCTCTCTCTCTCTCTCTCTAGATAGCTCCCATCATAGACTGACACATTTCATTTCGTTTATCTTCTTGTCTCTCTCTCTCTCTAACTAGTTCCCATCATAGACTGACACATTTCATTTCGTTTATTTTCTTGTCTCTCCCTCTAGATAGCTACAATCATAGACTGACACATTTCATTTCGTTTTTTCTTCTTGTCTCTCTCTCTCTCTCTCTCTCTCTCTAGATAGCTCCCATCATAGACTGACACATTTCATTTCGTTTATCTTCTTGTCTCTCTCTCTCTAACTAGTTCCCATCATAGACTGACACATTTCATTTCGTTTATTTTCTTGTCTCTCTCTCTCTCTCTCTCTCTCTCTCTCTCTCTAGATAGCTCCCATTATAGACTGACACATTTCATTTCGTTTATCTTCTTGTCTCTTTTCTCTCTCTCTAGCTAGTTCCCATCATAGACTGACACATTTCATTTCGTTTATCTTCTTGTCTCTCTCTCTCTCTCTTTCTCTCTCTCACTCTCTCTCTAGCTAGCTCCCACCATAGACTAGCACATTTCATTTTGTTTATTTTTTTGTCTCTCTCTCTCTCTAGCTAGCTCCCATCATAGACTGACACATTTCATTTCGTTTATTTTCTTGTCTCTCCTCTAGATAGCTACCATCATAGACTGACACATTTCATTTCGTTTATTTTATTGTCTCTCTCTCTAGATAGTTCCAATCATAGACTGACACATTTCATTTCGTTTATTTTCTTGTTTCTATCACTAGCTAGTTCCCATCATAGACTGACACATTTCATTTCGTTTATTTTCTTGTCTCTCTCTCTCTCTAGATAGCTCCCATCATAGACTGACACATTTCATTTCGTTTATTTTCTTGTCTCTCCCTCTAGATAGCTACCATCATAGACTGACACATTTCATTTCGTTTATTTTCTTGTCTCTCTCTCTAGATAGTTCCAATCATAGACTGACACATTTCATTTCGTTTATTTTCATGTCTCTCTCTCTAGATAGTTCCAATCATAGACTGACACATTTCATTTCGTTTATTTTCTTGTCTCTCTCTCTAGATAGTTCCAATCATAGACTGACACATTTCATTTCGTTTATTTTCTTGTCTCTCTCTCTAGCTAGCTCCCATCATAGAATGACACATTTCATTTCGTTTATTTTCTTTTCTCTCTCTCTAGATAGTTCCAATCATAGACCGACGAATTTCATTTCGTTTATTTTCTTGTCTCTCTCTCTAGATAGTTCCAATCATAGACTGACACATTTCATTTCGTTTATTTTCTTGTCTCTCTCTCTAAAAAATTCCCATCATAGACTGACACATTTCATTTCGTTTATCTTCTTCTCTCTCTCTCTCTCTCTCTCTCTCTCTCTCTCTCTCTCTCTCTCTAGCTAGTTTCCATCATAGACTGACACATTTCATTTCGTTTATCTTCTTGTTTTTCTCTCTAGCTAGTTCCCATGATAGACCGACACATTTCATTTCATTTATCTTCTTGTCTTTCTCTCTAGCTAGTTCCCATCATAGACTGACACATTTCATTTCGTTTATCTTCTTCTCTCTCAATCTAGATAGCTCCCATCATAGTCTGACACATTTCATTTCGTTTATCTTCTTGTCTCTCTAGCTAGTACCCATCATAGACCGACATATTTCATTTCGTTAATCTTCTTCTCTCTCTCTCTAGATAGCTCCCATCATAGACTGACACATTTCATTTCGTTTATCTTCTTGTCTCTCTCTCTCTCGCTAGTTCCCATCATAGACTGACACATTTCATTTCGTTTATCTTCTTCTCTCTCTCTCTCTCTCTCTCTCTCTCTAGCTAGTTCCCATCATAGACTGACACATTTCATTTGGTTTATCTTCTTGTCTATCTCTCTCTCTCTAGCTAGTTCCCATCATGGACTGACACATTTCATTTCGTTTATCTTCTTCTCTTCCTCTCTCTCTCTCTCTCTCTCTCTCTCTCTTTCTCTCTAGCTAGTTCCCATCATAGACTGACACAATTCATTTCGTTTATCTTTTTGTCTCTCTCTCTCTAGATAGCTTCCATCATAGACTGACACATTTAATTTCGTTTATCTTCTTGTCTCTCTCTCTCTCTCACTCTCTCTAGATAGCTCCCATCATAGACTGACACATTTCATTTCGTTTATCTTCTTGTCTCTCTCTCTCTCACTCTCTCTAGATAGCTCCCATCATAGACTGACACATTTCATTTCGTTTATCTTCTTGTCTCTCTCTCTCTAACTAGTTCCCATCATAGACTGACACATTTCATTTCGTTTATTTTCTTGTCTCTCCCTCTAGATAGCTACCATCATAGACTGACACATTTCATTTCGTTTATTTTCTTGTTTCTATCACTAGCTAGTTCCCATCATAGACTGACACATTTCATTTCGTTTATTTTCTTGTCTCTCTCTCTCTCTCTAGATAGCTCCCATCATAGACTGACACATTTCATTTCGTTTATTTTCTTTTCTCTCCCTCTAGATAGCTACCATCATAGACTGACACATTTCATTTCGTTTATTTTCTTGTCTCTCTCTCTAGATAGTTCCAATCATAGACTGACACATTTCATTTCGTTTATTTTCATGTCTCTCTCTAGATAGTTCCAATCATAGACTGACACATTTCATTTCGTTTATTTTCTTGTCTCTCTCTCTCTCTCTAGCTAGCTCCCATCATAGACTGACACATTTCATTTCGTTTATTTTCTTTTCTCTCTCTCTAGATAGTTCCAATCATAGACCGACGAATTTCATTTCGTTTATTTTCTTGTCTCTCTCTCTAGATAGTTCCAATCATAGACTGACACATTTCATTTCGTTTATCTTCTTGTCTCTCTCTCTAAATAATTCCCATCATAGACTGACACATTTCATTTCGTTTATCTTCTTCTCTCTCTCTCTCTCTGTCTCTCTCTCTCTCTCTCTCTAGCTAGTTTCCATCATAGACTGACACATTTCATTTCGTTTATCTTCTTGTTTTTCTCTCTAGCTAGTTCCCATGATAGACCGACACATTTCATTTCATTTATCTTCTTGTCTTTCTCTCTAGCTAGTTCCCATCATAGACTGACACATTTCATTTCGTTTATCTTCCTCTCTCTCTCTCTAGATAGCTCCCATCATAGTCTGACACATTTCATTTCGTTTATCTTCTTGTCTCTCTAGCTAGTTCCCATCATAGACCGACATATTTCATTTCGTTAATCTACTTCTCTCTCTCTCTAGATAGCTCCCATCATAGACTGACACATTTCATTTCGTTTATCTTCTTGTCTCTCTCTCTCTCGCTAGTTCCCATCATAGACTGACACATTTCATTTCGTTTATCTTCTCTCTCTCTCTCTCTCTCTCTCTCTCTCTCTAGCTAGTTCCCATCATAGACTGACACATTTCATTTCGTTTATCTTCTTGTCTCTCTCTCTCTCTTTCTCTCTCTAGATAGCTCCCATCATAGACTGACACATTTCATTTGTTTATCTCTTTGTTTCTCCCTCTAGCTAGTTCCCATCATAGACTGACACATTTCATTTCGTTTATCTTCTTGTCTATCTCTCTCTCTCTCTCTCTCTCTCTCTCTAGATAGCTCCCATCATAGACTGACACATTTCATTTCGTTTATTTTCTTGTCTCTCTCTCTAGCTTGTTCCCATCATAGAGGCGATACTAAAAAAAAGTAGTAAAAAGAGTGGTATGGTAACAGCTTTACGTGGTAATGGACGAAACAAAATTCGACGTTTCGGCCAAGTAGGCCTTCATCTGGACGAACAACAAACACAAAAATAATATAACGATATATTAACAAATATAACTACATGGCGATAATATTCTAGATACTAAAGAAAGGAAAAAAAAATAAAAATAAAAAATAAAAAATGGTCACTTCCCTGTGTTCCTGAGCTGGGTCAGTCTCGAAATGGACTGAATCGATACGACAGGGCCGATATAAATCTCTCTGACCAGGAAGTCAGGTGAGAAGACGGAAAGGAAGGGTTCTAAAAATATGGGAAGGTGGGTACAGGATATGTGTAAACTATGCATATCTAACTCTGTGTATACAACCCGAACCGATGTGTAAACATAAGTATGTGTATGTAACAATGCATGCGTAAAAGCATAAAACGGCACATATATTGCCGCAAGGCCCACAAAAGAAAAACCCAAAGGAGCCCAAATGTGCCAATACATGTGCAGACAAATGTATCCAAATATACAGGTAAGTAGCGCATGGAGGTATGAAAAATGTAGAGGGTGTCCTATGAGTATGAGAGTGATATGTTCATACCTTGGGGGGACAGCGAACCCAACTGGGCAATAAGGCGATTCTCAAGGGCGAACCTGCTGCGATTGCTAGAGTGACATGAGACAATGCCCGTAACTTGCATGTCGAGTTTACCACTATGTCCAGGGGAGTTGAAATGGGCAGACACCGGGCTGCCAGTCTTTTGCTCAACATCACGAATATGCTCACAAAATCTTTCACTCAAGCGTCGTCCACTTTCACCCACATACGTCATCTGGCAGTGCTTGCATATTATGGTGTAGATGATATTACGCGACACACAAGTGAACCCCTCCTTGATGTCGAATCGCTTATTAGGGAACAA
The DNA here is from genome assembly GCA_032433765.1 of Megaustenia siamemsis. NCBI lineage: Eukaryota > Metazoa > Mollusca > Gastropoda > Stylommatophora > Ariophantidae > Megaustenia > Megaustenia siamemsis. The sequence goes on from JAVIAB010000092.1 coordinate 186,712,473, forward strand.
GACCGAATCGGTGCAAAGCACGTAGTCACAAGTTCTGCAAACCCGACGTCCACAAGGAACAGTACCAAGGTGTTTGTGTTTTGAGCGGGGGAGGCGGCTAGAGACAAGGATGTCTCTCAGACTCCTGTCACGTTTGAAGGCGACCAATGGAGGATCACTGAAAAGTAGGCGGATAGTGGGATCTGAGTGGAGAATGGAACGATACCGGTTAAGGATCCTCACCGCAGCCGAGTTATGGGGGTGGTAGGTGAGGGTAAATATGGTCCTGTCAGAGGAACGGCGGGTGGATGGGGTGAGTGCCACCGAACGGGGAATATCGAGAGCTCTCTTAAAGGCAGATTGGAGAACCGAATCAGGATAGAGACGACGCCTAAAGAAATTTAACATCAGGTGGGCCTGTTGAAGAAAATCGTCATCATCCTGGCAGATACGACGAAGTCGTAATAATTGAGAATATGGAATGGAATCTCTGCAGTGAGATGGATGAGACGAGGTGTAGAGAAGATAACAGTGGGCGTCCGTGGGTTTATAGAAGACGGAAGTGTGGAGGCTGGAGGTACCAAGGGAGACGACCAGATCAAGAAAAGTGACGGACGAGGTAGAGATATAAGATGTAATCTTGATGGATTTGTGAAAGTTACCAATGTAGTCGATGAACCTGGAGATGTCATCTTGATGGATTTGTGAAAGTTGCCAATGTAGTCGATGAACCTGGAGATGTCATCTTGATGGATTTGTGAAAGTTTCCAATGTAGTCGATGAACCTGGAGATGTCATCTTGATGGATTTGTGAAAGTTTCCAATGTAGTCGATGAACCTGGAGATGTCATCTTGATGGATTTGTGAAAGTTTCCAATGTAGTCGATGAACCTGGAGATGTCATCTTGATGGATTTGTGAAAGTTTCCAATGTAGTCGATGAACCTGGAGATGTCATCTTGATGGATTTGTGAAAGTTTCCAATGTAGTCGATGAACCTGGAGATGTCATCTTGATGGATTTGTGAAAGTTGTCAATGTAGTCGATGAACCTGGAGATGTCATCTTGATGGATTTGTGAAAGTTCCAATGTAGTCGATGAACCTGGAGATGTCATCTTGATGGATTTGTGAAAGTTACCAATGTAGTCGATGAACCTGGAGATGTCATCTTGATGGATTTGTGAAAGTTTCCAATGTAGTCGATGAACCTGGAGATGTCATCTTGATGGATTTGTGAAAGTTACCAATGTAGTCGATGAACCTGGAGATGTCATCTTCCGGCAAGTCAGTCAGTCCAAACACATCATCGATGTACCGGAGTTTGTGACTTCGTGCACATGAAATTCACATTTAATTTCGTTTATCTTCATGTCTCTCTCTCTCTAGATAGTTCCCATCATAGACTGCCACATTTCATTTAGTTTATCTTCATGTCTCTCTCTCTCTCTCTAGCTAGCTCACATCATAGACTGACACATTTCATTTAGTTTATCTTCATGTCTCTCTCTCTCTCTCTAGCTAGCTCACATCATAGACTGACACATTTCATTTCGTTTATCTTCATGTCTCTCTCTCTTTCTCTCTCTCTCTAGCTAGTTCCCATCATAGACTGACACATTTCATTTCGTTTATCTTCTTGTCTCTCTCTCTTTCTCTCTCTCTCTAGCTAGTTCCCATCATAGACTGACACATTTCATTTCTTTTATCTTCTTGTCTCTCTCTCTCTCTCTCTCTCTCTCTCTCTCTAGCTATCTCCCATCATAGACTGCCACATTTCATTTAGTTTATCTTCATGTCTCTCTCTCTCTCTCTCTAGCTAGCTCCCATCATAGACCGACACAGTTATGTTCGACGATATTCTTATCTGATTAGAGCTGCCTTATTGCTACTAATTTTCGTATACTTTATTTTTTCTTATTATCTCACATATTTGTTTGTTTAAATATACTTATTTAAGGTAGGAACTTTGTCTTTATTTGTAATCTTTAAAGAAAAAAGGTGATCACAGACATGTTGTATATTCAATACTGCAGAACATGGAAGCTTGTCCTCATGTAATGGAATATACCGACAAATAAACATTATCTGACGTATTGCTCCTGTGTCTACAGGTAAGTAAAAAACGATGTGATCTAGATACTAATGCAAACAATGTGTAGGAAATGCTTTCTCGTTTGAAAAACGATAATTGGTTGTTCATGAACACGTGGTGCCGACATTTTGTTACATGAGTTGTTATGTTGTTAGTGTTTCTCTAGGCAACGTAATTTCACTTCCGTGAGTGTCAAGATATCCTATAACATTCGAGTGAGTTGCTCCTCGTTTTAGTCTACAGAAAGCGTTGCTATTTTCGATCTTCGACTCAACACATCCGACATTAGGACACCGTTTTTGATACCGGTTTTGCTTTTCTTTTATAAATTGATTCTTCTAGTGAGATCAACCGGTCAGTTTTCCTGGTCTCCATGGACAGGATGAACGGTTCTTGATCAGCTGTGGTTCACTGACTCTGACGTTGACAATCAGCTTTGAGTTCCTGACCGCTTCCAGCTCATTTGACGAATTAACAAGTCAGTGTGACCTCCAGAAATACGGTGAGATAGAAATAATCAAAAACTGAGTTCACGATCGGAAATCTCTAATGAGTTTTTAAAATTGGTATTTTGCAGAGACGGTTCACAGATGTATCCCACATGTGTTCTACTGTCATAACACGATCCGCCGAGAAACAGAGAAGAGAAGCAGGGGCGATATCTCGTGATGAACCATGTTTATCGTAAATATTACAACTTGAGCTTAACAGATTGTGCAAGACCTCTATTTTATTTGTCATTACTACAACTAACATCATCATTATGTGCCAAACCGATTGGCGTAGGCGATCATGTTCGTCCACAATCTTCCATCCATAGTGCCTCGTATCAGTTCTGTTGTTGACCGTTTTCCATGCTATGACACCAAGCTATCCAGTATTTTCTCTCTTTATCGTCCGCGATACCTCTTTCCTTTTATTTTGCCAGTTGTAACCAAGTAAGTATTCCAACTTTCCTCTCCTCATGTTGTGCCCGGAAAATGTTGATTGTTTCTTTCTAATGTATTTTAGTACTTCCCTTTTAGTGTTGGCCTCTTTGAGAATTAATTTATTTGTCTTTTTAGCTGTCCAGGGAACTTGCAACATTCTTCTGATAAATCCCATCTCTGCGGCCTCTAATCGTCTATAACTAACAAAATTAACATTAAGAGTTAATATGAATGTTAATCTAAATTATATATACAAAGATACAAGCACGAGAACTAATGAACAAACAGTGGGTAGACATGGTTTATTGCAGTGTCCTATCCAGTGTTATCTAAGCAGTGAGAAAGAGAGTTCATCGGTGCTATATAGAACCAATTCTGACCTATGGAAGCTAATCATGGACAGTAGACAAAACAAATGAAAAGACGATTAGAGGCCACAGAGATGGGATTTCTCAGAAGAATGTTGAAAGTTCCCTGGATATATAAAAAGACCAATGAGGAAGTTCTCAAAGAGGCCAACACAAAAAGGGAGCTCTTAAAAAACATCAGAAAGAAGCAATCAACATTTTTCGGGCATATCATGAGAAGAGGAAAGTTGGAATACTTGGTTACAACTGGCAAAATAAAAGGAAAGAGAGATTGCGGACGACAAAGAGAGAAAATACTGGATAGCTTGGTGTCATGGCATGGAAAACAGTCAACAACAGAACTGATACGATGCACTGTAGATAGAAGATTGTGGAGGGACATGATCGCCTACGCCAACCGGCAGGGTACATGATGATGATGATGATCCAGCGCCAGTGTTGCTGCAGTCTCACATTCCTCTTCTTTCTTTCATCGTTTATTTTCAGCGTAGTGGGAATATATAGTATCGGTCCATTGATGTTCTATTAGTCTTTTCTGTTGTCATGTTTTCTAGTGTTTTAATTTTCATTCAATTCATTTTTGTCGTGGTATGCCATTTGTTCTGGTGTTCTCGTTGCGTTTATTCAGTGCTTGTTGTGTGGTGTTTTCGTTTATATGTCTGGTTATATCTTGTTCTTTTTTTCTTCTACCTTTCAGCTCCCTGTGGAGCACAGTTCTTCAACCAACACTTTCAACTCCCTGTGGAGCACAGTTCTTCAACCAACACTTTCAGCTCCCTGTGGAGCACAGGTCTTCAACCAACACTTTCAACTCCCTGTGGAGCACAGTTCTTCAACAAACACTTTCAACTCCCTGTGGAGCACAGTTCTTCAACAAACACTTTCAGCTCCCTGTGGAGCACTTTTCTTCAACCAACACTTTCAACTCCCTGTGGAGCACAGGTCTTCAACAAACACTTTCAGCTCCCTGTGGAGCACAGGTCTTCAACCAACACTTTCAGCTCCCTGTGGAGCACAGGTCTTCAACAAACACTTTCAGCTCCCTGTGGAGCACTTTTCTTCAACCAACACTTTCAGCTCCCTGTGGAGCACAGGTCTTCAACCAACACTTTCAACTCCCTGTGGAGCACTTTTCTTCAACCAACACTTTCAACTCCCTGTGGAGCACTTTTCTTCAACCAACACTTTCAACTCCCTGTGGAGCACTTTTCTTCAACCAACACTTTCAACTCCCTGTGGAGCACAGGTCTTCAACCAACACTTTCAACTCCCTGTGGAGCATAGGTCTTCAACAAACATTTTCCATGCCGTTCTATTCTTGCCATTCTTTTAAGATAATTCTATGTCTACCCCATCCTCCTCATATCTGCTACCGCCTCTCTTCTGCAAGAAATATTTTAGACGTCCTCGTTGTCTCTTTCCATGGGGTTTCCAGAAAAAAGCCCGTTGGATAATTCTTTCAATTGTCATCCATAATGTATGCTTTATTCAGGGCAATAGTTTCGTTGTATCTCTTTATCCGTGTAACAGTATATAGAGTCGGAAAGCTTAGTCGTTAACCTGTTCTCAATTGGTACAACAGTAACTGAATTGTAAACATTTATGGACACAGACACATAACATAGCAAGTTTTGAGAATGGAAATTTTCCAGCTTGTTTGGAAACATAGGGATAAATATACATGGCGTGACCCGTCAACATGGTCAGAAATTTGGTTGAGAAACGATTCGGGGACAGGTCAAATTTATGAGAGAGGTAGCATTGTTTTTTTAAAGTAAAGGTTAAATAGGTGTCATGATGTCGTATAATTTTGGCAATTTTGACACATTGGTCAAATAGGGTTCGACCTCGCAATAAGTTATTGGGTGCGTACTGCCGGCGCAGAGACTGAGCGAAAAAGTTATGTACACAAGTTAGGAGCAGTTAGAGGCAAGATCAGAAGTTGGACAGTTAGATTGAGAGATTGAGAAGTAGAACCAGAAATGTTATCTAGACGAGCTTAGTTCGGCTTCGGCCGAAAGCAGTTTTGATAATAGTGTGGACTTTCACAAGTTAGGGGTTAGATCAGAAAATCAGATAATTAGATTGAGAATTATAATTTTTATAATCAGAGAATAAAGTTGATAAAATAAGCCAGAAAAACAGAGCAACCTCCAGAGAATGAAGTATATAGTTGAAGTCAGAACAACAGAGCAACCTCCAGAGAATGAAGTATAGAAGTCAGAACAACAGAAAAACCTCCAGAGAATGAAGTATAGAAATCAGAACAACAGAGCAACCTCCAGAGAATGAAGTATAGAAGTCAGAACAACAGTGCAGCCTCCACAGAATGAAGTATAGAAGTCAGAACAACAGAGCAACCTCCAGAGAATGAAGTATAGAAGTCAGAACAACAGAGCAGCCTCCAGAGAATGAAGTATAGAAGTCAGAACAACAGGGCAACCTCCAGAGAATGAAGTATAGAAGTTAGAACAACAGAGCAACCTCCAGAGAATGAAGTATAGAAGTTAGAACAACAGAGCAACCTCCAGAGAATGAAGTAGATAGAAGTCAGATCAACTGAGCAACCTCCAGAGAATGAAGTAGATAGAAGAAGTCAGATCAACAGAGCAACATCCATAGAATGAAGTAGATAGAAGTCAGAACAACAGAGCAACATCCAGAGAATTAAGTAGATAGAAGTCAGATCAACAGAGCAACATCCAGAGAATGAAGTAGATAGAAATCAGAACAACAGAGCAACATCCAGAGAATGAAGTAGATAGAAGTCAGATCAACAGAACAACATCCAGAGAATGAAGTAGATAGAAGAAGTCAGATCAACAGAGCAATATCCAGAGAATGAAGTAGATAGAAGTCAGATCAACAGAGCAACATCCAGAGACACCGAGTGAGAGAACACCTAGAGTTAGAATTATCGAGACAGAGAACCAGTTCAATAATAGATAAGTTAGAGATAGGTCAGTCAGTACTAACATTATGTATTTGTGATGTGTTTTTAAGTGAGATTCAGAAGTTTTGTGCTCCGGAGAACCAATAGTAAGTTGATTCAATCAAATAAAACTGTAACGTAAGATGGTTGTGAATGTTGGTTAGACATTTATATGCCATTGACAAAAGATACATAGATGAATCAATATCCACCGGCGATAGCCTCTTGCATTTATAAAAAAAATAAGAACTTTTATGTTATAATTTTAAGCATTACACTAAATCTTCACTACATCTTCTCAATATTCCTGTATGGTGCAGAAACATGGACATTAGACAAGAAAACAGAACAAAAAATTGAAGCCTTTGAAATGTGGATTTCTAGAAGAATAGGTAGAATTGGATCGAAAGAAAAGATAACAAACGATGAAGTTTTAAAACAACTAAAAATAAAAAGAGAACTACTAAATACAATTAAGACAAGACAAATGAAATTTTTGGGGCATGTTAAAAGACACAACAACCTACTAAAAGTAATATTGGAAGGGAAAATACAAGGTAAAAGAGGCAGAGGCAGACCAAGACTAACACGGACGAGTAACATCAAAAGATGGACAAGTCAATCTATGACAGCCTGCACCATCAAAGCAAGAAACAGAGCAGAATGGCGATCCATGGTAGCCAACCTTCGTTGCGGAGAAGGCACTCAATGATGATGATGAAACTAAATCACGTGCCAATGTTATGATGATGATGAAACTAAATCACGTGCCAATGTTATGATGATGATGAAACTAAATGACGTGCCAATGTTATGATTAATCAACTTGAATGGACATGATTGTTATTGTTTGTGATAGTTGACAACGTCAAGACTTTATTGAAACGCTGTGATCTATGTTAAACCTTCCTTATAAACATAGTAGGAAGTAGCCCAGTCAAGCCATCAATAAGAAACTTATATATTCCACTCTGGTACAGTCCACTGGTATTCAACTGTTGCTTTGTCTTGTTATATCGCCAAATAATTTGATGTTTCCTTATATATAAATATATATATACTGGCGGAGACTATTACTATAGCTTTTTTTCTCAGTTCATCATTTCTGATCTTATCTCTCAGGCTGTTTTCTAGCATGTGTCTAACACATTTATGTAGTGTTTTTTCCTTTATGTTTCTTGAATCTAGCTTCCTGGTCTAGCACTGGTAGTTCAACATTGGGATTATCATCACTTTCACTTCTAACAGCTGTCTCAATGACCATCAAAGAGGTTGTTCAGTAACGTCAAATTTTGATATAGATGTCAACATTCACACATAAATTCTGTTATCTCTAATGATCTACTATCTAAATATAGGGTTGTCTTCAAGAAGCTCGTCTTTCCCTCAACATTTCTTTTCTCACGAACTGTTGTCTTTCCATCTTCTTGTCACATGAACTGTTGTCTGACTATCTTCTTACCTCACGAACTGTTGGGTGATCATTTTCTTGTCTTATAAACTGTTGTCTGACTATCTTCTTACCTCACGAACTGTTGGGTGATCATTTTCTTGTCTTATAAACTGTTGTCTGACTATCTTATTACCTCAAGAACAGTTGGGTGACCATTTTCTTGTCTTATAAACTGTTGTCTGACTATCTTCTTACCTCACGAACTGTTGGGTGATCATTTTCTTGTCTTATAAACTGTTGTCTGACTATCTTCTTACCTCACGAACTGTTGGGTGACCATCTTCTTGTCTTATAAACAGTTGGGTGACCATCTTCTTGTCTCACGATCTGTTGGGTGATCATCTTCTTGTCTCATTTACTGACATCCCAACACCTGATAACCTGCTAAACTATTGTCACACAATGTGATGTTATCAAACTGCGCACAAACATCATTTCACTTTCCCTCAATTACCTTTAAATAGCTTTTCTTAACACTAACAGCTACATTGAGGCGGTAGAGAGAGAAAGAGAGAGAGAGAGAGAGAGAGAGATTGAGAGAGAGAGAGAGGAAAAATAAACGTAAAACAGAGATAGATCTTGGCTTGTCTATGCAGCCACTCAAACTGCCATGAAATGTGAAACACAAATTAAACCACTTTCAATATTAATATAACTTTTCATACATTTAAATAACAGTTGGAAACGTAAGGAAAAATAACGGAAACATGTATAAGAAAAATAACGGAAACAAATAAAATAACAAATGAAATAATATGAGTAATATAAGGCGCTTAACTTCTTCGTTGTTTCTAGCGGACTGTTGGAGAGTTCAACATCAATTTCTTTTTTTGGGGGGGCTGCTTCTTGAATGTTTGGTTCTCCTAGTCGCTTGTAGTCAGAATTCTGTGAGATTTTCATCATCATCAATGAGTGCCGTCTCCGCATCGAAGGTTGGCTACCATGGAGCGCCATTCCGCTCTATCTCTTGGTTTGATAGTGCAAGTTGTCATAGACTGACTTGTTCCATCTTTTCATGTTATTCGTCCATGTTAGTCTTGGTCTGCTTCTGCCTCTTTAACCTTGTATTTTCCCTCCAATGTTACTTTTAGTAGGCGGCTGTGGCTTTTAACATGCCTCAAAACTATCATTTGGCTTGTTTGATTTGTGTTTACTAGTTCTCGTTTCACTTTTTAGTTGGTTTTATACTTCATCATTTGTTTCCTTTTCTTTCCAACCAATTTCTCCTATTCTTTATAAATCCACATTTCAATGAATTGAATTTTCTGTTCTGTTTTCATGTTTAATGTTCATGTTTCTGTACCATACAGGAATGTTGAGAAGATTTAACATTTTGCTAGAGATTTTTTTTTTTTCATTTTGAGATTTTAATTGTATCAACTAGCAAGCCACTTTCCACAGAGATATGGCTGTGTCACATACAACAATGTTGCTCACTTAAAATGCTTTATGTTATATTGGTATCATACTTTGGGATAGACTCAAAATTCGTTTCCTTGCATTAACAAATATTGAATTTCCTCCTCTTTCCTCTACTACTACTACTATTATTACTACTACTACTACTTCTACTACTACTTCTACTACTACTACTTCTACTACTACTGCTACTGTAAACGTGGAAACCGATATTGTACTTAGTAACGGACATCCAGGTGTGTCCATGGTGGGTGCAATAAAATATTAAAGTTGTCATCAAGGTCCTCAGTCTGCGCAGGCAATAATATTTAATACATATATTACCAGCATATGTTCGCCGACAGATGCAGTGTCACTAAATGGTGGAAAAATATAATTATTAACATAAACGTGGGCGTATAGACACGTAAGTGGGTATAAAGGGAAGCTCAGCATATATAAAGACACTCACTCTCAGACCCAATTAGACATTATCAGAGAGAGTGAGGGGCAGAAAGACAAAAAGAGAGAGAGATTAGACGAGAGACAAGGATAGAGCAGCGAGCAAAATCGAGCAGAAACACACGCCGTAGAGTTTAGTTGAGAAAGGTAGAGATAACACAGATTAGCGATCATCATCATATGCCATACCGGTTGGCGTAGGCGATCATGTCCCTCCACAATCTTCTATATACAGCACATCGTATCAGTTCTGTCGTTGACTGTTTTCCATGCCATGACACCAAGCTATCCAGTATTTTCTCTCTTTGTCGTCCGCGATCTCTCTTTCCTTTTATTTTGTCAGTAACCAAGTATTCCAACTTTCCTCTTCTCATGATGTGCCCAAAAATGTTGAGTGCTTCTTTCTGATGTTTTTTAAGAGCTCCCTTTTTGTGTTGGCCTCTTAGATTAGCGATAGCGAGCAATAATGAGCAGAGAACAATTAGAAGGGCTACGATTACTAATGAGAAGTTAATAAATGGCAGATGTAGTCAGTCCACAACAGGACTAGCGTTTAGACATCTAGAAATGTGTTCTGTGATTTACTAATTCCAGGATCATGTGAGTCCAGTGGTTATCCTGACCGCCCGATAGTTTGATCATAATATTACTGACCGTACTTGATAATTATAATTGGAGATTATAATATAAATAATCTACGGTATACTGATGGTACAGTCTTAATCGCTAAGAGTGAAAATGAGTAACAAGGAATGTTAGACATTATAGTGAAGGAAAGCAAAAATAAAGGACCCAGCCTTAATAGCAAAAAGACAGTTGTAATGGTAACAACAAAGAAAAAGGCATCACCGTATTGAACAATAAAGGCAAGTGGAACAATATTAAAACAGGTAAATGAATTTAAATATTTTGGAACCTTGTTAACCTTAGACGGAAGATGTACAAAAGAGGTAAGATGCAGAATGACTCAGGCAAAAGCAGCTTTCCAGAAAATGAGGAAGATACTATGCAATCCATTTTTTACAATAGAAATAAGAAAGAGTTCTTAAATGTTATGTAGAGCCAGTCTTAACATATGGATGTGAATCATGGACAATAGGACAACAGACAAGAAAATCACTGGAGTCTGTAGAAATGTGATTTTACAGAAGAATGTTGAGAGTACCATGGACAGCTAAGAAGAGTAATGAAGAGGTTCTGAAAGAGGTCAAAGCAAAAAGTGAGCTAATTTCCAATATTAGGAACAAACAATCATCATTTTTTGGCCATGTAATGAGAAGAGAACAACTGGAATATATTGTAACGACTTGAAAAATTGAGGGACGAAGAGATAGAGCTAAGTAAAGAGAAAAAATAACAGACAGCTTAAGAGAATGGCTTGGCAGAAGGTCATCAACAGAAATGATGAATAACCGTCGAGATCGAAAGTTGTGGAGAGACATGATCACCTACGCCAGCAGGCACAGTACTTGATGATGATGGTATTTTATTGTGTAATAATATAACTTGTGACTGTAGAAATGTAATAATATAACTTGTGACTGTAGAAATGTAATAATATAACTTGTGACTTTAGAAATGTAATAATATAACTTGTGACTGTAGAAATGTAATAATATAATTTGTGACTGTAGAAATGTAATAATATAACTTGTGACTGTAGAAATGTAATAATATAACTTGTGACTGTATAAATGTAATAATATAACTTGTGACTGTAGAAATGTAATAATATAACTTGTGACTTTAGAAATGTAATAATATAACTTGTGACTGTAGAAATGTAATAATATAACTTGTGACTTTAGATATGTAATAATATAACTTGTGACTGTAGAAATGTAATAATATAACTTGTGACTTTAGAAATGTAATAATATAACTTGTGACTGTAGAAATGTAATAATATAACTTGTGACTTTAGAAATATAATAATAGAACGTCAATAAATATGTTTTTCGTGGAACACCTCAAGAGTTTGACTGTCAAAGATAGAAGGTATTGGAATGTGTTCAAGAAAGACGAACGGACTTTGCGAAAAAAAGGCACGGCACAAAAGACATTATCATTTATTCAAAATTTCAAATAAGAAAATAAACCAGTCTTCGGTTCAACGGCGTAATCCAGCCTCCTTATAACAAATATAATAAGCATCGATTCAAAAAGAATGAATACAGCGCTATCTATACTACTACCACTACTACATCTACTACTACTACTACTACTACTACTACTACTACTACTACTACTACTACAACAACAACTACTACTACTACTACTAAAACAACAACTACTACTAAAATTACTGCTACTATTACTGCTACTACTCCTACAACAAGCAGCTACTACTTCATTTACTGTTATTACCACCCGTACTACTACAACTATTATTATTCATAAAACAACAACTACTACTATCAAAACTAACGAAACAACAACTACTGTTTACTATTACCACCACTAACACAATGACAGCAAAACTACAACTACTACTGCTACTACTACAGTAACAACCACAATAACAACAACTTCTAATGCAACTACTACCACTACTGCAGCAAAAAACAGCAACAACAACTACTAAAGCAAACTACTACCACGACTGCAGCAAAAAACAGAAACAACAACTACTATAGCAAACTACTACCACGACTGCAGCAAAAACAGCAACAACAACTACTATAGCAAACTACTACCACAACTGCAGCAAAAAACAGCAACAACAACTACTAATGCAACTACTACCACTACTGCATCAAAAAACAGGAACAACAACTACTAATGCAACTACTGCAGCAAAAATAGCAACAACTACTAATGCAACTACTACCACTACTACAGCAAAAACAGCAACAACAACTAATAATGCAACTACTACCACTACTACAGCAAAAACAGCAACGTCAACTACTAATGCAACTACTACCACTACTGCAGCAAAAATAGCAACAACTAATAATGCAACTACTACCACTACTACAGCAAAAACAGCAACGTCAACTACTAATGCAACTACTACCACTACTGCAGCAAAAATAGCAACAACAACTACTAATGCAACTACTACCACTACTGCATCAAAAATAGCAACAACAACTACTAATGCAACTACTACCACTACTGCATCAAAAATAGCAACAACAACTACTAATGCAACTACTACCACTACTGTTGCAAGAGCAGAAACTACTACTACAGCAACAACAACTACAATGGCCTTTTCCCACTGAACACTCTGTCTGGCCCACACAATCATCTCGACTTCCACTATTCTGATATTACCTTGGCTCTTACAATTGTTACATTTTAACACTTATCAGAGACTGATGTATATCATACTTTAATATTTTATGAGATTTTGACATCTATCAGACATTGACATGTGTCAGACAATGCATTATTTCAGACTTTGACATTTATCAGACATTGACATGTGTCAGACAATGCATTATTTCAGACTTTGACATTTATCAGACATTGACATGTGTCAGACAATGCATTATTTCAGACTTTGACATTTATCAGACATTGACATGTGTCAGACAATGCATTATTTCAGACTTTGACATCTATCAGACATTGACATGTGTCAGACAATGCATTATTTCAGACTTTGACATCTATCAGACATTGACATGTGTCAGACAATGCATTATTTCAGACTTTGACATCTATCAGACATTGACATGTGTCAGACAATAAATTATTTCAGACTTTGACATATATCAGACATTGACATGTGTCAGACAATGCATTATTTCAGACTTTGACATCTATCAGACATTGACATGTGTCAGACAATGCATTATTTCAGACTTTGACATTTATCAGACATTGACATGTGTCAGACAATGCATTATTTCAGACTTTGACATTTATCAGACATTGACATGTGTCAGACAATGCATTATTTCAGACTTTGACATCTATCAGACATTGACATGTGTCAGACAATGCATTATTTCAGACTTTGACATCTATCAGACATTGACATGTGTCAGACAATGCATTATTTCAGACTTTGACATCTATCAGACATTGACATGTGTCAGACAATGCATTATTTCAGACTTTGACATTTATCAGACATTGACATGTGTCAGACAATGCATTATTTCAGACTTTGACATTTATCAGACATTGACATGTGTCAGACAATGCATTATTTCAGACTTTGACATCTATCAGACATTGACATGTGTCAGACAATGCATTATTTCAGACTTTGACATTTATCAGACATTGACATGTGTCAGACAATGCATTATTTCAGACTTTGACATTTATCAGACATTGACATGTGTCAGACAATGCATTATTTCAGACTTTGACATTTATCAGACATTGACATGTGTCAGACAATGCATTATTTCAAACTTTGACATTTATTACATTAAAATAAAAATCATTTTTCAGATTTTAGCATTTAACAAATTTTTAATTTTGTCAAATTGTGTTTCTTTTTCTCTGAGCCTTGTTTTTTTTTTTTTTATATTAAATTATAAGAAGGCCTCAAGAAGGCACAAATGGTGCTTTGTGTGACGTCAAACGTTTCCATTGTCCACCTCATGTGTTGATGCATCTTGTTGCTAATGCTTGTTGTAGGATTATGTTTGCCGACAAGCACGTGACTTCTCCAAACCATTTAATTTGTTTTCTCTGCGGGAAGCTCAGACATGTTGTAGCGCAACATTTTTCTACATTTTTTCCCACGTCTTATTATGGCTTATATTTCCACATGAAGTATTATTCGAAGACATCTCATTTGGTTATTTGTGATTTTTTGTTATTTGTTGGCGTTTAAAGTCCAAGTTGGGGTCTGGTAGCACAACGTTGACAAATATTCTGGATTATATATTTATCTTCTTCTTTTCTTCCTTATTTGTCTTTCAGCGTCGAGGGGAGATTTGCTGTCTTTTCTTCTTCTATTTGCCTCTACTGTTTCTCTACTACTAATATTCCACCAACACATTTTTTTCGTGATATGCCCTTTGGTCCGACGTTTTTGCAACGTTTATTGAAGGCTCGATGTGGTGGTATTTTTAAAAATATTTCTGTCTTATCACATGACCAAATAATTTTATCTGTTGTTTTTTTATGTACTCTATGGCTGGAATTATTCCTAGCATGCCTTTCAGTTCTTTATTTCTGGTCTTGTCTATCAAACTGCTTCCTGTCATTCGTCTAACACATTTCATCTTAATAGCGGTTATTTTCTTCTTGTTCTTGCATCTAGGGTCCAGGTCTGGCATGGGTAGCACAACGTTGAGATGAAGATTGTATTGTATAGTGCTCGTTTTGCCTCTAGCGTTATTTCCTTGTTGGACAATAGTGGTGATAGCTGTCCGATAATTTAACAAGCTTTGTTGCATCTTGATTCTATTTCTGCTGTTTGTGAATTGTCGTCTGTCATTCGACTTTCTCATTATCATGATCATGTACCATACTGGTTGGCGTAGGCGATCATGTCCTTCCACAATCTTCTATCTACAATGCATCGTATCATTTCTGTTCTTGACTGTTTTCCATGACATGACACCAAGCTATCTGGTATTTTCTCTCTTTTCGCCCGCGGTCTCTCTTTCCTTGTAATTTGACAGTTGTATCCAAGTATTCCAACTTTCTTCTTCTCATGATGTGCCCGAAAAATTAGACTTTCTAGATATTTAATTTTCTCTGTTTCTTTTAACTGCCTGTCTTCTATAGTTATGTTGTTCAGTTTCTCTTTTGTGATATTCATGACTTCTATTTGGTGATGTTGATTTTCTTGATGTACTTTGTGCCTGTGCTGTTGAATCTATTTCAATGTTCTTGTATGTTTACTTTACAATGTATTAGTGCTTGACCATCTGCGAAAAGAAGCACATTAATCCCCTCTTATCTCTAATGAGTTCGCTAACTGACATTTGTAGTCTATAGTTATCTTTTTGTATCAATCACCACACGTTTATTATTTGCTATTATGTGAGTGTTATTTGTCTGATTATTTAGTTTACATCGTTTCTATGTTTCAGCGTTGATTCTCTCCCATTTCTGCCTCAGTTTTCTCCAACTATCGTCAGTAGTCCATTTACATAGCAGGAATTTACTTGGAAACAGTAGAGATATATACAGAAGAGAGTAGTACAGTCACAATATGTAACACCAGGTAATACCTAACATAAACAATCAGAGAGTAGTGTATTCACAATATTGAGTTATTGAGTTATTGAGTTATTAGCGGGTTATCATCATTCCACTCCGAACATGTCCATAGGTGCTCAGATCCCCTCCTCAGCAAGTCCCGCAGTGTCCAGCGACTGACGACCCCAGTTCTATGTTGGTTGATAAGTCTTCTTACACGCCCACTAAGTTTCTCGTTTCTGGCTGTGCCCATCTTAACTCCCATATTTTTCACCCGAAAGAGTGACGTGAACTCACGATTGGCGAAGTTCTGTGACCTTCCCACTTACCGGAGGGCATTGCTGATGTCCGACCAATCCATTGGTTGACCGTCCTCAACAATAGCGCAGCTAGCCAACCTGTCCGCGTTTTCATTTCCCCGTACTCCCGCATGTCCTGGGATGTAGGAAAAGGTGACCTTACGTATTTTTGACTTCTACAATGACTACCCATTGCATACACACAGATCCCGCCTCCACTTTTCTTATCATGCCCATCGAATCACTCAGTATATAGGTGTGTGTGTAGTCTTGTGACTCTAACCACATGAATGTTCACGACATGTAACACAGCAGTAGTGTATTTGATATTAATAGTGAGGTAAACACGCCAAGAGCACCAGTCGTGTCATGTAAGGTGTGAATAAAAACATGTGAGAGTGATATTTTATTACGACGTCGTCGTATTTATGGGTCATATGACCAGTTTCACACCTGTCCACCCCGGCTATTTTCCAAGAAATAATCTTTCAACCTATTTTCAGTAAAATCTCTAAACTGAATTAATCACACACACTCACACACACAGGGAGCCGCGATAGCTCAGTGGTTAGTGAACTGGACTACCACGGGTAGGGTTCGATCCCGACCGACGACTTCCGGGTTCACCCAGCCTTAAATGGGTACCGGATTTTTTCTGGGAAAGTAAAGCAGCACGGGCGTAATACTGACCACATTACCCCAAAAATCATGTGCTGAAGGTCTGTAAAATATAGGGTCACTAACACCATATTTCCCTATACGCCACTTGGCGTGACGGGGGTACTTTACTTTTTACTTACTCACACACACACACAGTCGCCACAATTAGGATCTGAACTCATCACTCATCGGAAGGCGAATGCCATAATAATAATCATCATCAACATGTGCCACACCGATTGGTGTAGGCGATCATGTCCTTCTACAATTTTCTATCAATAGTACTGTGTATAAATTCTGTTGTTGGCACTTTCTGTGTCCGTGACACCAAGCTATCCAATATTTCTTTCTTTGTCGTCCGCGATCTCACTTTCGCTGTATTTTTTTAGCTGTAACAAAGTATTCACATTTTCCTCTTTTCATAATGTGCCCGAAAAGTGTTGATTGTTTCTTTCTGTTTTTTAGGATCTCCCTATTTGTGGTCACCCCTTTGAGAATTTCCTCGTTGGTCTCTTTAGCTGTCCAGGGAAATTTGAACATTCTTCTGAGAAATCCCATCTCCGTGACCTCTAATCGCCTTTTCATTTGTTTGTCTTCTCACTAATCATTAACCATGATTGTCTTCTCAATAAACATTAATCATGTTTGTCTACTTACTAATTATTGATCATGTTTGTCTTTTTACTAATCATTAATCGTGTTTGTCTACTTACTAATCATTAATCACGTTTGTCTACTTACTATTAATTAATCACGTTTGTCTACTTACTAATCATTAAACACGTTTGTCTACTAGCTAATCATTAATCATGTTTGTCTACTTAATAATCATTAATCTTGTTTATCTACTTACTAATCATTAATCATGTTTGTCTACTTACTAATCATTAATCACGTTTGTCTACTTACTAATCATTAATCACGTTTGTCTACCAGCTAATCATTAATCATGTTTGTCTACTTACTAATCATTAATCACGTTTGTCTACTTACTATTAATTAATCACGTTTGTCTACTTACTAATCATTAAACACGTTTGTCTACTAGCTAATCATTAATCATGTTTGTCTACTAGCTAATCATTAATCACGTTTGTCTACTTACTAATCATTAATAACGTTTGTCTACTAGCTAATCATTAATCATGTTTGTCTACTAACTAATCATTAATTACGTTTGTCTACTAACTAATCATTAATCATGTTTGTCTACTTACTAATCATTAATCATGTTTGTCTACTTACTAATCATTAATCATGTTTGTCTACTTACTAATCATTAATCACGTTTGTCTACTTACTAATCATTAATTACGTTTGTCTACTTACTAATCATTAATTACGTTTGTCTACTTCTATCTATCTATCTATTGACCTTTCGAGCCGTAACCGGCCCATAGGGCGTAGACCAAGATAGATTCCTTCTCCTATATGAATTTTTGTTCTAGCAGTTTTCTTTTAAAGATATTTTATCAAATCTCGCCATCTGTCTCTGTTCTGTGCAAGCAGTTCTATCTCATTGAGGGAGCCGATTCCTGCTGCTCTTGCCTCTCTCATCAATGTTCTTCTCAGTGTCTCCCTGGGTCTTCCTCTTTTTCTTTTACCTGTTGTTTCCCATATGAGGGCTTGCTTTGCTATTCGATTATTATCTCTTCTCATCACATGTCCAACGTATGACCATCGTCTTTTCTTTATTACTGAAGATATTAGTGGTTGATTGGCGATTTCTCTAATTTCCTCGTTTGTTTTGAATTCGTTCCATTCTATACCAAGTATTTTCCTTAGACATTTATTTTCGAATGCGTTCAACTTTGTTTCTATATCTCTTGTTGTTTTCCAGCTTTCACACGCATACGTAAGGGTTGATAGTACATTTGATTTGAATAGCCTAAGTTTTGTGTTTGTGCTAATGAGTTTTGATTTACACAACTTTTCAAGGCTTCTGAAAGACATTGCTGCTTTAGCCAGTCTGATTCTAATTTCTTTGCTCGTATCCCCTTCTCGATCAATGTGACTTCCAAGATAGATGAAGTGATCGATCTCTTCTACTGGTTTGTTTTCCATGTATATTTTGTCACTTGTTGGAATTAAACTTTTCATGACTTTAGTCTTTTCATGATTGACCTCAAGCCCAATTTTGCTGGCTATTGATGATAGTTCATTTGTGTTTTCCTGCATCGTTTTTATCTGATTGCTGATGAGAACTATGTCATCAGCAAAGTCCAGGTCCTCCAAATGGTCTCCTTGTATCCATTCGATGCCTTTATTACCAGTGCAGCATTTCTTCATTATGAAGTCCATAACAATTCCAAATAACAAGGGCGATAAAATACATCCTTGTTTAACCCCAGTTTCTATTGGGAAACATTCGCTCAGTCCTTCCTCTGTTCGAACTGCACATGTGTAACCATCATACATGTCTTTGATAATATTTATGATTTTTGATGGTAAGCCATATTGCTTCAGAATTTTCCACAAAGAATCTCTATGAATACTATCAAATGCTTTTTTGAAGTCGATGAAGTTAAGTACAAAAGGTTTTTGCTTTTCAATGTGTTCCTCCAATATAAGTCGTAGAGTGAAAATGTGGTCAAGACAGCTTCTCCCTTTTCTAAACCCAGCCTGTTCTTCACGCATTACTGTATCTATTGAATCCTTTATTCTATTTAGGATGATTTTACAGAATAATTTTGAGGCAACTGACAAAAGTGTCACGCCTCTCCAATTGTTACAATCTCTAAGATTGCCCTTTTTTGGGATCTTAACAATGATTCCTTTTTTCCATTTATGAGGCGTCTTCTCTGTTTTCCAAATGATGTTGAACATTTTTTGGAGATGTATTAAATTATGGCTATCAATTGCCTTGAGGATCTCAGCTGTTAACTTATCCTCTCCAGCAGCCTTGTTATTGGTCATTAGCTTTAAGGTGGTTTCTATTTCACTCAAGGTGAAGTCATCTAAATTTACATCTAATTCTGCTGCTGGTGTTTCAGCTTCAAAATCTATTAAACTGTGAGGTAGTGGACGGTTAAGAATTTCTTTGAAGTGTTCCGCCCAACGGGCTTTTATGTCTGCGCTTGTTGTTAGCATTAATCCAGATTTGTCTAGAATTGGTGTTCCACTGGATGTATAGGTGTTTGTCAGCATCTTTTGTACAGTATAAAGAGTTCTGCTGTCTCCTGTAATTGCAGCTGTCTCTGCTTTCTCTGCCAAGTTGTCTATATAAGCTCTTGTATCTCTTCTTGCCGAACTTTTCACTTTGTTGTCTAATTCTTTGTATGTTGCTTTTGCCAGAACAGTTTTTGTCTACTTACTAATCATTAATCATGTTTGACTACTTACTAATCATTAATTACGTTTGTCTACTTACTAATCATTAATCATGTTTGTCTACTTACTAATCATTAATCATGTTTGTCTACTTACTAATCATTAATCACGTTTGTCTACTTACTAATCATTAATCATGTTTGTCTACTTACTAATCATTAATCACGTTTGTCTACTTACTAATCATTAATCATGTTTCTCTACTTACTAATCATTAATCATGTTTGTCTACTTACTAATCATTAATTACGTTTGTCTACTTACTAATCATTAATTACGTTTGTCTACTTACTAATCATTAATCACGTTTGTCTACTTACTAATCATTAATCATGTTTGTCTACTTACTAATCATTAATCACGTTTGTCTACTTACTAATCATTAATTACGTTTGTCTACTTACTAATCATTAATTACGTTTGTCTACTTACTAATCATTAATTACGTTTGTCTACTTACTAATCATTAATTATGTTTGTCTGCTAATTAGTCTTTAATATTTTGTCTGTTCACTAATAATTAATTATGATTTACTACTCATTAATTATTAATGATATTTGTCTACCGACTAATCATTATTCATGATTGTCTACTCATTAATCATGTTTGTCTACTCATTAATAATTAATTATGTTTGTATAATCACTGTCCGGTAATATATTATTGAGCAAACTAACGGTATTGATGTGAACTGCAAATTCAGTTCAGTTTGGCAACTCAATGAACTGTGTAACACTGTCTCGGAAGTGAAGATTGATTTTGTTACCCAACTATCCAAAACAAATCTTGGTATGAGAACCTCTACGTCATCAACTCATCCACAGTCGTTAACGTTGATTTGACCTGGAATGCTAGTTTCCTGAGAATTGGGCAGAAAGCCAATCCATTCCACGCGTGTGGCAAGTTGTGTGATTTTTTGTAATCTGCTGTGAAACTATGTGAATTGTGAGTGAAATTAATGTGGTAATGTGAGAGTAAATTGATGTGGTTATATGAAAGCAAATAACGAGGTTACACGATTGTGAAAGGTTGGTAGTAATATGAGAGTGAAATTAATGTTTCTTTTTTATGGTGATTTTTGTGTGATTATAGAAGAGAAAGTTCATGAGTTAAATGAAGGTAGATTGTATTTAGTTATATGAAGGTAGATTGTATTTGGTTTATATAAAGATCGACTGTATGCATTTGTATGAAGGTAGATTGTATGTGGTTATGTGAAGGTAGATTTTATTTGTTTAAATGAAGATAGATCGTATCAATTTATATACAAGTCAACTGTATTTAGTTATATGAAGGTAGATTGTATGTTTTTGTATGAAGGTAGATTATATTAGTTTATATGAAGATAGATTGCATCTATTTATATACAGGTCAACTGTATTTGGTTATATGAAGGTAGATTGTATGTTTTTATATGAAGGTAGATTGTATTTGTGTATTTGAAGTAGATTTTATGTGGTTGTTTGAGAGAAAGCGACATTTTCAGTTACTGATTCAAGAGTGCGATAATCCGAAAAGCGACATTTGAATTAAAAAAAAAAACAATTACAATAATTAGGTTTGTCTTGTCCATTTCTATTTTTATTACTTGGACTTTCTTTTAATTAATTTCATGTCATGAACATGTATGTTTATTGCTTACTTTACATACAACAATATGGGGGCTGGGTAGTCTAGAATATCGGCCTCAGGACAGGAAGAACCTTGGATCAATGTCCATCAGAAGTGGTGGCGATTAAAAAAAATATAAGAAAAATAAATTCGGGGTTTCTTTATGATGGTACCCTCCCCTGATCTCGTGGGTAGTGAGATCCAATGTCTAGCCCTCTCGGATAACGGCAATAAACAAGCGCTCCCTGTGCTAAAACCTTCAAGATCCCTTTGGCAGTGACAATGAAAAGATTAGACCATAAATGTGGCGGCTCCACGGTCACAATGTTCAGCAAAAACCCACCCACACTATGGATCATAAGCCGTGCTACGGAGCTCGTGCACGTAGGGCAGGATTTTCTCGAGATTATCGAGTGGGATATCGGAGGACCTATGGGTCCGTCCGGTGTGCAGCGATGATAATCCTAACAACATTCAAAACAGTAATATGGCCAGGGATTAAGGATTTCTGACTTTAAGATTAGATTTTCCACATATTTTGAAGATTTAAGCCGTCCCTGGAACCATAGAAGCGGATTACCTAACGCATTTATGTTCTCTGTTTAATGTGTCATATTCACATTCACCAGTAGCGGTGGTCGGTGAGTTCGAGACTTGAGAGGACCAGGAAGTTGTACCGAACTTTAGATTTACAACCTGGTAATTTGCGACATTACAGCAATTATTACTATGTAAAATAGTTTCTTCAATTATTGCCATAAATGAAGTTGTTTGCATTATAAGCTATGAGAAAAAACACGCGTTGCTGTTAATAAACATTTATTTTTCATCCTTTTTTTTTATAAAAACGCAGCGCAAATGATCTTAAACAGGCTCTAGATAATGTCCACTCCTATTGCCTCTACTTCTATATATTTCAATAAAGAGATAGAACGCCATCTTATTAATCGTTCCTCTGCTATTACGACATTGAGGAGCTGATTTAAGAAATGGCCTACCTAGTTCTTATGCACATTGCAAGGTCGATAGATGCCGTTGTACGGTTGTAGTAGGTTTGATCTTCATAGACAATGAAGCCTATTTATTAGTAACGGCTCGAATTATTTGAACTCTGTCAAGGCTTTGAAAATCTCAGGCCAAAATAGCATTTCAGAAAATGAAAAACGTCTTATGCGACAAGCCTACGTCAATAGAAGTCAGAAATTGAATTCTTCGGTATAGAGCTAATTCTGACCTATGGAAGCGAATCATAGATGGTAGACAAACAAATAACACGATGATTAGAGGCAACATAGATGAAATTTCTCAGAAAAATGTTGAAAGTTCCCTGGACAGAAAAAAAGGCAAATGAGGACATTCTCAAAGAGGTCAACATAAAAAGTGAGCTCCTATAAAACACCAGAAAGAAAAAATAAATCAACATTTTTTGGACACATCCTCAGGAGAGGAAAAGTTGGAATACTTGGTTACAACTGGCAAAATACAGGGAAAGAAAGATCGGGGACGACAAGACGAGAAGATACTGTCACAGCTATCATCATCATCATTATCATCAAGTACCGGGCCTGCTGGCGTAGGTGACCATGTCTCTCCATAACTTTCGATCTCGACAGTTATTTACCATTTCTGTTGTTGACCTTCTGCCAAGCCATTCTCTTAAGCTGTCTGGTATCTTTTTTCTTTGCTTCCCTCCATCTCTTCGTCCCTCAATTTTCCCAGTTGTTACAATATATGCCAGTTGTTCTCTTCTCATTACATGGCCAAAAAATGATGATTGTTTATTCCTAATATTGGAAATTAGCTCTCTTTTTGCTTTGGCCTCTTTCAGAACGTTTTAATTACTCTTCTTAGCTGTCCATGGTTTTCTCAACATTCTTCTTTAAAACCACATTTCTACAGACTCCAGTGACAGTTATACTAAAGAACAACGTGGCTGGTTGTACACTGACATTTAACTCTTTCAGCCGGAATGTGACCGTGTTATGTGTTCTGATCAAATATTAGAAGGGTCGATGCCTCCATTGCCGTTTATGATGATCCGCCACTGGTCACGAGTCCTACTTAACGGTAACCCCGAGATATCATTATTTGAAGCTTGACAATTTATCACTCGGAAATAGCTACGTCACTTTCTTCGCAAGCATCAGCGAAGTCCAATATGTCTCTCGTGTCAGGCCGCCCTGACGGCCTCATTATTGGTACCATATAAAGAACAGGCCAGTGCCACGAGATATCCATACAACATATCGCAGTAGATTATTACTACAATTCTATATGCCGCGTCACTTCCTGCTTAGTCGTGATTGAGGCGGCCAATTGTTGGTCCTTGGAAGCGCGGATTAGCAAGTCAAGATTAGTCAATGTCCTTTGCTGTGTGGGAGTGATGGTGTCGATAACGTCTCTACTTTTAGTTAGCTTCTTTGCTTTTTATACCATGTCTACTTTTCTTAGCGTCTCTACTTCTGTTAAAGTCTCTACTTTTATTAAATTTCTACTTTTGCTAACGTCTCTATTTTTGTTATAGTCTCTATTTTTGTGAGCATGTCCACGTTTGTTAGCGTCTTTCTTTTTATTAGCGTTTCTATTTTTATTAGCACGTGTACTTTTATTAACATCTCTTTTTTTTGTTGTTAATGTCTATATTTTTGTTAGCGTTTGTATTGTTGTGGTCATCTCTATTTTTGTTATATCTCTTTCCTTGTACAACTTTCGGTAGTTTAATCAACAAAGTTCCCAGCACAACAACAGTACGGATAATTTACATTAAACAGTGTGTGGTAGCCATTTTGTAACTGTTAATTTACCTACTTCACTTCATCTTACTTCACTTCATCTTACTTCACTTCATCTTACTTTACTTCATCTTACTTCACTTCATCTTACTTCACTTCATCTTACTTCACTTCATCTTACTTCACTTCATCTTACTTTACGTTGCCGACAGAGTAAACGGAGGAGAATTATTAGAGATACTAACAACATTTAACCAAACTATGTAAAGGTCTATACAACAACAGCAGCTGCACAATCAGGACAGCAGCACAGATATCTTTATAGTTAGCAAGTGTAAGACAGTGATAGGTACAATCCGCCGTCCCATTGTTTATTACCTACATGGACTACATATGCAAGGTAGCCAACCCATAGGAGATAAAGGAGATTAACCAGCTTCTGTTTGATAACAATACATACGTGAATAATAGAAGACCGACAATAAAACTTAAATAGACTTAGCAGCATAGGCGACCAATACAACATGAAAATCAACATGAACAAAACAGAAGCCATGAAAATTGCAAAAGAAAAAAAAAACATAATATCAGAATAACGTTAGACTACAGACAACTAAAAAAAAAGAAGTGGAGGAATTGTAAATATCTAGGATGTATAATGACGAACGAGACTAGCAGAAATAGAGTCAATATGCAAAAATATTGTCACATTTTGCCAGGTATCCCCATTACAGTCAAACACGGAAAAACAAAACTCAAGAGGCAAAAATAGCACTACAATACAATCTTCATCCCAATGTCAGTCCTGAAGTCAAGATACAAGAACAATAAGAAAAACAACCATTACCGATATGAAGGAATAATTACTATAATTTAATACATAAAGAAACAACAGATAAAATGGTTTGGTCACAAAGTCAGACAGTTCAGAATACAACACAAGAAACTTCAACAAACACTAGGAAAACATAAGACCTAAGGAACGACCTCGAAATGGATGGATTGAAGAAATATTAGAAACATTAGGAATCATAACAGTAGGAGAGGACAACAGAAGAACAAAAGATGGATTGATGGAGTATTAGAAACATTAGGAATCATAACAACAGGAGAGGCCAACAGAAGAACAAAAGAAGGATTGATGAAATATTAGAAACACTAGGAAACATAACAACAGGAGAGGCCAAAAGAAGAACAAAAGATGGATTGATGAAATATTAGAAACACTAGGAAACATAACAACAGGAGAGGCCAAAAGAAGAACAAAAGATGGATTGATGGAATATTAGAAACACTAGAAAACATAACAACAGGAGAGGCCAAAAGAAGAACAAAAGATGGATTGATGGAATATTAGAAACATTAGGAAACATAAAAATGGCTCACTATAGCAACGAACCCGATTATGGTTTTGTGTGACAAATAAGGCGATCTCCTTGATATCTGGTTGTGTTGGAATGTCACTTGTCACGTCCTCCTGTCATGGTCACTATGCTGTTTACCTGCGCATCAGTAACCATGAAACTGTGTGAAATCTCACCATGTAAATATGGTTTGAAAAGGAAATGCAAACCATGTCCCCAAAGTAAGTCTTTGTGTGAACAGCATGTCAAGTCAATGCGCTAGATATGACAGCTTGACTGTCAACTTTCATACGGAGTAATAATATACCAGAACATCTGTCATAAATAACGGCGACAACGCATAGACGCCGGAATAAAATTGGTCCTTCAGTCTCATACAATCTTACCTGCCCTATTGTCTATTAATCTTTGAAGCATACTAAGTAAATCCAGGCGAGCTTCTTTTCAGCCTTTCTTTCCGTCATTTTTTTGAGCGGTGTCATTATGTTTTCTGACTTGGATTTCTGTGTTTAATGTGTCTATAGTTTGTTTGGTAAACCAAATAATGGCTTTTGTCGAAACGTTGTACCATCTTGTCTTTCTGTTAGACTAGCTGTTCAGTACTATGTCATGTTTATTTGATGTTTTCTGTCTTGTCTTTCTGTTAGATTAGCTGTTCAGTACTATTTAATGTTTATTTTCTGTTTTCTGCAGCTATACTCGCGCCCCAGCACAGTTTTTAATATTTAAAAAAAATATTTCATATCTGCTTATCTCTCACTACTTCAACATATGGTAGCGTTCAGTATTCGTAATTAGCTCTCAGTCGAATGTTCTCGGTCCCATTTGGTTATATATTACAATATGTTAGTCTGTAACCACATAACGGATTATCTTTCCCAGCCCTTGTCAAGGGGGCCATGTTTGAGAAAAACAAACGTTATTGAGGTCTCTTGCACGTGCATTTTTTTTCTAGAACTTTCATTAAACCTGACTTCCGGTAACTCTTCACACATGTCATGTGATGGCGGGAAAAGGGGAACAAATACGTCTGATGGCTTTTCCGTTTGCCTGCATTGACAGCATCCAATTATCTGAAGATTGAGCTCAGTCCTAAATGTCATCTACGATCAAGATAGTCACTGCAACACACACCTCACACTTCTCCTGTTCGTGTTTGATGATCAGCAATCGATCCGGCAAACGGTACTTGTTAGTCATCACATTTGATGACGTCATTACTTGCATTTTATGAATATTTTTTATCACGAAGACTCACTCTATTCTAGTGATTAACTATTTTTTTTAAAAATTGTGTCTATTAATTATTGACTAATAATTACGTAAATCCTGGCCACCATTTCTTTCCGCCATTTTTCAGATCAGTGTTACTGTTTGCCTGACTGCGTTTATTGTAGAATAGTTTGTGTTTTCTACCTGATGAAGGATTTTGACGAAACGTTGTAGTTTGTCTCGTCTCTTCGTTAGTTTAGCTGTTTTATAACATTTTGTGTTTATTTTACCTCATAAAATATTCACATTATATATAATATATATATAATATATATATATATATATATATATAATATATGTATATATATGTATATATATATATATTTGTATATATATGTATATATATACGTGTTTCGGAGACTTCTGGATAGTGTCACTTCAAGCATCGAAACTCACAATGCCAGGCGGCATTCCTCATCATCCCAGAGTACTACCCTGGTGCCCATTTCTGCCAGCGGCTGAGTGGACCGCGGGGGTATTTTTATTCTAACCACAAGTACAATTCACACATCTTCCAGCGGGACTCGAATGCGGGTTGTCTGAGTGTCGGTAGCCCAGTCGGGTGGTTATCCCAACTAAGCCATCGTAACTCCTCCCTCCCACACCCCCCCTCCCCCCAGGGAACCAGTAGTGGGGTGTAATTCTTGTAGGAGTGTACGTTAAACCCTACTACTTGCTTCATGGTAATTAACCATTATAACTCTTTTATTAAGCATTAACTGTTGAGTTTCGATTTAACTGTTTAGTTTATGATTAACTATTTAGTTTATGATCAACTGTTTAGTTTATGATTAACTATTTAGTTTATGATTTACTATTTAGTTTATGATCAACTGTTTAGTTTATGATTAACTGTTTAGTTTATGATTTACTATTTAGTTTATGATCAACTGTTTAGTTTATGATTAACTGTTTAGTTCATGATTAACTATTTAGTTTATGATCAACTGTTTAGTTTATGATTAACTGTTTAGTTTATGATTTACTATTTAGTTTATGATCAACTGTTTAGTTTATGATTAACTGTTTAGTTCATGATTAACTATTTAGTTTATGATCAACTGTTTAGTTTATGATTAACTATTTAGTTTATGATCAACTGTTTAGTTTATGATCAACTGTTTAGTTCATGATTAACTATTTAGTTTATGATCAACTATTTAGTTTATGATCAACTGTTTAGTTTATGATCAACTGTTTAGTTTATGATTAACTATTTAGTTTATGATCAACTGTTTAGTTTATGATTAACTGTTTAGTTTATGATTAACTGTTTAGTTTATGATCAACTGTTTAGTTTATGATTAACTATTTAGTTTATGATCAACTGTTTAGTTTATGATTAACTGTTTAGTTTATGATTTACTATTTAGTTTATGATTAACTGTTTAGTTTATGATTAACTATTTAGTTTATGATTAACTATTTAGTTTATTATTAACTGTTTAGTTTATTATTTACTATTTAGTTTATGATCAACTGTTTAGTTTATGATTAACTATTTAGTTTATGATCAACTGTTTAGTTTATGATTAACTATTTAGTTTATGATTAACTGTTTAGTTTATGATCAACTGTTTAGTTTATGATTTACTATTTAGTTTATGATTAACTGTTTAGTTTATGATTAACTATTTAGTTTATGATCAATTGTTTAGTTTATGATTAACTATTTAGTTTATGATTAACTGTTTAGTTTATGATTAACTGCTTAGTTTATGATTATCTGTTTAGTTTATGATTATCTGTTTAGTTTATGATTAACTGTTTAGTTTATGATTAACTGTTTAGTTTATGATTAGCTGTTTAGTTTATAATTAGCTATTTAGTTAATGATTAACTGTTTACTTTATAATTAACTGTTTAGTTTAAGATTAACTGTTTAGTTTAGGATTAACTGTTTAGTTTATGATTAACTGTTTACTTTATGATTAACTGCTTAGTTTAGGATTACTTGTTCAGTTTAGGATTAAATGTTCAGTTTAGGATTCAATGTTCAGTTTAGGATTGAATGTTTAGTTTAGAACTAGCTGTGTAGTTGATGATAAACAGTTTCGTTGAAGATGTTCTTATTTATTTATATTAGAATTACGTGTTTAGAGAGCAGAAGGGTGTGTGTGTGTACTGGCAACATGTTTGGTACTTCCCTTGTTTAGCAAACGGTGAATAACATTCCAGCTCACTCCATAAAGTAACTCTCTCTAAACACATATTTTATCTTCCCTTTGCTTAACCCTCCAGCTCGCTCAACGATTACGTTATAAAAAAAAACAAATCACGCAATTGAGTTAATATAGATGAGGATGCTCTATCACAGCCATTTTCCATCTGGCCACAGCGCAGTCACAAGGTGTACATTTTATTTGTATTTGTCATTCTAGTTCGAAATGATTTAAAAAATTATTTATTACTTTTTATTTTAAAATTATTTATTACTTTATTTTAAAAAAAATTATTTATTACTTTATTTGTCATTCTAGTTCGAAATGATTAAAAAAATTATTTATTACTTTTTATTTTAAATAAATAAATATATATATATATATATATATATATATATATATATATATATATATATGTGTTGTATGCTTGTTCCTGTTGAAGGCTTATTGAACCGAAACGTCGATTTAATTTATGTCGTCTATCTTACCACGCAAAACATTAACTATACCTTTTTTTCTTTTTTTTTTCTGAACGTGTTCTCATTTCTCCCTGTTGTACAATGACTTCTTATCCTGGAATAATTGTTCCACTAGTGCCCAAAGAGAATGACTAACAAAACCAAAAAAGCTACAGGAAGCGGATGTATTGCAAACAAAGAAGGAAGAATGCTAACAGACAACAAAGATATAATCAAAAGATGACAGGAATATTTAAAAGAATTATTTGAATGACGAAAGGGACAAAAAGCCATTTATAAAATGTACGTTTAGCTAAAAAATATTAAAATCTGAAGTGGAAAAAGCTATAAAAACAACGAAAAAGGGAAAAGCAACAGGACCTGAATAAATACAGATAGAGATGATATAGGCACTTGAAGATTTTGGAATTGAGGTGATCACTGACATATGCAATGACATATACCATACAGGGTACATACCAAAAGAATTAAAAACATAAACTTTCATTGCCTTACCTAAAAAGAATGGTGCAGTTGAATGTAGTGATTTTATAACAATAAGCCTAATGAGCCATGATACAACAATTTTATTAAAAGTTATACAGGGAAGGATTCAGAATAAAATTAGTACTGAATTAGAGGAGCAGCAATTTGGATTTAGGAAAAATAGTGGGACAAAAGAAGCCATATTCATCATGAGGTCATTGATCGAAAAATACATTGAAGTAAACAAACCAATATATGCGTGCTTTATAGACCACACCAAAGCTTTTGATAGAACACACCATAATCAACTTATAGACTACCTAAAAGATATAAATATAGACGATACAGACATACGACTAATATGTAATTTATACTTCGAGCAAATAGCAATAATAAAATATAACAAAGAGAACTCTACACCCATTGATATAAAAAGAGGAGTAAGACAAGGATGCATCCTATAACCAAGCTTGTTCAATCTATAAACTGAGCAAATCTTTAAAAACATCATAATGATGCCAGGCCTACAAATTAATGAAAAGATAATCAATAACCTAAGATATGCTGACTATACTGTATTACCAGCAGAAAATCCTAAAAATCTACGTAGGGAGGTCAAAAAGTAATGCACACCAATTTTTTTCTCGGAAACTATTCGTGCAAAATGTGTGAAATTTTCACAGATTGTAGCTGAACATCCCCTTGACACTACCTATTGTTCAACATAATCTCCGTCCAAGCGTATTGCCTTACGCCAACGCGAAACTAGGTCATGAATGCCTCGTTTGTACCAAGTTTTGTCCTGCTGGCGTAGCCATTTTTTAACTGCACGGATCACATCCTCATCATTGTCAAAGTGTGTCCCACGCAGGAATTTTTTGAGTGGTCCAAACAGATGGAAATCTGAGGGAGCCAGATCAGGGCTGTAAGGAGGATGGGGCAGTACAGTCCAACCAAATTTGTTGATTGCTTACCGTGTTACCAGACTTGTGTGAGGGCGTGCATTGTCATGTTGAAGCAACAAATCTGCAGATGGCTTATTAGGCCGAACTCCGTGGAATCGATTTTTGAGTTTTGTCAGTGTATTGATGTAAGCTGTCGAGTTGATTGTCTCACCTCTTGTCATTACATCAACAAGAATCACACCATCAATGTCCCAGAAGACAGTGATCATCACCTTTCCGGCTGATGGAGATGTTTTGAATTTTTTTCTTTTTGGTGACTGCGGATGATGCCATTCCATTGACTGCATTTTTGTTTCAGGCTCATAATAATGTGCCCACGTTTCGTCACCGGTAACAATTTTTTACAAAAACATTTCTCCTTCAACACCGAAACGCTCCAACAATTCAAAACAGAATGTTTTCCTTTGAACTCTGTGATCATTTGTTAGGCACCGAGGAACCCATCGAGCGCAAATCTTTGAATATCCGAGAGTTTTAAAAATTGCGATTGCACTTCCCTTGCTGACTGTAAGCTGCAATGCCAATTGCTGACTAGTGATACGCCTATCCTTACGAATAATGGCATCAGCCCGGTTTAACATGTCTGTGCTGATAATTCATGCGGTAAATCATGCAGCTCCACTCGTACACTTTCTGCAGCTTTAATTCTCTGAACCCAGCGACTAACTGTGCTCCTATCGACTGCAGAACATTTGTACACTGCACACAGTCGTTTATGAATGTTTGCCACAGTTTCTTTTTCCGCAACCAGAAATTCTATGACAATTCGCTGTTTGTAACGGACATTGTTGACAAGCTCCATTTTAACGGTTCATAGATTGCGTAATATTTATCAGAATGCTGTGCAATTTGGTACACATAATTGGAACATGTCATATTCTAAGTGTGCAAAATTTCATATTCCTATCTTTATTATTAGCCGAGAAAAAATTGGTGTGCATTACTTTTTGACCTCCCGTATTACAATTACTTAATGAAATAAACATGACAAGCAAAAAATATGGACTAGATATGAATAATTCAAACAAGACAAATGCGATTTTTGGGTCATGTTAAAAGACACAACAGCCTAATAAAAGTAATCCTGGAGGGAAAAATACAAGGTAAAAGAAGCAGAGGCAGACCAAGACTAACATGGACGAGTAACATAAAAAGATGGACAAATCAGCCTATGACAACCTACACCATCAAAGCAAAATACAGAGTGGAATGGCGCTCCATGGTAGCTAACCTGCAATGCGGAGACGGCACTCAATGATGATGATTAGTTCCCATGTTCTTCATTTAGAACCCTCGTTATTGACCTCGGATAATGTCCTCTTCATTTCGATCTCTAGCCTTAAGTAAAAAAGATCTCAGGCAGTTCATACAAATCCCTCAAAGCTAGGGTTGTCCACAGATTATGTTCCCTGAAATCGTTGCCAATATTTTACATTTTTTTAAAGGGATCACGGATTGATAATCAGACACGGTTGCTATCATAATTATTCGTCATCATCATGTGCCATACCGGTTGGCGTAGGTGATCTTGTGCTTCCACATTTCTCTGTAATCCAATGTACATAGTATCAGTTATGTTGTTGACTGTTTCAATACCATGATACCAAGTTATCCACTGTACACATAGTATCAGTTTGTTGTTGACTGTTTCAATACCATGATACCAAGTTATCCACTGTACACATAGTATCAGTTTGTTGTTGACTGTTTTCAGTACCATGATACCAAGATATCCACTTTACATAGTATCAGTTCTGTTGTTAACTGTATTTAATACCATGATACCAAACTATCCACTGTACATAGTATCAGTTCTGTTGTTGACTGTTTTCAATACCATGATACCAAGTTATCCACTGTACATAGTATCAGTTCTGTTGTTGACTGTTTTCAATACCATGATACCAAGATATCCACTGTACATAGTATCAGTTCTGTTGTTGACTGTTTTCAATACCATGATACCAAGCTATCCACTGTACATAGTATCAGTTTGTTGTTGACTGTTTTCAGTACCATGATACCAAGCTATCCACTGTACATAGTATCAGTTCTGTTGTTGACTGTTTTCAATACCATGATACCAAGATATCCACTTTAAATAGTATCAGTTCTGTTGTTGACTGTTTTCAATACCATGATACCAAGCTATCCACTGTACACATAGTATCAGTTCTGTTGTTGACTGTTTACAACCGCCAGCTTTCACTGACAAAATCCTTAGAGACTAAGAACTAAAAATCGAGTTAATCCGTTTTTTTTCCTGACAGCCGTGAACAAGGGTCCCTCGCTGCATAGGCAGAAAACTCCGTCTTCGGAGGTTCTCATATTTTTTTCCGTCGATGAGAAACTGTCGTTTCAATCCGGACCTCTATGGCTGAGACCAGGGGTGGTAGCAGCAGAGAGAAATCATAAATAAAAATCTCAGCTAGTGGTGCCGGAATTTGAACTCACAACCTCTCTGTCTCAAGAGCAGCGTCTTTCCTCAAGACCAACCACTCCCCCAAGCTACCCAGTTTTCTTCTTTCTTTGTTGCCCCCGATCTCTCTTCCCCTCTATTATTACAGTTGTAAGTAAGTATTCCAACTTTCCTCTTATCGTGATGTGCCCGAAAAATGTTGATTGTTTCTTTATATTTCTTCTGAGCTCCTACTATAATAATTATTACCAAACAAGGAATTCACTGACAACATTGATGTTATAACTGCCATGACTTTTACCAAACAAGTTGTTGCCAATTCCTTAATATAATTTTGTTTTCTGCATTAGAGAGATACGTGATATTAGATTTTCCTGTGCTGAAGGTTAACCAGAGATAAAGGGTTAAATTGGATTTGGTAAAAATGAAAATCAAATAGATGAACGCGTACACATACATGATCTGCCTGAAGATCAGATGTCTTGTTCATAATTGAAGACAAGGTACACCGATCATACTTGAAAACAAGAGATTCGTTCCCGAAGTGATCTACTTCAAGACAAAGTTCCCGGTTTCTGAGGTGATCTACTAGGAGACAAAGTTCCCAGTTTCTGAGTGATCTATTTCAAGACAAAGATCCCAGTTTCTGAAGTGATCTATTTCAAGACAAAGTTCCCAGTTTCTGAAGTGATCTATTTCAAGACAAAGTTCCCAGTTTCTAAAGTGATCTATTTCAAGACAAAGTTCCTGGTTTCTGAAGTTATCTATTTCAAGACAAAGTTCCCTGTTTCTGAGGTGATCTATTTCAAGACAAAGTTCCTGGTTTCTGAAGGGATCTATTTCAAGATAAAGTTCCCGGTTTCTGAAGTGATATATTTGAAGACAAAGTTCCTGGTTTCTGAAGGGATCTATTTCAAGACAAAGTTCCCGGTTTCTGAAGTGATCTATTTCAAGACAAAGTTCCTGGTTTCTGAAGTGATCTATTTCAAGACAAAGTTCCTGATTTCTGAAGTGATCTATTTCAAGACAAAGTTCCCGGTTTCTGAAGTGATCTATTTCAAGACAAAGTTCCCGGTTTCTGAAGTAATCTATTTCAAGACAAAGTTCCCGGTTTCTGAAGTGATCTACTAGAAGACAAAGTTACTGGTTTCTGAAGTGATCTATTTTAAGATAAAATTCCCGGTTTCTGAAGTGATCTATTTCAAGACAAAGATCCTTGTTTCTGAAGTGATCTATTTCAAGACAAAGTTACTGGTTTCTGAAGGGATCTATGTCAAGATAAAATTCCCGGTTTCTGAATTGATCTATTTCAAGACAAAGTTCCTGGTTTCTGAAGTGATCTATTTCAAGACAAAGTTCCTGGTTTCTGAAGTGATCTATTTCAAGACAAAGTTCCTGAAAAATGATCTACTAGAAGACAAAGTTCCCGGTTTTTGAAGTGATCTATTTCATGAGAAAGTTCCCGGTTTCTGAAGTGATCTATTTCAAGACAAAGTTCCTGGTTTCTGAAGTGATATATTTCAAGACAAAGTTCCTGGTTTCTGAAGTGATCTACTAGAAGATAAAGCTCCCGGTTTCTGAATTGATCTATTTCAAGACAAAGTTCCTGGTTTCTGAAGGGATCTATTTCAAGACAAAATTCCTGGTTTCTGAAGTGATCTATTTTAAGACAAAGTTCCTGGTTTCTGAAGTGATCTATTTCAAGAGAAAGTTCCCGGTTTCTGAAGTGATCTATTTCAAGACAAAGTTTCCGGTTTCTGAAGTGATCTATTTCAAGACAAAGTTCCCGGTTTCTGAAGTGATCTATTTCAAGACAATGTTCCCGGTTTCTGAAGTGTTCTATTTCATGACAACGTTCCCGGTTTCTGAAGTGATCTATTTCAAGACAAAGTTCCCGGTTTCTGAAGTGATCTATTTCAAGACAAAGTTCCCGGTTTCTGAAGTGATCTATTTCAAGACAAAGTTCCCGGTTTCTGAAGTGATCTATTTCAAGACAATGTTCCCGGTTTCTGAAGTGATCTATTTCAAGACAAAGTTCCCGGTTTCTGAAGTGATCTATTTGAATGCAAGATGTCTTCTCGAAAACAACTTTCGATATGGAGACGGTACACAATGAATGAATAACTATGACATACATCCTGTCTCTGCTGTACTGAGTGAACGCAATCAGCATCGCAGCCGTCTACAATAACTTTTGAGATACTAATAGTAACACTAATAAAAATACGGCAGAGACTGTATGAAGATGAGGGTTGGTATCTAGACTAGGAAGCCTTGTCTAACGTGGAGAGGATTTATCCATATTCATAAATCCGGCCAGGGTCTGAGAGATAAGAAATTAAACCTTTAGATCTCAATATTATCTTTCTGACACATCTCGTCTTAAGTGACGCACTGGTGGACGAGACGTATGGAGGATGGTGAGTAGATCGAGCTAGGTACTGTCTGTTCATGTCGATACTGTCAGCACAATTTGTCACGGCGAGACGATGATGGTTATTTGGTGATCTAGGTTGGTTTAAGGGCACGTTGAAAGGGTTGAGAAAGTTGTAGATAATGTACTACGATGGCTAGAAATATAACATGTGAGTGGAATCATGTTCTCCTTTATCTTTCCTTCCACGTTTGCCTTTCAGCGTCGAAGGGAGACTCGGGTCTTTGGCTGTTTTATCTTGTGTTGTTATGTTTGCTAGTGTTTCTAATACTCCATCAGTTAATCCTTTTCTTGGTCGATGTTTGGGTCTAGTGTTCTCATGGCGTTTATTGAAGGCTTGTTTAGCTGTGTTTTTTGTCTTTCTGACTTATATTGTTCCCAAATAATTTTTTTCTGCTGTTTCTTTATGTATTCTATGGCGGGAATTATTTTCAACTTTTTATCAGTTCTTTATTTCTGATCTTCTCCTTCAGTGGAATATTATCGTGCGTCTAACACATATAATCTCCGCAGAGATTCTATTTTTTTTGTTCTTGAGTGCAGGAACTGCACTATTTTGGGTTGTAGAATATGATGTGTAGAGTTCTCGTCTTGCCTCTAGTTTTATTTGTTGCACAGCAAGCATTGGTGCACATGTCCGATGATCTGACAAGGCTTATTGCACCTTGAGTCTATTTCTGCCACTTGTAAAATATCGCTTGCCATTAGACTCCCCAGGTACTTAAATACCTTTACTTGTTTTAATTGCCTGCCTTCTATCGTTTTGCTTACATTCTTTTTTCTATTGCGATGTTAGCTATTTTTGTGTGTTGATTTTGATTTTCATGTTGTGTTGAGTTTATGTAATTTTTCTTGTAGGTCTTCCCTTGTTCCATGTATTTTTTGGCTGCGAATACTCTCTTTCTCTGCGATCAGGACTCAGTCAGAGTAGGATTCCAGACTCTCACATGAAGTCAGCTGTCAGGTTAAGTGTGTTGATCGCCCCCACAGACAGAACATCACAATTAGAGTCTGCCAGATCCACTCTGATTGAACACCCGTTAAAACGTTGCACTGTGTTCTGCGCCAGTGACCCAGTGCATCCGATTTCAGCCAGCATTTTATTCAGGTTTGCATTCCTTAGCCTTTGATTGTCCCAAATCTTCCTGCAAGGCAGCAGATGATCTTTTCTCTAGGGGGATTCTGCCCTTAGATGGTCGGCCCTCCCAGGTTTACGAGGACCATCTGCCCGAGTCACTAGTGGCTGCGAATAGATACTTGTTAATCTCCTATGTCTCCTATGGGCAGGTTTACATATGTAATCCACATAGGTAATAAACAAAATAGGGGATAGTGCGCACTCATGTCTTACTTCTGTCTTACTCCTGTTTTAACTGTGCTGTGGATGTTGATGTCCAAACTTTTAATTAGAAATGGTTAGATTTTGGTTTACTCCATATGTTGTTAGTATCTCCCATAGTTGTTCTATCTGTATTAGCACCTTTTCTTGGTCTATGAAAGCTGCACAAAGATTTTGATTGTGCTATCACAGAGCTTGTGCTCATGTTTCTAAGTTCGAACATTTCACTTACTGGTGCTAGCTATCACAGAGCCGGTGCTCATGGTTCTAAGTTCAAACATTTCACGTACTGGTGCTAGCTATCACAGAGCTGGTGCTCATGGTTCTAAGTTCGAACATTTCACTTACTGGTGGTAGCTATCACAGAGCTGGTGCTCATGGTTCTAAGTTCACACATTTCACTTACTAGTGCTAGCTATCACAGAGCTTGTGGTCATGGTTCTAAGTTCAAACACTTCACTCACTGGTGGTAGCTATCACAGAGCTTGTGCTCATGGTTCTAAGTTCAAACATTTCACTTACTGGTGGTAGCTATCACAGAGCTGGTGCTCATGGTTCTAAGTTCAAACATTTCACTTACTAGTGCTAGCTATCACAGAGCTTGTGCTCATGTTTCTAAGTTCGAACATTTCACTTACTGGTGGTAGCTACCACAGAGCTGGTGCTCATGGTTCTAAGTTCAAACATTTCACTTACTAGTGCTAGCTATCACATAGCTTGTGCTCATGTTTCTAAGTTCAAACATTTCACTTACTGGTGGTAGCTACCACAGAGCTGGTGCTCATGGTTCTAAGTTCAAACATTTCACTTACTAGTGCTAGCTATCACATAGCTTGTGCTCATGTTTCTAAGTTCAAACATTTCACTTACTGGTGGTAGCTATCTATGTAGCGTATGTTCCCTGCTGACACGCGGGCCTTACGCCCTCAAGGCGCAGCCATTCTGCTGACACGATATACGTGTGATCTTCTTTCTCGGACCCTTTACAGACCATTATAAATCTCCTCTTCCACCCAATCAACAGCTACTTCCTGACTTTCCCATCCAATGGGTTTCCTTCACGTCATCCTACCTATCTCACCTTAACCTTAACCCCCATCTACTCACTCTATCCGTGTTTATCCCTTGTGTTCCAAAACCCGTGATTCCCTTAGACCACCGTTCACTCAACTATCCTGTGCTCGACACTGCTTCACACAACCTGTGTTTGTCACATTCTCTCCACCCCGTTCCCACACCTTACATTTCCCTACCCTCTCCCCTTCACTGCTATGCATTCTCTCCTCCGCTCTTACAAGTGTAACATCGAACAAATATGATTTAGCTTCAAAATATAAAGTACACAAATCGTACATAGTTGCAAAAAGATAAAGGAGGTCACACAAATGATATGTTAGTTTCAACATTTAAACGGAGATCACACAAATAATATGTTAGTTTCAAAGGTAAAAGGGGGATAACACGAATGATAAGTTAGTTTCAAAAGTTAAAGGGAGATCACACATATAATAAGTTAGTTTCAAAAGTTAAAGGGAGGTAACATAAATGATATGTTAGATCAAAAAGTTAAAGGGAGATCACAAAAATGATATAGTAGAATTAAAAGTAAAAGGGAAATCACAATGAAAGAAAACATAATTGACACCAAAAATGTCTTTGTCAATATAAAAAATACACAAACAAGTAAACAAAATGAGAGTCTCTGCTAAAATATATAAGTCCCATCAATTAAAATGTACAGTATGACATTAGTGACTGGTAGGCAAAATAACGCCAAGTAAAGGGTGAATGATGTGAGAGACAACAGCGATTAACATCAAAAGTAACAAATTATGTCAAATCTTCTTTCCTGCATCATATATCTTTTATACAGGGTGAAATGCAAAGTTTTCAAATATAGAAGCACACAGTTAATATTTCGTTGGGCTGGCAGGCTGAGGTTTTGTTATATAGACGTATCTAAACTCTGAAATGTTTAAATGACAGAGATTGATGTCATAGACTGTTTAATACATCATCTAACGAGACTATGAGATTAATACAACTAAATAAGATATATTAATTTATATGTGTTTAATACAAGGTAACAACTTATTGGAAACTATGAGAATGTCGAATACACGATAATGTGTTTTATGTGTATGGAAGAAATGAGACAGTATAATATGAGTTAATGAGGTATAGGAAAATACGTGAATATCGTGTCGAATACTTCTTCTTCTTTTCTTCCTCATCTGCCTTTCAGCGTCGAGGGGAGATATAATTTGCGGTCTTTTGCTGTTCTGTGTTGCCTCTGCTGCTGTTATGTTTCCTAGTGCTTCTAATATTCCATCGATCCATCTTTTTCGTGGTCGACCCTTGGGTCTGGTGTTCTCACAACGTTTGTTGAAAGCTCGTTGTGTTGTGATTTGTTCTTTCTGTCTTGTCACGTGGCCAAACCATTTTATCGGTTGTTTCTTTATATATTCTATAGCGGGGGCTATTCCTAGCTTTTTTTCCTCAGTTCTTCATTTCTGATCTTATCTCTCAGACTGTTTCCTGTCATTCGTCTAACACATTTCATCTCTGTAGAGGTTATTTTTCTTATTGTTCTTGCATCTAAGGTCCAGGTCTTGCAGTGGTAGCACAACATTGGGATGAAGATTGTATTGTATAGTGCTCGTTTTGCCTCCAGAGTTATTTCCTTGTTGGGAAATAGTGGTGATAACTGTCCGATGATTTGACAAGCTTTGTTGCACACAAGTGTCGAATACAAGTTAATGAAATATAGGAAACTATGAGAATGTCGAAAAAAAACGTTAATGAGTTATAAGAAACTATGAGACTGTATAATACAAGTTAATGAGATATAGGAAGCTATGAAACTGTGGAGGTACAACATCGACCTGTCTAGTCTAGAGGTACGACATCGGCATGGATAGTCTAGAGGTACGACAAAAGCCTGTCTAGTCTAGAGGTGCGACATCAAATTGGATAGTCTAGAGGTACGACATCATACTGGGTAGTCCAGAGGTACAACATCGAATTGCCTAATCTAGAGGTACGACAAAAGCATGTCTAGTCTAGAGGTGAGACATCAAACTGCGTAGTCTAGAGGTAGGACATCAAACTGGGTAGTCTACAGGTACGACAGACGCCTGTCTAGTCTAGAGGTACGACATTGGCCTGTCTATTCTAGAAGTACGACATCGACCTGTCTAGTCTAGAGGTACGACATCGACCTGGCTAGTCTAGAGGTAAGACAGCGACCTGTCTAGTCTAGAGGTACGACATCGACCTGTCTAGTCTAGAGGTACGACATCGACCTGTCTAGTCTAGAGGTACGACATCGACCTGGCTAGTCTATAGGTACGACAACGACCTGACTAGTCTAGAGGTACGACATCGACCTGGCTAGTCTAGAGGTACGACATCGACCTGGCTAGTCTAGAGGTACAACATCGACCTGGCTAGTCTAGAGGTACGACAGCGACCTGTCTAGTCTAGAGGTACGACATCGGCCTGTATAGTCTAGAGGTACGACATCGACCTCAGAACATGAAAGACAAGGGTTCAAAACCCACGAGAAGCGGTGGTGATTTTTCAAAAATAGGAGAAAATAAATCCTGGTTACTTTACGAAGTTACCCTCCCCTAATCTTTGGGGTAGTGAGTTCTTGCCATCTCGGATAACGGCAGTAAACACGGTGTTTACTCGGGCATGTTAAAGAGTCGTTGGCAGATGCAGTCGAAAAGAGCGGCCGCTGCCAGGGACAAAATATCAGCAGAAACTTTCTGTCACGTGTTTACCTGTTCGTGCTATGTAGTTCGTGCAGGTGAGCTTGGATTCTCCTCGGATTTTCTTGATATTCTCAAAGAGGGTATCGGAGCACCTATGGGTTTGTTCGGTGTGCAGTGATGATGAACCTAACAATAACAACAATATTTTAGTATATAATTTACTTTTAACAAAAATAATAATATATATATGTTTGGAGCTTTCACCATAGGGACATCACACTGTAGTGAACGTTCAAAGGACAATGAATTATAAAATGTCAGCTATCAAATAAAAGCACAGAGCGGCGCAAGCGAATAAGTAGCTGACAGTGACATTAGAAGAAAGGTGATTGTCACATTAAGGAAACATAAATCTTAAGATTGCTCATGTTAGAGAAAGGCGTTATATTTGATCAGCCAAGTTTCCCTGCTTTACGCGAACCTATTCTGTGCTCTCGATGTGAGAGCGTCATATTAAAACAATAGGAGCCGGTGTCAACAACACCTTAAAGTCTATTGCTGGATGCTATTGATGTCCTTATTGTTCATAAATAAACGGTATTTTGTATGGTCGGAATCCCACCCACACCACGCCACCTCCACTGAAAAGAAATAAGAGCGCAATTAAGGCTGGGTGAACCTAGGAGCCGATAGACGGATCGAACGCAGCCTCGTGTCTTTAATTCTTCCAAATGTACTGTACCTACATGAACTGTGTATAAAAAACGAAATATTTCTATTCACTAAAATAATAAATTTTTACTTTGTAAAATCTGAAGCTCTTGCTAAAAGTACCATTACAAAAGAAGCACAAACAATGACGAAAACGTTTCTACCGCTTGAATCGAAGTCTCGAGTTTAATGCCTCAAGACGTGTCAGTCGTGAGAACGCCACGTGATGAAAACAACAATTTCCATTAGCCAAAGTCCAAAGTATATTTTCTGAATCAACTGTATTCCTGAAATTTGATTCCAAAAATGCAGTCTCCGTTCTTCACAGTAAGACAAGCATGAATATATTCTTTACCGTACCGATCTAGCCCGGTGGCTATAAATATCTTATCAGAGTTTCATCCATCAGGTTTCACGTTGTATAGAGTGAACCGTAATAAGAAATACAGAAAACGTAAATTGTTGCCGAGAGCCATTTACAATGAGAAGTGTATTACAGACATCTGGTAATTGCCAACAATCTGACGTGGTTTTGAACTTTCAGTTGATGGATAATTTGAATACTTCGCTTGTTGTTATTTCGTGTAACAACGAATCCGATTTTGGGTTATCAGTCAAATAACAAGACTACACCAGTCCGTGCTCAAATATTGCCAGAGTTGAAATCGTCTGCCGGGACATCATGAAAGCTCGAGTGGATGTTTTGAACAATTAGCTCAAAGTGTTTCTGGGAAATAGCTGATT
Source organism: Megaustenia siamemsis (assembly GCA_032433765.1). Lineage (NCBI taxonomy): Eukaryota > Metazoa > Mollusca > Gastropoda > Stylommatophora > Ariophantidae > Megaustenia > Megaustenia siamemsis. The sequence goes on from JAVIAB010000092.1 coordinate 186,754,915, forward strand.
GTTGTAGACAATATAAACTGGGAAATTAACGAGGCTTCAAAGCTGGTGACAAGCACTTGAACGCGTTTGTGGACACATTAAGTAGACTTGAACTTGTGGGTATAGAAGACTTGAACTTGTGGGTAAAGAAGAAGACTTGAATGTGTGGGTGGGTACATTGAGGAGACTTGACAAAAACATCGGTAGACAAGTAGCCTTGAACAAGTAGACGGACAAATTAATCAGCTTTGAAAAGGGGAGGGGAAAAAAGTAAAGTTACTTGCAATAGTTGTTTGGGGATAGGACGGGAGCTGCAAAGTAAGGTGACCTCACGCAGCGGGTGGAACATTAAGGGCATTTGATACAGAGATGGAGTGGAGGGGGGGGGGGCTGCAAAGTAAGGTGACCTCAGGCAGTGGGTGGGAACATTAAGGGCATTTGATACAGAGATGGAGTGGAGGAGGGGGAAAAGCAACTTAAAGAAGCTGTGGGTAAAACTTAAAGTAACGAGCTGGACGTGTTTAGCAGCTACAGTTGATATCAATTAGCAGCTACAGTTGATGTTAAAAAGCAGCTACAGTTGATGTTAAACAGCAGCTACAATTGATGTTAAATAGCAGCTACACTTGATGTCAAACAACAGCTAAAGTTGATGATAAATAGCAGCTACAGTTGTTGTGAAACAGCAGCTACAGTTGATGTTAAATAGCAGCTACAGTTGATGTTAAATAGCAGCTACAGTTTATGTCAAATAGCAGCTACAGTTGATGTTAAATAGCAGCTACAGTTGATGTAAACAGCAGCTACAGTTGATATCAATTAGCAGCTACAGTAGATGTCAAACAGCGGCTACAGTTGATATCAATTAGCAGCTACAGTAGATGTTAAACAGCAGCTACAGTTGATATCAATTAACAGGTACAGTTAATGTCAAACAGCAGCTAAAGTTGGTGTCAAATAGCAGCTACAGTTGATGCCAATTAGCAGCTACAGTAGATGTAAAAAAGCAGCTACAGTTGATGTCAAATAGCAGCTACAGTATATGTCAAATAGCAGTTACAGTAGATGTCAGACAACAGCTACAGTTGATGTCAAACAGCAGCTACAAAGATGTCAAACAGCAGCTATAGTTGATGTCAAACAGCAGCTACAGTAGATATCAAAAACCAGGTACAGTAAATATAAAAAAAAGCAGCTACATGTGATTAGAACAGACTATATGCCTCGGATGTCTAGTGACAAACGACAATTCACAAACAATAGAGGTAGACTCAAGATTCAACAAAGCTTGTTATATCATTGGACAGTTACTATTTTCCAACAACTAAATAACTCTGGAGGCAAAACGATCATTCTACAATACAATCTTCATCCCAACGTTGTGCTACCGATGCCAGTCATGCACCATAGATGCAAGAACAGTAATAACACTATACACTATCAAGATGAAATGTGTTAGACGAATCACAGAAAACAGCCTGAGAGATAAGATCTGAAATGAAAATCTGAGTAAAAAAAAACAGAAATAATTCCCACCATAGAATATATTAAGAAACAACAAATTGTATGGTTCAGTCACGTGTTAACGTAAAAATATCAGAACATAGCACAACGAGCCTTAAATAAAGGTTGCAAGAAAACCAGACCCTATGGTCGACCATGAAAACAATGGATTGCTGGAATAGTAGAAACACTGGGAAACATAACAGCAACAGAGACCAATAGAAGAACAAAAGTCCACATATTATATCTTCCGTCGACGCTGAAAGACAATTACGGAAGAAAAGATGATGATATACCCACTAGGATCTTTATCAGCTCTGGGTCTCAGTCTGTGTGGCTATGAGCTATTGACTGCTTTCAGACCTCTGACATTCTTTCTGCTTCCAAACATCTCTGAAAACTATGAAATGTCCCTTCTCTGGCTCGATCATATCGCAAATCGATGCTTGTCCTAAAAGCATTTCTTGACGTGTACAGCTCTACATTTACGTTCAACATGCGTGGGCCTTTACTTTGGCTTACAGAGCGATCAAGAAGAGATTAGCAATACGCTCGCTGCACTTATATTAAAATTATACGCGCCCCATGCACCATCTCGCACTTCTGTAATGAGTTCAAATCAATGCCAACAAATGTCATTATTTCCCTGAATAGCCAACAATTTACGAGTCAGGTTTGATTGAATGACAAGCTAAACGGAAGTTGGCATTTTTCTTTCACACACAAAAATCTTCAGTTATTTAAATTTGGTTCATTAATTAGAATTAACATTATTTGTATGTGTAAACGTACAGTTTTTCTTGAGTTTTATATCAGTAATTTATTACAGAAAATGATAGGCAGGAAAGCTGAACTCAGCAAAATTCAACATTTGTGAAATGTAACAGCCTGAGAGGCAAGATCAGAAATGAATAACTGAGAAAAAAATGCTGGGAATAGCCCCCGCCATAGAATGCATGTGGTGGTTAGTGAACTTGACTACAAAGGGCAAGAGGTAGGGTTCTGGGTTCACCCAGCCTTAAATGGGACCGGATTTTTTCTGGGAAAGTAAAGCGGCACAGGCGTGAAACCGACCACATTACCCCAAAAATCATGTGCTGAAGGTTTGTAAAATGTATGGTCACTAACACCATGTCCCTGTACGCCACTTGGCGTGATGGGGGTACTTTACTTTTTACTTATAGAATGCATGAAGAAACAACATATAACATGGTTTGAACACGTGATTTGACAGAAGGATCAAAACACAAAACAACGAGCCTTCAATAAACGTTTCGAGAACGCCAGACCCAAGGGCCAACCACGAACATGATGGATTGACGAAATATTAAAACCACTAGGATAAAAAAGTCCAACAGAAGAGCAATATACCGCAAATTATATCTCCCATCGACGATGAAAGGCAAATAAGAAAGGAAGAAGAAGAGGAAGAGATGAAATGTAACCTTAGCAGATAGAACATGGTATAATTAACTCACCAACTTTAGTGAAATTGTTATAGAAAGAGTGAGTTCATCCGTTCCAACATTTTGAGTTGAGGAGTCAAGTCTTCAAGATTGATTTCTTACAATCTGAGCATAAATGGAGAAATGTTGCATTGTTGTGTTGATCAAACAGAACTACGTTGCCTTCCAAATCTAGAAGTAAGTATGGCAGTTGATAAGTAAACCCCTGAAAACCCTCACGAAGCGATGCGTTTTCAGGTTTCACGCAGGAACGGTTCTCGATATGTGACGTCAGTCGTCTGTAGCTCCTATAGTTTAAATCGTCAACATAGTTGAAGTGTTTTCAGGTTTCATGCTCAGCCTTCTGGCTTTCATGTATAGATGGATGGCGCTGGTTGGTTCACTGGAAAAACTGACGACAAACCGTCACAACGATTATTGGGAAAGATAATTTGAAACGAACATTGAGACAAAGAAAAAAACGATTATTCTTTGCCGATATATTATCTTTCACATCTCGTTTCCGGATGTTGGTGAAAGAATCTAGCCTTCATACTAATATTGTCATCAATGTTCTCACAATCATTCTTGTTCTGTTAACGTCATTAGTAACATTGTTATAACAGGATACTAGAAAACACGCACGTCGCCACTGTGCTATCTGAGAAACCGGTTTAAATTTGTTGTAGCGTGTCGCACTTGCCTTTGTTGCTGTAGCGTGTCGTACTTGCCTTTGTTGCTGTAGCGTGTCGCACTTGCCTTTGTTGCTGTAGAGTGTCCAACTTGCCTTTGTTGCTGTAGCGTGTCGCACTTGCCTTTGTTGCTGTAGAGTGTCCAACTTGCCTTTGTTGTTGTAGAGTGTCCAACTTGCCTTTGTTGTTGTAGAGTGTCCAACTTGCCTTTGTTGTTGTAGAGTGTCCAACTTGCCTTTGTTGTTGTAGAGTGTCCAACTTGCCTTTGTTGTTGTAGAGTGTCCAACTTGCCTTTGTTGTTGTAGCGTGTCCAACTTGCCTTTGTTGTTGTAGAGTGTCCAACTTGCCTTTGTTGTTGTAGAGTGTCCAACTTGCCTTTGTTGTTGTAGAGTGTCCAACTTGCCTTTGTTGTTGTAGCGTGTCAAACTTGCCTTTGTTGATGTAGAGTGTCCAACTTGCCTTTGTTGTTGTAGAGTGTCCAACTTGCCTTTGTTGTTGTAGAGTGTCCAACTTGCCTTTGTTGTTGTAGAGTGTCCAACTTGCCTTTGTTGTTGTAGAGTGTCCAACTTGCCTTTGTTGTTGTAGAGTGTCCAACTTGCCTTTGTTGTTGTAGAATGTCCAACTTGCCTTTGTTGTTGTAGCGTGTCCAACTTGCCTTTGTTGCTGTAGAGTGTGAAACTTGCCTTTGTTGTTGTAGAGTGTCCAACTTGCCTTTGTTGTTGTAGAGTGTCCGACTTACCTTTGTTGTTGTAGAGTGTCCAACTTGCCTTTGTTGTTGTAGAGTGTCCAACTTGCCTTTGTTGTTGTAGAATGTCCAACTTGCCTTTGTTGTTGTAGCGTGTCCAACTTGCCTTTGTTGCTGTAGAGTGTGAAACTTGCCTTTGTTGTTGTAGAGTGTCCAACTTGCCTTTGTTGTTGTAGAGTGTCCAACTTGCCTTTGTTGTTGTAGAGTGTCCGACTTACCTTTGTTGTTGTAGAGTGTCCAACTTGCCTTTGTTGTTGTAGCGTGTCCGACTTACCTTTGTTGCTGTAGAGTGTACTACTTACCTTTGTTGTTGTAGAGTGTCCGACTTACCTTTGTTGTTTTAGAATGCCAAACTTGCCTTTGTTGTTGTAGAGTGTCCCACTTACCTTTGTTGTTGTAGAGTGTCCTACTTACCTTTGTTGTTGTAGAGTGCCCAACTTGCCTTTGTTGTTGTAGAGTGTCCGACTTACCTTTGTTGTTGTAGCGTGTCCAACTTGCCTTTGTTGTTGTAGAGTGTCCGACTTACCTTTGTTGTTGTAGCGTGCCCAACTTGCCTTTGTTGTTGTAGAGTGTCCGACTTACCTTTGTTGTTGTAGCGTGTCCGACTTACCTTTTATGTTGTAGAGTGTCCGACTTACCTTTGTTGTTGTAGAGTGTCCAACTTACCTTTGTTGTTATAGCGTGTGCGACTTACCTTTGTTGTTGTAGCGTGTCCGACTTACCTTTATTGTTGTAGAGTGTCCGACTTACCTTTGTTGTTGTAGAGTTTCCAACTTGCCTTTGTTGTTGTAGAGTGTCCGACTTACCTTTGTTGTTGTAGCGTGTCCAACTTACCTTTGTTGTTGTAGCGTGTCCAACTTGCCTTTGTTGCTGTAGAGTGTGAAACTTGCCTTTGTTGTTGTAGAGTGTCCAACTTGCCTTTGTTGTTGTAGAGTGTCCGACTTACCTTTGTTGTTGTAGCGTGTCCGACTTCCCTTTGTTGTTGTAGAGTGTCCGACTTACATTTGTTGTTGTAGCGTGTCCGACTTACCTTTGTTGTAGAGTGTCCGACTTACCTTTGTTGTTGTAGAGTGTCCGACTTACCTTTGTTGTTGTAGAGTGTTCGACTTACCTTTGTTGTTGTAGAGTGTTCGACTTCCCTTTGTTGTTGTAGAGTGTCCGACTTACCTTTGTTGTTGTAGAGTGTTCGACTTCCCTTTGTTGTTGTAGAGTGTCCGACTTCCCTTTGTTGTTGTAGCGTGTCCGACTTACCTTTGTTGTAGAGTGTCCGACTTACCTTTGTTGTTGTAGAGTGTCCGACTTACCTTTGTTGTTGTAGAGTGTCCGACTTACCTTTGTTGTTGTAGAGTGTTCGACTTCCCTTTGTTGTTGTAGAGTGTCCGACTTACCTTTGTTGTTGTAGAGTTTCCGACTTACACAGTGCATCGTATCAGTTCTGTTGTTGACAGTTTTCTGTGCCGTGACACCAAGCTATTCAGTATTTTCTCTCTTTGTCGTCCACGATCTCTCTTTCTTTTTATTTTGCCTGCTGTAACCAAGGATTCCAAATTTTCTCTTCTCATGATGTGCCCAAATAATAAATGTTGATTGCTTCTTTCTGATGTTTTTTTTAAGAGCTCCCTTTTTGTGTTGGCCTCTTTGAGAACTTTCTCATTGGCCTTTTTAGCTGTCCAGGAAACTTTCAACATTCTTCTGAGAAATCCCATCTCTGTGGCCTCTAATCGTCTTTTCATTTGTTTGTCTATTGTCCATGATTCGCTTCCATAGATCTGAACTGGTTCTATATAGCATCGATGAACTCTCTTTCTCTTTTCTAATGACATAGATTTGTTGCACAATATATTTTTCATTTTCTTAAATGCTATTTTGGCCTGAGCTATTCTGCTATTTATTTCTGTGGTGCATCTCCCATCTGATGTTATCACTGTGCCCACGTATTTGAAACGTTGGACTTGTTTCAGATTTGTCTTGTTTATTTGTATGCTGCATATTAGTGATGATTGTTTCTTCGATATAACCATTACTTCTGCTTTCTTACTATTCAGACTGAGATCTTTCTTGTTGCTTTCTATTACTATTATGTCTATCATTTCTTGTAGCTCATTCTCTGTCTCTGCTATTAAGACTGTGTCATCCACATATCGTAAATTATTTATGTTGTGACCGTTGACTTCAATTCCTTTTTTGTCTACTATTGATCTCATAACATATACGCTGTAAAGTGAAAACAAATCCGGTGACAGAACACAGTCTTGTCTGACTCCTTATTTTATAGTTGAAATTGTCCTGTTTGGTTGTTAATTCGTATAGCTGCTGTTTGTTGCTAGCACATGTTTTTTTATGATTCGCAGATCCTTGCCATCAATGTTTAATTTCTCCAGCATATTGATTATTTCCACATGCTTTACTTTGTCAAATGCTTTCGTGTAGTCTATAAAGCACATTTATAGATCTTTCTTTACCTCTATAGATCTTTCTATCAATGTTCTTAAGATGTATATTGCATTATTGGTGCCCTTTCCTTCCACAAATCCACATTGTTCCTCACTTATTTCTGGCTTTATTTTGTTCTTTACACGTCTCATGATGATTCTTAGTAATATTTTAGTCATATGGCTCATGAGACTAATAGTGCGATGGTCTTCACAATCAGTGGCGCCTGACTTCTTCGGTATGGCTACAAAGATAGATTTTAGTAGATCTTCAGGTATGTGTCCAGTGTTATATATGTCATTGAGTAGTTTTTTTATGACTTGTGCTCCCAGCTCTCCTAATGCATTTAACTCTTCGATTGTTATATTGTCTGGACCTGGAGCTTTGCCTCTTTTCATGTGTTGAATTGCGTCCTCCACTTCACTCTGTATTATTGGTGGTCCTGTGTCTTCATTTGAATTGTTTAATTCTGGTCTTTCATCATCATAGAGTTGACTGATATATTCTGTCCATCTTTCCATTGTCTTCTCCTGTCCCATTGTTATATTTCCTTCCTTTGATTTCACACATCCTGAAACTTTGACTTCGTTTCTTCCTGATAATTCATTTAACTGATTGTGCATACATTTTGAGTCTAACTATTGTTGTTTTTCCATTTCTTCACATTTCTGTTTTAACCATTCTTACTTTGCTTCTTTGCATTTGTTTTGGATCTCTTTGTGCAATATTTTGTATGTCCGTTCTTCTTTCTTATGTTTTCTTCTTTCATCCATTAGTTTTAATATTTCTTCGGTCATCCATTTCTTTTTGTTGATTCTTTTAGTCACTGATATTACTTCTTTTGATGTTTGTTGAATCGATTGTTTGAGCATTTCCCACTGTTCCTGGATGTCCTGTATTTTCTCAATAGCATTATGTAAAGCATTTAGCAGAATATAATTGTAAAGCACTTGGCACATCATATTTGTAAAGTACTTAGCAGCATATTATTGTAAAGCATTAAGCAGCACACAATTGTAAAGCACTTAGCTGCTCGTAATAGTAAAGCACTTAGCAGCTTACAATTGTGAAACATTTAACAGCTAGTAATTGTTGAGCCGAGCAGATTATAATTGTAAATCATTTAAAAATATTATAATTGTAAAGCATTTAGCAAAATATAATTGTAAAGCACTTAGTAGATTATAAATGTAAAGCATTCAGCAGATTATAATTGTAAAGCTCTTAGTATTTCATTATTTTAAAGCAACTAGAGGTATTATTGATGGAAAGATGCGTTTCATGGAAGTGAGTTTTAAAAGATGACTTTCATCCTCCGTTTCGACTTTCATCCTCCGTTTCATGGAAGTGATGTTTTAAGAAAGATGACTTTCATCCTCCGTTTCATGGAAGTGATGTTTTAAGAAAGATGACTTTCATCCTCCGTTTCCCATGATGTGTCCTTCAACAAACTATCGAACTTCTCAATCTTATTATGTCTGTGTCATTCTCTGTGCGCTTACGAAACTGAGACCTGTATTGTCTGTATTGTCTTTTTCCCACCCTGTCAACTAGATTGCTTCAACCATTAACTATACAGTGAGACTGCTAGATAATTGTATTTGACTTCATCATGTTATGCACGTAAACATGTTCTGCGCTAGATTTGTTGATCGTGTTATGTACCTGGACATATTCTTTGCTAGACTTGTTGATCGTGTTATGTACCTGGACATATTCTTTGCTAGATTTGTTGATCGTGTTATGTACCTGGACATATTCTTTGCTAGACTTATTGATCGTGTTATGTACCTGGACATATTCTTTGCTAGACTTATTGATCGTGTTATGCACCTCGACATATTCTTTGCTAGACTTGTTGATCGTGTTATGTACCTGGACATATTCTTTGCTAGACTTGTTGATCGTGTTATGTACCTGGACATATTCTTTGCTAGACTTGTTGATCGTGTTATGTACCTGGACATATTCTTTGCTAGACTTGTTGATCGTGTTATGTACCTGGACATATTCTTTGCTAGACTTGTTGATCGTGTTGGGCATATTCTTTGCTAGACTTGTTGATCATGTTATGTACCTGGACATATTCTTTGCTAGACTTGTTGATCGTGTTATGCACATGGACATATTCTTTGCTAGACTTGTTGATCATGTTATGTACCTGGACATATTCTTTGCTAGACTTGTTGATCGTGTTGGATAGACTTGTTGATCATGTTATGTACCTGGGCATATTCTTTGCTAGACTTGTTGATCGTGGTATCTGCACGGACCTTTGAAGTGCGAGTTTCTGGTCTATACCATGTATTCGTGACTTAGGTCAAAATTCATGAAAATTATGAACTGAGTCGCATTGGTAACGTCGTCTTTCTAGGAAATACACAACCTGTATCTGTGACATTTATATTTTCGCTGCTGGTTACTATTTTCATTCAAAGTTCTCATGCGATTAAACAAGAAAAAGAGTTGATCTTTTAGAATTGCATATTCAACAAATGAAAACAGGCTTGAACAAAAGGGAAAGAATAAGGCAATGAGAACCAGCAGATGTTGTTTTGTAATGCCTGTTAATGTGCTGATCTCTGACATGGATGCTAAACAAACATCTAGAAGACAGAGTTACGGTCCGTGAACTGTGAGAGTGTTGTCTCTAACAACAAGCTTCCACATTTGAGAAGTGCGTGCATTGGCACACAGAAATTGAAACGTCATGACGTGAACTGTTGTAACTGAAGGATCGAATCCAGACAAATGGGTCGTGCCCCATGCTCCGTGTTGATAACGGCATTGAGACAACTCTCCTGTCTACTTAGACCGTTAATTCTAACAACGTGAGATTGCATATGTCATTAAGATTCAAGAATAATTTGAGGTTAGACAAAAGGAACATTATCTTAAATAGCAATTACTCCTTGAATACATATTTCACATTAGAGACAAAGCTATGTATTTGTGCATTTCTTGAATTTAGCATAGAGGCAATCTTCTTATTAAGAAGCAAATCACATAAATAAATAACAAAACATTATGATTGATAAAGGCAAGGTCACATATATGTAGGTGAATATAATCAAAGCATTACTATTATTTGCAGTAAAAATAACGTCATAGTCGCACCAGTTGAAGGAATAGCCATGGTCGTACACAGCAGGAAGTCTAAAGAGCAATGATATATTAATTGGCTGGATCTTTGTTTGTTGTTGTGCTATCATGATATCAACAGCCCTACACAACTTGATATCTTGAGGATGTAACTGAAGTGACGATAAATCTGTTGGAAGTAAAAGCACAAACAAACAAATACAAACAAACAAAAATATAATAGTTCTACCAGCGAGGAATAGTAAGGACGAAATAACGTAGTTAGTAAAAAAAGGTCTCGCACTGGCAGTAAAACATCTACACAAGTCACATCTGACAGTAAAACATCTACACAAGTCACATCTGACAGTAAAACATCTACACAAGTCACATCTGACAGTAAAAAATAGATTTGATGTGATTTGATGATGATAGATGCTTTGTGAAGACACTCAAACTGGCTAAGACAAACTCGTCTGTTATTTCTTGGTCTCGTGTGATGAAGTCATGAGGCCGCCATGCACGTCGTGGGGGATACTCAGATCCGGCGCTGACGCTGCTGCATGCTCTCGTAATTGGCAACTACAAGCGGAGATGATGACCCTAGTTGATGCAACAGCTAGACACGTTTCTTCTTCTTTATTTACCTTTTATTGTCTATGGGAGATGGAAACAATGGGGACTACTATTCGTGCTGATTTGTCCTATAACTGTTTGTCTGCAACACATTCAGCCCTGCCCTATTCAGGATATCTTGTCTTAATGGGAAAACACGGATACACAATTTATTCCCGAGCTGTGTTCTTAACCCTATGCTATAGTCATGAATACACATGTGTGAAAGATGTAGCCAAAGATAGCTACTTGTTTAGTCTACTTAGTTGGTTATGTGTTCTCGTGTTTGTTGTGCTTGGTAAGGCGCTGTATCGTGGAGGAGAATTGTAAAAACAAAAAAATTAGATGGCTAAAGTTGTATGCCATTGATGAACGACACACACACACACACACGCACACACACACGCACACACACACGCACACGCACACACACACACACACACACACGCACACGCACACACACACACACACACATACATACATATTGTTGTTGTCGCTGTATTGAGGACTACAGGTTCGAACTTACTTCCGGCTGTTTATTGTTCTTTTCTTTTCTACTGTTAATAATTTGTGAATTTTTTCCAAGTGCTGTATAAATACTTTTCCCCCTGAAATGATTCGGACATGTAGTTTGCAGTCTTTTGCTCTTCTGGTAGCTTCTCCTGTTGTTATGTTTACTAGTATTTCTTAAGATTTTAGTATTCCGTCAATTCATCTTTTTCGTTGACCACTCATGGATCTGGTGTTTTCCTAGCGTTTATTGAAGGCTCGTTGTGGTGTGTGTTGACTTGCATGTCACGTGATGAAACCTTCTTAAACTGCTGGGGCCTTAGCTGATCGGTCATGGAAGAACGTTGCTCAGAGAATTTACAAAAAAAAAAAAAAAAAACACCACGCAGATAGAGAACTAGAACAGAGACCACTGATATATATGAAAGCAAATATAGAAATGGAGAGCAGACAAAGGAAATAAAGGCAGGCAAACACATTTTTGTAAAAAAAAAAAAAAAAAAGAGACAGATTGGCAAACAACATAACCCAAGTAGGAGCTATAAAATGAGATAAAGAACGAATATTATTGAAATAAACAATATGAAATGTAAAGATGATCGAAAGACAGAATGCAAAACGATTGAAAGATAGAACAATGATGGAAAAAAAACCCACATAACTAAGCATACAAAAATGGGCGACAACAAAGTTTAAAAAAAAGTACAAACGATATGCTGACTACATCCACGTCTGAGAGCCAAATTGTTCACCGTCTCACTTCAGATTTTATGAGTAATGTGGTCGGTATTACACCAGATCGTTTCCTTTTTTAGAGAAAATTTCAGGTACACATTTTCAGGAACTGGGCGAACTGTGAAGACATGTCGTCCCATCAGGGATTGAGCCCTGTCTGTCATGGTCAGTTGTGTGTAGATTAACATCTCAACCATCGTATAGCCTCAAATAAACGATCTAAAGATACAAGCAACAGAAAATAATTGGGAACGACAGAAGAAGAGACTAACCACGTATTTACTGCAGTCAGAAGAGATAAAGCAACGGCAGCTGTTGATGAGGTGTATTCCCTTGTAATCAAACAGGAGGTGGATAATGGGAATGTTGTAAGTGCAATCTTTACAGTTCTATGTGAAAGAACAGTAAATAATTACAGTTCTATGTGCAAGAATTGGATATAATTATAGATCTATGTGCAAGATCAGTAAAAATTATAGTTCTATGTGCAAGAACTGGATATAATTATAGTTCTGTGTACAAGAACAGTAAATATGGGGACCTCGCTAGCCTAGTTGAAAAAACCACACGATAGGACTACCGACGTTCGGACAACCCGTGTTCGATTCCTGCTGGAAGCCGTGTGAATTGTACTTGTGGTTGGAAAAAAATTTACCCCAGCTGTCGACCCAGCCGCTGGCAGAAATGGGTACCTTGGTAGTACCCTGGGAAGGTGATGATTCCCGCCTCGCATGGTGAGTTTCGATGCTTGAAGCTGCACTGTCCAGAAGTCTCCTAACATTTCTGGATAAGCGGCCGAACACATATGGGTGGAAACTCGCGTGCTGAGACGCCGGTTCTAGCCTAGTACTTTACCTTTACAGTAAATAATTATAGTTCTATGTGAAGGAAAAGGAAGTAATTATAGTTCTATGTGAAGGAAAAGGAAGTAATTATAGTTCTATGTGAAGGAAAAGGAAGTAATTATAGTTCTATGTGAAGGAAAAGGAAATAATTATAGTTCTATGTGAAGGAAAAGGAAATAATTATAGTTCTATGTGAAGGAGAAGGAAATAATTATAGTTCTATGTGAAGGAATAGGAAATAATTATAGTTCTATGTGAAGGAAAAGGAAATAATTATAGTTCTATGTGAAGGAATAGGAAATAATTATAGTTCTATGTGAAGGAAAAGGAAATAATTATAGTTCTATGTGAAGGAAAAGGAAATAATTATAGTTATATATGTAGGAACAGTAAATAATTATAGTTCTATGTGCAGGGAAAGATTACACTTCCTTTTGAAGAAACAGGAAATAATTACAGTTCTATGTGAAGGAACAATACATGAATTTAGAAGAATCTCGACATTTCTTGATTGTAGGATATATTATAGAGCGTATAGTGTTTGTGCTTGCATTTCTGTGAGATGTTTGGCTAAAGTTGCCTATACAACGCCAGTGCTATCTTTCTCATACACATAAAACGTCTGTCGTGGAGATATAAAGTTGCATTAGTCTAGAAATGGGTGGGTCGGAAGTTCGAACTGGACCTTTTCTGTCTACAAGAATATAAACAAATTGTAAAAAAGAAATTAGAAGAAGATAACAGCGAAAGATATCAGTAATGAGGAAGTGTACAATAATGAAGCGAATAGGCTAAAGCTGTGAGGTAGCAACGATCTGACAGTGAATCGTTATACACAAAGTGTGCAAGACCACACCTAACCATATAAAATCAAGCCCAGAAAATCTCCAACTAGCATAACGATTAGAGGCCACAGAGATGGGATTTCTCAGAAGAATGTTGAAAGTTCCCTGGACAGCTAAAAAGACCAATGAGGAAATTCTCAAAGAGGCCAGCACAAAAAGGGAGCTCTTAAAAAACATCAGAAAGAAACAATCAACATTTTTTGGGCACATCATGAGAAGAGAACTACAACTGGCAAAATAAAAGGAAAGAGAGATAGCGGACGACAAAGAGAAAAAATACTGGATAGCTTGGTGTCATGGCAAAGAAAACAGTCAACAACAGAACTGATACGATGTACTGTAGATAGAAGGTAGTGGAGGGATATGATCACCTACGCCAACCGGTATGGCACATGATGAGCATGACGTGTTTAGCTATAAACGACTACCCGCAATCGCCCCTGCTCGCAACGTTGAAAATTTCACGTCAGTTGGAGGTATTCCGGAAATTTCCTCTCATCTCGCGGGCTTATAATCTATAGTTGGCTGTGGTTAGAACATCATCATTTCAAGGGACGTGATTTCCAACCTGCAGATACTGCCCCCACATTCAGCGAGTCTGGCCACAGCCAACCACAGTATTAATAAAGCCTGCTGACTGAAATGAATCCCCTAAACTTGTTAACGTTTTCATTATTTTGAGCAGGGGCGGTTATGGGTTAAATGACGTCAGCAGGATATAGCTCGCATAGCTGAAGATTTTGTCACATTTTGGGATGATTTCGGGCTTTACCTCTCAGCCCGCATGCCTTAGCAAAACTATAGATACCTGTGATTAGGCATTTGTGTTTGTTTCCTCTATGTTGATTTGAGAATGTCTTCTTGTGATCGAAGGTCACCTCATTGCCTAACCCGAGCACAAACCACCACGCTACTGGCCTTAAAGAAGTAAATATGGGAGAAAATAGTAAATATTGCATAATATGTAATTATTGGTTGAAATGGAGAAATACGGGGTAAAACGTGTAAAAATGGGGGGTGGGGGTGGGGGGAAATGGTAAATACATGATAAAATGTGTAAATACGGGAGATAATGGTTAAATATAGATGAAAAGTGAAAGTGTAAATATGCATAAATTAGTAAATATAGGAACAAAGGGTTTATTTTACTGGAAAGGCATGGGCAAAAATGGTGAAAAAAAGGATTAAGTGTGTGTAAACAATGGATACCAATGGGGAAAAATGATTAAATGTGTGTAAACAATGGATACCAATGGGGGTAAAGGATGAATTGCGTGTAAACAATGAAATCATGGAAGATGCACATATATGAAACTATAAAGTGATGACGAAATCAAACGTTGTGCAGTGCCCTGTCCATACGTGGCAAATCACAATACAACAGTCCACCGTGGACAATTTGTTTGCTGAATCACGGGAATGTTCTTTAGTCATTCACTTCAATCGGATTGGTCAACAGACACTGTCCCTGGCGTCCTGGACTGCGGAAGTCGATTATTACATCACTTCCAGGTCACGTACTGCGTCCGCAATAGTTTTCTCCTTCTGCAGAGAGCGAGATGCATGAGCGCGACACACGGAAAGTCCAACAACGTGTGTGATGAAATATAGACTGGTCAGTCACGTTATATCTCGTTTAGATGTCTGACCAAGGAGACCTATACACATACAAATATTATATATGGACAAATCTCGTGACTAGACAATTCATAATTCTGAAATATTCACATAGTTTTGTTTTTAACAGTGTACCTTTGACAGATTGCAGAATGTGGAAATATCATGACAGACAAAACATGTATTTTCCCGACAGCAACATGCGGTTATAAATCCTGGACAATGTCGCAAACAGCAAGGAAGAAAATCGATTAATGCGAAACAAAATGATACAGAAAAATCCTTAAGATACCTTGAATAATGAAAAAGGGCAAAGGAAACATATTATCAGAGTTGAACATTAACAAAAAAACTGACTTATTAAAACTATTCTACAGAGGAAACTAAAATATAACCACGTCAAAAGACATGGAGGGTTGGAAGGACGGCAGTGGAATGTGGGTTTCTGGGCGACGCATCAGAGGGTAGACCAAGAAGAGTGTGCTTTCAAGGCATCAAGGAGACCATATACATGAAAACATAGGAAGTGGGAGATCTGGCTAAGGACAGAGATTCTTTCAAACGAGCTGTGATGAATGCAACGTTCTGTAAAGGACGTGCCACCTGATTATGGCATTTGATTGAATAGACGATGATGAAAACATATAACAAGATATATGTTGTTTGGGAGGAGAAGAGATACGTTTATAGAAAGAAGAACTCACCTAGCGACCATATAGCTAAAGTTAAATCTTTTGTTTATCACATTATTTACAGGTTAAATTTAAGATTTCCTTCGGAGGTAAGGGTAATTTACAAAACGAGACAATAACAAGATAGTTATATCGTGATTTAGAAAGGTCAATGACGGTGAAGAACAGTTACCGAGCGCGTGATACCGACTACAGTCATAAGAAAATATCAATAAGATTCTAGTCGAATGACTTGTGAATTTTTTTTTTTCGTTCGCCAGCTTTTGCTCTGACGAAGTCCCTAAAGACAGGAACTGAATTTTGCGTGTTAATCCAGTTTTTTCCCTGACAGTCGTGTGCACAGAGGTCCCTCGCCGCACAGGCAGACAACTCCGACCTCGGAGGTTCTCATATATTTTCCGTCGATGAGTAATTGACGTTTCAAGCCGAGCCTCGCTGCTGAGGCCAAGGGTGGTTGCCGCAGAGAGAAATCATAAATAACAGTCCCAACTGACCTGGGAATGATCACGTCGATCAGAGAAAACAACAGAATTTCCCACTAAAGTTCATCTCGATAGGCACGTACGTCAGAAACTCACAACAATACGCACGCTGGGAGGAGAATGATTGTCACCACAATGATGCTCCAAGATGATTTCAATGATTCGTATCCATAGCTCCACTGTTAGAGTTCTGTAATGAAGAACATAATCAGCGCTAGTTATCTTCTAGCTAGCACAGTCCAGAGACTATCATAGTAGTACCTCCTAGCAATCAGTGTGGCAGGAGTAATCCAAGCGAAGATAGAATAAATGTGAAGGGATACTCAACAAGTTGTGCACAGAAACAATAGTTAACAAATAGATCAAGCAGCAACTAAACGATATATTTGTGATGTGAACAGCAACATTCAGACGTTAACCGACAGTCCACATCTTCCAACCGACAATGTAATTACACACCATATATCGAGCTATGTCAGGTGGGTAATTTTACCTGTAGTAAACAGTACAACCTGTGGCTGCCCTGCTGCCTTGCAGGTAAGCTCGGGAGAGTAAAAGGCTAAGGGAGGGTACCTCGAAGTAAAATAACCCTTGTGGGTGAGACTTTTTAGTCAAAGGCTAGCGGAGCTAACCGTAAACAAACCGACGGAAGGCAACAGAAAAAAACCGTCGTAACTTCTTTGTACAATCATGAATAGCCACAAAAAAGAGAGCTAATTTCCAATATTAGGAAGAAACAATCATCATTTTTTGGTCATGTAATGAGAAGAGAACAGCTGGAATATATTGCAACAACTGGGAAAATTGAGGGACGAAGAGATAGAGTGAAACAAAGAGAAAAAATACCAGACAGCTTAAGAGAATGGCTTGGCAGAAGGTCAACAACAGAAATGATAAATAGCTGCCGAGATCGAAAGTTGTGGAGAGACATGATCACCTACGCCAGCAGGCCTGGTACTTGATGATGATGATGATGATATCAAGCAATTGAGAGGAACAATACATCTGGCCATAAAAGAAAGTTGGATATTTCATTAGTTACTAAAATATATGTCTCATGATCAATTCACATTTACCAATAAAGCAAGCTATCTATGGTCATCACATGAGGTCGCGTGATATTCTAGATGCTTCCTATGCCGTTAGACAGCACATAGAGTCTCCATCCAATTGTCTCTATTCTGGGCGGCTGTTTGATTATATGGAGTGAGTATATGGCTGACAACTTTGATTATATGGAGTGAGTATATGGCTGACAACTTTGATTATAGGGAGTGAGTATATGGCTGACAACTTTGATTATATGGAGTGAGTATATGGCTGACAACTTTGATTATATGGAGTGAGTATATGGCTGACAACTTTGATTATATGGAGTGAGTATATGGCTGACAACTTTGATTATAGGGAGTGAGTATATGGCTGACAACTTTGATTATAGGGAGTGAGTATATGGCTGACAACTTTGATTATAGGGAGTGAGTATATGGCTGACAACTTTGATTATATGGAGTGAGTATATGGCTGACAACTTTGATTATATGGAGTGAGTATATGGCTGACAACTTTGATTATATGGAGTGAGTATATGGCTGACAACTTTGATTATATGGAGTGAGTATATGGCTGACAACTTTGATTATAGGGAGTGAGTATATGGCTGACAACTTTGATTATATGGAGTGAGTATATGGCTGACAACTTTGATTATATGGAGTGAGTATATGGCTGACAACTTTGATTATAGGGAGTGAGTATATGGCTGACAACTTTGATTATATGGAGTGAGTATATGGCTGACAACTTTGATTATATGGAGTGAGTATATGGCTGACAACTTTGATTATATGGAGTGAGTATATGGCTGACAACTTTGATTATATGGAGTGAGTATATGGCTGACAACTTTGATTATAGGGAGTGAGTATATGGCTGACAACTTTGATTATATGGAGTGAGTATATGGCTGACAACTTTGATTATATGGAGTGAGTATATGGCTGACAACTTTGATTATAGGGAGTGAGTATATGGCTGACAACTTTGATTATATGGAGTGAGTATATGGCTGACAACTTTGATTATATGGAGTGAGTATATGGCTGACAACTTTGATTATAGGGAGTGAGTATATGGCTGACAACTTTGATTATATGGAGTGAGTATATGGCTGACAACTTTGATTATATGGAGTGAGTATATGGCTGACAACTTTGATTATAGGGAGTGAGTATATGGCTGACAACTTTGATTATATGGAGTGAGTATATGGCTGACAACTTTGATTATATGGAGTGAGTATATGGCTGACAACTTTGATTATATGGAGTGAGTATATGGCTGACAACTTTGATTATATGGAGTGAGTATATGGCTGACAACTTTGATTATATGGAGTGAGTATATGGCTGACAACTTTGATTATATGGAGTGAGTATATGGCTGACAACTTTGATTATAGGGAGTGAGTTGAGTATATGGCTGACAACTTTGATTATAGGGAGTGAGTATATGGCTGACAACTTTGATTATATGGAGTGAGTATATGGCTGACAACTTCGATTATAGGGAGTGAGTATATGGCTGACAACTTTGATTATAGGGAGTGAGTATATGGCTGACAACTTTGATTATATGGAGTGAGTATATGGCTGACAACTTTGATTATAGGGAGTGAGTATATGGCTGACAACTTTGATTATAGGGAGTGAGTATATGGCTGACAACTTTGATTATAGGGAGTGAGTATATGGCTGACAACTTTGATTATATGGAGTGAGTATATGGCTGACAACTTTGATTATAGGGAGTGAGTATATGGCTGACAACTTTGATTATAGGGAGTGAGTATATGGCTGACAACTTTGATTATAGGGAGTGAGTATATGGCTGACAACTTTGATTATTTGTTAGAGTTCTTCTCCCATTGCAGGTCTTCCGTCATGTCTCGACACGTTCAAACGAGATTCCGATCCAGGGATGACTTCCTCGGCTGGGGTTGCCCTGAAGTAAGCCTGTCAACGATACATCCCACAATCCCCGCTAGACGGGAAGTAAACACGACTTCCATTTTGGAACGCGTCAGAAGTTCCAGGTGATATGGCGCATAGATAATGACTGCAAATTGTATGCTATCAATTATTAAATTGTCGTATTACAATGTTACGATCGTCATACAAAAGAGTTTATTTGTTTCGTGATCGACACGACTCCTATATTTACACGTGGTCATAAATAACACCTACATACGACCACATTCTCGCTTCCCACCAAAACACACACAAAATCAATGGGCAGATTTGACCAAAGGTTGATCTAACTTGTGACTGTCGAACAGAATTGTTCAGCATTTTAAGAAATATGTGTTAGTTAAACTCTCTCACTCTCTGCTTGTATCACAGGCGATGCCTTCTTTGCTTGTTAGTCTTTGCTGTCTCTGCTCAAGGATGCCATTCTGTGTGCATCTGTGGTGGGGTAAGGATCATATTAAAGTCAAATACAAGATTGTTCAATCTGAGACGACTACAAGCTTTCATATATGAGAACTGAAGCACAATGTAACATGTCACGGTCCGTACCCTCACAGCTACCTTTCAAATAGAAGTGTAAATTGGCACCACAGTTATTTCCTACAGTTCGTGGTAGGTTTGGCTTTGATATCAACAAACACAACTGAGGTCATCGTCCTGTTTATTGAAGACATTAACACGACCCGCATATTAAAGTTAGGAACATGGTCTCCTATTTATGGCTTCACATTTCATGGCGGCAACCACATATCGCCACTGAAGTTAACAGCAGAATCTCTTAAATGAATTTTCAAACTGAAGTGAAGGTTTGTGGAATCAGACTTTAACTGGCAGTGAATTAGCATTCACAGGAAACTGAAAAGTGTGGTATAGTTATTTACACAGTTCTGGTGAGTTACACAGTTCTAGTGAGTTACACAGTTCTGGTGAGTTACACAGTTCTGGTGAGTTGCACATTTCTGGGGTATGGACAATATGCAACCGATATACCAAAGGCTGAACTATTTCCACGTGATTTCTGTTTGCAGATGGCTAAGGATGAAGTAAAACTACAAGAGATGAGACTTCAGTCTCTGGACAAGAGGGTTCATAGTTCGAACCTCGCCGCAAGAGGTGGGGGTTGTTTTCTTTTAATCCGTGGTTTCCTTGTAGCTTTAAGACCTCTTCGTCTCTGGGGAGTAAGACTCAATGTCTAGCCCTTTCTGGTTAGTAAAAATAACTCAATCTCTAACCCTCTCTGGATAGTAAGTAAGACTCAATGTATAGTCCCCTCTGTGTAGTAATACTCAATGTCTAGCTTTCTCTGGGTAGTAATATTCAATGTCTAGCTTTCTCTTGGTAGTAAGATTCAATGTCTAGCTTTCTCTGGGTAGTAATACTCAATGTCTAGCTTTCTCTGGGTAGTAAGGCTCAATGTCTAGTCCTCTCTAGGTAGCAATACTCAATGTCTAGCTTTCTCTGGGTAGTAAGATTCAATGTCTAGTCCTCTCTAGGTAGCAATACTCAATGTCTAGCTTTCTCTGGGTAGTGAGATTCAATGTCTAGTCCTCTCTAGGTAGTAATACTCAATGTCTAGCTTTCTCTGGGTAGTAAGAATCAATCTCTAGCCCTCTCTGTGTTGTAATACTCAATGTCTAGCTTTCTGTGGGTAGTAATACTCAATGTCTAGCTTTCTGTGGGTAGTAATACTCAATGTCTAGCTTTCTGTGGGTAGTAATACTCAATGTCTAGCTTTCTGTGGGTAGTAATACTCAACGTCTAGCTTTCTCTGGGTAGTAATACTCAATGTCTAGCCCTGTCTGTGTAGTAATACTCAATGTCTAGCTTTCTCTGGGTAGTAATACTCAATGTCTAGCTTTCTCTGGGTAGTAGTACTCAATGTCTAGCTTTCTCTGGGTAGTAATACTCAATGTCTAGCTTTCTCTGGGTAGTAATACTCAATGTCTAGCTTTCTCTGGGTAGTAATAATCAATGGTCTAGCCCTGTCTGGGTAGTAATACTCAATGTCTAGCTTTCTCTGGTAGTAAGACTCAATGTATAGCTTTCTCTGGATAGTAGTACTCAATGTCTAGCTTTCTCTGGGTAGTAATACTCAATGTCTAGCTTTCTCTGGGTAGTAATACTCAATGTCTAGCTTTCTCTGGGTAGTAATAATCAATGGTCTAGCCCTGTCTGGGTAGTAATACTCAATGTCTAGCTTTCTCTGGTAGTAAGACTCAATGTCTAGCTTTCTCTGGGTAGTAATACTCAATGTCTAGCTTTCTCTGGGTAGCAATACTCAATGTCTAGCCCTGTCTGGGTAGTAATACTCAATGTCTAGCCCTGTCTGGATAGTAATACTCAATGGCTAGCTTTCTCTGGGTAGTAATACTCAATGTCTAGCTTTCTCTGGATAGTAGTACTCAATGTCTAGCTTTATCTGGGTAGTAATACTCACTGTCTAGCTTTCTCTGGGTAGTAATACTCAATGTCTAGCTTTCTCTGGGTAGTAATAATCAATGGTCTAGCCCTGTCTGGGTAGTAATACTCAATGTCTAGCTTTCTCTGGTAGTAAGACTCAATGTCTAGCTTTCTCTGGGTAGTAATACTCAATGTCTAGCTTTCTCTGGGTAGTAAGACTCAATGTCTAGCTTTCTCTGGGTAGTAATACTCAATGTCTAGCTTTCTCTGGTAGTAAGAATCAATGTCTAGCTTTCTCTGGGTAGTAATACTCAATGTCTAGCTTTCTCTGGGTAGTGATACTCAATGTCTAGCTTTCTCTGGGTAGTAATACTCAATGTTTAGCTTTCTCTGGGTAGTAATACTCAATGTCTAGCTTTCTATGGGTAGTAATACTCAATGTCTAGTTTTCTCTGGGTAGTAATACTCAATGTCTAGCTTTCTCTAGGTAGTAAGGCTCAATGTCTAGCTTTCTCTGGGTAGTAAGGCTCAATGTTATGCTTTCTCTGGGTAGTAATACTCAATGTCTAGCCTTGTGTGGGTAGTAATACTCAATGTCTAGCCCTGTCTGGGTAGTAATACTCAATGTCTAGCTTTGTCTGGGTAGTAATACTCAATGTCTAGCCCAGTCTGGGTAGTAATACTCAATGTCTAGCTTTCTCTGGGTAGTAATACTCAATGTCTAGCTTTCTCTTGGGTAGTAATACTCAATGTCTAGTTTTCTCTGGGTAGTAATACTCAATGTCTAGCTTTCTCTGGGTAGTAATACTCAATGTCTAGTTTTCTCTGGGTAGTAATACTCAATGTCTAGCTTTCTCTGGGTAGTAAGACTCAATGTCTAGTTTTCTCTGGGTAGTAATACTCAATGTCTAGCTCTCTCTGGGTAGTAAGGTTCAATGTCTAGCTTTCTCTGGGTAGTAATACTCAATGTCTAGTTTTCTCTGGGTAGTAAGTCTCAATGTTTAGTTTTCTCTGGGTAGTAAGACTCAATGTCTAGTCTTCTCTGACGGCAGGCAGGAAGTCCCGCGTACACTCCGCACGTTAAAGAGCACTTGGCAGGTAAAAATCGAAGAAAACCGGCAAAATAAAAATGACCGCTGCCAGGGAAAGATTGCTAAGTTAGTAAATATACTGATATGAAAACGGATGTGTCGGGATAAAGAGCCAAATATATCAGTTTGCGCAAACAGCGACTTATTGAATAGACGCCCTCGTAACTGGTTCATGCCAATAAGAAGATGAATGGACAGATGAGAACACAGAAGAGCACAATTTATGAGTCCTGCCTTTCATGTGGTTTGGACGTTTCTGGAGGAATTGAACCATTAACTCCATGCACACAAGAGCTGGACAGCTACGCAAGATGGACGGCTGTCCTCATCACCTACGATGACAACCACTGAGAGGCTGTGAGTAAAGACTAGCATGCTCAGTCCAGTCGCTAAGAAGTGTGCAAATTTGAAATGCTTTACATTTTCCTTTCTGATTGACTAGACCATCTACTGAGGCGAGTGTAACGGCCGTCTACTGATGTCTCAGCCAAGGTCTTTTCCACCCATTGATATCTTGATGTGATCGCTTCATCTTTAAAAGAAAGAATGAAAGAATATACATTGATACCTGGTAGAGCTGCTGCAAAGCTGACAAAAATATATTTTAAAACCTCGCGGACAAGACAAGACAAGATAAGACAAGGCAATACAATACAAGACAAGACAAAATAGGACAAGACAAGACAAGACAAAACAAGTCACAGTTTTGTTCAAATGTTCTTCATCGTGAAGAAATAATAAAAAAAAAACAGAGCAGATTGCAAATCTAAATAATCCATTGAAAAGACAACAGCCATTTCTACCAGCCGGAAATCAGAATGCAGCTGCAGGAGAAATGAGACCTCATAGGGTTATTTGGAGCGGTTCTCGAAGTGTATCAAGAGAAAATCCACATAAATGGTTGGAAAAGCCAAGGATGAGAAGAACGAGTAAGTGAATCCATAAAATGACATCGAAAAATAAATGGACAAGTTCTTCCCTATAAGGTTTAAAATACCAAAATAGACAATTAGAGAATCGACAAGAGAAAACAATCTATGGACATCCGGGGAGAATGAGAACATGTCAGAAATTTGGGGATGGCTTAGCAATTACTTTGGGAGCGGTGATAGCTCAGTGGTTAGTGAACTGGACTACAAAGGACAAGAGGTCGGACCCGTTCCTGCTCGACGGCTTCCGGATCCACCCAGGCTTAAATGGGTAGCAGAATTTTTTCTGGGACAGTAAAGCAGCACGGGTGTAATACCGACCACATTACCCCAAAAATCAGGTGCCGTCAATAAAACTTCATAAAACATTAGCCAATGATGGCTAACTTTTTAGTTAGCCGAGTTGGCCTTGTTCTCTAGCGTTTGGCTTTTCGTGGCAAGGCGCTGTGCCAAGGAGTACGGGTTCAATCCTGCTTCGGACCATATATTGTTCTTTGTTTTTTTTTCCTGTTGTTGTTGATTATTTGTCATTTTTTTCCGAGTGCTGTAAACATACCTCTTCCTCTGAATTGATTCGCTGTAAAGTAATATTTTGTTTTTATTGAGTAAGGCCTCAGGTGGGAAACAACAGGCACGATGAGAAAAGACAGCTCTAGAGAAACACTGAGAAGAATAATGATCAGAGAGACAAAGGCAGCAGGAATCGGCTCCCTTAATGAAATCAAGAAGATTGTTTAGAATAGAGACAAATGGCGAGATTTGATAAAAGACCTTTGCAAGGATTGAGACAGCTAGAAAGTACATTTAGAAACAGGGAAAACATATCTGAGTCAATGTCCTACGAGCCAACTACGGCTTGAAAGGTCAATAGCTAGAAAGACAGACAGACAGACAGACCGACAGACCGACAGACCGACAGACAGACAGACAGACAGACAGACAGACAGACAGATAGATAGATAAATAGATAGATAGATAGATAGATAGATAGATAGATAGATAGATAGATAGATAGATAGATAGATAGATAGATAGATAGATAGATAGATAGATAGATAGATAGATAGATAGATAGATAGATAGATAGATAGATAGATAGATAGATAGTTAGATAGATAGATAGATAGATAGATAGATAGATAGATAGATAGATAGATAGATAGATAGATAGATAGATAGATAGATAGATAGATAGATAGATAGATAGATAGATAGATAGATAGATAGATAGATAGATAGATAGATAGATAGATAGATAGATAGATAGATAGATAGATAGATAGATAGATAGATAGATAGATAGATAGATAGATACATAAGCTCCACAGGGAGCTGAAAGTGTTTTTTGGAAACCTATACTCCACAAGAAGCTGAAAGTGTTTGTTTCAAACCTATGCTCCTCAGGGAGGTGAAAGTGTTTTTTGGTAACCTATACTCCACTGGGAGCTGAAAGTGTTCGTTGGAAACCTATGCTCCACAGGGAGCTGAAAGTGTTTTTGAAGACCTATGCTTCACAAGGAGTTGAAAGGTAGAAGACGATATGAAGACAACAATTAGCAAATCAATTAAAGTAAGCAAGAAACAACCCTGTGTCAGGAAGATTATGTCCTGCCATTTCCATCTTTTTATTATGCACGTGCATCCATTAGTGAAGGCCGGTGATATGTATCTTTATGATTGTCATTTTTTTTTGTTCTCCTTGTTTAATAGCCATATAATAGGACTGACTTAACATTGGAGATGAAAATTATTGTTTTTGTATTTAACCTAATTTCTTTGGATTTTCATACGTTTCCCAGTACGCTCCTCTCGATTTTGATATCCTTATTTTAGTATCATTCTCTATTCCTCCCTCTTTGTTTATATTACTACCAGATATATGTAAGTTTGTACGTCTAGTAGAGGTATTTCTCCTACTGTTATTTGGTTGCTACCAACTGCATGAATTCTCATAATTTTGGTCTTATCTCAATTTATTTTCAATATATGGCAGATGTAATCTCTCACCAAGTATGCTCATTTTATCTTGCATCTGTTGATGATTATGTTATAGGAGAGCTATGCTATCAACAAAATCTAATTCAATAAGTTGCTTGGTCAGTGACTTTATCCATAAGTTGTACTGGCAGTGATCCATAAGTTGTACTGGCAGGGATCCATAAGTTGTACGAATTCATTTACTGGTCAGATTTCAGTGCGTGGCTAACGTAAGGTAGGATAGTCTTGTGAGTTATACTGATGCAAGGTTACATCTATAATAAAACATGGAAGAGACCGTCAGGGCTGGGTCATGCTACTAAGAACTAAGTGATCCCAACAAACACAAACAAACGTTGAAGTTCACAACATTCCACATCTATCAAGTGTTGCTCTTTCCTCAAGTTTAATGGCAAGAGATCAAGGAGAAGACCAAAAGGGAGATGGCAAAGAATTTTTCGTTTAAATAATTAAGGATACTGTTACCTGGTTTGGTAAGTTCGCTGTGAACAGTGGCTAGCTCTAGCTGTGCTTTTACACATCAGAGGCCATATTGAGTTATTTGCAGGTCATCATTATTGCATTCTGAACATGTCCATAGGTGCTCAGATCCCCTCCTCAGCAAGTCTTGCAGTGTCCAGCGACTGACGACTCCAGTTCTGTGTTGGTTCATAAGTCTTCTTACACGCCCACTGGGTTTCAAACAGAAACTTTGTGGGGATTCCGTAATGACACCAGTAACTTCCGAAGCATTTCTAAACTATCAAATGCCATTTTGTAATCTATGAAACCGATATAAAATGGGGTCTGTATTTCTAAGTTATTTTTAATTTATTTTACGTAGGGTAGTTATTAAATATTTGATCAGCACATAGTCTGTTTTTTCTCTGCTTCTTTTGAACTTCTATTATAATTCGTTTTGTCTTGATATTAGTTACCTTTAATTTATTATTCTCTATAGCTTGACTATCACAGTCTGTCGTACAGATCAAAGGTTCGCCCTGTGTTTCTCAACGTGACACAAGATTCGTGAGCGAGCACTAAACCTCAGCGTCACGCCGTGACTTAAGGAATCGTCATGTCTCCCATATCTAACCAGTCAACAGCCACTGCCACAATTAAAATACAATTTTAGCGCAAGGAAAACGTATTGCACCATTTACAGGAAACAGCTAGTGGGCGGTATCAGTGCGTTACGTTACTATCGTCGACGTCATAAAGCACACAGAAGATTACTTGGGGCTGGGCAGAAGTCGGACAATCTCTCTCCGGAGCGGGAGATAATGAAACTTTCCTGTGCGTGTGTTTCTCTATCTGTGTGTGACACGCTGCCACAAAACCCTGAATTATTTGTTTATAATTAGATTAAATTAGTAAAACCTAGTCAGATGCGAGGTTCCATCTTAGCTACACCCACAAGATGGATGTGACAACTGAAACTATTTTTCCAGAAAACATTCAAAGACATGAGGCAAGAATATCGACACTGAAGGCCTCAAGTAATAAATCCTCATTGATTTTCTTATTTCGAAATAATTAATGGGAAGTCATGACAGCTATGGAAACGATAATTTGCTATAATTCAAACATGCCATTTACGAAACTAGCATGACTGACAGGTCCGTGGACACATATTTCTCGGTCTTGCTTCGTGCACAGGCCATCATCATCATCATCATCATCATCATTATCATTGAGTGCTGTGTCCGCATCAAAAGTTGGCTACCATAGAGCGCCATTCCTCTCTGTCTCTTGTTTTAATGGCGCAGGTTGTCAAAGGCTGACTTGTCCATCTTTTGATGTTACTCATTCACGTTAGTCTTGTATTGCCTCTGCCTCTTTTACCTTTTATTTTCCCTTCCAGGATTAATTTTAGTAGGCTGCTGTGTCTATTAACATTTTTTTTTTGGTAAATTTCCAATGTTAGGAATGGACAATCATCATTTTTTGGCCATGTAATGAGAAGAGAACAACTGGAATATATTGTAACAACTGGAAAAATTGAGGGACAAAGAGATAGAGGGAAGCAAAGAGAAAAAATAACAGACAGCTTAAGAGAATGGCTTGGCAGAAGGTCAACAACAGAAATGATAAATAGCTGCCGAGATCGACAGTTGTGGAGAGACATGATCTCCTACCGTCACTAGGCCCGGTACTTGATGATGTTGTGTCTTTTAACATGCCCCAGAAATCTCATTCGTCTTATTTGAATTGTGTTAAATAGCTCTCTTTTCTGTTTTAGTTGTTTTAAGACTTCGTTGTTTATTTTCTTTTCTTTCCATCCAATTTTTCTCATTCTTCTATAAATTCACACTTGAAAGGTTTCAATTTTCTGTTCTGTTTCCTTGTCTAATGTCCATGTTTCTGTATCATACAGGAATGTTGAGAAGGTATAACATTTTGCTATTCTTAGTTTTAGCCCTGGTGTTATTTGTTTTCATGTTAGTATGTTCGTCATGACATTAAAATTACTTTTTGCCATTCCTATTCTTTTGTTTATTTCAGTTTTACATTTTCCAATACTGGTTATAGTATAGTAGGTAGTTGTAGTTCTGAACTGCCTCCAGCTCTATTTCTTCAACTTTGATATCCACTTGTAGAATTTGAGTATGATCTTTGTTTATGATCATAGTTCTAGTCTTTTTATATTCATATCTAGTCCATATATTTTGCTTGTCATGTTTATTTCATTAAGTAATTATTTTAGATCTTTATGATTTTCTGCTAGTAGTACAGTATCATCAACATATCTTAGGTTATTGATTATCTTTCCATTAATGTTTAGGCCTGGCATCTCTGTGATGTTTTTAAAGATTTGCTCAGTGCATAGACTGAACAAACTTGGTGATAGGATGGATTCCTGTCTTACTCCTCTTTTTATATCAATGGGTGTAGAGTTCTCTTTGTTATATTTTATTATTGATGTTTGCTCCCAGGATAAATTACTTGTTAGTCGTATACCCATGTTATCTAGATGTATATTTTTTAGGCATTCTATAAGTTGTTTGAGGTGTACTCTATCAAAAGTTTGGTGTAGTCTATGAAGCAGGCAAGTTTTGGTTTGTTTACTTCTATGTACATTTCGCGTAATGTTCACATGCAAAATATGGCTTCTTTTGTCCCACTGTTTTTTTTTCCCAAATCAAAATTGTTGTTAATCTAATTCAGTATTGATTTTATTCTGAATCCTTCCTTCTATAACTTTTAGCAAGATCTTTGTTACACAGTTCATTAGGCTTCTAAAATCGCTGCATTCAACATTTTAGGTTATCAGGGACGGTTATACTTTAACAAAATTTGCATTTTACAGATGTGAGCAAACATTGTTATACAGATATTGTGAGGTTGTATTCCACCCACAGCTCAGTCACATTGTCCCTACTGGAGGTCTTTGTTGTCCTGTGTTTTTGTGGTGATATTCCTGGCTAGTCAGCGTGACCTAGGTTGTTTGAGCAGGGTGTAGATGTTCGAAAGGCATGTGTGAGTCAAGACCTGCATGTTTATCATTTTGTTCTTGCAGGTGTTATCACGAATACGGCGATGAGATCGCATATGGAATGCATTTAGCCATTTCTGACATTGGATACATAACAGTTGACATGATGGGCATTCTTCGTGGATTAAATTAACACCCCCCTCCCCACCCACACACACAAACACACACGAGCACATACATAATATATGAACTTCAGAACTACACTGACCGGTAATGATAAATTCCAAGCCCTAGATTCGTGACGTGTAGCCAACGCTTCATGCAGTGCACACTGGGCGCTCAAACAAATATAAGACATAAATTAGGCCCTGTGGGACATGACCGCCGGTAACTGATAATTTGATAGAAAATCTGTAATAAGATAATCCGGGCCAGTATCATTTTCTTTCTCTCTCTCTCTCTCTCTCTCTCTCTCTCTCCCTCTACCTCCCTATCTTTTTTCTCAAAATTATCTGACACAGTGTATACATGTTTCATTGTGTCTTCTTTGACCATCTCTTACAATAATTCACTTAATATGTTGCCAACATTTCTTTATTTTCTTCTTTGTCGATCTTTAAATATACTTGAACCAGTATTTATACTCTTACAACGTCCAATGTTATCTTTCATCTTCTTTTCTTTCTTTTTTTTTTTTTTTGAGAGTGTAAAATTCAAGATAGTTTTGTTCCATTTCTCAAGTTACAAGCAGAGTTTTTATTTCAATCAAAGTTGATCGGGACTCAATCATCGAATCAATCAACGTAACGAGAACACCAGTCCCTAGGGCCTACCACAAACAAGATGGATTGACGGAATATTAGAAGCAATAGGAAACATAGCAGCAGAGGATAACAGAAGAGCAAAAGATGGATTGACTGAATATTAGAAGCACTAGGAAACATAGCAGCAGCAGAGGATAACAGAAGAGCAAAAGATGGATTGACGGAATATTAGAAGCACTAGGAAACATAGCAGCAGCAGAGGATAACAGAAGAGCAAAAGATGGATTGACGGAATATTAGAAGCACTAGGAAACATAACAGCAGAGGATAACAGAAGAGCAAAAGATGGGTTGATGGAATATTAGAAGCACTAGGAAACATAACAGCAGCAGAGGATAACAGAAGAGCAAAAGACCGGAAATTATAGCCCCCCTCGACGCTGAAAGTTAAATGATGAAGGAAAGAAGAATAAGTTAAAGAATTATCGAATACTTAAAGCGAAAATAAAAATCTGTTACACCAGGCCTCTAGGGCGATGTTTTCATTTTTGTCGAATGGATATTGTCTTTAGAAAATGACACCAGTACTATTTATCTATATTTGTCCGGGCAGTTCTTATGTTTAGAAATTCAGTGATTTTGACCACAATGAATTATTAACAAATCAAATGAATACATTTTAAGAAGTTTCCCATTTGGGCTGATCATTTTGGTGACGTTATCATCTCCCCGATTCTATTTCTTGTTGCAGTGAGTTGTTTCTTAGATGTCTACCTTTCAGGAGACAAAAATCCACGTATGGTAAGGGTTGAAAAATACAGTGGAGGACCAACCCGCTTGATTAAAATCTTCATTTGAAGAGAAGCCTCTGAGGTTGTGAGAAATAGGCATTTATGAGGCAAGCCACGTTCACATTATAAAAATAACAACTTTCTTGACGGTATTATCCCATTACTGGAGTCTGTCGAGGAAAATTATAGGACAGGAGATATAGGACAGGAGATATAGGACAGGAGAATAAAGACCGCTTGATCAGTGCAGTTGCTGCGGGGTGTTTGAGTCTGATTTTTTATTTCACCTCAGATAGAACAAAAAACAAACAAACAAACAAACAAACTTTTAACCCAACCGGAATTCGAACCTGGGTTCTCCTGGTTTGGAGCCCAATGAGATATCGAATCGGCCACCTGCCCTCCCTGAGTGGTAGCAATGCGAAAGCTGTTGATAGTTTTTGTTGGCTGCACTGTAGGAGATATTTTTCTCATTGCCATAGACTCCCGATAACACATCACAGACTGTCTTTCTGGACTTCTAAGCCTCTTACACAAACTCTCCACTTCAGTCTCATCAAAAGTAACATTATCCATTCATTCAAACATTCATTTGTGTATCTGTTTTGGACTGAAGATAATTTTACATTCATTGGTTCACTCTATTATTGCACACTGTAGTTTTAACACGACTCACGTCTGTTGAACAATCATCTACTCTCTTTTCCAAAGTTGTTTCTTTAAAATTCAAATTGTCAACTGCTCGTGCAGCTTCAAGATAAAAGACACATTATTTTATTTCACTTACTGCCCTTACATAACTAAACTAAGAATGTGATAAAAACCTTTCTTGAGGAGTCTGGAAACATCATAAACAGTGATGACAATTTTCTTTCTCAAGTTGAGAATCAAAATAGAGTTGTACATTTGTCTTTGTCACATCCAGAGATTGTCGATCACTGTGCACAATAATTTATCATTATTACAAATTTGACACCTAGATCAATTAGCAGTTGTTATTAAGGTAGTTGCCAAATCATACA
Organism: Megaustenia siamemsis; assembly: GCA_032433765.1. Lineage (NCBI taxonomy): Eukaryota > Metazoa > Mollusca > Gastropoda > Stylommatophora > Ariophantidae > Megaustenia > Megaustenia siamemsis. The sequence goes on from JAVIAB010000092.1 coordinate 186,786,572, forward strand.
TTACGAGGCCTAAAACCTTATTTTTTAATAATTTTTAAAATATGCATGAGAATGTTAAAATTATATAATTTTACTTGAACGAGTTCTGGTTGAAAAAGTAAACCTGGGTTAACATTCTACTATTCTTTTAAATGCGTGTAACATTTATCTGCTTCATTTATTTTCTTATGGTTGAGGCTAAAACTTTCTGAAGACAAAGTACAGATACCATTGGAAGTTCCACTTTCTTTGAATTCGTTGATCTGTTTGAGTACTGTCTCATTTACTTCTTTACTGTAATAGTGTATTTTGAAGAAGTCATATTCTCAGTTGTAAATATCACTTCTGATATTTCACCTTATAGGGTCGCTCCTTTATTATTTAGTGCTAATATTTCAAGTGTAACTTTGATATGACAGTTACGTTATCTTTATTTAATTTTTCTTCCCTTCCAATAGTTAATTTGAGGACACGTTCGTTTCCCAAAGTATTAGATCTGGTTTGTGGATCTGTTAGTCAATGAAAGATGATATCGTGTACGGTGTGTGTTTGACCTGCCGAGTGTTTTGAAAGCAGTTATTGATTATATTTCTGACTGCTTGTCTATTTCAAGTTCTGAAAATGCTCTTTACACAAAGCATTGTCAGATTAATGTCCCTGGTCTTCATGTAGCTCGATGGCTGTCCTATTTACTCCTGTTGACAATATGTACAGGTTATTACACACTTTAACATATTTATACAAATTTAACAATGCTTTTATAAATATTCAACAACACATTTCTACCTATCTATTGTTCTTTCGAGCCGAAGACGGCACATAGAGCAGAACCACAATCTCAAAAACAGAAACCTTGTGTGCCAAAGTGGCACATATTGCAGAGATCACTGCTCTAAAATATATGGCGCTGTTTCCATAACAATACTTTCTACAATAACAGCTTGTCAAGCCATCGATCAACCTCATTAGTCGCCTCTTACGACATGCTGTCCACACATTTACAAAAAATAAATTAAATACTAATCTTATTATTTTAAAAACACTTTTATATATATATATATATATATATATATATATATATATATATATATATATATATATATATATAAATGTTATAAATATCTATTATTTCTCATCGTACTGTACGTGTTTAGTAACGCATAATAAAGTTGTATATTATATTACTAAGAATTTTAAACAGTTAAAAGATAATGTAATAGTTAATTAAAAATCCCATTGAAGTCTCTCATGAACACTTTCACACCAACTTATCTATATTCTCTGCAAATACTTTATTTCAAGCTTAAGGGGAAAAAATGCATTTTACAAAATGTTTAGAGATTGAAACAGAAAAAGTGAAAAAGTAAAGGAGAGAGAGAGAACATAGAGTAAATGATTTAAAGAGAAATAATCATACTATAGTGTATTTTAGGAGAACATTTTATTTAGAAAATTCTACATTAAGAAATAAATAAAAATGTGAGAAAAATCTTCTATGTCACAAAGACGTCCGATAAGGTGACAAGCGGAAGTGTGCTATGAACATAATTCATATGGAATAGGTAGCTAAAGACAGGTTTAGCTTGATGCAGGCACTAAACAATAGTCGCAAAGTTGTTCAGTTTTGAAATGTTGAGGATTCTCGACGCCCACAAAGAAACAGTCACAGATAAGATCCAACCTCTAAATCAAATGTCTCCAGGGACTCCCCTAATCCTACCATTTAAATCAAATGTCTCCAGGGACTCTCCTAATCCTACCACAAATTCAAATGTTCCAGGGACTCTCCTAATCCTACCACTAAATCAAATGTCTCCAGTGACTCCCCTAATCCAACCACTAAATAAAATGTCTCCAGGGATTCCTCTAATCCTACTAATAAATAAAATGTCTCCAGAGACTCGCCTAATCCTACCACTAAATCAAATGTCTTGAGAGACTCACCTAATCCTACCACTAAATTAAATGTCTTGAGAGACTCGCCTAATCCTACCATTAAATCAAATGTTTCCAGAGACTCCCCTAATCCTACACTAAATCAAATGTCCCCAGTGATTCGCCTAATCCTACCACTAAATCAAATGTTTCCAAAGACTCCCCTAATCCTACCACTAAATCAAATGTTCCCAGAGACTCCCTTAATCCAACCACTAAATTAAATGTCTATAGATACTTGCCTAATCCTACCACTAAATTAAATGTCTTGAAAGACTCGCCTAATCCAACTACTAAATCAAATGTTTCCAAAGACTCGCCTAATCCAACCACTAAATCAAATGTTTCCAAAGACTCGCCTTATCCTACTACTAAATCAAATGTTTCCAAAGACTCGCCTAATCCTACACTAAATCAAATGTCTCCAGAGACTTGCCTAAGGCTACCATTAAATCAAATATCTCCAGGAACTCGCCTAACCCTACCACAAAATAAATGTCTCCAGAGACTCCTCTAATCCTACTACTGAATCAAATGTTTTCAGAGACTCCTCTAATCCTACCAGTAAATCAAATGTCCCCAAAGACTCCCCTAATCCTACAATTAAATCAAGTTCCTCCAGAGACCCACCTAATCCTACAACTAAATCAAATGTCTCCAGATTATCCCCTAATCCTACCAATAAATCAAATGTCCACAGAGACTCCCCTAATCCTACCACTAAATCAAATGTCCACAGAGACTCCCCTAATCCTACCACTAAAACTAATGTCTCCAGAGACTCCCTTAATCATACCACTAAATCAATATGTACCAAGAGACACCCCTAATTTTACCACTAAATCAAATGTCTGCAGAGATTCCCCTAATCCTACCACTAAATCAAATGTCCCCAGAGACTTCCGTAATCCTACCAATAAATCAAATGTCTCCAGAAACCCCCCTAATCCTTCCACTAAATCAAATGTCTTCAGCGACTACACTAATCCTACCACTTAATCAAACTTCACTAGAGCCTCCACTAATCCTACTATTAATTCAAATGTCCACAGAGACTCCCGTAATCCCTCCACTAAATCAGATATCTCCAAGACTCTCCTAATCCTACCACTAAATCAAATGTCTCCAGAGACTCCCCAAATCCTACCACAAAAAGAAATGTCCCCAGAGTCTCCCCTAATCCTACTACTAAATCCAAAGTCTCCAGAGACTTCCCTAATCGTACCACTAAATCAAATGTCCACAGAGACTCCCCTAATCCTACCATTAAATCAAATGTCTCCAGAAATTCCCTTAATCCTAGTACTAAATCAAATGTCCACAGAGACTCCCCTAATCCTACCAGTAAATCAAATGTCTCTAGAAACTCCCCTAATCCTACTACTAAATCAAATATCCCCAGAGACTTCCCTAATCCAACTACTAAATCAAAAGTCTCCAGAAACTCCTCTAATCCTACTACTAAATCAAATGTCTCCAGAAACTCCCCTAATCCTACCACTAAATCAAACGTCTCCAGAGACTTGCCTATGGGTACCATTAAATCAAATATCTCCAGGAACTCGCCTAACCCTACCACAAAATAAATGTCTCCAGAGACTCCCCTAATCCTAACACTAAATCAAATTTCTCCAGAGACTCCTCTAATCCTACTACTAAATCAAATGTTTTCAGAGACTCCTCTAATCCTACCAGTAAATCAAATGTCCCCAAAGACTCCCTTAATCCTACAACTAAATCAAGTTCCTCCAGAGACCCACCTAATCCTACAACTAAATCAAATGTCTCCAGATTATCCCCTAATCCTACCAATAAATCAAATGTCCACAGAGACTCCCCTAATCCTACCACTAAATCAAATGTCCACAGACTCCCCTAATCCTACCACTAAAACTAATGTCTCCAGATACTCCCTTAATCCTACCACTAAATCAATATGTACCAAGAGACACCCCTAATTTTACCACTAAATCAAATGTCTGCAGAGATTCCCCTAATCCTACCACTAAATCAAATGTCCCCAGAGACTTCCGTAATCCTACCAATAAATCAAATGTCTCCAGAAACCCCCCTAATCCTTCCACTAAATCAAATGTCTTCAGAGACTACACTAATCCTACCACTTAATCAAACTTCACTAGAGCCTCCACTAATCCTACTATTAATTCAAATGTCCACAGAGACTCCCGTACTCCCTCCACTAAATCAGATATCTCCAAGACTCTCCTAATCCTACCACTAAATCAAATGTCTCCAGAGATTCCCCTAATCCTACCACAAAAAGAAATGTCCCCAGAGTCTCCCCTAATCCTACTACTAAATCCAAAGTCTCCAGAAATTCCCTTAATCCTACTACTAAATCAAATGTCCCCAGAGACTCCCCTAATCCTACCAGTAAATCAAATGTCTCTAGAAACTCCCCTAATCCTACTACTAAATCAAATGTCCACAGAGACTCCCCTAATCTGTCGATCAACCAGTAAATCAAACGTCTCCAGAAACTCCCCTAATCCTACTACTAAATCAAATATCCCCAGAGACTTCCCTAATCCAACTACTAAATCAAAAGTCTCCAGAAACTCCTCTAGTCCTACTACTAAATCAAACGTCTCCAGAAACTCCCCTAATCCTACCACTAAATCAAACGTCTCCAGAGACTTGCCTAAGGCTACCATTAAATCAAATATCTCCAGGAACTCGCCTAACCCTACCACAAAATAAATGTCTCCAGAGACTCCCCTAATCCTAACACTAAATCAAATTTCTCCAGAGACTCCTCTAATCCTACTACTAAATCAAATGTTTTCAGAGACTCCTCTAATCCTACCAGTAACTCAAATGTCCCCAAAGACTCCCTTAATCCTACAACTAAATCAAGTTCCTCCAGAGACCCACCTAATCCTACAAGTAAATGAAATGTCTCCAGATTTTCTCCTAATCCTACCAATAAATCAAATGTCCACAGAGACTCCCCTAATCCTACCACTAAATCAAACGTCTCCAGAAACTACCCTAATCCTAATACTAAATCAAAAGTCTCCAGAAAATCCCCTGATCCCACTACTAAATCTTAAGTCTCCTGAAACTACCCTAATCCTACTACTAAATCTTAAGTCTCCAGAAACTACCCTAATCCTACCACTATATCAAATGTCCCCAGAGACTCCCCTAATCCTACCACTAAATCAAATGTCCCCAGAGACTCCCCTAATCCTCCACTAAATCAAATGTCCCCAGAGACTCCCATAATCCTACCACTAAATCAAATGTCCCCAGAGACTCCCCTAATCCTACCACTAAATCAAATGTCCCCAGAGACTCCCCTAATCCTACTACTAAATTAAATGTCCCCAGAGACTCCCCTAATCCTACTACTAAATCAAATGTCCCCTGAGACTCCCCTAATCCTACCACTAAATCAAACGTCTCCAGAAACTCCCCTAATCCTACTACTAAATCAAATATCCCCTGAGACTTCCCTAATCCTACTACTAAATCAAATGTCCCCAGAGAATCCCCTAATCCTACCACTAAATCAAACGTCTCCAGAGAATTCCCTAATCCTACCACTAAATCAAATGTCCCCAGAGAATCCCCTAATCCTAACACTAAATCAAATGTCCCCAGAGAATCCGCTAATCCTACCACTAAATCAAACGTCCTCAGAAACTCCCCTAATCCTACTACTAAATCTTAAGTCTCCAGAAACTATCCTAATCCTACCACTAAATCAAATGTCCCCAGAGACTCCCCTAATCCTACCACTAAATCAAATGTCCCCAGAGAATCCGCTAATCCTACCAATAAATCAAACGTCTCAGGAAACTACCCTAATCCTACCACTAAATCAAACATCTCCAGAGACTACCCTAATCCTACCACTAAATCAAACGTCTCCAGAGACTACCCTAATCCTACTACTAAATCAAACGTCTCAGAAACTACCCTAATCCTACCACTAAATCAAACGTCTCCAGATACTCCCCTAATCCTACCACTAAATCAAATGTCTCCAGAAACTCTGCAGGGACATTGTTACTGAAGGCCAAGAAATAAACACGAATATATCATCATCATTATCAAGTACCGTATCTGCGGGACTCAACGATTATATCGCTTCATAGAAATAATTACATTTTCAATAAAAGATTTTATAAAACAAAACAATGTAATGGAATCAACAACATAAGATTGTTCAATTTTGAAGACAAAAATTTTTGTACATTTGTAGCCAACAATATACGTATTATTTGATGGTCTACCCTTCAATCAAGGCATTATTTTTTTTAAAGAATGTAATAATTTGGGACGCAATTTCCATAGTTTTAAGCGGCGTTATTCCCACATGATGCATGTTTATGCATTTCCACGAGGTGAAAATGATGCCCCAAACATTTAATCTATGGGGCATGCGAATGAATATGCCTCGTTCATTTAACACATGTGAGGACAACTGGCATTTAGATATAAGCGTTTGAAATAATAATGACAATGTGGGGAAATGTGTTTTGGATGATAATTATATGGTGGGGAGTTATATCTTGCGATCTTGCGTTTGGTGTGCATCGGGGATAATCTGACGACGAACTGTGTTTTGTATGTTCGGAGTTGGAGTTAAACACGATGTCCTAACATCATCAAGCGCCATACATTTACTATGACGATCATCATTTTCAGGAGGACGTGATCTTCCGGGCAATGTGATGGATAGGCGGCAAGAACCATTGAAGGCTATGTCTGCAAAGTGTTCCTTGTTGCAGTTTCCTCATGTTCCAAGTCCGGCTTGTTGCAGGAGCTACTGAGTTAAGTGCTCTGTGCACACCGTGAGCTGTGTGTCTCATCCATTTTGATCATGTTTCGATACTCCAATTGTGTACGATGAATGATGATATCGTATGACAGGGAACAGTTGGCTGTGTTCACTTTCTGTGCGGTTTCGCCTTATGTCTTTTGGCGTGTGCTGAGACTGCTATGATGGGGACTACAGTTACCTTTCTTTGTTTGGAAGATGAGTTATAATTCGGATGATTCCACTGGCACGGGCGGTTGAGCAATTATGGATTTTAATTCGCTTGCAGTGATACCAAGGCCTTCCATAACCAATAACCAATAACCAATGGTGGGGAGATGTGTATGGGATGATAATTACATGGTGGGGAAATGTGTCTGGGATGATAATTACATGGTGGGGAAATGTGTCTGGGATATAATTACATGGTGAGGAAATGTGTATGGGATGATTATTGCATGGTGAAGAAATGTTTCTGGGATGATAATTACATGGTGAGGAAATGTTTATGGAATGATAATTATATGGTGGGGAAATGTGTATGGGATGATACTTACATGGTGAGGAAATGTGTCTGGGATGATAATTATATGGTGAGGAAATGTGTCTGGGATGATAATTACATGGTGAGGAAATGTTTATGGAATGATAATTATATGGTGGGGAAATATGTAAGGGGTTATAATTACATCGTTGGGAGATGCATTTGAGATGATAATCATACGGTAGGAAGATGTCTATGGGATGATAATCATATCTTAGGGAGACGTCTATGGGATTATAATAACATAGTGAGGTGATGTATTTGAGATAATAATAACATAGTGGATACGTGTATGGGATAACAATTACATGGTTAATGAGGTGTATTTGAGAGGGGAAATGTATTTAAGATAATAATATTGTGGGGAGATGTATTTGAGAAGATAATAATATGGTGGAGAGACGGTTATGGGATAAGAATTACATACAGAGGAGAGACATATTTAAAATGATAATTACATTGAGGAGAGACATATTTAAAATGATAATTACATTGAGGAGAGACATATTTAAAATGATAATTACATTGAGGAGAGACATATTTAAAATGATAATTACATTGAGGAGAGACATATTTAAAATGATAATTACATTGAGGAGAGACATATTTAAAATGATAATTACAAGGTTGGAAGATGAATTTGAGAATATAATCTCGCGGTGGAGGGACAGGCGCTGTTTTGTAAATGGACAGCCCGTCTAACAGCACGATTCAGGCTAACCAGACGTTAGGGAACATGCATATAAACGCAGTAATGCTGTAAAGCTGGTAGCAAGGAGCCAGTGGTGGGTTGTAACGTGCACTCCTACAAGGTAGAAATGGACAGCCCGTCTAACAGCACGTATCAGGCTAATCAGACGTTAGGGAACATGCATATAAATGCTGTAAAGCTGGTAGCAAGGAGCCAGTGGTGGGATGTAACGTGCACTCCTACAAGGTAGAAATGGAAACATAAATAAGTAAAATGGTATGGTAGAGCTTCGCCGAATTAATGGACGATACAACTGAACGAAGTTAAGCATAAGATGGCTTCAATAGGGTCAAGCAACACACATATGTAGGTAAATCAAATTATCCTTACACAGCTGTCTAATAATGAAGCATCTAAAATTAGATAATTTCTAACTAGCTTGAGAAATCATATATATATATATATATATATATATATATATATATATATATTAGTTAAGAACTTAGTTTATTGTTATAGCCTCGGTGGCTGAGTTGTTAGCGTGCTCGCTTTCTGATCAGAAGGGTCCCTGGTTCGATCCCCAGAAGTGGCAGATATTTTTCTGGACCGACAAGGCTCCGGGGTTCACCCAGGCTCTAAAAATGGGTACCAGTTATTTTTCAGATAAGGAAATTCGGCATGGCATGATACCGATCATATTAAACAAAAAGTTCAGTGGTCATAGAATAATAGGGTCACTAACATAATCTTCATACGCCTAGCAAGGCGTGAAGGATCCTTTACTTTTATCATCAAGTACCATGCTTGCTGGAGTAGGTGATCATGTCTCTCCACAACTTGTGCTCACTCTTTAGATGTATTATTTATCTTTTCCCAACTAAATTCCGTAAAGGACAGCTTGAAGGCTTCCAAGTCAAAGTTGGCAAGCTTCATTGGGATCAACAATGGCTACGTCTGACAGGCTATTTATTAGACGTCTGCGGCATTTCTTTTCGGCCTCCACAAACACAGTACTTCCGCTCATTGATCTATGTACTAGGGAAGGACGATTAATAAAAGAGGTTGCGAAACAAGAAACTCAAGGCTAAATCATCGATCTCAACAGACTCGACAAAGCGAGTTTACGATATGTGGAGATCCTGGAATACAGCTGAACGTGTCTTGTCTGGGTAATACTTGATTGTGGATATCGCTTCATGTTAGGAGCTGTGTCGTTCCAGGAAATGTCAAATAGAGAAGTAATAATTCATGGAATTTGATGCCTTCAGAAACAGAGCCGCAATGATTTTTATAATAATAGATGATTTGATTCTTGTTAATAAATACAGTTTTCCTGTGAGGATCTGAACGTGTGCCATCGTCAAAGTTGTGTTCAAGGAAAATGCCAGGTGGAACTTTACATTTCTTTGACTTTCAGAGGATTGCGTTTCGCTGTACTTTGGACATTAAGATCCGCTGCATTCATCCACAAACAGGAAAATACATTATTTTGGGGTGGCTGCTTTCGTAAACTTAACTTTTCCTTAATCTTAGTACATGTCAGAATTTGTATGTGGTCAGAGATGTATTTGTATGTGATCTCCCTGTTAAACAGCCCACTCAGCTTCAACACGTTTTAAAAAACAACAATTCAAACACTTCTCTCCGAGTTTATATAGAGAGAGTATTCCTTCTCTTTCGTGGAATACCTACCAGTACTAGTATGCTCCTCCTTTGTGAAATTCCAAGCTGGAACGACAATTTATAGGATAGTCGTGCTACGCTAATGGCAATGAGAGTCATGTGAGGAGAAAAAATAGGAGTGTAAGGGAAATCGAGGAGAACCAAATTGAATAAAAAAAATTATTTGCAAACTGTGAGATTTGTGTGTGTGGCTATGTCATAAAAGATATGAGCATAATTCTGTTTGTTGCAGCGATGCAAATGTCCGCTATTTTGTCGGTTAGCTTTCACTGCCTAAAATCAAAGTCAGTAAAGTTTAAGTCATTGCTATTGTTTGGAAGATACTTTCTTCTCTAAAGACTGGTCGTCTATCAGGGACACATTAATTGGGAGATACTATTTTCTCTAAAGACTGGTCGTCTATCAGGAACACATTAAATGGGGATTTTACTTTCTTCTCTAAAGACTGGTCGTCTATCAGGGACACATTTAATGGGAGATACTATCTTCTCTAAAGACTGGTCGTCAATCAGGGACACATTAATTGGGAGATACTATCTTCTCTAAAGACTGGTCGTCTATCAGTGACACATTAATTGGGAGATACTATCTTCTCTAAAGACTGGTCGTCTATCAGTGACACATTAATTGGGAGATACTATCTTCTCTAAAGACTGGTCGTCTATCAGTGACACATTAATTGGGAGATACTATCTTCTCTAAAGACTGGTCGTCTATCAGGGACACATTAAATGGGAGATACTATCTTCTCTAAATACTGGTCGTCAATCAGGGACACATTATTTGGGAGATACTATTTTCTCTAAAGACTGGTCGTCAATCAGGGATACATTAATTGAGAGATACTATCTTCTCTAAAGACTGGTCGTCTATCGGGGACACATTAATTGGGAGATACTATCTTCTCTAAAGACTGGTCGTCTATCAGGGAGACATTAATGGTAGATGCTATCATCTCTAAAGACTGGTCGTCTATCAGGGACACATTAAATGGGAGATACTATCTTCTCTAAAGACTGGTCGTCTATAAGGGACACATTAAATGGGAGATACTATCTTCTCTAAAGACTGGTCGTCTATCAGGGACACATTAATTGGGAGATGCTGTCTTCTCTAAAGACTGGTCGTCTATCAGGGAGACATTAATGGTAGATGCTATCATCTCTAAAGACTGGTCGTCTATCAGGGACACATTAAATGGGAGATGCTATCTTCTCTAAAGACTGGTCGTCTATCAGGGACACATTAAATGGTAGATACTATCTTCTCTAAAGACTGGTCGTCTATCAGGGACACATTAAATGGGAGATACTATCTTCTCTAAAGACTGGTCGTCTATCAGGGACACATTAAATGGGAGAAACTATCTTCTCTAACGATTGGTCGTCTATCAGGGACACATTAAATGGGAGATACTATCTTCTCTAAAGACTGGTCGTCTATCAGGGACACATTAATTGGCAGATACTATCTTCTCTAAAGACTGGTCTTCTATCAGGGACACATTAAGTGGGAGATACTATCTTCTCTAAAGACTGGTCGTCTATCAGGGACACATTAAATGGGAGATGCTATCTTCTCTAAAGACTGATCGTCTGTCAGGGACACATTAAATGGGAGATGCTATCTTCTCTAAAGACTGGTCGTCTATCAGGGACACATTAAATGGGAGATGCTATCTTCTCTAAAGACTGGTCGTCTATCAGGGACACATGAAATGGGAGATACTATCTTCTCTAAAGACTGGTCGTCTATCAGGGACACATGAAATGGGAGATACTATCTTCTCTAAAGACTGGTCTTCTATCAGGGACACATTAAATGGGAGATGCTATCTTCTCTAAAGACTGGTCGTCTATCAGGGACACATTAAGTGGGAGATGCTATCTTCTCTAAAGACTGGTCGTCTATCAGGGACACATTAAATGGGAGATGCTATCTTCTCTAAAGACTGGTCGTCTATCAGGGACACATTAATTGGGAGATACTTTCTTCTCTAAAGACTGGTCGTCTATCAGGAACACATTAAATGGGGATTTTACTTTCTTCTCTAAAGACTGGTCGTCTATCAGGGACACATTTAATGGGAGATACTATCTTCTCTAAAGACTGGTCGTCAATCAGGGACACATTAAATGGGAGATGCTATCTTCTCTAAAGACTGGTCGTCTATCAGGGACACATGAAATGGGAGATACTATCTTCTCTAAAGACTGGTCGTCTATCAGGGACACATGAAATGGGAGATACTATCTTCTCTAAAGACTGGTCGTCTATCAGGGACACATGAAATGGGAGATACTATCTTCTCTAAAGACTGGTCTTCTATCAGGGACACATTAAATGGGAGATGCTATCTTCTCTAAAGACTGGTCGTCTATCAGGGACACATTAAATGGGAGATGCTATCTTCTCTAAAGACTGGTCGTCTATCAGGGACACATTAAATGGGAGATGCTATCTTCTCTAAAGACTGGTCGTCTATCAGGGACACATTAAATGGGAGATGCTATCTTCTCTAAAGACTGGTCGTCTATCAGGGACACATGAAATGAGAGATGCTATCTTCTCTAAAGACTGGTCGTCTATCAGGGACACATTAAATGGGAGATGCTATCTTCTCTAAAGACTGGTCGTCTATCAGGGACACATTAAATGGGAGATGCTATCTTCTCTAAGGACTGGTCGTCTATCAGGGACACATTAAATGGGAGATGCTATCTTCTCTAAAGACTGGTCGTTTATCAGGGACACATTAAATGGGAGATGCTATCTTCTCTAAAGACTGGTCGTCTATCAGGGACACATTAAATGGGAGATGCTATCTTCTCTAAAGACTGGTCGTCTATCAGGGACACATTAAATGGGAGATGCTATCTTCTCTAAAGACTGGTCGTCTATCAGGGACACATTAAATGGGAGATGCTATCTTCTCTAAAGACTGGTCGTCTATCAGGGACATTAATTTGTGAGACGGGTGAAATGAAGAGCCAAAATATAACAATTTTCAGTTCATGAACACGTCTCTATCAAATGGGAGTCGTGCTTACGTTGATCCTTGAAGATTGACAAGCAGGTCACTGTGCTTCACGTCACCGCCCTCCCGACTCATTAGACGTACTGGCCAGAGTTTGAAGAGCTTCTGTGGTATAAATCAACATGACAGATGGAAGAACGGACCAGGAATGACCAAAGAGCAGATAATTTGACCCCACCGATGTCTGACTGTAATCACATGGGGAACGGTTATTTCTGTTTCTTTTTGTGTCTGGTGGCTTTATGTTGTAATTTTTATCTTTCTTATTCAAATATGTATCTTTATTATCGTAGTTTGTATATATTCTTTATTGTAATTCGTATCTTTATTATTTAATATGTATCTTTCTTGTTGTAATGTGTATATTTCTAATTGCAATTTTTATTTTTCGTTTTGTAATTTTTATCTTTTATATTGTAATTTTTATTTTTATTTTCGTAATGTGTATCTTTCTTATTGCAATTTGTATATTTTTTATTGCAATTTGTATTTTTCTTAATGTAATTTGTATATTTTTAAAATTGTTATTTCTATCTTTCTTTTTGTAATTTGCAAGTTTTTTTTATCGTAATGTGTATCTATCTTATTTGCTAATCTTCCGCATGGTGGTCTTTTTCTATTTTCTAACATTGTGCATTTCATGTCTTGTTTCCCTCAGTCTCTTTTTAACTATATCTTTATCTATACAGTTATCTGCGTATTTTATTATTATTTTTCTTTATTCTAATGTCTTTCTTTATTTTTCTCATTTTCACAACCTCTTTTTATTTTTCACTGTCTACGCCTCATTACACCTCTCTCTCTCTCTCTCTCTCTCTATCTCTCTCTCTCTCTCTCTCTCTCTCTCTATCTCTATATCTCCTTCTGACTTATTTTTATTTTTAAAATGAAAAATAAAAGCCCAAAGGCTGGATGAAAGGTATGAAATAAAGCTGTGAAGTCGGATGTTTCGGTCACTGTGTACAAAAGAGAGCATCGCAATGCAGAAACGAAAGTCGACATGCTTGTTTATTTCTATTTCCTTCTTTTATTTTCATGTTCCATATTTTATATATCTGTCTATTCATCTTTTTGTGTCACTTCCATTATTTCTCTGTATTAGTCTCTTTCTTTCTGTTTTTTTTACTAATTCTTTCTTTGTCGCTTCATTTTGCATTTTGCCTCTCTATTTTTATTTCTCTTTTTTTTTATATTTTCCCTCTTTACTTCTATGTTTTTATTTAAATCACCCACGCACTGACAAACACATCGCTCACTTTCTCGCTCACTCCACTCACTCGCTCAATCACTCACTCAATCACTCACTCTGCTACTTACACACTCAATCTTTCAATCTTTTACTCACTCAATCGCTTACTCACTCAGTCACTTACTCACACATTCAATAACTCACTCATCACTCACTCAATCACTCATTCAGGCACTTACATACTTACACACTCACTCACTCACTCAGCCACTTAATCACACACTGAATCAGTCAACCATTCCTCACTCACTCTCTTATCCTGTGGCAGTGAGGAACACAACTTGAAATGAACGATAAGAAAACTACAACAACAAAGATGACATTCTCTTGCTCTCAACACTTCATTAGATGACTAAAAGTTGACATTCTCTTCCTCTCAACACTTCATTAGATGACTAAAAGCTGATATTCTCTTCCTCTCAACACTTCATTAGATGACTAAAAGTTGACATTCTCTTCCTCTCAACACTTCATTAGATGACTAAAAGCTGACATTCTCTTCCTCTCAACACTTCATTAGATGACTAAAAGCTGACATTCTTTTCCTCTCAACACTATACGATGACTCAAAGATGCACCATTGATTACGTTACAAACATTGATTTACGCAGTTCTCTAGCTACACCTCACAAACTCAAGTGGTTTGCTGGCATCTACGTCTCTCATTACACAGGAACGAGTATTGCACTTGTCTATGAATCTAAATGGCAGGGGTCAATTGTATAGTGTTTAAGGCAACAGCAAATGATATCACACTCTCCATGTTTCGTATGAAAATCAGTACAACATTACTGGTTATACAAAAATCATACACGCAATAATTTAACTTCTGCTATTTTCAGAAATATCTCCAAAGTCCATGCACAAAAATTAATATATCATTTCGGAAACAATTTCATGTAATCTCCACTCATATTCTGCTTCCATTCTTGAACTTATCACTAATCTCTGCGACGTTACTTCCTACAGACGGCAGAAACAGATTCCACAAATACGATTAAGGACGTCAAGCTCAAAATGTAGAAACAATTATGACAGCTCGTTCATCTGTGAATTCAGTATATTCCTCTAACCCAGGAGTATCTCGCACTGACTTCCCTATCGATATATCATCGTCTTCTTATAGAGTCAGTCCTGCCAAGCTTGACTCAATGAAAACAATGGCGGCTATTTTCCTTTGGTTAGTTCATGTAATTGTGAGACCAGAATGGTTGAACATGTATCAACTTGACTCTACGGTTTGGTTCTTATCTAATCAATAGTCAATGGGAATTATATCTGTTCTATCTGGGCTTAACATTTGACACGTGTCACGTGGGTAGGATATAATAAGTTGTTTAAAGTGACCACAAACATTACAGGTTAAGTTTCGCCTATCATTTATCTTTATTACGTTAGAATAACCGACACTACTACAATAGGGAAT
Organism: Megaustenia siamemsis; assembly: GCA_032433765.1. NCBI lineage: Eukaryota > Metazoa > Mollusca > Gastropoda > Stylommatophora > Ariophantidae > Megaustenia > Megaustenia siamemsis. Next base: position 186,801,905 of record JAVIAB010000092.1, read on the forward strand.
AATAAGAAAACAGAAGTAATTGTCATATCAAAGAAACAGTTATCACCGTCATGCAGCATACAAATAAACAGGACGAAGCTGAAACAAGTGTATCACGTCGAATACTTAGGCACAATAATAACATCAGATAGAAGATGCATCACAGAAATGAAAAGCAGAATAGCTCGGACCAAAATAGCATTTCAGAAATTGAAAAATATCTCATGCAGCAAATCTGTGTCAATAGAAATGAGAAAGAGAGTTCATCGGTGCTATATAGAACAAATTCTGACCTAGATAAGCGAATCATGGACAGTAGACAAACAAATGAAAAGACGATTAGAGGTCACAGAGATGGGATTTCTCAGAAGAATGTTGAAAGTTCCCTGGACAGATAAAAAGACCAATGAGGAAGTTCTCAAAAGGCCAACACAAAAAGGGAGTTCATAAAAAACATCAGAAAGAAACAATCAACATTTTTCGGGCTCATAATGAGAAGAGGAAAGTTGGAATACTTGGTTACAACTGGCAAAATAAAAGGAAAGAGAGATCGCGGATGACAAAGAGAAAATACTGGATAACTTGGTGTCATGGCATGGAAAACAGTCAACAACAGAACTGATGCGATGAAACGTGGATAGAAAATTATGGAAGGACATGATCGCCTACGCCAACCGGTATGCCACAGGATGATGAAGATGACTACAATACTCTTCCTTGTTGTCTTGCTATTTCACTATCATAATTTATTGCTTTTAATTTCTGTCTCTGAGATGATTTCTCTAGTATATATACTTTTCATTGCAATATTACTCTGGCATGTATATCTCATTCTCTCCCTTGTCCTATACTCTCTAACAACTATGATGTCTTCTTTCTCCACTTTTCCCTTCATTGTGTACATCAGAACTTCAACCAAACATTACAGAACTCCTGCAGTCCAAGATCTATTTTGATGGCATAGGCAGACTTCTGTCGTGCTAGGAAGTTCCTAAACTCGCAGGTCCGGCAATTTTAGAGACTTAATTAACGTATATATCCTAACGTAATGAGGTTAAAAGTTCCATACTTTCTTCTTCAGCTTTAACTTTTCACCTGTTTTTATCCGTCGAAAGACCACACATTCTGCAATCTTGTAGGCCACACATTCTGCAATCTTGTGGACCACACATTCTACAGTCTTGTGGGCCACACATTCTGCATTCTTATGGGCCACACATTCTGCAGTCTTCTGGGCCACACATTCTACAGTCTTGTGGGCCACACATTCTGCAGACTTATGGACCACACATTCTGCAGTCTAGTGGGCCACACATTCTACAGTCTTGTGGACCATACATTCTGCAGTCTTATGGGCCACACATTCTGCAGTCTTATGGGCCACACATTCTGCCGTCTTATGGGCCACACATTCTGCAGTCTAGTGGGCCACTCATTCTGCAGTCTTATGGACCACACATTCTGCAATCATGTGGGCCACACATTCTGCAGTCCTGTGCTATTTGCTTGTCCTCTTCTACTGTCAAACTATGAAAATTGCTTTAGGACATTTACCCCAAATAGTGGCATACTGCCTGTTCACCATTTCTTTATTTCCACGTGCAAAAGTGTCTTTTGGATGCTTATCATGAATATAGGGGTGGATGTTGCACTGTCTTCTGTCTCCAGCTGAACTGGTCACTCAGTCTCCACTTTTTGTGATCAGTGACATCAACATCATCATCAGGTCGCATGACCTTTTAGAAAGATGCATTCACTACAGTCCGTCTGAAAGAATCTCTGTTTCTAGTCAGATCTCCCATAGAAAGTTGCATTCACACAGCCCGTCTGAAAAAAAATCTGTCTCTAGCCAGATCTCCCACAGAAAGCTGCATTCACCACAGACCGTCTAAAAAAAATCTCTGTCTCTAGCCAGATCTCCCACGGAAAGCTGCATTCACCACAGACCGTCTGAAAAAATCTCTGTCTCTAGCCAGATCTCCCACAGAAAGCTGCATTCACCACAGACCGTCTGAAAAAATCTCTGTCTCTAGCCAGATCTCCCACAGAAAGCTGCATTCACCACAGACCGTCTGAAAAAATCTCTGTCTCTAGCCAGATCTCCCACAGAAAGCTGCATTCACCACAGACCGTCTGGAAGAATCTCTATGTCTAGTCAGATCTCCCACTGAACGTTACATTCAACACAGCCCGTCTGAAAGAATCTGTCTCTAGCGAGATCCCCCACTTCTTCTGTTGTCATGTTCAAGATCTCCTTGATGTCTTGAAATTAAATGTTTCTTGGTCTGCCCCTGATGCCCAGGAACCATGCTTTCCATTACTGTTCTTTCCAGCCTGCTGTTTCTTTCGGCGTGACCATAGTCTTTGAATTTCCTCCTAAGAATAGTGTTTAACAGCCAATGCTTCTTAGCGTTTAAATCTTTTTGGAATCAGGGGTCTGCAAATATAAATCTCATAACCTTGTACGTGACATCCACACTAGGTACTTTTGAACGTGAGTCAAGTGCCTAATACTAATAGTTAAATAATGATCACAAATGATATTTCAGCTGGGCTGGATAAGACACGACTAAGCAAACCAAAGTTTCGACGTGTTTTATCTATGTGCTGTTAATTTGTTACATCAGCTCCACGTGACTTCATACTCATTCCTGGCACGAGCGGTTGGACATTTAAGGATTGTAATTGTTAGCAGTGATGCCTGGGTGTTCGACAAACAATAACCATAACCATCATTCCAAAAACACGCTACGGATGACCTAGTCGTCATAGAATGTCGAAGAATTATCATCATTTAGATGCGTGTTTCTGTTACAACAACTTGGCTACTATGACAAGTACTTGGAGGATTTCTTATCCTTAACGAGCTAAGCAGCGTCTGCAGTAGTTAATTCCAGCTTGTCAGTAAAGATTTTAAATACAGGCTATAAGAAAACACTATTTTGGCTGGTATTAAACGAAACTTAAATTAGAAAGCTACTGTAAGGTGAACAGTTAGGGGAAAGGGAGGGTCGGGAGGTGGGACCAAACAAAATGAGCAGGGGACAAGCAAAAAGAAGAGGGGCAAACATGGAGATGGAGGTGAAACAGAGAGTGAGGAGAGACAAACGAAGATTGCAAGGACGACCATAGAGATAAACAAAAATAGAGGACAAACAGAGAGAGGAGAGATAAATGAAGATTGGAAGGACGACCATAGAGATAGAGGAGAAACAGAGATAGAGGACAAACAGAGAGAGAGAGAGAGAGGAGAGATAAATGAAGATTGGAGAGACAAATATTAGAGCCGAAGGACAATCAGAGATGGAGAGAGAGAGAGAGAGAGAGAGAGAAGAGATAAACGAAGATTGAAGTGACAAATATAGAGACGAAGGACAAACAGAGAGAGAGAGAGGAGAGATAAATGAAGATTCAAGTGACAAATATAGAGACGAAGGACAAACAGAGAGAGAGGAGAGATAAATGAAGATTGGAGGGAATGAAACAACGAGAGGAGAACATATAAAGTAAGGATGAGAAAAACACAGAGAAGAGGGATCAAACAAAGAGTAAAAAAACTGCGAATTAGAAAGTGGATGCTGTAAAAGTGGGAATAAAAGGAGAGAAGCCAGCAAAAATAACACTTGAATTATGTTAGAGGGCACGTGATTCTTTCTAGAAGGCGAGCACTGAGGGATGCACACAAAGCTAACGGAAAAAAGAAGAGCTAATATAAAACAAAAGAGAGAGAAAAGAAAAACATAGAAGTTCAATCACGGAGAAAACGTCTGCTCAAACACGATCAGGAGGCATTGTGGGTTTGACTACAAAGACAAGTCCCGTGTGTCTGTGCGCGACCGGAAGTTCAAGACTGTTTACATTTCGCTAACCTTCAGGGCAAAAGGTTACTCGATTTTGTTTAAAAATATAAAAACGGCATAGTTTTCTTAACAATCGGTGCGTATTGATTTGTCAATGGACTACTCCAGGCATCGCTTCTACATGAATGCAAAAACACATATCAGCAAACGTCACGATAACGAAAAGTAGAACGTTGAAACTATAAGTAAAATATATCATATCTTATTAAGTAAATTCCAATAGTTATTGCAAGCTGCACCATCAAAGCAATATACAGAGCAGAATGGCGCTCCACGGTAGCCAACCTTCGACGCGGAGATGGCACTCATTGATGGTGTTGAATATTTAATGATAAGCCCTACACTTAAACCAACTCGTATGGCTTTTTTTCAGCTGGAACGGCCCGGAACGCGTACCTTTTAACTTGTAGATGTTTAGTGCTCTCCGCATTTCACAAAGTATTTATTCACCATCATCATCAAGTACCATGCCTGCTGGCGTTGGTGATCATGTCTCTCCATAACCTTCGATCACGACAGTTATTTATCATTTCTTTTGTTGACCATCCACCAAGCCATTCTCATAAGCTGTCTGGTATCTTTTCTCTTTGCGTCCCTCTATCTTTTCATTCGACAATTTTCCCAGTTGCCACAATATATTCCAGCTATTCTTTTCTCATTCTATGGCCAAAATATGATGACTGTTTCTTCCTAATATTGGATATTAGCTCTCTTTTTCCCTCGGCCTCTTTCAGAACGTTTTCTTTACATTTTTATTAGTTGTTTTTATTCTTTTTCGTAAATATAATATATATATATATATAATAAAATAATATAATTCGATAGACACAGTATCCATGGGACGTATGTAAGTACAAGAGTCCTGTAATATCACGATTTTCTCCCTGATTTAATGGGATGCTAGAGTTCTGGTAGGCTTTTTTGTAACAAGAGCCCTGGGTACTGTTCGGTAAACGCGGTGGTTTGTGGCAATGGGAGGCGATGTTAGGTTGATCTTGGTGATTCTGTGATGGAGACGATAAACATGGACAAAACGGTTTCAAGACGATAAACATGGACAAAACGGTTTCAAGACGATAAACAGATATCACTGAGAATGTTATTCTGCGTTCGCAAAATTCAGAAATGTAACGGTCAAATAGGCCGAGAATATAAGAATCGCATATGTGTGCTCGGGAGCCGAGATAGCTCAGTGGTTTGTGGACAGGACTACAAAGGACAAGAGGTAGGGTTCGATCCCAACCGACGGCTTCCGGGTTCACCCAGCCTTTAATGTGTACCAGATTTTTTTTCTGTGAAAGTAAAGCAGCACGGGCGTAATACCAACCACATTACCCCAAAAATCATGTGCTGAAGGTTTGTAAAATGTATGGTCACTAACACCATATTCCCTCTAGGCCACTTGGCGTGACGGGGACTCTAGGTAGTACTCTAGGTAGGCTGGGATATGTGTGCTCGCTTCCTGGTCGGATGGGTCTTGGTTAAATCCCTAGGGGTGGTGGAACTTTTCGGACCGACAGGGCCCCGGGGTTCACCCCCAGCCTCTAAAAATGGGTACCAGAGATTTTCTTGGAAGCAAAGGGGGACTGGCGTGATATCGGATATATAAAGAATGGTATAACATCATTTGAGACTGTGCTAAGGCAAAACTTAGAGGAAAAAAGACTCATGAAAAAGGATGGAAAAACCCTGTAGATCAGTGAGCCTGACATGTTCATTCTGTGGCCGTGTGTGTTTGTCAAACATTGGTAGAATTAGCCACGAGAGAAGCTGTTCGACAAAAACAAAACCTCAAAAAAGACACAATAGCCTCCACTAGACCGTCTGACAAGATGAAGAAGGGCCATATATATACCAAAAAATGTGCCGTGGTCATTGAAAAATATGTGTCATCATCAAGTGCCATGCCTGCTGACGTAAGTGATAGGACATGATTCACATCCATATGTTAAGACTGGTTCTACATTTAAAAACTCTTTTTCTTATTTACATTGTCAAAAATGGATTGCACAGTATTTTCCTAATTTTTTTAAAAAGCTGCTTGTGCCTGAAATGTTTTGCATCTCACCTCTGTTGTACATCTACCATCTGAGGTTAACTTTGTTTACAGATATCTAAATTAATTTACTTGTTTTGATATTGTTCTTCTTGTCTTTATTGTGCATTGCGGTGATGTCTTTTTCTTTGTTTCTACCATTACCTCTGCCTTTTTGTTATTAAGACTGAGTCCTTTATTTTTGCTTTCCTTCACTATAATGTCTAACATTTCTTGTAACTCATTTTCACTCTTAGCGATCAAGACTGTATCATCAACATACCTTAGATTATTTATATTATGACCTCCGATTTTTATTCCAGGCATGCCCCTTATGGATTTAAAAGTGCCCGGGTAGCGGCCAATTCGGCCTACTATTTGTGAAATCGTCGAACGGTTCTTTAATATGCGCGAGTGCACACGGGGTCTCCTGTTTTTCTGTTATCCTAGAGGATTAAACGGGTATCACTAACCAGAGAGGATTAGACGGGTATCACTAACCAGAGAGGATTAAACGGGTATCACTAACCAGAGAGGATTAGACGGGTATCACTAACCAGAGAGGATTAGACGGGTATCACTAACCAGAGAGGATTAGACGGGTATCACTAACCAGAGAGGATTAGACGGGTATCACTAACCAGAGAGGATTAGACGGGTATCACTAACCAGAGAGGATTAGACGGGTATCACTAACCAGAGAGGATTAGACGGGTATCACTAACCAGAGAGGATTAGACGGGTATCACTAACCAAAGAGGATTAGACAGATGTGACTAACCAGAAATGGCTAAACAGATATCACTAACCAGAGATGGTTAGACAGATATCACTAACCAGAAAAGGCTACACAGATGTCACTAATCAGAGAGGATTAGACAGATGTCACTAACCAGAGAGGGTTAGACAGATATCACTAACCAGAAAGGGTTACACAGATATCACTAACCAGAAAGGGTTACACAGATGTCACTAACCAGAGAGGGTTAGACAGATATCACTAACCAGAGAGGGTTACACAGATATCACTAACCAGAGAGGGTTACACAGATATCACTAACCAGAGGGGGTTAGATAGATATCACTAACCAGAGAGGGTTAGACAGATATCACTAACCAGAGAGGGTTAGACAGATATCACTAACCAGAGAGGGTTAGACAGATATCACTAACCAGAGAGGGTTAGACAGATATCACTAACCAGAGAGGGTTAGACAGATATCACTAACCAGTGGGGGTTAGATAGATACCACTAACCAGAGAGGGTTAGACAGATATCACTAACCAGAGAGGGTTAGACAGATATCACTAACCAGAGAGGGTTAGACAGATATCACTAACCAGAGAGGGTTAGACAGATATCACTAACCAGAGAGGGTTAGACAGATATCACTAACCAGAGAGGGTTAGACAGATATCACTAACCAGAGAGGGTTAGACAGATATCACTAACCAGAGAGGATTAGACAGATGTCATTAACCAGAGAGGGTTAGACAGATATCACTAACCAGAAAGGGCTACACACATTTCACTAACCAGAGAGGGCTACACAGATGTCACTAACCATATAGAGCTACATGGATCTCACTACCCAGACGGGACTAGACGGATGTGACTACCAAGAGAGGGCTACACAGATGTGACTACCCAGAGAGGGCTACACAGATGTCACTAACCATAGAGGGCTGCACAGATGTGACTACCCATAGAGGGCTACACAGATGTCACTAACCAGAGAGGGCTACACAGATGTCACTAACCATATAGAGCTACATGGATCTCACTACCCAGACGGGACTAGACGGATGTGACTACCAAGAGAGGGCTACACAGATGTGACTACCCAGAGAGGGCTGAACAGATGTCACTAACCAGAGAGGGCTACACAGATGTCACTACCCCGAGGGGGCTGCACAGGTGTGACTTCCCAGAGAGGGCTACACATATGTCACTAACCAGAGAGGGGGACACGGATGTCACTAACCAGAGAGGGCTACGCAGATGTCACTAACAAGATGAGGGCTACACAGATGTCACTAACCAGAGAGGGCTACACAGATGTGACTACCCAGAGAGGGCTACACAGATGTCACTAACCAGAGAGGGCTACACAGATGCCACTAACCAGAGAGGGGGACACGGATGTCACTACGCAGAGCGGGCTACCCAGATGTCACTACTCACAGACCTAGGGAAAGTCAAGCTACAAGAAAACCAGTGGTCGAAGTGAAACATTTCTACCGGCAGTGACAAGATTTGAGTCCAAAGTCTGATTTGAGAACACCCAGTCCCCTACTACAAATACTGAGGGAGAATTGACAACAAAAAAAGTCGAAAAATTGTCTGGTTAAACCTTTACGTCATTGATGTACGGCACACATTTCAACGACGTTTCGGTTCAATACAGAAACTGAATTTGTTTATGCTAACGATCTCATACGAAGTTGGCACCAGAAATGCAGCCTACATGGTGTTATATGAGAGTCAATGGGATATCGAAGTAAATTTGATTGGAGTTATAGATTATTACATATGTAGGTCCTCGCCCCATGCTCCATTATAGGGGTTGTGCATCTTACAGACGTGTCGTGAAGAACATCACTTGTTCTAAAGTGAGTGGGAGTTTGCATTGCTGAGATCTTATAACTGATGTTCTTGTAAATAGTTTAATACACATACGTTTACTTTTACTATTTCATTTGTAAATCATAATATCTTTACTCAGGGAACAGGCAGGTAATTGTAGAACTACGGTAAAGCTGGTAGCAGGAACAAGTGGTGGGGTGTACCGTACACTCCTACAATGTATGGTGACAGCTTTACAAAAAAGGAACACAACTAAATACTAACGTTTCGGCCTTCAAGCGGCATTCCTCAGAAAACTAAAACAACACAAACGGACAAGTAAATAAAGATTAACTCTACTACATCTAAGAAGACCGGACCAGATAAATCAAAGAGAAATAAACAGAGGTATAAGAAATGAAATAATGAAACGATCAAGAGATGTATTACATATTGGATGATAAAAATAGACAATATATGAAAATTAGTAAGCTATATATATATATATATATATATATATATATATATATATATATATATTTAAAGCAAGATTTGATTGAGGCACAATCTTAAAGCTACCTTTAACTATCTTTACTCAGTTTCAATTGAGTAGAAAGTATCAGAGCAGCAGTAATAGGAAATGAAGACTATCTGATACGTCAGTTAAAACAAAGACGACATGGTAATGCATATTCTCGATTACTTTGTGACGTATGATGTCGCCTATTGTTAATCTAAAATAAATCCCTATATAGACAACGACACAGGCCATTAACATTTGCCACGACAACTTGTCGTTAAACTTGTCACTGCCACGAAAATTTGTCGTTAAACTTGTCAATTCCACGACAATTTGTCGTTAAACTTGTCAATTCCACGACAATTTGTCGTTAAACTTGTCACTGCCACGACAACTTGTCGTTAAACTTGTCACTGCCACGACAACTTGTCGTTAAACTTGTCACTGCCACGACAACTTGTCGTTAAACTTGTCACTGCCACGACAACTTGTCGTTAAACTTGTCACTGCCACGACAACTTGTCGTTAAACTTGTCACTGCCACGACAACTTGTCGTTAAACTTGTCACTGCCACGACAATTTGTCGTTAAACTTGTCAATGACACGACAATTTGCCGTTAAACTTGTCACTGCTACGACAACTTGCCGTTAAATGTGTCACTGCCACGACAATATGTCGTTAAACTTGTCACTGACACAACAATTTGTCGTTAAACTTGTCACTGCCACGACAATTTGTCGTTAAACTAGTCACTGCCACGACAACTTGCCGTTGAACTTGTCACTGCCACGACAATTTGTCGTTAAACTAGTCACTGCCACGACAACATGCCGTTAAACTTGTCACTGCCACGACAAATAAACTTGTTACTGCCACGACAAATGAACATGTCACTAACACGACAAATAAACTTGTCACTGTCACGACAAATAAACTTGTCTCTAGCACGACAAATAAACTTGTCACTAACACGACAAATAAACTTGTCACTAACACGACAAATAAACTTGTCACTAACACGACAAATAAACTTGTCACTAACACGACAAATAAACTTGTCACTAACACGACAAATAAACTTGTCACTAACACGACAAATAAACTTGTCACTGTCACGACAAATGAACTTGTCTCTAGCACGACAAATAAACTTGTTACTGCCACGACAAATAAACTTGTCACTGTCACGACAAATAAACTTGTTACTGTCACGACAAATAAACTTGTTACTACCACGAAAAAGACACATTTGAAACAAGTGCAACCCGTCAAATACCTGGACACAATAATAACATCGGATGAAAGATGCACCACGGAAATAAAAAGCAGAATAGCTCAGGCCAAAATAGCATTTCAGAAAATGAAAAATATCTTATGCAACAAATCTATATCAATAGAAATGAGAAAGAGAGTTCATCGGTGGTATATAGAACCAATTCTGACCTATGCAAGCGAATCATGGACAGTAGACAAACAAATGAAAAGACGATTAGAGGCCATAGAGATGGATTTCTCAGAAGAATGTTGAAAGTCCCTGGACAGCTTAAAAGACCAATGTGGAAGTTATCAAAGAGGCCAACACAAAAAGGGAGCTCCTAAAAAACATCAGAAAGAAACAATCAACATTTTTCGGGCACAACATGAGAAGAGGAATGGAATACTTGGTTACAACTGGCAAAATAAAAGGAAAGAGAGATCGCGGACGACAAAGAGAGAAAATACTGGATAACTTGGTATCATGGCAAACAGTCAACAACAGAACAGATACAATGTACTGTAGATAGAAGATTGTGGAAGGACATGATCGCCTACGCCAACTGGAATGGCACATGATGATGACCACGACAAATAAACATGACATTGAACTTATGAAAGATGTTGTTATGCTTTTGTAATATAGAAATGAAAGTGAAAACTAGTCCGCACACTAAATACATGTTGATTCTAGTGACATGCACCTCCTATTTGGAAAGTATCTATGTATTGAATTGAGGGACGAAAAAGGGGGGAGGGGGTGGAGGTGGTATCGATCCCTGCAGTTCAATCCTGCTTCGGACCATATAATGTTCTTGTTTTTTTTTTCTGTTGTTTATTTGTCATTTTTTCTGAGTGCTGTAAAACACACATTTTCACCCCTATGGTTCGCCGAATTATTGCCTCGGAAGTTTCCCTCTATAAATAATATTCAATTACTTTTATTTGTCTCCTTTTGTACTTATTCCTGTGTCGCGATAAACAAACAAAAGCGTTATCATTTGTTCATTGATACAGGCGTACTTTATGTGCATGTCTTCTTTATCTTCCATCTTCATTAATATGTAGTGTTGTGTGGGGAAAGGGGTATCATTTGCGATCTTTGACTTTTCTGTTGGCAGGTGTTGCTGCTATGTTTACATCATTTACGTTTTTAAAATGTCAAATAACTTTAAATATTCGTTGATAACAGGAGAATTGAAAGATAACATTAGAAAAAATGGTATGGCAAATGACATAATGGTATTGATAGACTATTCAAATTTGAACGACGTTTCGGCTCAATAGGCCTTCAGCAGGAACAAACAATCAACACACACACAGATATGTAATTAAATTAAACTAATCCAACATAATTAACTAGTAATGAAACACCCAAAACAAAATAATCGAAACATCGATTTCATCATCATCGAGTGCCGTTTCCGCATCGAAGGTTGCCTACCATGGAGCGCCATTCCACTCTGCCTCTTGCTTTGATGGTGCAGATTGTCATAGGTAGACCTGTTGATTTTTGTCTGCCTCTTTTACCTTGTATTTTCTCTTCCAATATAACTTTTGGTAGGCTGTTGTGTCCTTTAACATGCCCCCAAAATTTCATTTGTCTTGTTCTAATTGTGAAGAACATTGATGAGAGAGGCAAGAGCAGCAGGAATCGGCTCCCTCAATGAGATAGAACTGCTTGCACAGAACAGAGACAGATGGCGAGATTTAATAAAATATCTTTAAAAGAAAACTGCTAGAACAAAAATTCATATAGGAGAAGGTGTATCTTGGTCTACGCCCTATGGGCCGGTTACGGCTCGAAAGGTAAACAAGAATTGTGTTTAGTAGTTCTCTTTTCTTTTTTAGTTGTTTTAAAACTTCATTGATTGTTTTCTTTTCTTTCTATTCAATTCTACCTATTGTACTATAGATCCACATTTCAATAGCTTCAATTTTCTTTTCTGTTTTATTGTTTAATGTCCATGTTTATGCACCATACAGGAATATTGAGAAGATGTAACATATTGCTATGCTTAGTTTTAGCCCTGGTGCTATTTGTTTTAATGTTAGTATATTACTACTAGTTTAAGAAAAGAAAAATGTCTTCTCTGTGTCGTGGACGGTGGCCTGAATGAAAAAGAGAGAGTGGCAAGTGTGCGCAGTAAAAACCCTGCTGGTCGGAGAGTTTGTTTTATATGGATGGATGGGTGGGTGGGGTTTTGGTAGGTAGGAAGGAAGGTAGCTAGGTGGATGGGTGCGTGGGTGGGTGGATGGATGGATATATGGACAGATGGACGAAAGGACGGATGAACAGACATAGAGATAGAAATAGTCAGATCGTCATATTCGCTCCCATCTTTGAGTATTGATTCCAAACTATTCGTTCAGCTCTCAAATGAATGTGTTCTCTTCCCTTTTGACTGTAGTTATCTCAACGGTTCTGGTTTCCTATTGCATCAGTCGAAGATTTTCCCCTTAATTGCCCATCTGTTATCAAGCAGGGCACAATGAGTAGACGAAATACGCTCTATATGCTGTGATTGGTTTATCAATTACTTTGTGCATTACTCTTCAGGACCTCAACTCTACGTGTTTTGTGCCACGAAATTAGCTCTTAATGACGTCATATTGATAAAATGAAGTTTGTTTCATTTTCTTTTCTTTTCTTTTTTTTATTTCCCAGACTTTCGCAGAATACATATACAGTTCCAGGAAAATCAACATCGTACTGTTCTTACATTGTTGATATCCACGCGAGTAACAGAATCTTGAGAATCTGAAGATGAGGCAGCCTCGAGGCATTCTACGGAGTAACGAAATTATGACGTCATGGCAAACAACATCATATGACCCTCACGTTGGGAATACGCCTCTGCCAGGTCTGAATGACACGTTCTGGAACAGTGTGTTCAACGTCACGTCGTCAGAGAACGTCACAAAATCAACGGAAGATAATGGGTCAGTACACGACATAGCCTACGACCTGTCGATCAGGAAAACCATTCTCTACGTTCAGATCATTGTTGGTATTCTTGGTGCCATGCTTCTCTTCTCCTACATGATGCACACCAGGAGGTGAGTACAGCAGGTGTTGTTGCTGATGATGGGTGGACGTAGTTGCAACTACTGCAACAAATGTCATCGCATCATGCAACACTACATCGCATACATCTACACCATACAGTACAACACTATATAATACAACACAAGCAACACACCACCACACAGTAAAGTAACACACAGTACTGCAACACACAGTACACCACCACACAGGAAAACAACACACAGTACAGCAACACACAGTTCAACAACAAACAGTACAGTAACACACAGTACACCACCACACAGTGCAATAACACACAGTACAACAACACACAGTACAACAACATACAGTACAGCAACACACAGAAGAGAAACACACAAAACAGCAACACAGTACAACAACAAATAGTACAACAACATACTGTACTACAACACACAGTACAACAACATACAGTACAGCAACACACAGAACAGCAATGCACAGTACAATAACACACAATACAACAATACACAGTACAACACACACAGTACAACAATTAACAGTACAGCACACAGTAAAACAATACATAGTACAGCACACACAGTACAACACACAATACAGCAACACACAGTACAACAACACACAGTACAGCACACACAGTACAACACATAGTAAAGATATATATTCTATGGCGAGGGTTATTCCTCGCTTGTTTCTCAGTTCTTCATTTCTCATCTTATCTCTCAGACTGTTTCCTGCCATTCGTCTAACACATTGCATCTCAATGGTGGTTATTTATATTATTGTTTTGTATCTGGTGTCCAGGACTGACATTGGTAGCAAAACGTTGAGATCAAGATTGTATTGTAGAGTGTCCGTTTTGCTTCTAGAGTCATTTCTTTGTTGGACAATAGTGATGATAGTTATCCAATGATTTGACAAACTTTGTTGCATCTTGAGTCTATATCTGCAGTTTGTGAATTGTCGTTTGTCACTAGTCTTTCTAGGTATGTAAATTCGTCTACTTGTTTAATTACCTGGCTTACGGTGTCATGGCGGCTATGTGTTGTCGTTTTTAATATTCGGCTCTCGCTGATATATTTAAATGATTTACGCGACAGTCTGGTAGTGAAATAATGTGTTGCTATTCCCCGTTTGGTGTATGTTTTACTTCTGACGAGTGGATGGACTGTGAACTTTACCGATATTAAAGTGGAATACGATTTATTCTTTCTTTCTGTCGTGTGTTCGCGGTTCGATAGGCAAGCACATGCTTCGACAACAATGTCGCCGGCCGGGTATGCTCAACTCGAATGTGAAAAGTCTGTGACGGTGGATAGGGCGGAGGAATCAGAAATGATCAACGGCCCAGAAAGCAAAAACAGCAAAGTGTGGGGTACACATGAGGCATATTCAGAGCACGAAAGACGAATATGGGAGACCACCGTGAAAGAGATTGATACATACCAAATGAACTAAAAACATCAACTTTCACTGCATTGCCTAAAAAGAATGGCGCAGTTGAATGCAGTGATTTTAGAACAATAAGCCTAATGAGCCAGGTAACCAAAATTTTACTAAAAGTTATACAAGAAAGGATTCAGAATAAAATTAATAATGAAGTAGATGAACAGCAATTTGGATTCAGGAAAAACAGTGGGACAAAAGAAGCCACATTCAGCATGAGGACATTGATCGAAAAGTACATAGAAGTAAACAAACCAATATATGCCTGCTTCATAGACTACACCAAAGCATTTGATAGAGTACACCATAATCAACTTATAGACTGACTAAAAGATATAAATCTGGATGACACAGACATACGACTAATATGTAATTTGTACTGGGAGCAAACAGCAATAACAAAATATAACAAGGAGAACTCTACACCCATTGATATAAAAGGAGGAGTAAGACAAGGATGCATCTTATCACCAAGCTTGTTCAGTCTATACACTGAGTAAATTGTTAAAAACATCTCAGAGACACCAGGTCTAAACATTAATGGAAAGATAATCAATAACCTAAGATATGCTGATGATACTGTACTACTAGCAGAAAATCCTAAAGATCTACAACAATTACTTAATGAAATAAACATCACAAGCAAAAAATATGGACTAGATATGAATATCAAAAAGACTAAAATTATGATCATAAACAAAGAAAATTCTCAAGACCTACAATTAAATATCAAAGTGGAAGGAATACATCTAGAGACAGTTCAGAACTACAACTACCTTGGACATACTACAACTAGTGATGGAAAATGTAAAACTGAAATAAACAAAAGAATAGGTCTGGCAAAAAGTAATTTCAATGCCATGAAAAATATGCTAATATCAAAACAAATAACACCAGGACTAAAACTAAGAATAGTAAAATGTTACATGTTCTCAATATCCCTGTATGGTGCAGAAACATGGACATTAGACCAGAAAACAGAACAGAACAGAAAAATGAAGCCTTTGAAATATGGATTTATAGAAGAATAGGTAGAATTGGATGGAAGGAAAAGAAAACAAACGATGACGTTTTAAAACAACTAAAAATGAAAAGAGAACTACTGACTTCCGGTTTCAAGATGGCGCGGTCATGTTTGCGTCAACGTTCACTGTTACGTTTTTTGTGCCGGAAAGATGGTTAATTCTATCTTTCCAATGCAGATCAGTGTATAGATCAGAAGTTCCACTGTTGGGATCTTCCCCGATGAAGCGGAGTACATACATGTGATCTGAAATGCTCTACAGTGTGCGCAATAGTGTGTTCTGTGTTGATTGCAATATACGTCATCATTGGAATACCGGTCAATATGACTGTTAGGCGGCAGGAACTTTTAATTGCTGTGTCTGAAAAGTGTTCATAGTTGCAGTTTCCTCATATTCCAAGTCCGGCTTGTTGCAGGAGCTACTGAGTTAAGTGCTCTGTGCACACAGTGAGCTGTGTGTATCATCCGTGTTGATCATGTTTTGATATTCCAATGGTTTACGATGAATGATGATATCGTATGACAGGGAACAGTTGGCTGTGTTCATTTTCTGTGTGGTTTCGCCTTCTGTCTTTTGTCGTGTGCTGAGACTGCTATGATGGGGACTACAGGTACCCTTCTTTGTTTTGGAGATGAGTTAGTAATTCGAATGATTCCACTGGCACGGACGGTTGAGCAATTATGGATTTTAATTCGTTCGCAGTGATACCGAGGCCTTCCATAACCATAACCATAACCATAACCATAGAGAACTACTAAAGGAAATTAGAACAAAACAAATGAAATTTTTGGGTCATGTTAAAAGACACAACATCCTAATAAAAGTAATATTGGAAGGGAAAATACAAGGTAAAAGAGGCAGAGGCAGATCAAGACTAACATGGCCGAGTAACATCGAAAGATGGACACGTCAACCTATGATAATCTGCACCATCAAAGCAAGTGACAGAGTGGAATGGCGCTCCATGGTAGCCAACCTTCGATGCGGAGACGGCACTCGATGATGATGATTGTGATAGTTATGTTGATATTCTGTTTTTCTTTTGCGATATTCATGACCTCTGTTTTGTTGATATTGATTTTCATGTTGTATTTTGTGCCTGTGCTATTGGGTCTATTTAAGTGATCTTGTAGGACATATTTTTCCATGGATTTTGTGCCTGATCGTCTGCAAATAGAAGCTCATTGATGTCCTCTGTCTTTGATGGGTTGACTAACTTGCATATATAGTCTACGTATGTATAAACAGTAGGGGGTATAGTTGTCTCTGTCTTATACTTCGTCTAACTTGGAAGTGGTCTGTGTAACCTGCTGCTTTTCTTAATGTGGAGATGCTGTTGATGTAGAGACTTTTAATTAGGTTGGTTAGATGTTGGCTTACTCCGCGTGTTAAGATTGGATGTGCTGAGAATGGATGTGCTGAGAATGGATGTGCTGAGAATGGATGTGCTGAGAATGGATGTGCTGAGAATGGATGTGCTGAGGATAGATGTGCTGAGAATGGATGTGCTGAGAATGGATGAAGAAAAGGTTTCCCTGAACAAGAATTTATGTTTGAGACCATCTGACAAAAAGAAAACAAGGCAGACTAAGAGAATCACTACTCAGAACAATTACAGGGAAAGGGTCAACCATGGGACTAAGAAACAAGCAAGGCCTACAGCTGGCAACAAATCGATAGTCGTGAAGAGCTTTGACTTCTGACTTATGTGCCGTTTTCAGCCTGATAGAAAAATGAATGAATGAAAGAATGAAAGAGAAGCGGATGTGACTCGTTTAGTCAGTCCCTCCCACTCACTCCATATTAGTACCCGACACTCATTCAAGGCATTCAAATGGTTAGAGTCACAAGACTACATCCACGCATGTATACTGAGTGATTCGATGAGCATGATAAAAAAAGTGGAGGCGGGCTTTGTACGCATGCAATGGGTAGAGTCGTTGCAGAAATCCAAAATACGTAAGGTCACCTTTGTCTATGTCCCTGGACATGCGGGAGTGCGGGGAAATGAGAGAGCGGACAGGTTGGCTAGCTGCGCTGTCGTTGAGGACGGGCAACCGATGGATCGGGCGGACATCATCAATGCACTCCGAGATGTGGGAAGAGCACGGGACTTCGACAAACACAGATCAACGTCGCTTCTTCGGATGATGGAAATGGGAGTTAAGATGGGCACAGCCAGAAATGAGAAACTTGGTGGCCGTGTAAGAAGACTTATCAACCAACATAGAACTGGAGTCGTCAGTCGCTGGACACTGAGGGAATTGCTGAGGAGGGGATCTGAGCACCTATGGACATGTTCGGAGTGCAATGATGATGACCCGCATATAACTCAATAACTCAATAACTCAATAACCCGACACTGTCTTTCCTCCCGTAATCTGTGGATGTTCACTTGACCCAAACATAATCTTGTACCTCTTGTATAGAACAACCTTCCCAACAGTGTGGCATGAAAGGCTGTAGACAAACATAAATGACCGACTGTTGAAGATGAGTTTATATCATCATCATCATTGAGTGCCGTCTCCGCATCAAAAGTTGGCTACCACGGAGCGCCACTCCTCTCTGTCTCTTGTTTTAATGGCGCAGGTTGTCAAAGGCTGATTTGTCCATCGTTTGATGTTGCTCGTCCATGTTAGACTTGGTCTGCCTCTGCCTCTTTTACCTTGTATTTTCCTCTTCCAAGATTACTTTTGCATTTGAAATAAGAACAGGAGTAAGGCAGGGATGCCTTCTGTCTCCATTTCTCTTTCTACTGGCCATAGATTGGGTTATGAAAATAACTCAAAACAACAGAAATGGAATCCAGTGGATTTAGACTTTGCTGCTGACATAGCTCTCCTACCACACAGCCATCAACAGATGCAGGATAAAATGAGCATACTTGATGAGAGATCACAACAGCTAGGACTGGAGATTAATAGAGATAAGACCAACATTATGATAATTAATACAGTTCGCAATAACCAAATAAAATTAGGAGAATTACCTCTATTAGATGTACAATCTTACATATATCTGGGCAGTAATATAGATAAAGAGGGAGGAACAGAAAATGATACCAAAATAAGGATATCAAAAGCAAGAGGAGCTTTCATTGCACTGGGAAACATATGGAAATCCAAAGAAATTAGGTTAAATACAAAAATAAAAATTTTCAACTCAAATGTTAATGCGGTCCTATTATATGGCTGTGAAACATGGAGAACAACAAAATTGATAATCACGAAGATACAGACTTTCATTAATGGATGCTTACGCAGAATAAAAGGATGGAAATGGCAGGACAAAATCATTAACATAGAATTATGGAAATGTACCAGTCAAACACCAGTGAATAAAGAGATACAGTGAAGACGATGGCGCTGGATAGGACACACACTACGGGAGTCAACTGAGAGTATTACACAACAGGCCCTTTTTTGGAATCCCCAGGGGAAAAGACAAAGAGGAAGACCAAGGAATTCTCGGAGAAGACAGATAGAAGCAGAGATGTAGATGATGGGGAAGACATGGAATGATCTTAAAAGAATGGCAAAAAACAGAACGATTTGGAAAGTTTTTGTTGAAGACCTATGCTCCACTGGGAGCTAAAAAGGTAGTAGAAGAAGAGGAAGAAGATTACTTTCAGTAGGCTGCTTTATCTTTTAACATGCCCCAAAAATCTCACTTGTCTTGTATGAATTGTGTTTAGTAGTTCTCTTTTCATTTTCAGATGTTTTAATTTTTCATCGTTTGTTTTCTTTTATTTCCATCCAATTCTACATATTCTTCTATAGATCCACATTTTAAAGACTTCAACTCTCTGTTCTGTTTTCTTGTCTAATGTCCATGTTTCTGTACCATACAGGAATGTTAGTATATTTTTCGTGATATTAAAATGATTTTTTTCATTCTTATTCCTTTGTTTATTTCAGTTGTACATTTTCCATCACTGGTTATAGTGTGTTCAATGTAGGTGTAGCTCTGAGCTGTAAAAAAGTAAAGTAGTAAAGTACCCTTTTCACGCCAAGTGGCGTATAGGGAAATATGGTGTTAGTGACCCTATATTTTACAGACCTTCAGCACACGATTTTTGGGGTAATATCGTCAGTATACCGTCGTGCTGATTTACTTTCCCAGAAAAAAATCCGGTACCCATTTAAGGCTGGGTGAACCCGGAAGCCGTCGGTTGGGATCGAACCCTACTCCTTGTCCGTGGTAGTCCAGTACACTAACCACTGAGCTATCGCGGCTCCCAGCTCTGAGCTGTCTCCAGGTCTATTCTTTCAACTTTTGTACCCATTTGTAGGTTTTGAGTAGTATCTGTGTTTATGATCATAGTTTTGGTCTTGTTGATATTCATATCTAATCCATATTTTTGCTCGTTATGTTTATTTCATTAAGTAATTGTTGTAGATCTTAAGGACTTTCTGCTAATAATACACTATTATCAGCATATCTTAGGTTACTGATTACGTGTCCCTATATACAAACGGGTTATTAGACAGTCTTAGTGAAGTAGTAGGATATAGGCCACAGAGAGTTCATGAGTAGAATGTGGGGAGAGTTGTCCTAGAGACAATAACAATTTGTAGCTGCTTTAACTACTTCATTATATTTGACATGAGACTGCTAGACTCCAATTATTGGTATTTCTTCCTGTTTACAAGTCCCTGTAAATGATATACTTCCAAATCTGGTCACTACTGATTTATTGTGTTCCTGCTTGTCCACTAACGAGTTATCGCCCCCCGTATTCCTGTCCTATTAACTCTACGGTAACCTTTGATATGGCTACTATATTACTTTAACTCCCTTTGCGCCGAAGACAGATACGTTGGGTCGAAAGTTGTCAATATCGCAGTTTACTGTAAAATAAAGGCACAGCCTACATAACAGACAAACGCTGAAAAGGAAAAGGAAATGTTTACATTAATCTTTCTATTCTACTTAATACTTGTGTAGACACGTTTTGTAAAAAAATAATAAACACGACATCAATTTTACATGAGTAGAGAAAGTATGGTTTTTGTTTACATTTTCTTATAAACTGAAGAGGAAAAACAACATCAAGAGCAAGCAAAAGTAATAAAATAGCAAAATTAATCAAATAACAAAAGTAATCAAATAACAAAAGTGATCAAATAACAAAAGTAATCAACAAAAGTAATCAAATAACAAAAGTAATCAAATAACAAAAGCAATGCTAGAAGCAGTAAACATAATAGTAAACAAAATTTACAAATAAAAAAAAACTAAAAATAATAATACAAAAATTACACTTAAAAGCTAAGAGTAGTTATATGAAAGTTACATCAAAAAGCTAAGAGTAGTTACATGAAATTTACATCAAAAAGCTAAGAGTAGTTACATGAAAGTTACTTACAAAAGCTACAGAAACTAGCTAAATGTTTCCATTGATGTAACAATGAGTAAAGTAGGTACCTCTTACTATTGATGTAACAATGAGTAAAGTAGGTACCTCTTACTATTGATGTAACAATGAGTAAAGTAGGTACCTCTTACTATTGATGTCTGTAGATGTCTATGAACTATTTCCCCTTTACCCAAATATCATGATTAGTGGATCTAGTGAATAAATGTCTCCATCAAAAAAGTAATCTCCCTATAACTCAGAATGGAAACCTAATCACCTTATTTACAGATGATAGCCCTAATCACTTCGCCACCTCGGTAAGGATATGAAAATGATACCAAAAGACGGTTTCGTCTTTAATGCGAAGTATCTTTTATAATTATCACCCAAAAAATGTTGTTTTCATTCTTATATGGAGATATCAAGAGAAAAATATTAGCATCGTAAAGATTGAGAAAAGTAGATAGTTTGTGTTAGTTACTAAGTAGATAGTATTAATTAGATATTAGTGTATGTTGTCAAGACAGAAGTCGTAAATGTGCGCTTTAATCACGAAATGGGAAAACTTTGATCTCCGTGGTAATGAAGTTCTGTCCCAGTCACTTCAACCTTTGAGGAAATAGTTGATGTTTAAAAAAAAAATATCAATTCTGGGATGACTTTAACCAATAAGTTATCTGGTGTTTTGGTTAGCGACCATCACTAGGAAAAAGTTGATTTATTTGAGGATTTTAGCGGATTAACAGTCATCTGATGTAGTTGGTTATAACGGTTCTGAGAAGCATTATTATGGTCTTACGTTTTACTTTTGAACATTTCGTTGATTATTTCTCCGTGTGTTTTCTAGTTTTCTTTGCTTGATGTCGTAAGTTTGATGCTTTTATAAGTAGGTCATTGATATCATCCATTAGAAGATTCATGAAGTAATCATTTACAACTAAGTCAAGTAAGTGTTCTCTCCCAAAGCTTTGCTAGGCGTATGTGGAATATGGTGTTAGTGACCAGGTTTTTGGCTAGGCGTATGTGGAATATGGTGTTAGTGACCAGATTTTTTGCTAGGCGTATGTGGAATATGGTGTTAGTGACTAGGTTTTTTGCTAGGCGTATGTGGAATATGGTGTTAGTGACCAGTTTTTTGCTAGGCGTATGTGGAATATGGTGTTAGTGACCAGATTTTTTCCTAGGCGTATGTGGAATATGGTGTTTGTGACCAGATTTTTTGCTAGGCGTATGTGGAATATGGTGTTAGTGACCAGGTTTTTGGCTAGGCGTATGTGGAATATGGTGTTAGTGACCAGGTTTTTTGCTAGGCGTATGTGGAATATGGTGTTAGTGACCAGGTTTTTTGCTAGGCGTATGTGGAATATGGTGTTAGTGACCAGATGTTTCTATAACTGCGGCACATTTTTGGGTGATGTGGTCGGCAGTTAAAACTGCTGATGTAATTTAGCACTCAGTGTCTTGGGAAAACTGTCCAAAATGTCAAGAAAACCATGTCCCTAATCGAGGCTATTCCACTAATAAATGCCGTTTTATATAGTTAACTCCTACTTACCTACCTACCTACCTACCTACCTACCTACCTACCTACCTACCTACCTACCTACCTACCTACCTACCTACCTACCTACCTACCTACCTACCTACCTACCTACCTACCTACCTACCTGCCTGCCTGCCTGCCTGCCTGCCTGCCTACCTACCTACCTACCCACCAACCCTACCTAACTACCTACCTACCTACATACCTACCCACCCACTCACCCACCCAACTTAACTACCTAACTACCTACTTATTTACCTACCTACCTACATACCTACCCACCCACTCACCCATCCAACCTAACTACCTAACTACCTACTTATTTACCTAACTACCTACCTACCTACCTACCTACCTAGCTAGCTGTCTGCCTACCTACCTGTCTGTCTATTCAACCTATATGTCTGCCTATATGCACTTTGTCCTTTCCAGCACATAAGGTAGAAATTTTAGACCTCTGTGTCTGACAATCTTTCAACTGTCCGATATTGCAAAGGACCCGCTCTTTCTCTCGTCACACGGCTCTGTTCTGGGCATACTGCTCAATCTCGACGATGGAGCTTATGCCTGTTTGTTGCCATCAGCTGACGTTTATGGCGTTTCTCTTTGACTCTGTCGATTATAAAAAAAAAATTAAAGTATTATAATTATTTAAATCATTTATTATAGCATAAAATTAAAGTATTTTTATTTTTTTGCCCCCGTCACGCCAAGTGGCGTATAGGGAATATGGTGTTAGTGACCAGAAATTTTACAGACCTTCTGCACATGATTTTTGGGTAATGTGATTAGTATCACGTCCGTGCCGCTTTACTTTCTCCAAAAAAATCCGGTATCCATTAATGGCTGGATGAACCGGAAACCGTCGGTTGGAACCGAACCCTACCTCTTGTCCTTTGTAGTCCACTTCACTAACCACTGAGCTTTCGCGGATCCCCCAGTCGTTTCATTGACAATAAATTCAAATCTAATTTTCCTTTTATTGTTTAGCGTTTTATATTTCATTTCTGCAATTCTCAAAGAGAGGCTTAGATGTTCATTAGAAAGAGGCAATGTAACTCCTTTAACGATAATTTAGAGAAAATTGGGGGTAGGGGATTACTTGAAATGTTGTAACATGGAAAATATTTAAAAAAAAAATAGAAATGAATAAAAAGTAAAGGACATGAAATATATAAATTACAGTGGAAAAGAAAGATAACAATAGAAAATGTAAAAATAAAGAAGAAAAGAAAGTAGGGACAGAAAATATAAAAATGGAGAGGAAAAGAAAGGCACCGACAGAGAATACTAGACATATGAAACATCTAAAACATCTGATATCGGAAGATGATAACTGCAGAATTGATAAAGAATGTCATCATCATCATCATCGAGTGCCGTCTCCGCAACGAAGGGTTTCCTTTCCTCTTATTGAACACTTTATAACAAAACACTTATGACCGAGTTGAACCCGCTTATTGGACGACTTGGCGTTTGACATCAACGCCTTGTGTTGAGTTGCATGCACTTAGATGGCCTGGAGGTCTCTTGCAACAGCTCGGCCTGGCCCCTGATCAGCCCTGGACCGAGTGTGATACATTGGATTCTGTAGCCCGGACACACACGTGTCCGTCTGTACTGATCGTATACCCTGGTACTCCGCGCTGCTTCGTTGTTGCGAACGTTGTGTTCCCTTGGGCCTGCCGTGGTAACCCTTCCCAGTCGTCGTTTTTCGCTAGGCACAGACAAGTACAGATCGTATTCTATGAAGCACTCAAGGAACACCATGTAAACACACACTCGAGGTTTAATGACTGAAAATCAACCTCCCTCACAAGTTATACAATCACAATGACAGTATGTAAGTTATCGACCTTGCACACCTTGTCTGGTAACCACAAGGCGTCACCCTGTGTTGTCTAAGAAAGGTAGTATTGCAACTGCACCAATCTTTCCAAGCCACCAGAAACCTGGTGACCTTATGATGGACCTACTCCCCACCGTTGGACCCTTTTTAAGCCAATGCGCGGGTTCGTCCCGCTAGTTATCAGCAACTGCTCTGGACTGATGACTCTCTCAATGTTGGCTGTGTGTGCCTGGAAGTGCACCCACGGTATTGGGCCTTAAGGAGGTGATAGCTGTCTCACCTACCTTCACCTGAATAACTGTTGTCTTTGAGTTTCACCAATATTTCATAATAGTATCCTCCTGGCTTCGCATTAAGTTGGCGATAGCTATCTCACACAACTCGTCTACACTAGCGTGTTTCGGAGATTCATATCTCCTAAACATAACTCCTCAGGGGCGAACATGACGCTGCGATTCTGTCTCGCTTACCGTCACCTCAAGTGTTCGTGCAGCTGAATTGCACACTGCACTATCATATCCTACTTCTTACGGAGCATGACTCTGAGCCACTATTTCGTTCACAATTCCTAGATCGGTCGTTGTTGCCACACTGCACAACTGTCTTCTGCTTTCAGATTTCTTCTTAAGCATGAGCTCTGTGAAACTATTTGGTTCATTGTCCCTAAATTGTTCGTTACTGCTACACTGCACAACTATAATTTAATATCATCTTAGTCTTAAGCATGAACTCTGTGAAACTATCTCGTTCATTGTCCCTAAATTGGTCGTTGCTGCTACACTACACTGCACAACTATAATTTTAACATCATACTTAATCTCTCTAGTCTACACACAACTCTACATAGCACTCTCCGGGAATAAGGTTACTACTGTGCAACTGCCGCACACACAACTGACTCTACCATCCAGATGTACTAACTATGCTCACGGTACCAGTTGCCAATACCACAACTGTCCGCACTGAGCCATCGTTCTATCTTGAATGACCTTCTAACTTATCCTTTTCTCTAACTTCTCCCCTTCCAACCAATCATACGACGTTTTACATTTCTGCCTCACTCCTAACTGCGTCTTATTCTCCCCGTGCTACACGATGTCTCTACTCTCTTTGCTACTAATCACATTTCCCCGTGGACTCAATGATTCTATTTTAGTTTCACCTTTCTCCCTCTTTCCTCAACTTCTACCCCACACTCTCATCTTGTCTTCCACTCTGTAATCACTGCTACACCCCTTCCTCTATCTAAAGAAGGTCAAGGACAGTGTGACGCTCCACAGGAAGGATTTCA
The DNA here is from genome assembly GCA_032433765.1 of Megaustenia siamemsis. Classification (NCBI taxonomy): domain Eukaryota; kingdom Metazoa; phylum Mollusca; class Gastropoda; order Stylommatophora; family Ariophantidae; genus Megaustenia; species Megaustenia siamemsis. The sequence continues at coordinate 186,827,665 of JAVIAB010000092.1, forward strand.
GATAAAATAATCCAGTCTAGATGTTGACTTAAGTCATGTTCACATTATTTCCATCAAGCTTGAAGGATTAGCATACAAACTTACAATAATATCAAATATTATCTCAGAGTCTGCGTCCCCAGAATACAGACCTGTCATCAAGCCCCTAGTAGGGGTAATGATTGGAGGAACATTATTATCTACGCCCGCAAACATAGAAAATTGTGTGTAATTCTACCTCATTTCAGCCCCCTTGTCTACTCAGTTCATTTTGTTATTTAATTTCATGGATTTATCTCTGCTATCCTCATACTTGAACTGATGCGATGCACGGCAGATAGAAGACTGTGGAAGGACTTGATCGCCTAGGCCAACCGGTATAGCACATGGTGATGATGATCCTCTTTTGTACCAGGTGATCTGTTAAAATCAATATTCATAGCCCAACTAATGAAATCTGACGCGATTGAGTGCGATTATCATTGCATAATAAGCCTTATGAGTCACATGAATAAGATATTACTAAGAATTATCATGCGAAGAGTGCGAAACAAAATCAGTCCAGAAATTAGCGATGAACAGTGTGGTTTTGTTAGAGATAAAGGAACAAGCAATGCCATTTATATCATAAGATATTTAGTAGAAAGAGCCATAGAGGTGAAAACAGATCTATGCCTATGTTTCATAGATTACACCAAGGCATTTGACAAAGTAATGCACCAAGAAATAATCAAAACTTTAGAAAGCATAAACATAGACAGCAAAGATCTAAGAATAATAAAGAACATGTACTGGCAACAAACAGCGACCATAAGAACTGGAAACCAATTCCGAACGTTTAACAAATAAAACAGGGTGTTAGGCAAGGTTGTATGCTGTCACCAGATCATTTATATATATATATATATATATATATATATATATATATATATATATATATATATATATATATATATATAAGACATCACCTCAGTGCAAAATGAAGAGAAGTGGAACAATATTAAAACATGTAAATGAATTTAAATATTTGGGAACTTTGTTAACCTCATACGGAAGATGTACAAAAGAGATGAGATGCAGAATGGCTCAGGCAAAAGCAGCTTTCCAAAAAATAAGGAAGATACTATGCAATCCATTTTTGACAATAGAAACAAGAAAAAGCGTTCTTAAATATTAAGTAGAGCCAGTCTTAATATATAGATGTAAATCATGGACAATAGGACAACAGACAAGAAAATCACTGGAGTCTGTAGAAATGTGGTTTTACAGAAGAATGTTGAGAGTACCATGGACAGCTAAAAAGAGTAATGAAGATGTTATGAGAGAGGTAATAGCAAAAAGAGAGCTAATTTCCAATATTAGGAAGAAATAATCATCATTTTTTGGCCATGTAATGAGAAGGGAACAACTGGAATATATTGTAACAACTGGAAAAATTGAGGGACGAAGAGATAGAGGGAAGCAAAGAGAAAAAATAACATACAGCTTAAGAGAATGGCTTGGCAGGTCAACAACAGAAATGATAAATATCTGTCGAGATCGAAAGTTGTGGAGAGACCTGATCACATACGCCAGCAGGTCCGGTACTTGATGATGATGATATATATATATATATATATATATATATATATATATATATATATATATATATATAGTGAGATTATTTTAAGATCCATAAGAGACATGCCTGGAATAAGAATTGAAGGTCGTAATATAAATAATCTAAGGTATGCTGACGGGACAGTCTTATTTGCTATGAGTGAAAATGAGTTACAAGAAACGTTAGACATTATAGTGAAAGAAAGCAAAAATAAAGGACTCAGCCTTATAGCAAAAAGACAGAAGTAATGATAACAACCAAGAAAAAGACATAATCGGAAGGCAGAATAAAGACAAATGACCAATTTTAAAACAGGTAAATGAATTTAAATATGTGGGAACAGTGTTAATCTCTGATGTTATGTGTATAACAGAGGTGAAATGCAGAATAGCTCAGGTAAAATCAGCTCTCCAAAAAATAAGGAAAATACTGTGCAATCCATTTTTGACAATAGAAACAAGAACAAGAGTTCTGAAATATTATGTAGAGCCAGTCTTAACATATGGATGTGAATCATGGACAATAGAACAACAGACAAGAAAATCATTGGAATCTGTGGAAATATGGTTTTACAGAAGAATGTTGAGAATACCATGGACAGCTAAGAAGAGTAATGAAAACGTTCTAAAAGAGGCCAAAGCAAGAAGAGATCTAGTATCCAGTATTAAGAAGAAACAATCATCATTTTCTGACCATGTAATGAGAAGAGAACAGCTGGGATATATAGTAACAACTGGAAATATTGAGGGACGAAGAGATAGAGGGAAGCAAAGAGAGAAGATGCCAGACAGCTTAAGAGAATTGGTTGGCCGAAACTCAACAACAGAAATGATAAATAACTGTCGTGATCGAAAGTTGTAGAGAGACATGATCACCTACGCCAACAGCCATGGCACGTGATGATGAATACTCTCAAATGGAACATTTGTAAATGCAGACTACCAGCCCGAGTGTTGTCAGCGCAATCATGCAGCAAGAGAACTCCTTACACCGTTCCCTGTTCGCTGTTGTATCGAGGTCTATATATTGACACACCAGCACCAGCTCTGCTGCAGACACATTTGCTCTGTGAAATAGCGTCTACTTTTGACGTCATCGAACTGTGCGATGAATACGATAAGTATTTGTGTATTTCGTCACGTGGTGCCTCCTTTCTGCTAGGGTCAACTGCTACATGATTATGGTTTCAGACTTCAGATCAAGAAAGAGAACTCTTGGTGTTGGAAAGACAAGTTCTCTGTCCGATGCATGCTTTCAAATATTTCTGCTTCATTGACAGACACTCCGACAGAAATATAGACACAATGGCGGATATATAAATAGATAGATTAAAATCTGACAGACAAACAAGCAAACGTATAAACGATGAGATAAAAAGAAAATATGTAAATTAAACATAGAATGGTATGGAACACATAAAGACAAGAAAATTACGACATTTCGACAAAAGCCTTCATCAGTTAAAGCAAACAAACAAACTAAACCAATAAATGCAAGTCAGTAAACACAATTGAAAACAGATGTAAAAAATAGCGGACAGAAAAAAAGAAAGAAAATAGATTAATAGATAGATAGCTGGACGGAAATAAAACATTCAGTCAGGCGGACTGGTGGATGAATTGACTAACGGATTAATTGTTGGACAATCGGACAGGAAACTAACAAATAACAAAGGGTGATATGACCAGTTCTATTCTGTCTTGTACCGACACAGTCCCGATCTGCGTGAGGAAATAATTAGTATATTTTACAATTGGGTTGACTGGCCAGTGACTGACAAGGAATAGACCAGCGACAGTTTGGTAAGTACAGATAATGCCCTACCGCTCAGAACAGCTGCTAGACATCCACCATCCACTCCACGAGCTGCCAATCTCACAGTCTATCAAGCTGTGTAACAGACACACAAAGTCTGTCTAGCTATACCCAATCTCCAAGTCAAAGGCAGACAGAGATTACACAAAATGAAGCCCTTGAAATGTGAATCTTTAGAAGAACTCGGAGGTGGGAAAATCATAATTTAATCTTTTCTCTCTCTCTCTCTCTGCGTTCAGGACTCAATCAGAGTAAGGATTCCAGACTCTCATATGAAGTCAGCTGTCAGGCTAAGTGTGTTGATCGCCCCCACAGACAGAACATCACAATTAGAGTCTGTCAGATCCACTCTGACTGAACACCCGTTAATACGTTGCACTGTGTTCTGCGCCAGTGGCCCAGTGCATCCGATTTCAGCCAGCATTTTATTCGGGTTTGCTTTCCCAAGCCTTTGATTGTCCCCAATCTTCCTGCAAGGCAGCAGATGATCTTTTCTGTAGGGGGATTCTGCCCTTAGATGGTAGGCCCTCCCAGGTTTCACCATCTGCCCGAGTCACTAGAGGTGACTAACACAGACACGGACACACAAAGATGTGAGATGTGACTAACACAGACATACACACACAAAGATGTGAGATGTGACTAACACAGACATGCACACACAAAGATATGAGATGTGACTAATACAGACATGCACACAGCGATACGAGGCATGACTAACACTGACACACATCAAGATATATGACACATGACTAACATAAACATGCACATAAAGATATGAGATATAAATGACATTGACATGCACACACAAAGATATGACACATGCCTAACATAGACATGCACACACAGATAAGAGATATGGCTAACATAGATATGCACACACAAAGATATGAGATGGGACTAACATAGCCATGCACACACAAGGATATGAGATGTGACAAACACAGACATGCACACACAAAGATATGAGATATGACTAACATAAACATGCACACAAAGATATGAGATATCACTAACCCAGACATGCACACACAAAGATATGACATATGACTAACACTGGTACACACTAAGATATGAGATATGACTAAACACAGACACACATAAAGATATGAGACATGATTAACATGGACACACCGAGATATGAGATATGACTAACATGACACACACCAAGATATGAGCCATGGCCAGCACACACAAGCTAAGATATGAGCCATGGCTAGGACAGAAACACAGCAAGATATGAGTCATGGCTTCACCAAAAAACACAAAAAATGAACCATGTCTAACACAGAAACACATTAAAGTGCCCATATGCTTGGGCTTGTTGTAGTCGGCAGACTCTTCTGAACGTGGGAATCACAGGTTTCGTTAAACAGTTGTCCGGAGTTTTGAGAGTGCAGTCTGACCCATAGAACGTTCTCTTGCATGTACAGATTCCCGATCGACTGTTGACAGGTGTCGTTGAAACAGTTGTCCGGACATTTGAGAGTACATATGATGTCACAGCCATCAGAACACATCTGTTCGCACTGTAACCCAAAATTACCATCTGGACAAGTGTCATTACAGGTATAGCCAAGATGTTTACAATGTAGGCATTTTCCAGATTTTTCCTCAAATAAAGGACATACACTGAGACAAGACCCGGAACAGTCGTGTCCATAGATCCCATGTTAACAGTAGCCGTGACAAGTACCGATGATGACATTGCAGCCTTTACTACACCCACTACACAATGCACAAAACGACAAGACTGCTCGTCCAGACAATAGGTGTCTGTAAATGTTTGCATCTCACATACCGTCAGTGCACTGTCGGCCTGCGAAATGGTCGGTGAGAACTCAATCTTAATGTGTGCCCTTGACGTTTGTGTTTTGACTACAATAGTGTTCACAGATAAATTAGGGTAGGATATATCATTATACTGGAACACTACTCCGCCACTGTCAGAGAAAGCCCTTAGAGTGTCATTCTTTACCCGAATCATAGTGCTAGCTCGATGATAGATTCAAATTATGTGAGTCTTCTGGGGCGTTGCAAAGTTCAGATACCAGTAAACAGAATTGGTTCCACTTCTCCATTGTATGTGTGTGCAGTCATTGTCATAGAGATTGGTCTTTGTTTTGCTATTAACTGCGGCCTCTGGTCCACATCCGTCTCCTGTGTAACAAGCATCAAATGTTTTGTGCATTAAATCGGTCTGGTTTGTGTTCTGTTTGAGAGCCAGTTTCCGACCCCCGCCAATGTAGTTGGAGCAGATATTTGCAACTATCGCCCTTTCAATCCGTAACTTGTTGATCAGACCAGCCCCAGGGCAGAAGACATCAATCTCGTGCGGACTAACTACAAACCTTGATACATTGTTACATGAGGCAGAACCATTCAGTTTTACCGTGAAACTGTCCGGATATTTTAAGCCATTCGCATAAATCCTAAACCAGGAGCACGGCAAAGATTGATTGAGAGTTGCCTCAACTGATGTAGAATCTGTGTCCGGATTACATGAGGTGTCGTTGCCATCAAACAGGAAAGTAGGTTCAGATTTTTGGGCATATTTGCAAATAAAATCCAAGTACTGACACTGGGGTCCGAAAATTTTGTGCTGACAACTGTCATTGTTTGGGCATGTCCCTGTAGTTTTGTCACAAACTAAGCCATTATAGCAGTGACATTGTAACGTACAATTTGTCCCAAACCAACCGGCTGCACAAGTAAGGTCATTAGCTTCCATTGTTGCTAACGAAGCCAGGGAATAAAGACTTGATCCACAGCGATGGTTAACGAACTGTGTACACACATTTATTATCAAACCCGTGTTTACATTTCAAAAAAATCCGCCATCTCACTGTGGTAACAGATAGCGTGAAATTCTCTAACAGAATGAGATAAACCGTTGAAGACAAGGAAAGTCAACATTGTTTACATGGCTTGGACGCAAGAAGCCATTTAATCTTTTGAAAAAGTCAAAAATGAAGAGAGAGGAACCACAGTTGCCAGCCTATAAGACGCACCTTATTTTTAAAACATTTTTTGTTCTAGAATAAAGAGGTGGAGGTGGTGGGGTGGGGCTATATTACTTTCCGTTGTCAAGTTTCTCCTACCAGCTATAACTATCACTTTCTCTTGTCTCTTTCAAACAATCCCCATTAATTCTCTTGTCAAATGTCTCTTACCATCAATTGCTATCAATATCTTGTCATCTCTTTCTCCTTCCAGCACTGACTTTCACTTCTCTTGTCATCTTTCTCCTTCCAGCAATGACTTTAAATTCTCTTGTCAACTTTCTTCTGCCAGTCAAGATTGTCAATTCTCTTGTCAACTTTCTCCTGCTAACAATGACCATAATTTCTCTTGTCATATTTCACTTTCCAAAAATTATTACCAGTTCTGTTGTCAACTTTCTCTTTCTGGCACTAACTATGAATTCTGTTGTCAACTGTCCCTTTCCAGCAAACCAGGTTGTTATCTTTCTCCTTCAAGCGATAAGGCGAAGCTGATTTTATCATACACGTAATAAGCAATGTGGACAAACTGTTCAAGTCACCTCCGTTTATCATTCATCATCATCATCATCATCACCATCATAATTATCATCAGGCCACTCATGTCCTTTGCAGAACGTTGAATTCACCACAGACCGTCTGAAAGAATCTCTGTCTCTAATCAGATGCCCCATAGAACGCTGAATTCACCACAGCCCAACAATCTCTGTCTCTAGCCAGATTTCCCACAGAACGTTACATTCTGCACAGCCCGTTTGAAAGAATCTTTGCCTGTAGCCAGATCTTCCATTTTTTTCTGTTGTCATATTCAATGTCTCCTTGATATCTTGAAACCACCTTCTTCTTGGTCTGCCCTTGATGCGTCGTCCAGGAACCTTGTCTTCCATTATTATTTTTTCCAGCCCGCTGTGTCTTTTGACGTGGCCATAGTTTCTTCATTCTCTCTGTAGAATAGTGTTTATAAGCAAGTATTTTTTTATGTTTAAATCTTTTAATATGTCTTCATTGCTCTTTTTTATTATCTAAGGTACCTTAAGGATTTTTCTGGAGCATTTTGTTTCGAATGAATCGATTTCTTCCTAGCTGTTTGCTAGATTTTCTGCGGTTGACAATCGCATGTTGCTATTAGGAAGATACACTCACACAAGAATTTAACATTATCCATAAAAGAAAAATCTAATTCATCAAAATCTCTGAGCTGGCCTACAACTTTCTCATTTGTTCGTTTATTATCCGTGATTTTGTTTTATTGGAAAAGATTTACCCTCCTTCTTATTCCATTTGACATTTTTTCACTATGTTAAAACGTGTTTAATTGTCTTTACTTCCTTCTATTTAAACTAATTGCATGCTATTGCGTCATCCCTAACATCTTATTGGGATTCACAGCGAACAAAATAAATGGACATGGTTTCTGCAAGTTCAATTTTCTGTTCTAGATTATTTTTTTTTGGTCGCAGAAAATCACATTCTTCAGGTATCCCATGAAAACATGACAGCATCATTTGCTGATATAAATGACATCGGAACATGGCTACTTTAGCAGCAATTGTGGGAGATGACAGGCATAAATGACATCGGAATGCGGCTACTTTAACTGCAGTTGGTTAAGTTGAGACAAACAGAAATGAAAGAGTCTCGATTGTTGAAACAGGGTTATGACTTGTGTTTTTCCACACAACGCGTTGTCATTAAAGATATCAATCAATCAATGCATTCATTATTTAATTAATCAATCACTTAAAATCAATCACCCTCCTTTAGGCTCCTTTTTGGAGCCTATGCTGCAGACAAGCTCTTCCCATCCATTTCTATTCTTAGACATTTTTGCTCCTTCATTCCAACCTAGGCCATTGTTCTTGGGAGTTTCCAAAACCTTTCCCCCTTTTCTATGCATTTCTGAACATTCCCTGCTTTGTCTTTCCTTGTGGTATAATTTATCTTTACTTTTCTTACAGTAGCATGATGACGATCGGGTATCACCTGTAGCACATGATGTCCCCTACCGAACGAGGGTTTTCCAATGGAATCCCGCTTAACGTTGTTGTCGTTATTTCTATTATTGTAGTGATTCATGATTGTACAAAGAAGATACGACGGTGGTTTTCTGTAACATATCTGTCTTAACATATGGATATGAATCATGGACAATAGGACAACAAACAAGAAAACCACTGGCGTCTGGAGTCTTCTTACTACAGATAAGTAGCCTCTGTTCGATGTTGGCAGCAGCCATGACCTTCAAGACGGCCAATCCTTTGCGGGATTATGTTACCACATGGTCGACGTGATCCCGAAAACACAGGGTGCGATCAAACTTAACTCCGAGGTATGTCATGACCCTGTCCCTGGTCACCTCATCAGCTCCCATTCGTACCACCGGTGTTTCCGTGTTAACGATATGATTGTTCAGTGCGAACCATGCAACTGACGCTTTATTAGGATTAACCAACGCACGTGAAAGTATCACTTTCCTCTGAAACAGTGCGGCAGCGATCTATTAATGAGGTAAGGGTGCACCGCCAGTTTGAGGAGCATATGCATGAGATGTTCAAATGGTGCTTTGTTGTATGCATCCTCCAGATCTATAGCATTCCTCTCGTCTGTGGAAGCCTTCGAAGACGTCATAGGCGAAGACTGACGCATTGAGCCATGTCTCTTTGTTATATCTATAACCTCCATGTGTGGGTGGGAATGCGCGCTTCTGTTCAAAGTGTCAGGTGAGGACACGGGCAATTATTTTCTCCAGTAGCTTGCCAGCTGTGATGATTCTGCATTGTGATGATTCTGTAGCCACTGATCTGAGAATGTGCCTTGATTGGCTTCGGTAGTGGTAGTAAATAGATATGTAGCCACTCCTCTTTAACCTGGCCACTCTGAATGCTGGCATTAAACTCTTCGGCCAGTTTTTGCAAGTCGTCGTCGGCTAAATCACCTATGTCATCGTACCGAACACCATCTGGACCAGGAGCAGTGTTGTGTGACCTTTTAAGTGTTGTCCAAATGGTATCGGTTGTGATTGTGAGATCTTCTTCCAGCCCTACATCCTTACACAAATTTGACAGCGATCCCCGTATCCTCATCCTTACAGCCTCATTTATTTGATCCGTCTGCTCAATGTAGCGGGCAAGCAGGGCCTTCCCTTTACTCTCATCAGATTTGTGCCATATCCGGCCTGTGCTCTGAAAGGCTGGTATGCTTCTGCGTTGTGTTGTGCCATTATTGGTCTGATGAAGACGCCAGAATGTGGCTAGCAATGTTTCTGAGCACACTCTTTTGCAGAAATCATCCCACTAGACATCCTTAGCCTGCTTATCACATAATTTAAAGTGCATCATTTTTTGGTCGACCTCTTCTTTCAGACGCTTCAAGAGCTCAGATCGCGTTCTTCCATTCCTTCTGGCTTCTGCCATGTCTTGGCCGTTTTCTCTTGCTCCGCCAAGCTTCCTCGACTTCTACGTTCCACCAGGACGGCTGCATTCATCTCTCCTGCCTCCTGGGAGGGGCACCCTATATCCTGATTTTGCTAATGACGTCCTGGTCTGTGTTCTCGTAGTGGTATGTGGGGAGCTTGCTTTTCTGGCTTCCATTTCTGCTTTTCTCATTTAGGAGGACACATGGATAGTGATCACTTCCGTGGAACCCCAGTGCACTCCACCTGCAAACCGGTGCGAAGGTGGAAGACACCAGTGCCAGGTCTATGACACTATCAGAGTCTCCTGTTCGAGTGGCCATTCTTGTTGCCCTTCCATCATTCAAGCACACTAAATCGGCCGATACCAGTGCGTTCTCTAGGTCTTCTCCCTGCTTGTTGGTTATGACGTCACCCTACTGGTTTCCTCTAGCATTAAAGTCTCCATAGAAAATAACGTTCTCCTCCTCGAATGCGAAGAGATTCTGCCATTGTTGTGTGTCCACCTTCCCATTACAGGCGTACACATTTACAACCACGAATGGAACTGGGGTCTGCACCCTAACCGCATGTACCTGCAATTCTGCATTGTCCCACGCAGACATATGAACCTCAGCTGCCACCATATGGTTGCGCACAAGGATGGCCTGTCCAAGGTGTCGTCTATTGTAGAAATAATGAAATCTAGGGGCACAAACCGTCCTATCACCAAGAAGTGTTTCTTGCAAAACCATTATATCGGCGCCGCACAGTAGCTTGTCAAGAATGGGACGTCGTTGATTTATGGACCCACAATTCCAATATGTAGCTCGCTCATACTATATATTATACTATAACGCTCATGTAGTAATATTACAATTTAAATTAAACGCACACACCGCTGTATCACTTCACTCTAACGATATTATAATGTAACTTCAATGTAACAACATTATAATGTAACTTCAATGTAACAACATTATAATGTAACTTCAATGTAACAACATTATAATGTAACTTAAATATAACGATATTATAATGTAACTTCAATGTAACAACATTGTAATGTAACTTAAATATGACGATATTATAATGTAACTTAAATGTAACGATATTATAATGTAACATAAATATGACGATATTATAATGTAGCTTAAATATAACGATATTATAATGTAACTTAAATATGACGATATTATAATGTAACTTAAATATAACGATATTATAATGTAACTTAAATATGACGATATTATAATGTAACTTAAATATGACGATACTAATATGTAACTTCAATATAACGATATTATAATGCAACTTCAATATAACACCTTTATAGTGTAACATTAATACAATAATTTGGCAGAATTGCACCTCTGTATTTGGTTATCCATAACCAATTTATAGATTGCCTAAAGGATATAAATCTAGAGGACATAGACATACGACTAATATGTAATTTGTACTGGGAGCAAACAGCAATAATAAGATATAAGAAATAGAACTCTACACCCATGGACATAAAAAGAGGAGTAAAACAAGGATGCATCCTATCACCAAGCTTGTTCAATCGGTACACTGAGCAAATCTTTAAAAACATCTCAGAGATGCCAGGCCTAAACATTAATGGGACGATAATCAATAACCTAAGATATGCTGATGATACTATTCTACTAGCAGAAAATCCTAAACACCTACAACAATTGCTTCATGTGATAAACATAACAAACAGACAATATGGACTAGAAATGAATATCAAAAAGACTAAAACTATGATCATAAACAAAGAAAATTCTCAAGACCTACAATTAAATATCACAGTGGAGGGGATTCATCTGGACAAGTCAATCTATGTCAGCCTGCACCATCAAAGCAAGAAACAGAGTAGAATGGCGATCCATGGTAGCCAACCTTCGTTGCGGAGAAGGCACTCGATGATGATGATGATTTGGTTATATAAACAACATAATAAAGTAAAAGTAAAGTAAAGTACCCCCGTCACGCCAAGTGGCGTATAGGGAAATATGGTGTTAGTGACTCTATATTTTACAGACATTCAGCACGTGATTGTTGGGGTAATGTAACATAATAAAACAAACAAATAATAACGAAGAGAGAACTACTAAACACGATTCAAATAAGACAAATGAGATTTTTGGAGCATGTTAAAAGACACAGCAGCCTACTAAAAGTAATCTTGGAAAGGAAATTACTAGGTTATTGAGTTATTGAGTTATTTGCGGGTCATCATCATTGCACTCCGAACATGTCCATAGGTGCTCAGATCCCCTCCTCAGCAATTCCCTCAGTGTCCAGCGACTGACAACTCCAGTTCTATGTTGGTTGATAAGACTTCTTACACGGCCACTAAGTGTCTCATTTCTGGCTGTGCCCAACTTAACTCCCATTTCCATCATCCGAAGAAGTGACGTGGATCTGTATTTGTCGAAGTCCTGTGCTCTTCCCACATCTCGGAGGGCATTGATGATTACTAGGTAAAAGAGGCAAACCAAGATTAGCATGGACAAGTAACATCAAAAGGTGGACAAGTTAGCCTATGACAGTATGCCCTATCAAAGCAAGAGACCGAGTGGAATGGCGCTCCATCATAGCCAACTTCAATGTGGAGGCGGCACTCAATGATGATGGATGAAACATGAATGAAAGTGAGCATCATAATGAATGAGACATTTACTACGTGAAAGGCTCCAAACAATTATTTTTTTACAAATTCTAAACGGAATCATGTCTGACCAGGTTGCTATAGTTTGTGTGTTGGTTTGGATGCGTTCTCGTGTCTCTTGGCTGTATAGCCCTCGCTTCTGACGTCACTCATTACTGACTAGCCACGATCTCTCTCTGGGACGAGATCCAGGACATTTGGTAATTGGCTCCTGGTTGTATATTTCTGTGGGGTGACAACTTGATTGCTTCCTTTCTAGGCATGAGGCATGCATTAACGCTCTTACTGACTTATCTCTCATCTCTCTCTCTCTCTCTCACTCACATTCCCCATTTATCTCTGTCTCTTTCTATCTATCCCTTGCTTCTTAATTTTTATTTTATCCTCTCGTACTCATCTAAAGTTTCTTTGTCAATATTTTCTCTTGCATAAAAACTTATATTATAAACTATGCCTTTTAGTCTTGTTCCTCGTTTATCTATCTATCTATCTATCTATCTATCTATCTATCTATCTATCTATCTATCTATCTATCTATCTATCTATCTATCTATCTATCTATCTATCTATCTATCTATCTATCTATCTATCTATCTATCTATCTATCTATCTATCTATCTATCTATCTATCTATCTATCTATCTATCTATCTATCTATCTATCTATCTATCTATCTATCTATCTATCTATCTATCTATCTATCTATCTATCTATCTATCTATCTATCTATCTATCTATCTATCTATCTATCTATCTATCTATCTATCTATCTATCTATCTATCTATCTATCTATCTATCTATCTATCTATCTATCTATCTATCTATCTATCTATCTATCTATCTATCTATCTATCTATCTATCTATCTATCTATCTATCTATCTATCTATCTATCTATCTATCTATCTATCTATCTATCTATCTATCTATCTATCTATCTATCTATCTATCTATCTATCTATCTATCTATATAACTATCTATCTGTCTGTCCGTCGTCCGTCCGTCCGTCCATCCATCCATCCATCCATCCGTCCGTCCGTCGTCTGTCTGTCTGTCTGTCTGTCTGTCTGTCTGTTTGTCTGTGTGTCAGTCTATCACATCACAACTATCATTTCCACCACAACCACTACTTTCTCCACAACTATCACTTCACTACTATCACTTCACAACTAACACTTCCTCCACAACTATCACTTTCTCCACAACTATCACTTCACTACGATCACTTCACAACGAACACTTCCTCCACAACTATCACTTTCTCCACAGCTATCACTTCACTACTATCACTTCACAACTATCACTTCACTACTATCACTACACTACTATCACTTCACAACTAACACTTCCTCCACAACTATCACTTTCTCCACAACTATCACTTCACTACTATCACTTCACAACTAACACTTCCTCCACAACTATCACTTTCTCCACAACTAGCATTTCACTACTATCACTTCACAACTATCACTTCACAACTATCACTTCACTACTATCACTTCACAACTAACACTTCCTCCACAACTATCACTTTCTCCACAACTATCACTTCACTACTATCACTTCACAACTATCACTTCACAACTATCACTTCCTCCACAACTATCACTTCACCACTATCACTTCCTCGACAACTATCACTTCCTTCACAACTATCACTTCCCAACTATCACTTCACAACTATCACTTCCTTCACAACTATCACTTCCTTCAGAACTATCACTTCACAACTATCACTTCCTTCACAACTATCACTTCACAACTAACACTTCACAACTATCACTTCCTTCACAACTATCACTTCTTTCACAACTATCACTTCACAACGATACTTCACAACTATCACTTCACAACTATCACTTCCTCCACAACTATCATTTCCTTCACAACTTTCACTTCACAACTATCACGTCCTTCACAACTATCACTTAACAACTATACTATCACTTCCTCCACTCCACAACTATCAATTCCTCTACAACTATCGCTTCACAACTATCACTTCCTCCACAACTATCACTTTCTGAACAAATATCACTTAACAACTATAAATATCTTTGAACTATCACTTCACAACTATCACTTCCTCCACAACTATCACTTCCTCCACAAATATCAATTCCTCCACAAATATGAATTCCTCCACCACTATCACTTTACAAGTATCACTTTCTCCACAACTATCACTTCCTCTTCAACTATCCCTTCATAACTTGTGGAGGAAGTGATAGTTATAGAAGGAGGTGATAGTTGAGAACCGGGTCAATCACGTGACATATTGCCCAACAGGCACATCGACTTGCATTTGACAGTCATTTTCGATATGAGTGGACGGATCTTGCCAATAAACTAATTCTCATTATATATATTTTAATGTTTATATTTCCTCATATTATCTGTCCTCCAACATGCAGCATTTCTCTCTCTCATTTCATCTCTTATCCCACTGTTTAATTCTTCTTGACTTACCTGCCATCTTAGATGTAGTTGAATGTATCTGTTTCATCTATGTACCTACCTACCTACCTACCTACCTACCTACCTACCTACCTACCTACCTACCTACCTACCTACCTACCTACCTATCTATCTACCTACCTACCTACCTACCTACCTACCTATCTACCTACCTACCTACCTAGCTAGCTACCTAGCTACCTAGCTACCTACCTACCTATCTACCTACCTACCCACCTACCTACCCACCTACCAACCTACCTACCTACCTACCTACCTACCTACCTACCTACCTACCTACCTACCTACCTATCTATCTATCTATCTATCTATCTATCTATCTATCTATCTATCTATCTATCTATCTATCTATCTATCTATCTATCTATCTATCTATCTATCTATCTATCTATCTATCTATCTATCTATCTATCTATCTATGTTTTTAATCTATCTTGTGTGTCTGTCTGTCAGTCTATCACTTCACAACGCACAACTATCACTTCCACCACAGTTATCACTTCCTCCACAACTATCATTTCACAACTATCACTTCACAACTAAAATTATCTTCACAACTATCACTTCACAACTATCAATTTCTCCACAACTGTCAATTTCTCCACAACTATCACTTCCTCTACAACTTTCCCTTCATAACTTGTGGAAGAATTGATAGTTGTGAAGTGATAGTTCTGGAGTAATTGATAGTTGTGAAGTGATAGCTGTAGAGGAATTGATAGCTGTGAAGTGATAGTTCTGGAGTAATTGATAGTTGTGAAGTGATAGTTGTGAAGGAATTTATATTGTGAAGGGATAGTTTCGGAGGAAGTGATAGTTGTGGAGGAAGTGATAGTTGTGGAGGAAGTGATAGTTGTGGAGGAAGTGATAGTTGTGGAGGAAGTGATAGTTGTGGAGGAAGTGATAGTTGTGGAGGAAGTGATAGTTGTGGAGGAAGTGATAGTTGTGAAGTGATAGTTGTGGAGGAAGTGATAGTTGTGAAGGGATAGTTGTGGAGGAAGTGATAGTTGTAGAGGAAGTGATAGTTGTGAACCGGGTCAATCACGTGACAGATTGCCCAACAGACACATCGACTTGCATTTGATATTTTCGATATGAGTGGGCGGATTTTGCCAATAAACTAATTCTCATTATATATATTTTAATGTTTATATTTACTCATATTATCTGTCCTCCAACATGCAGCATATCTCTCTCTCATTTCATCTCTTATCCCACTGTTTACTCCTCCTTGATTTACCTGTCCTGAACATTCTAGATGTAGAATTTATCTGCTTCATCCTTTATATATCACTTCACAACTATCACTTACTCAACAACTATTACAACATGTACTTCCTCCACAACTATCACTTCCTCCACAACTATTAATTCCTTCGCAACTATTACTTCCTCCACAACTATCGCTTCACAACTATCACTTCCTCCACAACTATCACTTCCTCCACAACTATTACTTCCTTCACAACTATCGCTTCACAACTATCACTTCCTCCACAACTATTATTTCCTTCACAACTATCACTTCCTCCACAACTATTATTTCCATGACAACTATCACTTCACAACTATCACTTCCTCCACAAATATCACTTCCTTCACAACTATCACTTCCTCCACAACTATGAATCCACAACTATCACTTCCTCCACAACTATCACTTCCTCCACAACTATCACTTCCTCCACAACTATGAATCCACAATTATCACTTCCTCCACAACTATCACTTCCTCCACAACTATCACTTCCTCCACAACTATCACTTCCTCCACAACTATGAATCCACAACTATCACTTCCTCCACAACTATCATTTCCTCCACAACTATCACTTTCTCCACAACTATGAATCCACAACTATCACTTCCTCCACAACATTCACTTTCTCTACAACTATCACCTCACAACTATGAATCCACAACTATCACTTCACAACAAAGACTACCTCCACAACTATCACTTCACAACTATCACTTCCTCCACAATTATCACTTCCTCCACAACTATCACTTCACACCTATCACTTCCTCCATAACTATCACTTCACACCTATCACTTCCTCCACAGCTATCAATTTCTCCAGAACTTTCACTTCCTCTTCAAATATCACTTCCTCTACAACTTTCAATTTCTCCACAACTATCACTTCCTCCCCAACTATCACTTCCTTCCCAACTATCACTACGTCCACAACTATCACTTCCTCCCCAACTATCACTCTACAACTATCACTTCCTCCCCAACTAAAACCTCCTCCACAACTATCACTTCCTCCTCAACTAAAACTTCCTCCACAACTATCACTTACTCCCCATCTATCACTTCCTCCACAACTATAACTTCATCCACAACTGTCACATTCTCTACAACTATCACTTCCTACCCAGCTATCACTTCCTCCACAACTATCACTTCCTCCCCAACTATCACTTCCTCCGCAACCATCACTTCCTCCACAACTATCACTTTACAGCCATCACTTCCTCCACAACTGTCACCTCCTCCACAACTATCACTTCCTCCACAACTATCACTTCCTCCACAACTATCACTTCCTCCCCAACTATCACTTCCTCCCCAACTATCACTTTCTCCACAACTATTACTTCCTCCACAACTATCCCTTCCTCCCCAACTATCACTTTCTCCCCAACTATCACTTCCTCCCCAACTATCACTTCATCCTCAACTGTCACTTTCTCCCCAACTATCACTTCCTCCCCAACTATCACTTCCTCCTCAACTATCACTTTACATCTATCACTTCCTTCACAACTGTCACCTCCTCCACAACTATCATTTCCTCCACAACTATCACTTCCTCCAGAACTATCACTTCAACAACTATCACTTCATCCACAACTGTCACCTCCTCCACAACTGTCACCTCCTCCACAACTGCCACCTCCTCCTACACATCTGTCACCTCCTCCACAACTGTCACCTCGTCCACAACTATTACTTCCTCTACAACTATCACTTCATCCATAACTATCACTTCACAATTATCACTTCCTCCCAACTATCACTTTCTCCACAACTGTCACCTCCTCCACAACATAACACCAATTCAATATTTGAGGAGATTATTCTCTATGACTTTCACCAAATCTATCATATATCAAGTCAACGTTTTGTACAATTTCCAAAGCAATGAAATAAAATATCTCGGAACTGTAGAAGCTGTATTCTTAAATTCAATAGACGTGAAATACCTGAGACTGAAATAAACCAAGTTTAACTAAGTTTCTCGTTTCTGGCTGTGCCCATTTTAAATTCCATATCTTTCATCCGAAGGAGTGAAGTGGACTCATGGTTGTCAAAGTCCTGTACTTTTCCTACATTTCGGAGGGTATTGAGTATATCGGCCAGATCCATTGGTTAGCCGTCATCAACGGCAGCGCAGCTAGCCAACCTGTCCGCTCTTTCATTTCCACCCCTCGCACTCCCGCATGTCCAGGGACATAGACAAAGGTGACCTTATGTATTTTTGACATCTGCAAATTACTCTAACCATTGCATGCGTACAGAGCCCGCCTCCACTTTTTTTTATCATGCTCATCGAATCACTCAGTTTACATGCGTGGGTGTAGTCTTGTGACTCTAACCATTTGAATGCCTTGGTCACTGCCATCACCTCCATTGTCATGCTACTCGTGGTTATAAAGTATGCATCACTGTCTTCCTTGACTATTCTGCCGAGCGTGCTGAATGTCCATGCACTCCTTTGATGTCGTATTACAGATCCGTCTGTATAGATGACTGCATCATTCTCATCGGTGTAATCCCAGATGAGACCGTTGACCCCCGCATTGACCACGACTGAGCTCTGTTCTCAACATTTCCTGTCGAGTGTGACAATACACAAGAATGTCCACCTCAATTATATAGGCACTGGTATCCACTCCTTGCCAGCGTTGATATTGCAAGGCCCACAGACCTGATGTTATTATTGTGCCCAAGTATTTGACGCGTTGCACTTGTTTCAGATTTGTTCTGTTTATTTTTATGTTGCTTGATGGTGTTGATAGTTTCCTCGGTATAAAATTACTTCTGTTTTCTTACTATTCAGACTGAGTCCTTTCTTGTTGCTTTCTTTCACCTTTTCCATAAATGCTCAACCGTCCGTGCCAGTGGAATCATCCGAATTACTAACTCATCTCCAAAACAAAGAAAGGTAGTTGTAGTCCCCATCATAGCATTCTCAGCACACGCCAAAAGACATAAGGCGAAACCGCACAGAAAGTGAACACAGCCAACTGATCCCTGTCATAATATATCATCATTCATCGTAAACCATTGGAATATCGAAACATGATCAAAACAGATGAGACACAGAGCTCACGGTGTGCACAGAGCACTTAACTCAGTAGCTCCTGCAACAAGCCTGACTTGGAATATGAGGAAACTGCAACAAGGAACACTTTTCAGACACAGCAATTAAAGGTTCATGACGCCTAACCGTCATATTGACCGGTATTCCAACGACGACGTATATTGCAATCAACACAGAACACACTATCACGCACACTGTAGAGGATTTCAGATCACATGCATGTACTCCGCTTCACCGAGGAAGATCCCAACAGTGGAACTTCTGATCTATACACTGATCTGCATTGGAAAGATAGAGTTAACCATCTTTCCGGCACAAAAAAAGTAACAGTGAACGTTGACGTAAACATTACCGCGCCATCTTGAAACCGGAAGTCTCCTATTAAGACTGTTCGTGTTTTGTTCGTCGTAGACTGTTTACACTTGAGACTGTCATCATCATATCGCAAATAGTTTATTTTGTGACCGTTGCCTTATATTCCGTTGTTGTCTTTTAGTGGTATCATAAGTTCGCTGTAATGTGAAAACACTTCTGGGGACAGAACACAGCCTTGTCTGACTTCTTGTTTTATATGTTATATTTATTATACTATTATATATATATATATATATATAATATATATAATATATATAATAGTATAATAGCATATATATATGCTGTCTAGACTGAAAACAAGTATTAAACATTAGCTTTAACGACAAACTTGATTTATACCTCGCCCAGCATTAACCTAATCCGAGCCTCACTAACTTTGTAATGTAAGTCATGTCCCTGGAAGAACTGATCATTGGCTTGAAGCATTTTGAGGCGCTGTCAGGGAATCCTTCTTTATTGCATATGTGGCAAGACTAATGCTGGACTGGAGATTTAATTGCTTATTTTCTTGAATAATCCTCAACTATGTTCTCTAGTCTTAGTGGCCAGAACTTGACATTTCAGATACCGACACTGTAATGTTTTTTAACAAACAACAAGAGCAGACTGAGAGATAACCCTTCATAATGCCTTTATATTCATTCACACAGTCGTTTGATTAAAAGAGCGAAATCATTCCCTTCTACTTCTCTCCAGTATAAATTATGTTTTCATTTTTACCTGACGGATTGCCGCTTTTGCTTTTTCCAAGCACCACTGGATTACATAATTTATAAAGCTTAATTGTCAAGTTCTATAAATCTATCTTTCGGTCGTCAGGAGTACTGTCTTTATCTGCAATGTCGTTTGTTGAGTAAACTTTAATATTTTTTTCTCTGTAGATAAAGTTGTATCACATATAATACGACAATGTTCTCACACCTTTTTTGGCGGGTCATACTTTATGTTACATCATCACTGCACACCTGGCACATCCATAGGTGCTCCAATCTTCTCCTCAGAACTCATGTAACCGTCTAGTACAGACTGTGGTCCATATGCACAAACTACGTTGCATATCCTGAGATCCATTTGAGTCGATTTATAAGCATTCACGTTTGTCTGTCACTTATTCTTTAGCATGCGCATAGTGCACTCAAGTTCTCCTTTTTTTTTTTTTTTGTTAGCTTTTTCAAAGATGGACTAGACATCTGCTCTCACTACCGTAATTGGATAAAGCCAGTAAGAAACCACACAATTAGGGAGAAGATTCGAACCGCCATTGACAGGATTCAAACACAGGACCTTCTTAACTAAAGGCCGATATTTCACACCTCGACCATCCACTGTCCCATCTCTATTTACCTTACCTTTATTTAATTGATGTATGCGAGATATATGCAATCCTTAGAAGTTATGAGCATTTGAGAGTTCACAAAGAGAGCTTAGTCAGCTAACAGATGACAAAGAGAACTTAGTCAGCCAACAGATGACAAAGAGAACGTTGTCAGCTAACAGATCACAAAGAGAGCGTTGTCAGCTAACAGATGACAAAGAGAACGTTTTCAGCTAACAGATGACAAAGAGAACGTTGTCAGCTAACAGATCACAAAGAGAACGTTGTCAGCTAACAGATCACAAAGAGAGCGTTGTCAGCTAACAGATCACAAAGAGAACGTTTTCAGCTAACAGATGACAAAGAGAACGTTGTCAGCTAACAGATCACAAAGAGAACGTTGTCAGCTAACAGATCACAAAGAGAGCGTTGTCAGCTAACAGATCACAAAGAGAACGTTTTCAGCTAACAGATGACAAAGAGAACGTTGTCAGCTAACAGATCACAAAGAGAACGTTGTCAGCTAACAGATGACAAAGAGAACGTTTTCAGCTAACAGATGACAAAGAGAACGTTGTCAGCTAAAAGATGACAAAGAGAACGTTTTCAGCTAACAGATGACAAAGAGAACGTTTTCAGCTAACAGATGACAAAGAGAACGTTATCAGCTAAAAGATGACAAAGAGAACGTTTTCAGCTAACAGATGACAAAGAGAACGTTTTCAGCTAACAGATCACAAAGAGAACGTTGTCAGCTAACAGATGACAATTAGGACGTTTTCAGCTAACAGATGACAAAGAGAGCGTTGTCAGCTAACAGGTCACAAAGAGAAAGTTGTCAGCTAACAGATCACACAGAGAACGTTGTCAGCTAACAGATCACAAAGAGAACGTTGTCAGCTAACAGATCACAAAGAGAGCGTTGTCAGCTAACAGATCACAAAGAGAACGTTGTCAGCTAACAGATGACAAAGAGAACGTTGTCAGCTAACAGATCACAAAGAGAACGTTGTCAGCTAACAGATCACAAAGAGAACGTTGTCAGCTAACAGATCACAAAGAGAACGTTGTCAGCTAACAGATGACAAAGAGAACGTTGTCAGCTAACAGATCACAAAGAGAACGTTGTCAGCTAACAGATCACAAAGAGAACGTTGTCAGCTAACAGATCACAAAGAGAACGTTGTCAGCTAACAGATGACAAAGAGAACGTTGTCAGCTAACAGATCATAAATAGAACGTTGTCAGCTAACAGATGACAAAGAGAACGTTGTCAGCTAACAGATGACAAAGAGAACGTTGTCAGCTAACAGATCACAAAGAGAACGTTGTCAGCTAACAGATGACAAAGAGAACGTTGTCAGCTAACAGATCACAAAGAGAACGTTGTCAGCTAACAGATGACAAAGAGAACGTTGTCAGCTAACAGATGACAAAGAGAACGTTGTCAGCTAACAGATGACAAAGAGAACGTTGTCAGCTAACAGATGACAAAGAGAACGTTGTTAGCTAACATGTCACGCTCTATAGGAACATCTAAGCCCGTGTTAGAGAGGTCTTGTTTTTGGAATCATTTCTCTGTAAACTGTGTCATTTGTTCAAATGTAAACAAAGAACTATAGTAGGAGGAAAGAGGAAACGATAGGACCGGTAATAAGAAAAAACCAACATTAATCAAACACACAAATATTGATTTATTTTTGGGTTATCATCATTGTCCGAACATGTCCATAAGTGCTGAGATCCCTTCCTCAGCATGTCTCGCAGCGTCCCGGCGACTGACGATTCCACTTCTGTGTTGGATGATTAGTCTTCTTACACTTCCACTGAGCCTCTCGTTTCTGGATGTACCTGGGTATTACCCCCATCTCTTTCATCCGAAGCAGAGAAGTCGACTCATGGTTGTCGAAGTCCTGTGCCCTTCCCATATCTTGTAGGGCATTAATGACGTCTGCCTGATCCATTGATAGATCTTATTCAACGACGGCACAGCTAGGCAACCTGTCCGCTCTGGTAGCTAGGGACCTAACTTGTGCAAACGGATGGCATTGGCAAGGATCATTTTGAATCTATGAAGTGGGCTCATTTTGTGTTTAACTCAAAAGCATATGTGCTTTTTTAACCAAAGACCTTTTTTTGGGGACTCGATGAAGATATCCCCGATGGAAGAATAAATTGTACTATTAGTCCCATAAATGATTCGCTTCCAGAGGTTTATGATGTAAAAAAAGCAGTTTTGTCATTGCAAGTGAATAATGTCCACACCTATAATTGGTCAGGATTGTGTAACAGCAGCAGCATTATAGCGAACACAGCAAACATCATAGGATTGTGCTGTTCTGAAACAGCTATGCCGTGCTACCCTAGAATTGCCTTTAATGGGATTACTGTGACCACAAACCACTCTCCATGTGTGTGCCACATATTTACACCCCAGAAAGAAACACTGAATATAACAACGTCATGTGCCGTCTGTGATATTAATGACCACAGACCAGGAGCCTCCAGTATGATTGATACAACTGTTGCACCAAGCACTTCATCAGCAGAGTCATATCTATGGAATGTTAATCTGACATTGTTCTTGAATGATGTCCAAGTTAATGAGACATCAGAATCGTGTGGCAGCAGCTACAAGAAGGAAGCGGAGAACAAGTTCTGCTGCAATAAAGGAGACTTGCCTTGCTATCCCAGAATTGCCTTAAATGGGATCACTGTAGTTGAAAACTTCTCCTCTTGTGTAAACTACACATTCACATCTAAGAGTGAATCAGTGAAGGTCACAAAATTATATTCTCTCTGTGGTTTTACTAACTACAGGTCATGTGGCTTCTGTTGGATTGGAAATGATAACTTACCACCACTGTGTGTCTATATGTTTGGAATTGGAGTCATCAATGATGACCTAACATCATCAAGTGCTATGACGATCATCATTTTCGGGAGGACGTGAACTCCCATGGTATATGGTGGATAGGCGGCAGGAACCATTGAAGGCAATGTCTGAAAAGTGTTCCTCCTTGCAGTTTCCTCATATTCCAAGTCCGGCTTGTTGCAGGAGCTACTGAGTTAAGTGCTCTGTGCACACCGTGAGCTGTGTGTCTCATCCGTTTTGATCCTGCTTCGATATCCCGCTTGTTTACGATGAATGATGATATCGTATGAAAGGAAACAGTTGGCTGTGTTCACTTTCTGCGCGGTTTCGCCTTATGTCTTTTGGCGTGTGCTGAGACTGCTACGATGGGGACTACAGTTACCTTTCTTTGTTTGGGAGATGAGTTAGTAATTCGGATGATTCCACTGGCACGGGCGGTTGAGCAATTATGGATTTTAATTCGTTTGCTGTGATACCGAGGCCTTCCATAACCAATAATAATAATAATAATAATAATAACTCACACTCACCAAACTTAATGTCGCTAATCTATTCTAATCTACATCATCATCATCATCATCATCAAGCACCGGCCTGCTGGGGTTGGTAATCATGTCTCTCCACAACTTTCGATCTCGACTGTTATTTATCATTTCTGTTGTTGACATTCTGCCAAGCCATTCTCTTAAGCTGTCTGGTATCTTTTCTCTTTGCTTTCCTCAATCTCTTCGTCCTTAATTTTTCCCAGTTGTTACAATATATTCCAGTTGTTCTCTTCTCATTACATGGCCAAAATAAATGATGATTGTTTCTTCCTAATATTGGAAATTAACTCTCTTTGTGCTTTGACCTCTTTCAGAACGTTTTCATTACTCTTCTTAGCTGTCCATGGTATTCTCAACATTCTTCTGTAAAACCACATTTTGTACAGACTCCAATGATTTTATTGTCTATTGTTCTATTGTCCGTGATTCACATCCATATGTTAAGACTGGCTCTACATAACATTGAAGAACTCTTTTTCTTGTTTCTTTTGTCAAGAATGGATTGCATAGTATCTTCCTCATATTTTGGAAAGCCATTCTACATCTCACCTCTGCTGTACATCTTCCGCCTAGGGTTACAAAGTTCCCAAATATTTAAATTCATTTACATGTTTTAATATTGTTCCACAAGTTTTTATTTTGGACTGAAGTGATGTCTTTTTCTTTGTTGTTTCCATTACATCTGTTTTTCTGCTACTAAGGCTGAGTCCTTCATTTTTGCTTTCCTTCACTATAATGTCTAACATTTCTTGTAACTCATTTTCACTCTTTGCGGTTAATACTGAATCATCAGCAGACCTTAGATTATTTATATTATGACCTCCAATTGTTATTCCAGGCATGCCCTTTGTGGATCGGAAAATAATCTCACTATAAATATTAAACAAATCTGGTGACAGCACACAACCTTGTCTAACACCTTGTTTTATTTGTTGAAACATTCCCATTTGGTTTCGAGCTCTTATGGCCACTGTTTGTTGCCAATACATGTTCTTTAAGGGGAATCGCGATAGCTCAGTGGTTAGTGAACTGGACTACCACGGACAAGGGGTAGGGTTCGATCCAAACCGACGGCTTCCGGGTTCACCCAGCCTTAAACGGGTACCGGATTTTTTTCTGGGAAAGTAAAGCAGCACGGGCGTAATACTGACCACATTACCCCAAAAATCATGTGCTGAAGGTCTGTAAAATATATGGTCACTAACACCATATTTCCCTATACGCCACTTGGCGTGACGGGGGTACTTTACTTTTTTTTTTACATGTTCTTTATAATTCTTAGATCTTTGCTGTCTACGTTTATGCTTTCTAAAATGTTGATTATTTCTTGGTGCTTTACTTTGTCAAATGCTTTGGTATAATTTATGAAACAAAGGTATAGATATGGTTTCACCTCTATGGCTCTTTCTACTAAAGATCTTATGATGTATATGGCATTGCTTGTTCCTTTGCCTCTAACAAAACCGCACTGTTCATCACTAATTTCTGGACTGATTTTGTTTCGCAATCTATATATCCCACACAAATTTTTACATAAATCTACTAGACATATATTTCACAATTCTTGATGAGAATAAATCAATCTATTCGAGCCCCTTTAAAGACAGTGCCAGGAAATATTAGATTAAAGTCTTCCAGATAAAACACAGTGAGGGTGTGGATTTCTTAACAACAACAAAAGTAGAATTTGAAAGCAAATCCTGAGACTGGACAGACAAGAAAATGTCCATAATTCCACAATGTTATCCTGACCCAAGTCTCTTATGTAGAAACCTGCACATCTGTCCCGTAAATCGGTCAAATCAAAGCACTTTAGCAACGTTCTCTTAATGAGCTCTTCATTTTGGCCGGTGTTTTCAATCCCGTGTGGGCCTCATTCCTAAATCCAATTTTGTTACGATTTATTCTGTGGCTTGACATTCTTAGCTCTGTCTGGTAATTAAACTCTGATTTCCAGTTTTCTTATTAGCAAGATAATATACTCGATCTACGTTTTTCTCTTTCCATCTTACCATAAATTACATTTCCCATGCTCGTATGTTCTCTGTGGTGCGACTAATTCTGGTTATAAATGTTATCTGTAATGCAATGATTTAATGTTATAAATGTTATCTGTAATGCAATGATTTAATGTTATAAATGTTATCTGTAGTGCATATTTTGTGCGACCCAACTTCGTTAGTGAGAATAAGAAAGTTAGTTATTGAATACCACATAGGCCCAATCATTATGTTGTGAAGTGAATTATGGACAATCAGTAAACTAACAAGGTAGTACTTGGAAGCCACAGAAAAATGTTAAGAATACAATAAACAACCAGAGTAATTAATGAAGTCCAGAGAGAGGTTCAGAGAGTGGTTTAGAGAGAGGTCCTGAAAAAGATTCAGAGAGAGGTTCAGAGAGTGGTTCAGTTAGAGGGGGGTTGAAAGGTTCAGAAAGAGGTTCAGAGAGTCCCAGAGTGATATCCAGAGAAATATCCATAGAGAGATCCAGAGAAAGGTCAAGAGAGAGGTCCAGAGAGAGATCTAGAGAGAGGTCCAAATAGAGGTCATTAGAGAGGTCAGAACACAAAGAAATGTTTTAATTTTGATCATCATCGAGTGCCGTCTTCTCAACGAGGGTTGGCTACCATGGAACGCCATTCTGTTCTGTCTCTTGCTTTGATGGTGCAGATTGTCATAGGCTGATTTGTCCATCTTTTGATGTCACTCGTCCATGTTAGTCTTGGTTTAAGTCTAGTATATTGAACACTAGTTTAGTCTTGGTTTAAGTCTAGTATATTGAACACTAGTTTAGTCTTGGTTTAAGTCTAGTATATTGAACACTAGTTTAGTCTTGGTTTAAGTCTAGTATATTGAACACTAGTTTAGTCTTGGTTTAAGTCTAGTATATTGAACACTAGTTTAGTCTTGGTTTAAGTCTAGTATATTTAACACTAGTTTAGTCTTGGTTTAAGTCTAGTATATTGAACAAGGGTTTAGTCTTGGTTTAAGTCTAGTATATTGAACACTGGTTTAGTCTTGGTTTAAATCTAGTATATTGAACACTGGTTTAGTCTTGGTTTAAGTCTAGTATATTGAACACTGGTTTAGTCTTGGTTTAAGTCTAGTATATTTAACACTGGTTTAGTCTTGGTTTAAGTCTAGTATATTGAACACTGGTTTAGTCTTGGTTTAAGTCTAGTATATTGAACACTGGTTTAGTCTTGGTTTAAGTCTAGTATTTTGAACACTGGTTTAGTCTTGGTTTAAGTCTAGTAAATTGAACACTGGTTTAGTCTTGGTTTAAGTCTAGTATTTTGAACACTGGTTTAGTCTTGGTTTAAGTCTAGTATATTGAACACTGGTTTAGTTTTGATTTAAGTCTAGTATATTGAACACTGGTTTAGTCTTGGTTTAAGTCTAGTATTTTGAACACTGGTTTAGTCTTGGTTTAAGTCTAGTATATTGAACACTGGTTTAGTTTTGGTTTAAGTCTAGTATATTGAACACTGGTTTAGTTTTGGTTTAAGCCTAGTATATTGAACACTGGTTTAGTCTTGGTTTAAGTCTAGTACATTGAACACTGGTTTAGTCTTGGTTTAAGTCTAGTATATTGAACACTGGTTTAGTCTTGGTTTAAGTCTAGTACATTGAACACTGGTTTAGTTTTGGTTTAAGCCTAGTATATTGAACACTGGTTTAGTCTTGGTTTAAGTCTAGTACATTGAACACTGGTTTAGTTTTGGTTTAAGTCTAGTACATTGAACACTGGTTTAGTTTTGGTTTAAGCCTAGTATATTGAACACTGGTTTAGTCTTGGTTTAAGTCTAGTACATTGAACACTGGTTTAGTTTTGGTTTAAGTCTAGTATATTGAACACTGGTTTAGTCTTGGTTTAAGTCTAGTACATTGAACACTGGTTTAGTCTTGGTTTAAGTCTAGTATATTGAACACTGGTTTAGTCTTGGTTTAAGTCTAGTATATTGAACACTAGTTTAGTCTTGGTTTAAGTCTAGTATATTGAACACTGGTTTAGTCTTGGTTTAAGTCTAGTATATTGAACACTGGTTTAGTCTTGGTTTAAGTCTAGTATATTGAGCACTGGTTTAGTCTTGGTTTAAGTCTAGTATATTGAGCACTGGTTTAGTCTTGGTTTAAGTCTAGTATATTGAACACTGGTTTAGTCTTGGTTTAAGTCTAGTATATTGAACACTGGTTTAGTCTTGGTTTATTAATTTTGATAAGGAAGATATAATCCACATTCTCTGCACAACGTTATTGCCTCCAAATCACGAGCACCATCTCTTGTTCTTTTGATACCCACAGTCGTTTTCCTTTGGAGAACCGACCCATAGCCCGCTTTGGAGAACCGAATCATAGCACGAATCATAGCACGAATCATAGCACGAATCATAGCACGAATCATAGCACGAATCAGTATTCTCCATGAGAGAAGTTTACTTCGTGTTGGCTTGCCCCTGTTTAGCAGACAGAAACTCTTTTCACTCTTTTCTTTAATCACTCGCCTCCTCTTCGTTTCCTTCCTGTCTCCTATCTTTTTTTTCTTCACTGCGTTATCTTTAATACCCCTGCTGTTCTTCTTCTCTCTTGTCCACCCATGTCTTCTCTCTCTTTCCTCCCTCTCTTTTCTCCCTCTTTCTCTTTCC
This sequence comes from Megaustenia siamemsis, assembly GCA_032433765.1. Lineage (NCBI taxonomy): Eukaryota > Metazoa > Mollusca > Gastropoda > Stylommatophora > Ariophantidae > Megaustenia > Megaustenia siamemsis. The sequence goes on from JAVIAB010000092.1 coordinate 186,856,709, forward strand.
CTGTACTCTATGGGGACACTTCCTTTCATCCATTCTCACGAGACTCCCTTTATAATATTTCCCTTTTTGGCTCCTTTTATCCAGCTAAATCCCACCTGCCCTATTGTCTATTAAACCTTAGGCCAACATTTACGTAAATCCTGGCCACCGTTTCTTTCTACCATTTTTCTGACCAGTGATTAGCTTCCATTGTTATATTTTTATCTTTATTTTAGAACAGTATTTGTCTACCTTGTGAATCTTTGTGCGCATAGTTGCTGCTAGATACATTTTTTGTTTAATTAAAATGTTGAATCGACATAGAAGTTTTAAGTCCTTCCTAACAGGCGGTGGATAGTCGATATGTTAATAGTACCCATCGATCTCCATTATTGATTAATATACGTTTACTCAAATCAGAAAAGTTTAGCTTAAATAATTCTCTGATTACTGACATTTTAACTGATAAATTCATGTGTGCGCGCTCATATATATATATATATATATATATATATATATATATATATATATATATATATATATATATATACATATATAAAGAACCTACACGAACTCCATATTTAATTAGACTAATGACTTCTGAGAATGAACAATGTGGTTTTGTTGGAGGTAAAGGAAAGAGCAATGGCATATATATCGTAATATCTTTAGTAGAAAGAGCCATAGAGGAGGTGAAGACAGATTTATATCCATGTTTCATAGATTATATCAAAAAAGCATTTGACAAAGTAAAGCACCAAGAAATAATCACAATTTTAGAAAGCATAAACGTAGACAACAAAGATCTAAAAATAATAAAGAACATGTACTGGTAAGAAACAGCGGCCATAAGAACTGGAAACCAATTGGGAATGTTTCAACATATAAAACGGTGTTAGACACGGTTGTGTGCTGTCACCAGATTAGTTTAATATTTATGGTAAGATTATTTTAAGATCCATAAGGGACATGCCGGGAATAACAATTGGAGGTCATAATATAAATAATCTAAGGTATGCTGATGATACAGTATTAATCGCTAAGAGTGAAAATCAGTTACAAGAAATGTTGGACATTATAGTGAAAGAAAGCAAAAATAAAGGAATCAGCCTTAATCGCAAAAAGACAGAAGTAATGGTATCAACAAAGAAAAAGACATCACCTCAGTGCACAATAAAGATAAATGGAACAATATTAAAACATGTAAATGAATTTAAATATTTGGGAACTTTGTTAACCTCAGACGGAAGATGTACAAAAGAGGTGAGATGCAGAATGGCTCAGGCAAATGCAGCTTTCCAGAAAAGAAGGAAGATACTATGCAATCCATTTTTGACAATAGAATCAAGAAAAATAGTTCTTAAATGTTATGTAGAGCCAGTCTTAAGATATGGATGTGAATCATGGACAAAAGGACAACAGACAAGAAAATCACTGGAGTCTGTAGAAATGTGGTTTTACAGAAGAATGCTGAGAATACCATGGACAGAGAGGGAGAGTAATGAAAATGTTCTGAAAGAGGTCAAAGCAAAAAGATAGCCGAATTCCAGTATTAGGAAGAAACAATCGTCATTTTTGGACCATGTAATGAGAAGAGAACAGCTGGAATATATTGTAAAAACTTTGAAAATTGAGGGACGAAGAGATAGAGCGAAGCAAAGAGAAAAGATACCAGACAGTATAAGAGAATGGCTTGTCAGAAGGTCAACAACAGAAATGATAAAGAACTGTCGTGATCGAAAGTTGTGGAGAGACATGTTCGCCTACGCCAGTAGGCCCGTTACTTGACTGATTGAATGACTTCTCTTTTGTTAGTCATTTTGTGACTATCTAATAAATGGCCCACGCCAGAGCTCACACCACAGCCAACTTCATCCCTTTCATGTTTGTTGATCAAAATAAAAAGTCATTAATTGTAGTGTCAGTGAATCATTTCTGTTAGCTGGGTGTCAGTGAATCAGTTCTGTCAGTGGGTGTCAGTGAATCAGTTCTGTCAGTGGGTGTCAGTGAATCAGTTCTGTCAGTGGGTGTCAGTGAATCAGTTCTGTTAGTGGGTGTCAGTAAATCAGTTCGGTCAGTGGGTGTCAGTGAATCAGTTCTGTTAGTGGGTGTCAGTAAATCAGTTCTGTCAGTGAATGAGTTCTGTTAGTGGGTGTCAGTGAATCAGTTCTGTTAGTGGGTGTCAGTAAATCAGTTCTGTCAGTGGGTGTCAGTGAATGAGTTCTGTCAGTGGGTGTCAGTGAATCAGTTCTGTTAGTGGGTGTCAGTAAATCAGTTCTGTCAGTGGGTGTCAGTGAATCAGTTCTGTTAGTGTATGTCAGTGAATCAGTTCTGTTAGTGTATGTCAGTGAATCAGTTCTGTCTGTGAATCAATTCTGTCAGTAAATCAATTCTGTCAGTGGGCGTCGGTGAATTTACTGTGGCTAAGGATGTGATCAACACTTTTAGTGTTAGTAGTTCTGTTACTACTTGTCTTTTCCTTCATTGTGACTAAGGATATAGATCGATAAATTCTATCCACAACAATAGTCGGGTCCTTGTTTCTCTATTCTCTCGTCACTTCCAAGTGTTGAATGTTGTATGTGAACCTCAAATATCCCGACTTGACCCGAGCGCTCCAGACAGGACACTCAACAATGAATGCTAGCAAAGAAAATGCCATCTATTGTTGATAGTCTAGGATAGCCGCTGACAATTTAAAGGACTATTTAAAAATGATTCGGCGTCTCTTGACGCGGTCAAAACAAAACAAAATAAAATGAAGGTATACATTATTAAGTTGTTCTTTTAAAGATTTTCGTGAATTAACTAACTTTAACAATTCTGTAAATGATTGAGTTTAATTTCACGTTAAATATTGGATCCAGTTGATTCGATTTCTCTTGTTTCATCATTTCATCTCTTATCCTTCAGTTTATTTTTCTTTCATTTACATGTCCGCTCATCCTAGATGTAGTGGAGTTTAATTTTATTCTGTTGTCCGTTTGTGCTCTCTATTTCTGAGGAAAGCTGCATGTAGGCCGAAACGTCAGTATCTTGTTGTGTTCCTTTTTGTAAAGCTGTCACCATACCTTATAGGCGTGTACGTTACACCCCACTACTTGCTCCTGATGCGACATGAGACATTGACTTTTTATATATTCCGGTTTATCATGTAAAAAAAAAATTGTGCCTTACCCATCCTAGAGGAGAACGGGGTAAAATACTAAGCCGTCTATGTTAAATGATAATAGCACTGTCTGTCAAGGACTGTTGTTTCCACTTTTACAAGTTTATTTTAACACCAATTATTTGTTGAGGTATACGGGGGTATACGTAAAGTGAGGTCTCAACCAGCTTTGATTCGGACACTGACATAGTGTGTCACTTCAGTCAACGTTTAATTGTAACATAAATTAGAGAGGTGAGTACCACCAGTTTGTAATCTCACTTGTACACATCAGTTGTTGGTCTGTGAACACATCAGTTGTTGATCGGTGAACACATCAGTTGTTGGTCTGTGAACACATCAGTTGTTGATCGGTGAACACATCAGTTGTTGGTCTGTGAATACATCAATTGTTGGTCTGTCAACACATTAGTTGTTGGTCTGTGAACACATCAGTTGTTGGTCTGTGAACACATCATTTGTTGCTCTGTGAATACATCATTTGTTGCTCTGTGAACACATCAGTTGTTGCTCTGTGAACACATCAGTTGTTGGTCTGTGAACATATCAGTTGTCGGTTTGTGAACACATCAGTTTTTGGTCTGTGAACACAGCAGTTGTTGGTCTGTGAACATATCAGTTGTTGGTCTGTGAACACATCAGTTGTTGGACTGTAAACATATCAGTTGTTGGTTTGTGAACACATCAGTTGTTGGTCTGTAAACATATCAGTTGTTTGTTTGTGACTACATCAGTTGTTGGTCTGTGAACACATCCGTTGTTAGTCTGTGAACACATCAGTTGTTGGTCTGTGAACACATCATTTGTTAGTCTATGAACACATCAGTTGTTGGTCTATGAACACATCAGTTGTTAGTCTGTGAACACATCAGTTGTTAGTCTGTGAACACATCAGTTGTTAGTCTGTGAACACATCAGTTCTTAGTCTGTGAACACATCAATTGTTAGTCTGTGAACACATAAGTTGTCTGTCATTGAGCACATCAGTTGTTAGTCTGTGAACACATCAGTTGTTAGTCTGTGAACACATCAGTTGTTGGTGTGTGAACATATCAATTGTTTGTCTGTGAACACATCAGTTGTTAGTCTCTAAACACATCAGTTGTTGGTCTGTTAACACATCAGTTGTTGCTCTGTGAACATATCAGTTGTTGGTCTGTGAACATATCAGTTGTTGGTCTGTGAACACATCAGTTGTTGGACTGTAAACATATCAGTTATTGGTTTGTGAACACATCAGTTGTTGGTCTGTAAACATATCAGTTGTTTGTTTGTGACTACATCAGTTATTGGTCTGTGAACACATCCGTTGTTAGTCTGTGAACACATCAGAAGTTAGTCTGTGAACACATCAGTTGTTAGTCTATGAACACATCAGTTGTTGGTCTATGAACACATCAGTTGTTAGTCTGTGAACACATCAGTTGTTAGTCTGTGAACACATCAGTTGTTAGTCTGTGAACACATCAGTTCTTAGTCTGTGAAAACATCAGTTGTTAGTCTGTGAACACATCAGTTGTTAGTCTGTGAACACATCAGTTGTTGGTCTGTGAACACATCATTTTTATTACCTGTGAATACATCATTTGTTTCTCTATGAACACATCTGTTGTTGGTCTATGAACACATCAGTTGTTAGTCTGTTAACACATCAGTTGTTAGTCTGTGAACACATCAGTTGTTAGTCTGTGAACACATCAGTTCTTAGTCTGTGAACACATCAGTTGTTAGTCTGTGAACACATACGTTGTTTGTCATTGAGCACATCAGTTGTTAGTCTGTGAACACATCAGTTGTTAGTCTGTGAACACATCAGTTGTTGGTGTGTGCACATATCAATTGTTTGTCTGTGAACACATCAGTTGTTAGTCTCTAAACACATCAGTTGTTGGTCTGTTAACACATCAGTTGTTGCTCTGTGAACACATCAGTTGCTGGTCTGTGAACACATCAGTTGTTGGTGTGTGAACACATCAGTTGTTGGTATGTGAACACATCATTTTATTACCTGTGAATACATCATTTGTTTCTCTGTGAACACATCAGTTGTTGCTCTGTGAACACATCAGTTGTTGCTCTGTGAACACATCAGTTGTTGGTCTGTGAACACATCAGTTGTTAGTCTGTGAACACATCAGTTGTTGGTGTGTGAACATATCAATTGTTTGTCTGTGAACACATCAGATGTTAGTCTGTGAACATATCAATTGTTAGTCTGTGAACATATCAATTGTTGGTCTGTCAACACATTAGTTGTTGGTCTGTGAACACATCCGTTTTTGGTTTGTGAACACATCAGTTGTTGGTCTGTGAACACATCAGTTGTTGGTCTGTGAACACATCAGTTGTTGGTCTGTGAATACATCAGTTGTTGCTCTGTGAACACATCAGTTGTTGCTGTGTGAACACATCAGTTGTTGCTGTGTGAACACATCAGTTGTTGCTCTGTGAACACATCAGTTGTTGCTGTGTGAACACATCAGTTGTTGCTGTGTGAACACATCAGTTGTTGCTCTGTGAACACATCAGGTGCTGGTCTGTGAACACATCAGTTGTTGATCAGTTGGACAATCCATGCATACTTTGCTTGATAAAGAGTTTGGTTATGTTTATTTCCTATCCAGCCGCAGTAGGCGTCTTGGTTTAGAGGCAACAAACTCGGTTTAACAATCCCGAGATTTTAGAATCGAGTTCCGCTGATTCCGGTTTTTAAAGAAATCGCGACTTTATCGACCTCAGGACGGCGCCTACCGTCAGAAGGCAGTGGCAAACCACTGACGTATAATGCCTAGACTACTACACAGCCAAAAAAAAATGCTGAGATAATGGTAAACTTCTGTAAAACGATATTTACTTTATTTACAAGTAACAATTTATAATTCATCATCATCATCAAGTATCATGCTTAGTGGCGTAGGTGATCATGTCTCTCTTTGCTTCCCTCTATCTTTTCGTTCCTCAATTTTCACAGTTGTCACAATATACTACAGCTGGTTTCTTCTCATTACATTACTAAAACATTTATGATTGTTTATCTCTAGTATTGATAATTAGTCTCATTTTATTTTTGCCTTTCAGAACGTTTTAATTACTCTTCTTAGATGTCCATGGTATTCACAACATTCTTCTGTAAAACTACATTTCTACAGACTGCAGTGATTTTCATGTCTGTTGTCCTTTTGTTCATGATTCACATCCATATGTTAAGACCGGCTCTACATAACATTCTAGACACTTTTCCTGTTCCTTTTTCAAAAATGGATTGTACAGTATCTTCCTTTTTTTTTTTTGTTGGAAAGCTCCTTTTGCCTTATTCTGCATCTCACCTCTGTTGTACATCTCTCGTCTGAGGTTAATAAAGTTCCCAAATATTTAAATTCATTTACCTGTTTTAATATTGTTCCACTTGTCTATATATTCACAATTCGGTAATGTCTTTTTCTTTGTTGCCACCCTTACCTCTCTTTTTTGCTTTTGATGAATTTTGATAATAATAATGAATTTATTAAATTAATAATAGTTTAACAAATAATTATATAAATAGCTGATGTTTGTTTTTTTTAACTTCCCCAATTGTTGACTTTTCCAATTGTTGACTTTGCCAATTGTTGACTTTGCCAATTATTGACTTTGCCAATTGTTGACTTTTCCAATTGTTGACTTTCCCAATTGTTGACTTTGCCAATTGTTGACTTTTCCAAACCTAGACAGCCCAAACATTATACATCACGTTATTCAAATATAGAACTTTATTGCATTTTTAGCTCTGCTCCTTCTCTAAATTATTTCACGTGTATAGTTCAGTTTTTATTTGGAACGTATATACATTTCCAAATCTGCCTTCTTTTGATCTTTTACTGCTTCTTTTATGATTCTCATGTGATTGTGCATTTTGTTTTATTTGATTCTTTTGCCATTACTCTGGAATCTTCTCCAGATTTTAATGCCATAAAGTAATTCTTGATATTGGGGCAAATCTCTTCCAGATATCGCCATCTTTACTAGGAAAATGAGAAGTTGCAGTAGACAGTAATTAAAGTCAGCTTCGACAAAACAATGCAGACTAATATAAACAGTGTGTTGAACTGGGATATCAGATCATCATTTGGCTATTGTATTTGCCACTTCTAGAAAATAAGCAACGGACGTGATTCTCAAACGTAAATTCAAAAAGATCACATACAAAGAGATGATGTAGATGATGTAATAAATAAAACATACAAAGAGATGATGTAATAAATGGAATATACAAAGAGATAATGTAATAAATGAAACATACAATGAGATGATGTAATAAATAAAACATACAATGAGATGATGTAATAAATGAAACATACAAAGAGATGATGTAATAAATGAAACATACACAGAGATGATGTAATAAATGAAACATACAAAGAGATGATGTAGATGATGTAATAAATGAAACATACAAAGAGATGATGTAATAAATAAAACATACAATGAGATGATGTAATAAATGAAACATACAATGAGATGATGTAATAAATGAAACATACAAAGAGATGATGTAATAAATGAAACATACAAAGAGATGATGTAGATGATCTAATAAATGAAATTGCCCTACTAGACACTAAAAGTAATCTCGTCACGAAGTGGGTGTTTATTGTTGCCCTACTAGACACTAAAAGTAATCTCGTCACGAAGTGGGTGTTTATTGCTGCCCTACTAGACACTAAAAGTAATCAAGTCACGAAGTGGGTGTTTATTGCTGCCCTACAGGACGCTAAAAGTAATCTCGTCACGAAGTGGGTGTTTATTGCTGCCCTACAGGACGCTAAAAGTAATCTCGTCACGAAGTGGGTGTTTATTGCTGCCCTACAGGACGCTAAAAGTAATCTCGTCACGAAGTGGGTGTTTATTGCTGCCCTACAGGACACTAAAAGTAATCTCGTCACGAAGTGGGTGTTTATTGCTGCCCTACAGGACGCTAAAAGTAATCAAGTCACGAAGTGGGTGTTTATTGCTGCCCTACAGGACGCTAAAAGTAATCAAGTCACGAAGTGGGTGTTTATTGCTGCCCTACGAGACACTAAAAGGGATGTCGTCAGTGAGTTCCTTTCCGTGACAAAGACAAGTAGAATAATTAAACAAAAGAGACATTTTAAAAAAAGGAAAAAAAAAACAAGGGGTTATGAGAAAAAGAGAAAATATAGCAAATCAAATAAAGAATAATTGAGTGAGTGACTCCGCTATGACTCGCTGTGAACGACTGCCCCGTAGAGCCATGACTCCACCTGTGTATGTCAATGTTTGATGGGCGAGGACACTCAAGGCCCATAGAATACTGCGGTTTGTTCTGCAATTCGAGAAAGGTGCATTCTATTAATATAATCGGTGATCGTCACGTATTTCATATTTTTAAACGTGACTTTCATTAGAAAATTACTGATCGAGCTTATTTATGATGTATTTTCATGCAGATATTAATTTGCGATCGAAATCTTCTTTAATGAGACACGTTTTATTTATCTTTCATTTCTGCACAGGATGACCCGGGTGAACGCATTGATTCTCAACCTGTGCGGTGCTGATTTCTTAGTCATCTGTTTCTCGTGCGTCACACAAGTGGTGTGGGAACACCTGGACAGGCGCTGGCTGGCTGGCGATGTGATGTGCCGGATAATCAAGATGCTTCAGATCTTTGCCATGTGTGCTAGCACCAACATGCTGGTCGTCATCGCCGTGGACAGGCACCAAGCCATCACTGCGCCGCTGCGGAAACAGTTCTCGGTAATGTCTGGGTTTTTTTAAAATGTCGGCTTTTGTTAAGGAAAGGAATGAATGCATAACACAATCATCATCATCATGTGCTATATCGAGTGGCGTAGGCGATCAATGTCCTTCCACAATCTTCTATCTACAGTGCATCGTATCAGTTCTATTGTTGACTGTTTTCCATGCCATGACACCAAGCTATCTAGTTTTTTTGTCTCTTCATAACACAATACTTTTTGTTTATTTTCGGTCTAGCTGATACAAGGAAGAAACACAATAAACACTCATGCTATGTGTTAGCATGAATCATGGGCAATCTCGTAAACAGATTGGAAGACAATCGCTTCATTTCAAACAGGAAAATACTTCCTCCCTTGGGCAATCAATGAAAATCAATGATTTTTTTTTTTTTGCTTTCGCCAGCTTTCACCACTGACGAAGTCCCTAGAGACTAGGAACTGAATTTTGCGTGTTAATCCGTTTTTCCCTGATAGCCGTGTGCACAGGGGTCCTTCGCCACACAGGCAGATATCTCCGACTTCGGAGGTAGTCATATTTTTTTCTGTCGATGAGTAATAGACGTTTCAAGCGGGCCTCGCTGCTGAGACCAGGGGTTGTTACTGCAGAGATAAATCATAAATAAAAATCCCAACTGGTGCAGCCTGGATTTGAACCCACAGCCTCTCTGTCTCGAGGTCGACATTTTGCCTCGAGACCAACCAGTCCCCCATAAGAGATTTAAATATTAAAAAGAACTGGATTATAAACCCCATTCTACAGCCGACATTAAAATACTATGACCATGTCAAAAGACACAGCAGACTGGAAAAAAAAATGGATGGCATGGTTCCAGGACGACGAGACAGGGGCAAACCAAAACGAAGATTTGTTTCGAAACATCAAAGAGACGTTGGGTATGACAACAGAAGAATTGGGAGATCTGATTAGAGAAAAGAGATTCTTTCAGACAGGTTGTGGTGAATGTAACGTTCTGTGGGAGATCTGATTAGAGAAAAGAGATTCTTGCAGACAGGTTGTGGTGAATGTAACGTTCTGTGGGAGTTCTGGCTAGAGACAGAGATTCTTTCAGACAGGTTGTGGTGAATGTAACGTTCTGTGGGAGATCTGATTAGAGAAAAGAGATTCTTTCAGACAGGTTGTGGTGAATGTAACGTTCTGTGGGAGATCTGATTAGAGAAAAGAGATTCTTCCAGACAGGTTGTGGTGAATGTAACGTTCTGTGGGAGATCTGATTAGAGAAAAGAGATTCTTTCAGACAGGTTGTGGTGAATGTAACGTTCTGTGGGAGATCTGATTAGAGAAAAGAGATTCTTTCAGACAGGTTGTGGTGAATGCAACGTTCTGTGGGAGTTCTGGCTAGAGACAGAGATTCTTTCAGACAGGTTGTGGTGAATGTAACGTTCTGTGGGAGATCTGATTAGAGAAAAGAGATTCTTTCAGACAGGTTGTGGTGAATGTTACGTTCTGTGGGAGATCTGATTAGAGAAAAGAGATTCTTCCAGACAGGTTGTGGTGAATGTAACGTTCTGTGGGAGATCTGATTAGAGAAAAGAGATTCTTTCAGACAGGTTGTGGTGAATGTAACGTTCTGTGGGAGATCTGATTAGAGAAAAGAGATTCTTTCAGACAGGTTGTGGTGAATGTAACGTTCTGTGGGAGTTCTGGCTAGAGACAGAGATTCTTTCAGACAGGTTGTGGTGAATGTAACGTTCTGTGGGAGATCTGATTAGAGAAAAGAGATTCTTTCAGACAGGTTGTGGTGAATGCAACGTTCTGTGGGAGATCTGATTAGAGAAAAGAGATTCCTCCAGACAGTTTGTGGTGAATGTAACGTTCTGTGGGAGATCTGATTAGAGAAAAGAGATTCTTTCAGACAGGTTGTGGTGAATGTAGCGTTCTGTGGGAGATCTGATTAGAGAAAAGAGATTCTTTCAGACAGGTTGTGGTGAATGCAACGTTCTGTGGGAGATCTGATTAGAGAAAAGAGATTCTTGCAGACAGGTTGTGGTGAATGCAATGTTCTGTGGGAGATCTGATTAGAGAAAAGAGATTCTTTCAGACAGGTTGTGGTGAATGCAACGTTCTGTGGGAGATCTGATTAGAGAAAAGAGATTCTTTCAGACAGGCTGTGGTGAATGCAACGTTCTGCAATGGACATGTACCATGATGGTGATTTATTAGTGGTTTAGCTGAGACAAGGAAGGAACATATTAAATAATAATCTGTATTAGCTGAGACAAGGAAGGAACATATTAAATAATAATCTGTATTAGCTGAGACAAGGAAGGAACATATTAAATAATAATGTGTATTAACTGAGACAAGGAAGGAACATATTAAATAATAATCTGTATTAGCTGAGACAAGGAAGGAACATATTAAATAATAATCTGTATTAGCTGAGACAAGGAAGGAACATATTAAATAATAATCTGTATTAGCTGAGACAAGGAAGGAACATATTAAATAACAATCTGTATTAGCTGAGACAAGGAAGGAACATATTAAATAACAATCTGTATTAGCTGAGACAAGGAAGGAACATATTAAATAATAATCTGTATTAGCTGAGTCATACTTGGCCTTAAAAGAAGGACACTTTAATTCTTGATTCAACGTTTTGGAGTTTTCTCTCTTGCTCTAGTTTCATAGTCTCCCTTAGAGATGATCAGTTGTCGTGACTGAAGAATTGACGATGCTATTTATAAATTAATCAGATAAGAGGGTACCTTCCCACTGTGTTGTCAAAACTGGTATTGACCTATGCCAGTTGACAATCTGAGATAGTGACCAACTCGTAAATTATTGATTTATTCGAGGTCATCTAGGGACTACTTCAGGAACATCTACGGAGATATCCCGTTTCATGTTTAATCTAGGAGAGTAGGTGGTCGATAGATAACTTCTACACCAAACCAGGAGAACGCGGGTTAGAATCCCATTAGCATTAAATGTCTTTTCTTCTATTGGAGGTGAAATAAGAATTCAGAGCAGAACACCTCGTGGCGATTACAATAGACAATCGAACTTTATTCTCTGGTCCTACAAGTTCCGGCAAACCTCAGGAATGGTTTAATGTCGTAAAATTAAATGTATACATACAATCTAACTGAATTGATCATCATCAGGTCGCATGTTCTTTGCAGAACGCTGCATTCACCACAGCCCGTCTGAAGGAATCTCTGTCTCCAGACAGATCTGCCACAAAACGTTACAATCACTACAGCCTGGCTGAAAGAATCTCTGTCTCTAGTTAGATCTCCCACAGAACGTTACATTCACCACAGCCCGTCTGAAAGAATCTTTGTCTGTAGCAAGATCTCCCACAAAACGTTACATTCACCACAGCCCGTCTGAAAGAATCTTTGCCTGTAGCCAGATCTCCCACAGAACGTTACATTCACCACAGCGCATCTGAAAGAATCTCTGTATTTATACAGATCTCCCACAGAACGTTACATTCACCACAGCGCGTCTGAAAGAATCTGTCTCTTGCCAGATCTCCCACAGAACGTTACATTCACCACAGCGCGTCTGAAAGAATCTCTGTCTCTAGCCAGATCTCCCACAGAACGTTATATTCACCACAGCGCGTCTGAAAGAATCTCTGTCTCTAGCCAGATCTCCCACAGAACGTTGCATTCACCACAGCGCGTCTGAAAGAATCTCTGTCTCTAGCCAGATCTCCCACAGAACGTTGCATTCACCACAGCGCGTCTGAAAGAATCTCTGTCTCTAGCCAGATCTCCCACAGAACGTTACATTCACTACAGCGCGTCTGAAAGAATCTCTGTCTCTAGCCAGATCTCCCACAGAACGTTACATTCACCACAGCGCGTCTGAAAGAATCTGTCTCTAGCCAGATCTCCCACAGAACGTTACATTCACCACAGCGCGTCTGAAAGAATCTGTCTTTAGCCAGATCTCCCACAGAACGTTACATTCACCACAGCGCGTCTGAAAGAATCTGTCTCTAGCCAGATCTCCCACAGAACGTTACATTCACCACAGCGCGTCTGAAAGAATCTGTCTCTAGCCAGATCTCCCACAGAACGTTACATTCACCACAGCGCGTCTGAAAGAATCTGTCTCTAGCCAGATCTCCCACAGAACGTTACATTCACCACAGCGCGTCTGAAAGAATCTGTCTCTAGCCAGATCTCCCACAGAACGTTACATTCACCACAGCGCGTCTGAAAGAATCTCTGTCTCTAGCCAGATCTCCCACAGAACGTTACATTCACCACAACGCGTCTGAAAGAATCTCTGTCTCTAGCCAGATCTCCCACAGAACGTTACATTCACCACAGCACGTCTGAAAGAATCTCTGTCTCTAGCCAGATCTCCCACAGAACGTTACATTCACCACAGCGCGTCTGAAAGAATCTCTGTCTCTAGCCAGATCTCCCACAGAACGTTACATTCACCACAGCGCGTCTGAAAGAATCTCTGTCTCTAGCCAGATCTCCCACAGAACGTTACATTCACCACAGCGCGTCTGAAAGAATCTCTGTCTCTAGCCAGATCTCCCACAGAACGTTACATTCACCACAGCGCGTCTGAAAGAATCTCTGTCTCTAGCCAGATCTCCCACAGAACGTTACATTCACCACAACGCGTCTGAAAGAATCTCTGTCTCTAGCCAGATCTCCCACAGAACGTTACATTCACCACAGCTCGTCTGAAAGAATCTCTGTCTCTAGCCAGATCTCCCACAGAACGTTACATTCACCACAGCGCGTCTAAAGGAATCTCTGTCTCTAGCCAGATCTCCAACTTTTGTTGTTGTTATGTTCAAGGTCTCCTTGATGTCTTGAAATTCTTCCTCTTTGTCTGCGCCTGATGTGTCGTCCAGGAACCATACCTTTCATTATTGTTTTTTCCAGCCCACTATGTCTTTTGTTGCCATAGTTTTCCTATGTAGAATGGTGTTTGTAAGTCAGTTATTTTAATGTTTAGATCTTTTAGTATGTCTTAATTGCACTTTTCCATTATCCAAAACATGTGAATGATATTTCTGCAGCATTTTGTGTCGTGTGAATCGATTTTCTTCCATCCTGTCTGCAAGGAAATTCACAAGAAGAGTATCTGAATTTTGTAGACAAACATTGTAGTAACAAATTAATAAATATCACGGATTTTCATTGACACGAAAACATAAACAGGAGCGATTAATAAAAACATTTAATAAACGTTTGTCAAGAAGACATGTCTTGTATGCCCCCACACAGATCAGTTCTTCAAGTGCTCGCCCTCGGTAAAAGGGCTCATTCATTGACATGCGTCTCTCACATCGATCTTCGTAAACCCACAATGAAGAACTCGCACTCGTTTTTCCCCCTATACCGGCCATGTTTGACTACTGAACAAAGAAACCGCTGAATCCGTTTCTATAAGGGAGAAAATAAACTGATTCTGATCCAAATGGATGAGCAGATCTGTGCTTTTCACTTTAGACTTCCACAAATTGACTTGTTGACAGCATGCAGCAAAGTCAATAACGGAAGTGTGAAAGTTGTTTGTCTCCTTTCAAGCAATTGACAATTCAAAGTCAGAATGTTATTCCCCCACTTTCACTTTTGAAAAATGTCATTCAAAAGTCAAAACGTGGCTTTTATTTCATTAAAGCAAGGATGGAGAAAATGCTTCGTTGTTATGTTTGCTTTCATAAACAACCTTTTCCATAAATGGTTTCATTTATACAATTTGCAGGAGCGAGTTATAGAATTGGGGTTGTTTCTCATTGGATGTTGAACACATTTGGCAAATTGAGATCATTACACGCACGCAAGTTTTCATTTGTTGTCGCGGAACTCGTTCTAGATGTCTGGATCCTTGTATTGCGACACAAGCTTGTTAAAAGCGACTAACTAGTAACAACTGCATCCGATCAGTGCTCGAACACTGCCTTCCTTAGAATAGAGATAAATTATTATTTTAGAAGGAATCTTCTGAGGCGATAGATCAGCGAATCATTTCAGATGTCTTCCTTAGACTAGACAATGTGCACATCACGGCGTATGTCTTCCTTAGACTAGACAATGTGCACATCAAGGCGTATCGCCGTACCACGTTACATTCGCCTTCATCTACGACGGTAGCAGTCTATTATCACCGTGGACGCACACAGCAATGGCTAGATAAACTCTGGTATCATTAGTTATCAGGGAGCGGGGATAGCTCAGTGGTTAGTGAACTGGACTACATAAGACAGGAGCGGCTTCCGGTTTGATGTGCCATCTATGTTGTCTGTCTCTGTGAGCGTGGTCTGGTGACAGTGTTTGATGTGCAATCTATGTTGTCTGTCTCTGTGATCGTGGTTTGGTGACAGTGTTTGATGTGCCATCTATGTTGTCTGTCTCTGTGAGCGTGGTTTGGTGACAGTGTTTGATGTGCCATCTATGTTGTCTGTCTCTGTGAGCGTGGTCTGGTGACAGTGTTTGATGTGCCGTCTATGTTTGTCTGTCTCTGTCAGCGTGGTCTGGTAACAGTGTTTGATGTGCCGTCTATGTTGTCTGTCTCTGTGAGCGTGGTCTGGTGACAGTGTTTGATGTGCCGTCTATGTTTGTCTGTCTCTGTGAGCGTGGTCTGGTGACAGTGTTTGATGTGCCGTCTATGTTTGTCTGTCTCTGTGAGCGTGGTCTGGTGACAGTGTTTGATGTGCCGTCTATGTTGCCTGTCTCTGTGAGCGTGGTTTGGTGACAGTGTTTGATGTGCCATCTATGTTTGTCTGTCTCTGTCAGCGTGGTCTGGTGACAGTGTTTGATGTGCCGTCTATGTTTGTCTATCTCTGTCAGCGTGGTCTGGTGACAGTGTTTGAAGTGCCTATTATGTTGTCTGTCTCAGTGAGTGTAGTCTGATGACAGTGTTTGATGTGCCGTCTATGTTTGTCTGTCTCTGTGAGCGTGGTCTGGTGACAGTGTTTGATGTGCCGTCTATGTTGCCTGTCTCTGTGAGCGTGGTTTGGTGACAGTGTTTGATGTGCCATCTATGTTTGCCTGTCTCTGTCAGCGTGGTCTGGTGACAGTGTTTGATGTGCCGTCTATGTTTGTCTATCTCTGTCAGCGTGGTCTGGTGACAGTGTTTGAAGTGCCTATTATGTTGTCTGTCTCAGTGAGTGTAGTCTGATGACAGTGTTTGATGTGCCGTCTATGTTTGTCTATCTCTGTGAGCGTGGTCTGGTGACAGTGTTTGATGTGCCGTCTATGTTTGTCTGTCTCTGTCAGCGTGGTCTGGTGACAGTGTTTGAAGTGCCTTCTATGTTGTCTGGTTCAGGGAGTGTGGTCTAGTGACAGAGCTTGATGTCATCATTGTTATATGTCTGAATGAATATAATCTTGTGGATGTCCTTGATCTTTTCCCTCTATAGTTTACCTTATTGCTTCTCTGCTCTGTTATTTTCCTTTTTAATTTGCGTCATATAATTTATTTGGTCCTATTCATATCACCTTTATCGTGTAAAAGACCATAATGAAAATAAGAGACCCTTCATGAAAGTAAATGTAGGTCATATACGTGTTTGCTTGTAGCTGACATTTGACAAGAACAATGAATGTTCTAGAACGATTGTCGCCAGTCAGTGGTGTAGGGGGAGCTTGTATCTGTTATGATTATCTTTTGAATTTTTGCTTCAAGTTAATGATTGTGCCAATCACATAAATATGAACCAAAAATACATTCGTCGAACGTAGTTTTTAATAAACATCAGTATCATAAATCTGTAAAGATGGAACATTTGATTCTGACTTCATGTCAAATAAACACGAATGAATTATTATATTGAACACGCCAATAGTGACATCTTTTACATTCGTTTTTTTCTGTGTGCTGTTTATTTCAAATTGAATTATGTTTCATGACCCCGCGGTTAACACATATGATAAACAATAGTTTTTGTTATTGAAGTATATTTTACTTGTGGAATGAACGGAGAAGTATCTCGTATATTCATTGAAGATAATGCTGAATTCCCACAAGTGTGGCTGTAGATAGACAAAAATTTGGCACCAACGTTCATTTAAGAATAAATAAACATCATCAGGTCGCATATTCTTTACAGAACGTCTGAAAGAATCTCTGTCTCTAGCCAGATCTCACACAGAACGTTACATTCACCACAGCCCGTCTGAAAGAATCTCTGTCTCTAGCGAGATCTCCCACAGAACGTTACATTCACCACAGCACGTCTGAAAGAATCTCTGTCTCTAGCCAGATCTCACACAGAACGTTACATTCACCACAGCTCGTCTGAAAGAATCTCTGTCTCTAGCCAGATCTCACACAGAACGTTACATTCACCACAGCTCGTCTGAAAGAATCTCTGTCTCTAGCCAGATCTCCCACAGAACGTTGCATTCACCACGGCTCGTCTGAAAGAATCTCTGTCTCTAGCCAGATCTCCCACAGAACGTTGCATTCACCACGGCTCGTCTGAAAGAATCTCTGTCTCTAGCCAGATCTCCCACAGAACGTTACATTCACCACACCCTGTCTGAAAGAATCTCTGTCTCTAGCCAGATCTCCCACAGAACGTTACATTCACCACACCCTGTCTGAAAGAATCTCTGTCTCTAGCCAGATCTCACATTCTTTCTGTTTTTATGTTCAAGGTCTCCTTGAAATTTGGAAACCACCATCTTCTTGGTCTGCCCTGTTGCATCACCCAGGAACCATGCCTTCCACTATTGTTCTTCCTAGCCCGATGTGTGTGTTTTGACGGGTGTATTTTAATTTCCACCGTAGAATGGTGTTTACGAGCCAGTCCTTTCTAATGTTTACATCTTTTAATATGTTTTCATTGCTATTTGTTATTATCCAAGCCATCTTATGACTGGTTCTGTTCCATTTTCTTTCGAATGAATCAATTTTATCTCTTGCTGCCTGCGAGATTATCCATGATTGACAACTCTATGTTGCATTCAGGAAGATACATGTCCTCAATAATTTTAATGTTTCTGACTTGCTGGTATTGTGTCACATGTTCTTCATGACATTTAATGTTTGTGTTGCTATTGCCAATCTTCTTGTGATCACTTTCTGACAGTCTCCATTTTACGTAGGGAGGTCAAAAAGTAATGCACACCAATTTTTTTCTCGGAAACTATTCGGGCAAAATGTGTGAAATTTTCACAGATTGTAGCTGAACATCCCCTTTACACTACCTATTTTTCAACATAATCTCCGTCCAAGTGTATTGCCTTACGCCAACGCGAAACTAGGTCATGAATGCCTCGTTTGTACCAAGTTTTGTCCTGCTCGCGTAGCCATTTTTTAACTGCACGGATCACATCCTCATCATTGTCAAAGTGTGTCCCACGCAGGAATTTTTTGAGTGGTCCAAACAGATGGAAATCTGAGGGAGCCAGATCAGGGCTGTAAGGAGGATGGGGCAGTACAGTCCAACCAAATTTGTTGATTGCTTCCCGTGTTACTAGACTTGTGTGAGGGCGTGCATTGTCATGTTGAAGCAATAAATCTGCAGATGGCTTATTAGGCCGAACTCTGTGGAACCGATTTTTTAGTTTTGTCAGTGAATTGATGTAAGCTGTCGAGTTGATTGTCTCACCTCTTGTCATTACATCAACAAGAATCACACCATCACTGTCCCAGAAGACAGTGATCATCACTTTTCCGGCTGATGGAGATGTTTTGAATTTTTTTCTTTTTGGTGACTGCGGATGATGCCATTCCATTGACTGCATTTTTGTTTCAGGCTCATAATGATGTGCCCACGTTTCGTCACCGGTAACAATTTTTGACAAAAACATTTCTCCTTCAACACCGAAATGCTCCAACAATTCAGAACAGAATGTTTTCCTTTGAACTCTGTGATCATTTGTTAGGCACCGAGGAACCCATCGAGCGCAAATCTTTGAATATCCGAGAGTTTTAAAAATTGCGATTGCACTTCCCTTGCTGACTGTAAGCTGCAATGCCAATTGCTGACTAGTGATACCCCTATCCTTACGAATAATGACATCAGCCCGGTTTAACATGTCTGTGCTGGTAGTCGAGGCAACACGCCCAGAACGCGGTAAATCATGCAGCTCCACTCGTACACTTTCTGCAGCTTTAATTCTCTGAACCCAGCGACTAACTGTGCTCCTATCGACTGCAGAACATTTGTACACTGCACACAGTCGTTTATGAATGTTTGCCACAGTTTCTTTTTCCGCAACCAGAAATTCTATGACAATTCGCTGTTTGTAACGGACATTGTTGACAAGCTCCATTTTAACGGTTCATAGATTGCGTAATTTTTATCCGAATGCTGTGCAATTTGGTACACATAATTGGAACATGTCATATTCCAAGTGTGCAAAATTTCATATTCCTATCTTTATTATTAGCCGAGAAAAAAATTGGTGTGCATTACTTTTTGACCTCCCCTCATAGGTTACTACACATCCCAGATATTCATAGTTTGTTACAGTTTCAAGTTCTTCACTCTTGATGATTTTGGCTTGACTTTTTGTTTTGTGAATGGACGCTATCTTAGTTTTCTGTTTGTTTAGGTAGAGGTTTTGCACTTCATTGTGTTTTAACACACTCAGTTATCTCTTTAAATCCTTCTGCACTGTTTGATAGAACTGTGTCATCATCGTGTCTGAGTTCTGGAATTATGTTGCCGTTTATTGTGAAAGGGACGAACTTCACAGATATGTCATCATTTGTGACATTCCTCAAGGTGTTCTCAGCATAGATGTTGAACAGAAGAGATCACGCATAAATACGTGATCCAAACATGACCTTGAAATACATCAGGAAAAAACAACTAAACATTGAACTGAAGAACGAGGGAATGTTGTCACAAGTTTACAAAATGTTTAGACGGTTAGTGTATAATGGATCAGACAGCATGTGGGCATATGTCTTTCGGTTCAATACAACATTTCAACACTTTATAATTTTGGTGATCCTGTGGACTTTCTGCCCACCCACGTCTTGAGCGCGAAGAAGGACATTCAACATGAGACGTAAGTTAGCGACTACGCTAAGACGCTGTAACTAAGCTCACTGCGCCTTACCACCACCCATTGTCTACATTCTGCGCCAATCTTTCCACCTCTCAAGCCAACAAGTCACGGCTGCTTGGTTTAATCACAGAGTACCATTTTAGTTCTAGTCTTGACAGTATTGCAGCACTCGTGAGTGAAGATGTTCTCAGCATAGCACATTCCTCCTATTTGCAAAGCTGATGTCTTTTATGAAGGTGACTCCAATTTGTCAATATACACACACAATCATGAGAAACGTGTTCTTTAAGCTTCATTAACGTATGTGTGAATATTATTATTGTATTATTTAATTAACGACTGACACGTTTGAGACTTTCTTATATAAAATACTATTTTTTAATAATCACTATTATTTGGTTCTATAAAAATAAACGAACGGATACAACGTAGAACAAGTATATGTATTTTATCTATAAATAATGTCGTGCGATTCTATACCATAGAAACTGTTTAATAAAAGAGAAGAAGGGAGAAGATCAAGAGGTGAACCAAGAGTAAGATATAATAACATATAACAGATAACATCAAAGCAACGCTATAACAGATAACATCAAAGCAACGCTATAACAGATAACATCAAAGCAACGCTATAACAGATAACATCAAAGCAACGCTATAACAGATAACATCAAAGCAACGCTATAACAGATAACATCAAAGCAACGCTATAACAGATAACATCAAAGCAACGCTATAACAACATCAATAGGAACAGGTCAAAGCCGCCAGGAGAGCGAGAACCAGAACTGTTTATCTCCTTAGATCCGCTGATGGAGTAGAAGAGAAACAGACGATGTGTTGTTTATACTTGTAAACAGAGAGAGGTTCATAAACAACAACAATTTCAGCGATAAACACATGCAATAGGTTTAGAGCTATAGACTCATATCTTCGAGAAAAACTGTGACTATGGTGTCAGTTTCAGGTACGATGAGGTGGTGTCAGTTTCAGGTACAATGAGGTGGTGTCAGTTTCAGGTACGATGAGGTGGTGTCAGTTTCAGGTACGATGAGGTGGTGTCAGTTTCAGGTACGATGAGGTGGTGTCAGTTTCAGGTACGATGAGGTGGTGTCAGTTTCAGGTACAATGAGGTGGTGTCAGTTTCAGGTACAATGAGGTGGTGTCAGTTTCAGGTACAATGAGGTGGTGTCAGTTTCAGGTACAATGAGGTGGTGTCAGTTTCAGGTACAATGAGGTGGTGTCAGTTTCAGGTACAATGAGGTGGTGTCAGTTTCAGGTACAATGAGGTGGTGTCAGTTTCAGGTACGATGAGGTGGTGTCAGTTTCAGGTACAATGAGGTGGTGTCAGTTTCAGGTACGATGAGGTGGTGTCATTTCTCTTCTCGTCTCTAGTCGTGTGCAGGTTCCCGTACTCTCCAACCACGGAGAGTGTTTCATGGCTAGGACAGACGACCACATGCGTGACTGGTCAGATTGTGGGAGACATACAAACTTGACTCTGTAATGAAGCAGATACTGTGCTAACATGGTGACAGAGAAGATACTTGTTTGGGAGATCACAGAGTCGAGTCAAGCCAACTTATTTCATTTATTGGATACCGCCTCCACATTAAGGGTTAGTTACCATGGGGCGCCATTCATTCGTTGGTTGCCGACTCCACATCAAAGGTTGGCTACCATGGAGCGCCATTCATTCGTTGGTTGCCGACTCCACATCAAAGGTTGGCTACCATGGAGCGCCATTCATTCGTTGGTTGCCGACTCCACATCAAAGGTTGGCTACCATGGAGCGCCATTCATTCGTTGGTTGCCGACTCCACATCAAAGGTTGGCTACCATGGAGCGCCATTCATTCGTTGGTTGCCGACTCCACATCAAAGGTTGGCTACCATGGAGTGCCATTCATTCGTTGGTTGCCGACTCCACATCAAAGGTTGGCTACCATGGAGCGCCATTCATTCGTTGGTTGCCGACTCCACATCAAAGGTTGGCTACCATGGAGCGCCATTCATTCGTTGGTTGCCGACTCCACATCAAAGGTTGGCTACCATGGAGCGCCATTCATTCGTTGGTTGCCGACTCCATATCAAAGGTTGGCTACCATGGAGCGCCATTCATTTATTGAGTGCCGTCTCCACATCGAAGGTTGGCTACCACGGTGCGCCATTCAATCATTGGGTGCCGTCTCCACATCGAAGGTTGGCTACCACTGAGCGTCATTCATTCATTGGGTGCCGTCTCCACATCGAAGGTTGGCTGCCTTGGAGCGCCATTCATTCATAGAGTGCCGTTTCCAACGTGAAGGTTGGCTACCACGGAGCGTCATTCATTCATTGGTTGCCGTCTCCAACGTGAAGGTTGGCTACCACGGAGCGTCATTCATTCATTGGGTGCCGTCTCCAACGTGAAGGTTGGCTACCACGGAGCGACATTCATTCATTGGTTGCCGTCTCCACGTCAAAGGTTGGCTACCACGGGGTGCCATTTATTCTTTGGTTGCCGTCTCCACATTGATAGTTGACTACCGCGGTGCGCCATTCTTTCTTTGGTTGCCGTCTCCACATCAAATGCTGACTACCGCTGGGCGCCATTCATTCTTTGGTTGCCGTCTCCACATCGATAGTTGGCTACCACGGAGCCCCATTCATTCTTTGGTTGCCGTCTCCACATCGATAGTTGGCTACCACGGAGCCCCATTCATTCTTTGGTTGCCGTCTCCACATTGATAGTTGACTGCCACGGAGCCCCATTCATTCTTTGGTTGCCGTCTCCACATCAAATGTTGACTACCGCTGGGCGCCATTCATTCTTTGGTTGCCGTCTCCACATCAAATGTTGACTACCGCTGGGCGCCATTCATTCTTTGGTTGCCGTCTCCATATCAAATGTTGACTACCGCTGGGCGCCATTCATTCTTTGGTTGCCGTCTCCACATCGATAATTGGCTACCACGGAGCCCCATTCATTCTTTGGTTGCCGTCTCCACATCGATAGTTGGCTGCCACGGAGCCCCATTCATTCTTTGGTTGCCGTCTCCACATCGATAATTGGCTACCACGGAGCCCCATTCATTCTTTGGTTGCCGTCTCCACATCGATAGTTGGCTGCCACGGAGCCCCATTCATTCTTTGGTTGCCGTCTCCACATCGATAGTTGGCTACATTTTCCAGCACCCTTTTAAGACCTGCTCTGCTCACGGTGTCAACAACATTTATGAGATCAAAGAATGCAATAACTAAAGGTCTTCTCTGTTCCTTGTAGTGTTTCCTGTAGTTGGCGCTGAGTAAAAATCATATATAATTGGTTGATCACCCAGCTGTAAACCCGCAGCGAGTATCAGAAAGGATACGGTCCACCAGTTGTAGGCGCTTTAAAATAATTATTGTGCATGCCTTTACAGTTCTACTCACGAGTGATATATGCCAATAGTTGTCATGTCGACCTTTTTCGCCTTTATTTTTGTTCAACGTTACGTTGACATCTTTCATGTCCTGGGCTATGTCTCCATTTCTTGTTGTAACTATGAATGTGGTTAACAGTGAACACAAATAACAGATTTACAAATGAACTTCTTTCTTTTTGTATTTCCATAGGACTGACAACTTACGAACAAAGTTGTAAATGGACTGTAAATGCAATTCTTCTAAGTTTCGTGTTTTAATTTTGCTTCCGTAATTACATTCCTCTAAGTCTCTCTCTACGATCAGGACTCAATTAGAGTAGGATTCCAGACTCTCACATGAAGTCAGCTGTCAGGTTAAGTATGTTGATCGCCCCCACAGACAAAACATCACATTTAGAGTCTGCCAGATCCACTCTGACTGTACACCCGTTAAAACGTTGCACTGTGTTCTGCGCCAGTGGCCCAGTGCATCCGATTTCAGCCATCATTTTATTCAGGTTTGCTTTCCTTAGCCTTTGATTGTCCCCAATCTTCCTGTAAGGCAGCAGATTGTCTTTTCTGTAGGGTGATTCTGCCCTTAGATGGTCTGCCCTCCCAGGTTTACGAGCACCATCTGCCCGAGTCACTAGAGGTGACTAACACAGACATGCACACACAAAGATATGAGATGTGACAAACACAGACATGCACACAGCGATACGAGGTATGACTAACACCGACACACATTAAGATATATGACACATGACTAACATAGACATGCACATAAAGATATGAGATATGACTGACGTAGACTTGCACAGACAAAGATATGACACATACCTAACATAGACATACACACAAAGATAAAAGATATGACTAACATAGGCATGCACACACAAAGATATGAGTTGTGACAAACACAGACATGCACACACAAAGATATGAGATATGACTAACATAAACATGCACACAAAGATATGAGATATCCCTAACCCAGACATGCACACACAAAGATATGACACATGACTAACACAGATACACACTAAGTTATGAGATATTACTAAACTCAGACGCACATAAAGATATGAGACATGATTAACACAGACACACCAAGATATGAGATATGACTAACATGGCACACACCTAGATATGAGCCATGGCTAGCACACATACACACACACACAAGCTAAGATTGGAGCCATGGCTAGCACAGAAACACACCAAGATATGAGCCATGGCTTCAAGGAAAAACACCAAGAAATGAACCAAGCCTAGCACATAAACACATTGAGGTATCCATATGCTTGGGTTAGTCTGCAGACTCTTCTTAACGTGTGATTCATCGACATACGAGACGCAGGCTTCGATTAACTGTTCACATGTTTCGTTCAAACAGTTGTCCGGAGATTTGAGAGTGCAGTCTGACCCGTAGAACGCTCCCTTGCACGTACAGTCTGCACTTTCTGGGTCACATATGATGTCACAGCCATCAGAACACGTCAGTTCGCACTGTAGCCCAAAATTACCATCGGGACAAGTGTCATTACAGGTGTAGCCAGGATGTTTACATTGTAGGCATTTTCCGGATTTTTTCTCACATAAAGGACAGACACTGAGACAAGACCTGGAGCAGTCGTGTCCATAGATCCCATGTGAACATTTGCCGTGACACGTACCGATGATGAATCGCAGCTTTTGCTACACCCACTACACACTGCACAAAACGACCAAGAATACCCGTCCAGACAATAGGTGTATGTTAATGTTTGCGCCTCACACACCGTCAGTGCACTGCCGGCCTGCGAAATGGTCGGTGAGAATGGAACACTACGCCGCCACTGTCAGAGAAAGCCTTTAGAGTGGCGTTCTTTACCCGAATCATAGTGCTAGCTCGATGATAGATTCGAATGGTGTGAATCTTCTGGGGCGTGGCAAAGTTCTTGATCAGACCAGCCCCAGAGCAAAAGACATCAATCTCGTGCTGACTAACTACAAACCTTGAATCATTGCTACATGAGGCAGAACCATTTAGTTTTACCGTGAAACTGTCCGTAACTGTTAAGTCATTCACATAAATCCTAAACCAGGAGAACAGGAAAGACTGGTTGAGAGTTGCCTCAACTGATATAGAATTTGTTTCCGAATTACATGTGGTATCGTTGTTATCAAACAGGAAAGTAGGTTCAGATTTTTTGGCGTATTTGTACACGAGAACCAAGTCCTGACACTGGGGTCCAAAATATTTGTGCTGACAACTGTCATTGTTTGGGCATATTCCTGTAGTTTTGTCACAAACTTTCTCTCTCTCTTTCTCTCTCTGCGACCAAGCCTCAATCAGAGTAGGATTCCAGTCTCTCTCATGAAGTCAGCTGTCTGTTTAAGCGAATCGATCGCCCATATAATTTCTTCTCCAGGGAGGTGGGCGTGGACCACATTGCTTTTCTCAGGTCCGTGTACTGTGGGCAATCCTGTAGAACATTGTTTGTAGTCATATTGTCCAGTGTACAGTGGCATAGGCTGGTAGTTCCTATTTTGAATTTGGTGAACATGTGATTTCTCATTCTATTGCGGCCTGTGCGTAGGCAAAGTATGATGACTTGATCCCTCCTTGATAGTTGGTGGTATCCGTCACTCTCGTTATGCTTTGGGTGTTCACGTTTCCATTTTTCATGGAACTGACCCTTGAGGATGGATTTGGCTTCATCATAACTGAGCGGATTGTTCTCTTGTGGTAATCTCCCTCCCTCTTTAGCTAATTTGTCTGCGTGTTCATTCCCGTATATATTACAGTGTGATGGTTTCCACTTAATGACTACTCGTTGGAAGTTATTGCATAGTTAGTCCAGGTAGTTCTCAAGTCATCTGGTTCATTGTTCTTGGTTTTTTTAGAGCAGATAGTACTGACAGTGCAACAAATTCTATCAACATGATCTCACACTTACTGTGAATACATTTTCCCACATATTATACACTTTCACTGCGAGTTCGATGTTGAAATGTCTTTTGTCTTGATGCATTACCACGTGATTTTGGGCCTCAGTAACCTAGTTGGTGAAACAACCCGACTAAGCTACCAGCCTCCGGACAACCCGTGTTGGATTCCCGCTGGAAGCAGTGTCAGTTGTATTCGTGGTTGGAGAGAAAAATACCCCCGGGTCTACCAGGCCGCTGGCAGAAATGGGTACCAGGGTATTACTCTAGGAAGGTGAGGAATGCCGCCACGCATCGTTAGTTTCGATGCTTGAAGCGACATTATCCAGAAGTCTTCGAACACTCCTGGAAGGGCGGCCGAGCACATATGTGTGAAAACTCGCGTGCTAAGACGACGATTCAAGTCCCATACTTTACGTTTACCTTCACCACATGAGCCCACATAAGTGTAACTGTCATTAAAATAGGAGGGCCTGAGTATGGCCTGCTTGTCGGCAGCTGAAATTGTTGTACTATTTGATTTTGTGATAAAGAACCAAATAAAGTGAAATGATCTAACGGAAACTTTAGACTTTTTTGCACTTAGAGAGCTGTGGTCATACTATACAAACAAGATCAAGGTTTAGATAGACACTTGAAAGGCGGATCGATTGTGGAGTCGGTCAAGATATCATCATCATCATCATGTCCCATACCGGTTGGCGTAGGCGATCATGCCCTTCCACAATTTTCTATCTACAGTGTATCGTATCAGTTCTGTTGTTGACTGTTTTCCATGCCATGACACCACGCTATCCAGTATTTTCTCTCTTTGTTGTCCGCGATCTCTCTTTCCATGTATTTTGCACGTTGTAACCGAATATTCCAACGTTCCTCTTCTCATGATGTTACCTAAAAATGATGATTGTTTCTTTCTGGTAATTTTTACGAGCTCCCTTTTTGTGTTGAGAACTTCCTCATTGGTATTTTTAGCTGTCCATGGAACTTTCAAAATTCTTCTGAGAAATCCCATCTCTGTGGCCTCTATTCGTCTTTTCATTTGTTTGTCTACTGTCCATGATTCGCTTCCATAGGTCAGAATTGGTTCTATATAGCACTGATGAACTCTCTTTCGCACTTCTATTGACATAGATTTGCTGCATACGATATTTTTTCATTTCCTGAAATGCTATTTTGGCCTGAGCTATTCTGCTTTTTATTACTGTGGTGCATCTACCACCTGATGTTATTATTGTGCCCAAGTATTTGAAACGTTGCACTTGTTTCAGATTTGTCTCGTTTATTTTTTTTCCTTCATTGTGGCGATGATTGTTTTTTTTTATATGACCATTACTTCTTTTTTCTTACTATTCATACTGAGAACTATTCTGTTGCTTTCTTTTACTATAATGTCTATCACTTCTTGTAGTTCGTTCTCTGTCTCTGCTATTAAGACTGTGTCATCCGCATATAGCAAATTATTTATGTTGTGATCGGTGACTTCAATTCCTTTTTCGTCTATTATTGATCTCATAATATGTTCGCTGTAAAGTGAAAACAAATTCGACGAAAGAACACAGCAGTTACTAGTCTATCTCGCTGAATGCTGCTAGTCTATCTCGCTGAGTGCTGCTAATCTATCTCGCTGAATGCTGCTAGTCTATCTCGCTGAGTGTTACTAGTCTATCTCGCTGAATGCTGCTAGTCTATCTCGCTGAGTGCTGCTAGTCTATCTCGCTGAGTGTTGCTAGTCTATCTCGCTGAGTGTTGCTAGTCTATCTCGCTGAATGCTGCTAGTCTATCTCGCTGAGTGCTGCTAGTCTATCTCGCTGAGTGTTGCTAGTCTATCTCGCTGAGTGTTACTAGTCTATCTCGCTGAATGCTGCTAGTCTATCTCGCTGAGTGCTGCTAGTCTATCTCGCTGAGTGCTGCTAGTCTATCTCGCTGAATGCTGCTAGTCTATCTCGCTGAGTGTTGCTAGTCTATCTCGCTGAGTGTTGCTAGTCTATCTCGCTGAGTGTTGCTAGTCTATCTCGCTGAGTGTTGCTAGTCTATCTCGCTGAGTGTTGCTAGTCTATCTCGCTGAGTGTTACTAGTCTATCTCGCTGAGTGTTGCTAGTCTATCTCGCTGAGTGTTGCTAGTCTATCTCGCTGAGTGTTACTAGTCTATCTCGCTAAATGTTACTAGTCTATCTCGCTAAATGTTACTAGTATATCTCGCTGAATGTTTCTAGTCTATCTCGCTGAATGTTTTTAGTCTATCTCGCTGAATGTTACTAGTCTATCTCGCTGAATGTTACTAGTCTATCTCGCTAAATGTTACTAGTATATCTCGCTGAATGTTACTAGTATATCTCGCTGAATCTTACTAGTCTATCTCGCTAAATGTTACTAGTATATCTCGCTAAATGTTACTAGTATATCTCGCTAAATGTTACTAGTCTATCTCGCTAAATGTTACTAGTCTATCTCGCTAAATGTTACTAGTCTATCTCGCTAAATGTTACTAGTCTATCTCGCTAAATGTTACTAGTCTATCTCGCTAAATGTTACTAGTCTATCTCGCTAAATGTTACTAGTATATCTCGCTAAATGTTACTAGTATATCTCGCTAAATGTTACTAGTATATCTCGCTAAATGTTACTAGTATATCTCGCTAAATGTTACTAGTATATCTCGCTAAATGTTACTAGTATATCTCGCTAAATGTTACTAGTATATCTCGCTAAATGTTACTAGTATATCTCGCTAAATGTTACTAGTATATCTCGCTAAATGTTACTAGTATATCTCGCTAAATGTTACTAGTATATCTCGCTAAATGTTACTAGTATATCTCGCTAAATGTTACTAGTATATCTCGCTAAATGTTACTAGTATATCTCGCTAAATGTTACTAGTATATCTCGCTAAATGTTACTAGTATATCTCGCTAAATGTTACTAGTATATCTCGCTAAATGTTACTAGTATATCTCGCTAAATGTTACTAGTCTATCTCGCTAAATGTTACTAGTATATCTCGCTAAATGTTACTAGTATATCTCGCTAAATGTTACTAGTCTATCTCGCTAAATGTTACTAGTCTATCTCGCTAAATGTTACTAGTCTATCTCGCTAAATGTTACTAGTCTATCTCGCTAAATGTTACTAGTCTATCTCGCTAAATGTTACTAGTCTATCTCGCTAAATGTTACTAGTCTATCTCGCTAAATGTTACTAGTCTATCTCGCTAAATGTTACTAGTCTATCTCGCTAAATGTTACTAGTCTATCTCGCTAAATGTTACTAATATATCTCGCTGAATGTTACTAGTATATCTCGCTGAATGCTATCGTATGTTACTTGACTAATGTGAAATAGATCGCATGCTACTTGGTTATTGTAGACTTGGTATTGCAACTTGCCGTTTTGCTCTCCGTTGTTCTACTAAAAATATCCGATGTAACGAGAAAAATATGCTTTCATTTGTACACCAAGAAACAAAATAGAGCAGGACTTATCAGCTTAACGAAAATTGTTGTTACACGCTGAATTATTTGCTGATTGAATTCAACACGTAAACATGAAACCAACGCCGCTGTTCTATTCGAAATGAGTGCCAGTATTACTGCCCCTAGACCACGGAGTTGAGCCCCTTGTATCTGATCCAGCTTTGATGGACAGCTCGCAAGGCACGACCTCGTCTGCTAGTACTACTGGAATTTTCCTGCAACAGCATCAAGGAAACGAAGATATTCTGTTCGTTCAGATCATGAGATTTATATGTCATGAGATTTATGCGTCAAGAGATTTATATGTCATGAGATTTATAGGCCAAAAGACTGTTACGCCATGAGACTGATACGCTATGAGATTGATACATCATGAGACTGATACGTCATGAGACTGTTACGTCATGAGACTGATACGCTATGAGACTGATACGTCATGAGACTGTTACGTCATGAGACTGATACGCTATGAGACTGATACGTCATGAGACTGATACGTCAATATCAAATTAAGTTAACGACAACATCCTATTCTTATTGTGACCTGAATTATATGAGGTAAATACATCATGCAAAGAAGAAGAAATGTGTTCCAAATGTCATAAATATTGCTGTCAACCCAGATAACTTTCCTACTTCCAATCCAACAAGACGGGCTGATTCTGTCCTAAGCTTTTTAGAATACTATCAGACACAATCGACTCTGTTGTCTATTGATGACTGTAGGTATTATACTGAATGATTATGTACAGAGTCATCATCATTGATTATCACGAGTGTGCTTCATCACACCGATCTGAGACATCTATGCAGATAAATCTCAGCAGAAGGCACGAGCTCTGTAGCGCCAGCGATGGCCAGCAGCAAATGTGTGCATGCTTTGAGTAAAATGGGTGTTTGGATGACGCATAAGTCGACACAAATTACAAAATGAGTTTTTCTGTTAGTCCCTTGTCACTTTGACTTCCACATTTTGGCAAACCATCATATTGATATATAAAGTTATTGACATGGCAGGACAACTTCACTAACGAAGAAGTATGGGAAAGTACCAGTCAAATACCAGTGGATAAAGAGATACAACGAAGATGATGGCGCTTGATAGGACACACACTGTGGAAGCCAACTGAGAGTATTATATAAGAGGCTCTTTTTTGGAATCGCCAGGGGAACAGGCAAAGAGGAAAAGATCAAAATATTTTTGGAGTAGACAAGTGGAAGCAGAGATGCAAAAAATTGGGAATACGTGGAATGATCTTTAAAAAATAGCAAGAAACAGAACGACTTTGAAAGTGTTTGTTGATGACCTATGCTCTACATCAAGATGGCAACCCATCACATTGACATGATTTCACCATGGCAACCCATTACATTGACATTTACTCGTTTTGAATAACCCAGGACATTGACATCCTCTCACTTTGACAACAAATCACACAAACATCCTATCACTTTGACAACAAATCACACAAACATCCTATCACTTTGAGAAGCACATGATATTGTCATCTTCCAACTTTGACAAACCCTCACATTAAAATCTTCTCACTTTGGCAAACCCTCGCATTGAAATCTTCCCACTTTGACAAACCCTCACATTAAAATCTTCTCACTTTGGCAAACCCTCGCATTGAAATCTTCCCACTTTGACAAACCCTCACGTTGAAATCTTCCCACTTTGACAAACCCTCACGTTGAAACCTTCCCACTTTGACAAACTCTCACGTTGAAATCTTCCCACTTTGACAAACCCTCACGTTGAAATCTTCCCACTTTGACAAACCCTCACGTTGAAATCTTCCCACTTTGACAAACCCTCACGTTGAAATCTTCCCACTTTGACAAACTCTCACAATGAAATCTTCCCACTTTGACAAACCCTCACATTGAAATTTTCCCACTTTGACAAACTCTCACAATGAAATCTTCCCAATTTGACAAACCCTCACATTGAAATTTTTCCACTTTGACAAACCCTCACTTTGAAATCTTTCCATTTTGACAAACCCTCACATTGAAATCTTCCCACTTTGACAAACTCTCACACTGACATCATCTCACTTTGAAATATTTACTATTTGACTCATCACATTGACACTTGTTCACTGTTTAACAGTCTACATGATACAGTCTTAATCGCTAAGAGTGAAAATGAGTTACAAGAAATGTTGGACACTATAGTGAAAGAAAACAAAAATAAAGGGCTCAGCCTTAATAGCAAAAAGACAGAGGTAATGGTCACAACAAAGAAAAAGACATAACCTCAGTGCAAAATAAAGACAAGTGGAACAATATTAAAACAGGTAAATGAATTTAAATATTTCGGAACTTTGTTAACCTCAGACGGAAGATGCACAAAAGAGGTGAGATGCAGAATGACTCAGGCAAAAGCAGCTTTCCAAAAAATGAGGAAGATACAATGCAATCCATTTTTTACAATAGAATCAAGAAAAAGAGTTCTTAAATGTTACGTATAGTCAGTCTTAACATATGGATGCGAATCATGGACAATAGGACAACAGACAAGAAAATCACTGGAGTCTGTAGAAATGTGGTTTTACAGAAGAATGTTGAGAGTACCATGGACAGCAAAGAAGAGTAATGAAGATGTTCTGAGAGAAGTCAAAGCGAAAAGAGAGCTAATTTCCAATATTAGGAAGAAATAATCATCATTTTTTGGCCATGTAATGAGAAGAGAACAACTGGAATATATTGTAACAACTGGAAAAATTGAGGGACGAAGAGATAGAGGGAAGTAAAGAGAAAAAATAACAGATAGCTTAAGAGAATGGCTTGGCAGAAGGTCAACAACAGAAATGATAAATAGCTGCCGAGATCGAAAGTTGTAGAGAGACATGATCACCTGCGCCGGCAAGCCCGGTACTTGATGATGATTATGATTTTAGCACTTGTATCACATCCATATTTTAGCACTTGTATCACATCCATATTTTAGCACTTGTATCACATCCATATTTTAGCACTTGTATCACATCCATATTTTAGCACTGGTATCACATCCATATTTTAGCACTGGTATCACATCCATATTTTAGCACTTGTATCACATCCATATTTTAGCACTGGTATCACATTCATATTTTAGCACTTGTATCACATCCATATTTTAACACTTGTATCACATCCATATTTTAACACTTGTATCACATCCATATTTTAACACTTGTATCACATCCATATTTTAACACTTGTATCACATCCATATTTTAACACTTGTATCACACAGTAGTTAAACACTTTAAGTTTTGTTCGTTTACTAAGAATTGTGAATCTTAAGATGTTCGTCAGTTTGTTGAAAGCATTTGATACTAGTGCGATGCGTGTCACGATTTCGATGTTTTGTCTCCATCTCTGACATTTTGCTGCCTAGTAGATCACATTTGTAACTTTTTGTAAAATGTTATTGTTAATTGTTATATCAGAGACTTTGTTGGTGATATCCATGACTTGTTTTGGTCGTGTTTATCTCGGGACCTATTTGACCAGAAATATTGTAGAGTCGTTCTATCTTTTCTTAAGCATCATCGTGTGTAGCGCTCAATAGTGTGAAGTCGTCTGTAAAGTGGAGACCTTCCAGGAGTTTATTATCAATCCACTTAACCCCTAATTGTCTTCTATTGATTTTCGCATGACCCAGTCAATTGTAATTTCGGATAGAAGTGGTGACATGGCGTCATCCTTGCTTCTATTTCTACTGGAACTAGTCAGTGTCGCCTTGTCCTATACTTCCCCTTTAATAAACGCATCAAGTACTGCGCCTGCTGGCGTAGGCGATCATGAGTTATGTCTCTACAGGTCTCTATAATTGTTGTTGACTTCCTAACAAACTATTCACTTAAGCAGCTTGGCATCTCTCTCTTTGCTTCCTTCTATTCCTTCTCCAATCATTTTTTTCCGTTGTCACAGGATGTTTCAGCTGCTTTATTTTGATATCATTTCCTCAAAGTGATTATTACTTCAATCTTTTTCGCTGCTGCCTACTTGTAGAATGTCTTCTCTGCTCTTCTTTATTTGTCCATGCTACTCTCAACGTTCTGTAAAATGACAATTCTGTAACTGCAATGATTTGCATGCCTACTTTCCAATTGTCCAGGATTCACTTTCCTATGACATGTAAGGAATTGAACAAAATGTTATTAGTAAATAGTTTACACCACACCTTAAACCAGACGTGTGTGCAACACGATGTTAGTGCCCATTTGTGTTTGTTATAACCAATAGCACATTTTAAGATGGTAATGTGGTCGATGTCACGTCAGGTCGTCCTGTTTCCCCAAAACCGGGGCACATTAAAGACATGGTGAAACAAAATATTGCTGACGAAGATCGAACTCATGCCCTTAGTAACGCAATGGATGAACAACTGAGCTACCGCGGTCACTCATATAACACGATTCGATAACGGGACGAACTCTATTTCTTGTTTTCATATTCATCAAAGATGCGTTGTTTAATATCTTTTCATTATATTCAATTTTTAATTCATGTTTTGCTTGAGCTGTTCTGCATCTCCCCTCTGTTGCACATAAATCATCCATGTCCTGTTGTCGCTGTCACATGTATTGATCTGTTTTGACAGTGCCCAAATCACTTCCGGTTGTGAATTTTAGAGTAGTGTTTTGTTGTTGCTACCATTGCCTCTGCCAGTTTGTTGTTGCTACCATTGCTTCTGCCAGTTTTTTGTTGCTACCATTGCTTCTGTCAGTTTGTTGTTGCTACCATTGCTTCTGTCAGTTTGTTGTTGCTACCATTGCTTCTGCCAGTTTTTTGTTGCTACCATTGCTTCTGCCAGTTTGTTGTTGCTACCATTGCTTCTGCCAGTTTGTTGTTGCTACCATTGCTTCTGCCAGTTTGTTGTTGTTATCATTACTTCTGCCAGTTTGTTGTTGCTACCATTGCTTATGCCAGTTTGTTGTTGCTACCATTGCTTATGCCAGTTTGTTGTTGCTACCATTGCCTCTGCCAGATTGTTGTTGCTACCATTGCCTCTGCCAGTTTGTTGTTGCTACCATTGCCTCTGCCAGTTTGTTGTTGCTACCATTGATTCCTCCAGTTTGTTGTTGCTACCATTGATTCTTCCAGTTTGTTGTTGCTACCATTGCCTCTGCCAGTTTGTTGTTGCTACCATTGCCTCTGCCAGTTTGTTGTTGCTACCATTGCCTCTGCCAGTTTGTTGTTGCTACCATTGCCTCTGCCAGTTTGTTGTTGCTACCATTGCCTCTGCCAGTTTGTTGTTGCTACCATTGCTTCTACCAGTTTGTTGTTGCTTCCATTGCTTCTGCCAGTTTGTTGTTGCTACCATTGATTCTTCCAGTTTGTTGTTGCTACCATTGATTCTGCCAGTTTGTTGTTGCTACCATTGCCTCTGCCAGTTTGTTGTTGCTACCATTGCCTCTGCCAGTTTGTTGTTGCTACCATTGCCTCTGCCAGTTTGTTGTTGCTACCATTGCCTCTGCCAGTTTGTTGTTGCTACCATTGCCTCTGCCAGTTTGTTGTTGCTACCATTGCCTCTGC
The DNA here is from genome assembly GCA_032433765.1 of Megaustenia siamemsis. NCBI lineage: Eukaryota > Metazoa > Mollusca > Gastropoda > Stylommatophora > Ariophantidae > Megaustenia > Megaustenia siamemsis. The sequence continues at coordinate 186,891,920 of JAVIAB010000092.1, forward strand.
CAGTTTGTTGTTGCTACCATTGCCTCTGCCAGTTTGTTGTTGCTACCATTGCTTCTACCAGTTTGTTGTTGCTTCCATTGCTTCTGCCAGTTTGTTGTTGCTACCATTGATTCTTCCAGTTTGTTGTTGCTTCCATTGCTTCTGCCAGTTTGTTGTTGCTACCATTGCCTCTGCCGGTTTGTTGTTGCTACCATTGATTCTGCCAGTTTGTTGTTGCTACCATTGCCTCTGCCAGTTTGTTGTTGCTACAATTGCCTCTACCATTTTGTTGTTGCTACCATTGATTCTTCCAGTTTGTTGTTGCTTCCATTGCTTCTGCCAGTTTGTTTTTGCTACCATTGCCTCTGCCAGTTTGTTGTTGCTACCATTGCCTCTGCCAGTTTGTTGTTGCTACCATTGCTTCTGCGAGTTTGTTGTTGCTACCATTGCTTCTGCCAGTTTGTTGTTGCTTCCATTGCCTCTGCCTGTTTGTTGTTGCTACCATTGCCTCTGCCAGTTTGTTGTTGCTACCTTTGCTTCTGCCAGTTTGTTGTTGCTACCATTGCCTCTGCCAGTTTGTTGTTGCTACCATTGCTTCTGCCAGTTTGTTGTTGCTACCATTGCTTCTGCCAGTTTGTTGTTGCTACCATTGCCTCTGCCAGTTTGTTGTTGCTACCATTGCTTCTGCCAGTTTGTTGTTGCTACCTTTGCTTCTGCCAGTTTGTTGTTGCTACCATTGCCTCTGCCAGTTTGTTGTTGCTACCATTGCTTCTGCCAGTTTGTTGTTGCTACCATTGCTTCTGCCAGTTTGTTGTTGCTACCATTGCCTCTGCCAGTTTGTTGTTGCTACCATTGCTTCTGCCAGTTTGTTGTTGCTACCATTGCCTCTGCCAGTTTGTTGTTGCTACCATTGCCTCTGCCAGTTTGTTGTTGCTACCTTTGCTTCTGCCAGTTTGTTGTTGCTACCATTGCCTCTGCCAGTTTGTTGTTGCTACCATTGCTTCTGCCAGTTTGTTGTTGCTACCATTGCTTCTGCCAGTTTGTTGTTGCTACCATTGCCTCTGCCAGTGTGTTAGTGCTTCCATTGATTCTTCCAGTTTGTTGTTGCTACAATTGCCTCTGCCAGTTTGTTGTTGCTACCATTGCTTCTGCCAGTTTGTTGTTGCTTCCATGGCTTCTGCCAGTTTGTTGTTGCTACCATTGCCTCTGCCAGTTTGTTGTTGCTACCATTGCTTCTGCCAGTTTGTTGTTGCTACCATTGCTCTGCCAGTTTGTTGTTGCTACCATTGCTTCTGCCAGTTTGTTGTTGCTACCATTGAATCTGCCAGTTTGTTGTTGCTACCATTGATTCTTCCAGTTTGTTGTTGCTACCATTGATTCTGCCAGTTTGTTGTTGCTACCATTGCTTCTGCCAGTTTGTTGTTGGAACCATTGCTTCTGCCAGTTTGTTGTTGCTACCATTGCTTCTGCGAGTTTGTTGTTGCTACCATTGATTCTGCCAGTTTGTTGTTGCTACCATTGATTCTGCCAGTTTGTTGTTGCTACCATTGATTCTGCCAGTTTGTTGTTGCTACCATTGATTCTGCCAGTTTGTTGTTGCTACCATTGATTCTGCCTGTTTGTTGTTGCTTCCATTGCCTCTGCCAGTTTGTTGTTGCTACCATTGCTTCTGCCAGTTTGTTGTTGCTACCATTGCCTCTGCCAGTTTGTTGTTGCTACCATTGCCTCTGCCAGTTTTTTGTAGGTACCATTGATTCTGCCAGTTTGTTGTTGCTACCATTGCCTCTGCCAGTTTTTTGTTGGTACCATTGATTCTGCCAGTTTGTTGTTGCTACCATTGCTTCTGCCAGTTTGCTGTTGAAGCAATTACTCTTTCTTCACCAACAATATCAAATATTGTTCTTCAAAGCACCATTTCCACAGTAGAAATTCGTGGTTGTTGCCTACACTATTGTGCTATTATTTATGCGTAGTTTCCTGTAATTCACTGATCATATTTTTTATTTACCTTCCTCTCTTGCAGGTCCTGTGGATGGTGTCGCTGGGCTGGGGTACGGCGTTGTTCTGCTGCGCCCCCTTCCTCTACGTCTTCCACACCAGATACGACGATGTCAAGAACCAGACGGTCTGTGAGAACATTTTCCGGTATAAGCCTAGATTTCATCGCCAAGCCTTCCTGACCTACGGAACCCTCGTCAATTTTCTCATCCCGCTAGTCATCCTAGTCGTCTGCTACGTGAGGATCTTCCTGAAGATCGCACGCAAGGCTTCCGACAGCAAAACCAACAAGCGGCAGAGCTTCAAGCCGGGGAAGATTCATCTGACCAACAATACGACGTCAGCGACCCTCCACAGCGCCAAACTGAAAATATTAAGAATGACAGTTGTCATTGTTAGTTGCTTCATTGTCTGCGGCTTGCCATATTTCTTTGCGGAGATAATCATGTCGTACGGTGACCACACTAAACTCAACCCCTTCGTGTATGGGCTTCTGGGTGGCATCGCAGTAGCCAACTCTGCCGTGAACCCATACATCTTCCTCTTGTTCAGCATAAACCTACAGTTCATTCGAAATCTGAAGCTCTGTCCGGTTCAGACCGGGCCAAACAACCGGCAACTCATTTACAACGGAAGCACTCGATCTCGAGACTACTCATCGGCGGCCTACTACCGAACACCAGCCACCAGCGTGTGCACAGACGCCTATGAGTTAGCTACCAACATCGACAGTAACCAGTCTGCTCGTGTGGTTGCTTGCAACAAGGTCCGCTGGTCATCGAATACGAGACCATGATGACGCTCAGCTACGCCCCAGAATTGCTAATCATGATAACCCAGGCGTACAAAATAACCGAGTCGCAGATCAGTTTTATTTATTTATTTTCTTTTGTGACAAAAAACACATGTGGTTTCAATAAGTCAGAAAGATAAAAATTCTTGTACGAAGCAAATAGAGAGAAGATTTAGAATATTTCTGTATTGGGTTCGGTCCGTTTCAGAATGTTTAGGGTACACTACATTAATAGAGTTTTGTATAAGGGGGGGGGGCATTAAAAATTAAATATAGAACTTTCCTTTAAAATGTCAGATACATTTCTATTTATGGGCTAATTTTATATGTGTGTGTGTGTGTGTGAGTATATATTTCAGCCTCGGTGGAGCAGTGGCTAGTGAGCTGGTCTTTTGAGGAGGAGTGACACAGACGAACCCCGTATACCTTCGTAGGGTTCATTTATCCTCACATGGGTCAATGCGTATCTCTGGAACAAGAATGAAGGGACTGGCGTAATCCTGGCCACTCTTAACCCAGAAAAGTTATTTTCATAAACAACAATAACATTTTATATATAGCTTCTAATAATAATAATCAGCCAATGAGGAATCGACGAATTTAAATTTGAGTACCTCATACTTTATCTCTGTGTGCTACTGGAGACACGAGGTAGCCATCAAGTGCGTCATACTCTATCTCTGTGTGCTAATGGAGACACGAGGTAGCCATCCAGTGCGTCATACTCTATCTCTGTGTGCTAATGGAGACACGAGGTAGCCATCCAGTGCGTCATACTCTATCTCTGTGTGCTAATGGAGACACGAGGTAGCCATCCAGTACCTCATACTCTATCTCTGTGTGCTAATGGAGACACGAGGTAGCCATCCAGTGCGTCATACTCTATCTCTGTGGGTTAATGGAGACACGAGGTAGCCATCCTGTGCGTCATGCTCTATCTCTGTGTGCTACTGGAGACACGAGATAGCCATAAAGTGCGTCATACTATATCTCTGTGTGCTACTGGAGACACGAGGAAGCCATCCAGTACGTCATACTCTATCTCTGTGTGCTACTAGAGACACGAGGTAGCCATCAAGTCCGTCATACTCTATATCTGTGTGCTACTGTAGACACGAGGTAGCCATCAAGTGCGCCATACTCTATCTCTGTGTGCTACTAGAGACACGAGGTAGCCATCCAGTGCGTCATACTCTATCTCCGTGTGCTACTGAAGACACGAGGTAGCCATCCAGTACGTCATACTCTATCTCTGTGTGCTACTGGAGACACGAGGTAGCTACCCAAAACGTCATACTCTATCTCTGTGTGCTACTAGAGACACGAGGTAGCCATCAAGTGCGTCAAACTCTATCTCTGTGTGCTACTGGAGTCACGATGTAGCCATCCAGTAATTCATACTCTATCTCTGTGTGCTACTGGAGACGCGAGGTAGCCATTAAGTGCGTCATACTCTATCTCTGTGTGCTACTGGAGACACGAGGTAGCCATCCAGTAAGTCATACTCTATCTCTGTGTGCTACTGGAGACACGAGGTAGCCATCCATTAAGTCATACTCTATCTCTGTGTGCTACTGGAGACACGAAGTAGCCATCCAGTGCGTCATACTATATCTCTATGTGCTACTGGAGAGTCGAGGTAGCCATCCAGTAAGTCATACTCTATCTCTGTGTGCTACTTGAGACACGAGGTAGCCATCCAGTACATTAAACTCTATCTCTGTGTGCTACTGGAGACACGAGGTAGCCATCCAGTGCGTCATACTATATCTCTATGTGCTACTGGAGACTCGAGGTAGCCATCCAGTAAGTAATACTCTATCTCTGTGTGCTACTTGAGACACGAGGTAGCCGTCCAGTACATTAAACTCTATCTCTGTGTGCTACTGGAGACACGAGGTAGCCATCCAGTGCGTCATGCTCTATCTCTGTGTGCTACTGGAGACACGAGGTAGCTATCCAGTGCGCCATACTCTATCTCTGTGTGCTACTGAAGACACGAGGTAGCCATCAAGTGCGTCATACTCTATCTCTGTGTGCTACTGGAGACACGAGGTAGCCATGGTTTATGTTTATATTCTTATCTTGCTTGTGTAACGCGAACAGATATATAATATACATTAATTATTATCCTATTGCCTTATTATCTACAGCCAATCATCGTACTAATATGGACAAATACATGTAGCAAGAGAGACTGCAATCATTATAGAGTTATATCGCAACTCAGCCATGTGGGAAAGTTATACACCAAAATAATTATTTAAAAAAAACAACTAATAAACGAACTACAGTTAAGCGATTCTCAAATGAGGTTCCGAAAAAAACAGAGGATGTACTGACGCTCTTTTCACGCTAAAACAGATAGCAGAAAAGAAAGACGACAGAATACAATCAAAATTTACAAATAGCTTTCATTGACCAGGAAAAAAGCATTCGACAGAGTAAACAGAGAACAACTGTGGGAGATACTAACAACATACGGAGTAAGCCAACATCTAACCAACCTAATTAAAAGTCTCTACGTCAACAGCAGCTGCACAGTAAGAATAGCAGTAGGCTAAACAGACCACTTCAAAGTTAGATCAGGTGTAAGACAGGGCTGCGTACTATCCGCCCCTCCCCCCTACAGTTTATTACATACATGGACTATATATGCAAGTTAGCCAACCCATCAGAGACAGAGGAGATTAAAGAGATTTTATTTGCAGACGATCAGGCACTAATACATTTAAAAATAGAAGACCTACAAGAACATTACAATAAATACAACAGCACAGGCACGGAATACAACATCAACAGAACGGAATCATGATTATCGTAAAAGAGAAACAGAACATCAACATAAATATAGACGGAAGACAACTAAAACAAGTAGAGGAATTTAAATACCTAGGAAGTTTTTTTTCATCATCTAAGACTACACGATTGTTAGAATGCGAATTGTGGACACTTACTGAGTTAACTCAACGACTGTTTGCTCAAATATGCCGGAGATCTAGAACAAATATTGCAGTGATGTTCTCGTTGCTCCGGACTTTAATGAATAACCACAAAATAGAGGGATATAAATAGCGTCAGTTTGTGGTAACTTGCACGAAGTTTGTGTTGATATCACTCATCACTCATCACTCATCTGATAGTAACAGAATCAAGCAACATCAGCAAGTAAACTTATCAGAAGCATCATCATCATCGAGTGTCATCTCCGCAACGAAGGTTGGCTACCATGGAGCGCCATTCTGCTATGTCTCTTTGCTTTGATGGTGCAGCTTGTCATAGGCTGACTTGTCCATCTTTTGACGTTACTCGTCCATGTTAGTTTAGTCTTGGTCTGCCGCTGCCTCTTTTACCTTATATTTTCCCCTGCAGGATTACTTTTAGTAGGCTGTTGTGTCTTTTAACATGGCCCAAAAATCGAATTTGTCTTGTTTGAATTGTGCTTAGTAGTTGTCTTTTCATTTTTAGTTGTTTTAAGACTTCATCGTTTGTTTTCTTTTCCTTCCATCCAGTTCTACCTATTATACTATATTATTCCACCTACGACTTATATTGGAGGAACACATTGAAAAGCAAAAACCTTTTGTACTTAACTTCATCGACTTCAAAAAAGCATTTGACAGTTTTCATCGAGATTCTTTGTGGAAAATTCTGAAGCAATATGGCTTACCATAAAAAAATCATAAATATTATTAAAGACATGTATGATGGTTACACATGTGCAGTTCGAACAGAGGAAGGACTGAGCGAATATTTCCCAATAGAAACTGGGGTTAAACAAGGATGTATTTTATCGCCCTTGTTATTTGGAGTTCTTATGGACTTCATAGTGAAGAAATGCTGCACTGGTAATAAAGGCATCGAATGGATACAAGGAGACCATTTGGAGGACTTCGACTTTGCTGATGATACATAGCTCTCATCAGCAGTCAGATAAAAACGATGCAGGAAAACACAAATGAACAATCATCAATAGCCAGCAAAATTGGGCTTGAGATCAATCATGAAAAGACTAAAGTCATTAAAAGCTTAATTCCAACAGACGACAAAATATACATGGAAAACAAACCAGTGGAAGAGATCGATTACTTTACCTATCTTGGAAGTCACATTGATTGAGAAGGGGATACAAGCAAAGAAATTAGAATAAGAATAACTAAAGCAGCAATGTCTTTCAGAAGCCTTGAAAAGTTGTGGAAATTAAAACTCATCAGCACAAACACAAAACTTAGACTATTCAAATCAAATGTACTATCAACCCTTACGTATGCGTGTGAAAGCTGGAAAACAACAAGAGATATAGAAACAAAGTTGAACGCTTTTCGAAAATAAATGTCTAAGGAAAATACTTGGTATAGCGTGAAACGAATTCAAAACAAACGAGGAAATTAGAGAAATCGCCAATCAACCACTAATATCTTCAGTAATAAAGAAAAGACGATGGTCATATGTTGGACATGTGATGAGAAGAGATAATAACCGAATAGCAAAGCAAGCCCTCATATGGGAAACAACAGGTAAGAGAAAATAAGAAGACCCAGAGATACGCTGAGAAGAACATTGATTAGAGAGGCAAGAGCAGCAGGAATTGGCTCCCTCAGTGAGATAGAGCTGCTTGCACGGAACAGAGACAAATGCCGAGATTTGATAAAATATCTTTAAAAGAATTGAAAACTGCTAGAACAAAAATTGAGATGAAGGAGTATCTTGGTCTACGCCCTATGGGCCGGCTAAGGCTCGAAAGGCCAATAGATAGATAGATAGATATAATTCTATCTATTCTTCTATATATCCACATTTCAAAGGCTTCAATTCTCAGTTGGTTTTCTTGTCTAATATCCATGTTTCTGCACTATATAGGATTATTGAGAAGATGTAACATTTTGCTATTCTTAGTTTTAGGCATGGTGTTATTTGTTTTGATGTTAATATGTTCTTCTTGACATTAAAATTACTTTTCGCCATTCCTATTCTTTTGTATATTTTAGTTGTACATTTTCCATCACTGGTTATAGTATGTCCAAGGTAGTTGTTCTGAACTGTCTCCAGGTCTATTCCTTCAATTTTGATATCCACTAGTGGGTTTTGAGTACTTTCTTTGTTTATTATCATAGTTTTAGTCATTTGACATTCATATCTAGTCCATATTTTTTGCTTGTCATGTTTATTTCATTAAGTAATTAATGCAGATTTTTAGGATTTTCTGCTAGTAGAACAGTATCAATGCCCGTAGTAAAAGAAATTCAAGCGTTCTGTTATCAGACACATATAGTGAGGACAGCAAACAAGAATATTTTTATGAACTCTCAGCCACAATAAATAAAGTCAAGGACGCAGAGAAATTGTTTGTACTAGGAGATTTCAACGGTAGAGTAGGACAAAGGAGAACACCATGGGAATTATACCTAGGACCATTTAGTGACATTAGAACAGAGTGTAACAGTAACGGCGAACACCTACTAAATATTTGTGCAGAACATGATCTTTATATAACAAACACGTTTAATCAGCACAATCGTAACCAAATACTTACTTGGTATAAATGGAATGACACGGACAAGGCCTCCCAAATCGATTTTATTTTGACTAGAAGACATCAAAGGAGGGACATAACAGACTCAAGATCTATACCAAATGCAATATTAGATACCGACCATAAGCCTGTTTTACTATGGCAGAAAAAAAATGGGTTAGGAAACAACAGATTACAAGACCTCAAGCACAAAGAATAGATCTAAAAGCAATAAAGGATGTAAATGTATAAAAAGAAATAGAAGAATCCGTAACCAACAAATACCAAACCCGAATACAACCAACAAACATATAAGAAGCATGGATACAGTTTAAAGAAGCTCTAATAGAGTCAACACAAGAGAAATGCGGTCTGAAAAATATAGGAAAGAGCAGGAAGAAACTTACAAGATGGTGGAATGGAGTAGTAAAATCAGCAGTGAAACACAAGAAAGACAAGTATAAAACGTGGCAGAAGACAAAAACAACAGAAGACTACAATCACTATAGACAAGCCAGAAATTATAGCAAAAAGATCCTAGAACAAACAAAAGCAGACTCTTGGAAAGCATTTGGTGAAGAATTGGCAAGAACTTGTAGAGAAGAACCAAGAGAATTTTTCAAAAGTGCAAAAGCAATGAGAGTAAGAAATAATGATTATAACCCAACTACTATAATAAACGACAAGAACGGTAGACCAATCAGCAGCAGGAAAAACATAATAATCAGATGGAGAGAATACTTTAAGGAACTATTAAATCAGGGAGATACAAACGGAAATACAATACAGAGTTTAAACATAGGCAGTATGATGAACAGGAGCCGAATATACTTAAAGCAGAAGTAGAATGGGCTTTGAAGCAGATTAAAAAGAACAAAGCAGCTGGTACAGATGGAATAACAACAGAAATGCTACTAGCTTGTAAGGAAACAGCTATAGATTGGCTTAATATAATATTCAATATGGCTTGGGAAGAAAGAAAAGTCCCAGACGATTGGCAAAAAGCTATCATTGTCCCATTTTGGAAGAATAAAGGAAGTAAAAGGGAGTGTGAAATGTACAGAGGAATATCCCTATTGAGTCAAGTTGGTAAAATGTTTGCTAAAATATTAGAGAGGAGAGTATGATACATAATAGAACCTCAATTAAGTAATAATCAGTTCGGATTCAGAAAAGGCAAAAGCTGTACTGATGCTATATTTACATTGAGACAACTATGTGAAAAAACAATAGAATATGACAGAAACCTAAATATAGTGTTTATAGATCAGGAAAAAGCGTTTGATCGTGTGGACAGGAACAAACTTTGGCAAACTTTAGAAACCTACTGGGTAGCAGGACAACTACTAGATAATATAAAGGCATTATATAAAAACAGTCAAACAGTTAGAACATCGGAAGGTCTGTCAGAATGGTTTCAGGTTACAACAGGTGTAAGACAAGCAGGTTACAACAACATTTAACATCTCTAGATAAAAGCTGCACAAACTACAGTATGAAAATTAACACAGCAAAAAACAGAGGCTATAAGAATAAGCAAATTAAGACACTATTTAAACATTAAGATCAAAGATAAAGAAATAAAACAAGTAGAGGAATTCAAGTATTTGGGCACAATGTTCACAGAAGATGGAAAACAAGATAGATAAATTGACATGTGAATACAAAAAGCAAATTCTGTCACATACCAGCTTTCACCATTGCTAAGACATCCAAACATTTCTATGACAGCTAAACGACAAATGATAAATAGCATTTTCATACCAACTTTGTGCTAAGAATGTCAAACATGGACCCTTTGTAAATCAGATTTAAGAAAGATCAATACATGTGAGATGCTATGCTTGAGAAAAGTAGCAAACAACACAAGAAGAGATAGAATACCAAATGAAATCATAAGAAAAATAGTAGGAACAAAACCCTGCCAAGAATATATAGAACAACAACTTAAATGGTTTGGCCACCTGGTCAGAATGAATCCTTATCAATCACCATCAAGGGCGTTCTTCTAGAGAATGCATGGAAAAAGACCAAGAGGAAGACCCAGAATAAGATGGATAGATGCAGTGACAGAGACATGTAGCAACAAAGGAAAATCAATAATTCAGACAGTTCGGGCAGCTCAAGAACGACAAATGATATAAACCACGACACCTTTTAGGTATCAGTGACAGAGAAAAAAGAAGAAAGAAAGAAGTACAGTATCATCAGCATATCATAGGTTATTGATTATCTTTCCATTAATTTGTAGGCCTGGCATCTCTATGATGTTTTTAAAGATTTGCTCAGTGTATAGATTGAACAAGCTTGGTGATAGGATGCATCCTTGTCTTACTCCTCTTTTTATATCAATGGGTGTAGAGTTCTCTTTGTTATATTTTATTATTGCTGTTTGCTCCCAGTATAGATTACATATTAGTCGTATGTCAATGTCATCTTGATGTATATTTTTTAGGCATTCTATACGTTGTTTGTGGTGCACTCTATCAAAAACTTTGGTGTAGTCTATGAAGCAGGCATATATTGGTTTGTTTACTTCTGTGTACTTTTGTGCCACAACATTAGATATAACGACAACAACGTTAAGGGGGGTTCCCATGGAAAACCCTCGTTCGGTAGGGGACATCATGTGCTACAGGTGATGCCCGATCGTCATCAAGCTACTGTAAGCAAAATAAAGATAAAACAAACTCTAAAGATAGGTACTTGGAATGTGAGAACACTCCTGCAGAAGGGTAAACTAGAAAACATCATACAAGAAATGAAAAGAATGGGTTTACAATTACTGGGACTTTGCGAAATGAGATACACCGGATCAGGGGAGATATATTCTGATAAAAATAAAATAATCTATTCTGGAGGTACTTAACACCAGAGAGGAGTAGGTATCATCTTGGATGCAGAAAGAGCATGAACAGTGAAAGGCTTTTACCCAATATCTGACAGAGTCCTTTTAGTGAAATTGAATGGAAAGCCAATAGACAAGAGAAGACAAGAAGACAGATAGATCTTATACAAGTTTATGCACCAACAGCAGACAGTCTAGAGGAAACAATTGATAAATTTTACAACGAGTTAAATGAGGCACTTCATAAATGCAAACCACATGAAAACACCATAGTTCTAGGGGATTTTAACGCAAAAGTAGGAAAGGAAAGAGTTGAGGAAGTAGTTGGTCATTATGGTTTAGGCGAGAGGAAGGAAAGAAGTGAGAAACTTGTTGACTAGGCAAGAACACACAACATGATGATAGGAAACATCTGGTTTAAGCAACATCCAAGACGTCTGTGGACATGGAAAAGCTCAGGGGACAACGCACGTAATTAAATTGATTATATAATGATAAGCAATAGATTTAGAAACAGTCTGGTGTGTGTGAAAACTAGACCAGGGGCAGATTGCAATAGTGATCATGTACCAGTTGTGGGAAAGCTTAGAGTAAAATTAAAAAGAACAAAACGAGCCTCAGTTAACATCAAGTTAAATTTAGATTTACTAAAATCAGACAAGAAGCTGCAAGACAAATATAAATTCACAATTCAGAACCGGTACAATGCAATAGAGAAGATACAAAGCATTGATGAACAGTGGGAAATGCTAAAAGAGTCAATGCAACAAACATCAAAAGAGTTCATACCACCAGTGAGGATAAATTCAAGGAAGAAATGGATGACAGATGATATTTTGCAGCTAATGGATACAAGAAGAAGAAATAAAGATGAGTATAAGAGATTAAATAAAGAAATTGTAGTAAAATGCAATGAAGCAAAAGAAGCACGGCTAAAAGAGAGATTGAATTGCAACAAAAAAGAGATGCTAAAGCAACAAACAAATTGAAGAATTAACAGGAAGAAAAACGCAATCAAAAACATGATGTTTAAGATCAAAGAAAGAAGAACTGTTGATTGATCAAGAAAACATAAGGAACGATGGACGGAATACATTAAAGATCTTTATAATGATGAACGAACGGAAGTAAATATTAAGGATAATGGAGAAGGACCAGAAATAATCAGAGTAGAAGTGGAAGACGCCTTGCGCAATATGAAAGCAGGAAAAGCTCCTGGACCAGATAATATAACTAAAGAAGAGATTGAAGCCATGGGTGATTTTGGAATAGAAATAACAAAAATATTGAATGATATCTACAACAATGGATCTTTACCAGACGACCTGCTCAAATCAATATTCATAGCCGTGCCAAAGAAATCGGATGCGATTGAATGCGATGATCATCGCACAATAAGCCTTATGAGTCACATGACTAAGATATTACTAAGAATCATCATGCGAAGAGTGCAAAACAAAATCAGACCAGAAATTAGCGATGAACAGTGTGGTTTTGTTAGAGATAAAGGAACAAGCAATGCCATTTATATTATAAGATCTTTAGTAGAAAGAGCCATAGAGGTGAAAACAGATCTACACCTATGTTTCACAGATTACACCAAGGCATTTGACAAAGTAAAGCACCAAGAAATAATCAACATTTTAGAAAGCATAAACATAGACAGCAAAGATCTAAGAATAATAAAGAACATGTACTGGCAACAAACAGCGACCATAAGAACTGGAAACCAATTGGGAATGTTTCAACAAATAAAACAGGGTGTTAGACAAGGTTGTGTGCTGTCACCAGATTTGTTTAATATATATAGTGAGATTATTTTAAGATACATAGGGGCATGCCTGGAATAACAATTGGAGGTCATACTATAAATAATCTAAGGTATGCTCATGATACAGTATTAATCGCTAAGAGTGAAAATGAGTTACAAGAAATGTTGGACATTATAGTGAAGAAAAGCAAAAATAAAGGACTCGGCTTTAATAGCAAAAAGACAGAGGTAATGGTAACAACAAAGAAAAAGACATCACCTCAGTGCAAAATAAAGACAAGTGGAACAACATTAAAACAGGTAAATGAATTTAAATATTTCGGAACTTTGTTAACCTCAGACGGAAGATGTACAAAAGAGGTGAGATGCAGAATGGCTCAGGCAAACGCAGCTTTTCAAAAAATGAGGAAGATACTATGCAATCCATTTTTGTCAATAGAATCAAGAAAAAAAGAGTTCTTAAATGTTACGTAGAGCCAGTCTTAACATATGGATGCGAGTCATGGAAAATAGGACAACAGACAAGAAAATCACTGCAGTCTGTAGAAATGTGGTTTTACAGAAGAATGTTGAGAATACCATGGACAGCTAAGAAGAGTAATGAAGATGTTCTGAGAGAGGTCAAAGCAAAAAGAGAGCTAATTTCCAATATTAGGAAGAAACAATCATCATTTTTTGGCCATGTAATGAGAAGAGAACAGCTGGAATATATTGTAACAACTGGAAAAATTGAGGGACGAAGAGATAGAGGGAAGCAAAGAGAAAAAATAACAGACAGCTTAAGAGAATGGCTTGGCAGAAGGTCAACAACAGAAATGATAAAGAACTGTCGAGATCGAAGGTTGTGGAGAGACATGACCACCTACGCCACTAGGCCCGGTACTTGATGCTGATGATGTACATTATATGACTGGTTTCTTGTCCCTTTGATCATGAAATAGTTCTGTTATATATTCCTGCCATCTATCTATAATATCTTTATTGCCAGTTAGCATTTTTCCTTTTTTGTCTGCAATGTATCCACCTTTTGTGGGTTTTTTTTATTTTTATTAGTCATTCTCTTTATTTATGTGTGCATTTCTAATAAGTCTTATTTGCTTTCCATAGTTTCTATTTCTATACATTTTTGGCTGAGCCAGCCTTCTTTTGCCTTTTTGCACATGTTGCCTATTTGATTATCTATTTTATTGTATTGGGCAGTGTTCAGTGATAATCAGAAGCATAGATTGTACATAACCTGGGCTAACAAGTTGCCATGTCTTTGTTGGAGTTTTGTGCTTTTCGGTGATGAACCTGATGGTTGAGACCACTACCAGGTCAATGAGGTGTCAGTTTGATGTCGAGGTGTGAGGGTCTCAGGAGATTATGGGGTGGCTAAAGGTTTTCATTAAATTAGGGCGTGGCTATAAATTCTGATTACATTATGATTTGAATAAATATACTGATTAAAATGGGCGTGAATAGATATTCCGATTAAATTAGGGCGTGACAAGATATTCCGATTAAATTAGGGCGTGATTAGATATTCAGATTAAATTAGAGCGTGATTAGATATTCTGATTAATTTAGGGCGTGACTATTAGATTTTCAGATTAAATTAGGGCGTGACTAGATATTCCGATTATATTAGGGCATGATTAGATATACAGATTAAAATAGCGGGTGACTAGATATTCCGATTAAAATTAGGGCGTGACTAGATATTCATATTATATTGAGCTTGATTAGATATTCCGATTATATTAGGGCGTGATTAGATATTCCGACTGTATTAGGGCGTGACTAGAGAATAAGTTTGATTAAACAGAACGGATTTCAGATGTGCTTTTTTGTGTTTACTATGTGAATGAGATTTACACAGAAATAGGGGAGAGTCGTGCCTGTCAGCACAATTACCATTATTTCCATCATATGTTGTGTTCCGCTGTAGTTATTATTACACCTTAATTTTGAAGTGTGACGTGGTGTGCTGTAGTTATCATTACACCCTAATTTTGAAGTGTGACGTGTTGTGCTGTAGTTATCATTACATCCTAAATTTGAAATGTGACGTGTTCCGCTGTAGTTATCATTACACCCTAATTTTGAAGTGTGACGTGGTGTGCTGTAGTTATCATTACACCCTAATTTTGAAGTGTGACGTGTTGTGCTGTAGTTATCATTACACCCTAATTTTGAAGTGTGACGTGTTGTGCTGTAGTTATCATTACACCCTAATTTTGAAGTGTGACGTGTTGTGCTGTAGTTATCATTACACCCTAATTTTGAAGTGTGACGTGGTGTGCTGTAGTTATCATTACATCCTAAATTTGAAATGTGACGTGTTGTGATGCCGTTATCATTACACCCCACGTTTCGAGTGTGACGTTTTCCACTGAAGTTTTGGAGTTTCATTCCGTGTTTGGAATTTGTTGTGTTGCGCTCTAGAACAAGGTGATCCAGACTTAATTCATATTTTAAAAAAAATGTTAGATACATGTGTGTTTCAAATAATATCCGAGTTAGGTGATTAGTGCTTGTCGTTGTGTGTGATAATAGTAATTAAGAGTGAACTTACAGATGTAAATGTGTCTATGTTGCATTGCTGTCGAAAAGGTAATTTTCCTGAACTTGGATCACGTGACACGACTACCCAGCCAATAGTAATTAATTACGTGAATACGCAAAGACTGCCAGAACTAAACTTGAGAGAAGAGAGTAGTATTGTCAACGAAGTGACGTCACTCACAAATTCGGATCAAAGTATGTCTTTCCTTTGTCTTGCCAATCAATTATGTAGAACCTGTTAGGGACAGTTAAACCAGCCGCCAGTTCACATAATTAGCTCCCTTGCTTCGGAAGTCTCTAAAACAGACGAGTCCATATATCAAAGTGATTCTCGGAGTTGTCACATATTTGAAGATGGCGTTTAGTTCACGTCTTCAATTGATCCTCAACAGTGGCACACTGTAGCTCAATGTCTACTTTCTAAATCAATAGAATGCGTATTTCTACCTAGTTTTTATTTTTTATCTAGGGATTCGACAAGATTAAAACAAATGCACACACGCTAACACACAAAATCACGCTTACACATATACAGAGGCTTACACATACACACGCTTACACATATGCACACGCTTACACATATGCACACGTGTACACAAACAGGCACACTGACACATACACACGCGCTTACACATATATGCACTTACCTACACGCATACTTACACATGCGTACACTTGCAATACACACACGTTGACACGTACACATACTTACATTACACGTGTGTTTACGCATGCCCTCACTTACACATACACACTTACGCTTACACATTTAAACATACACATACGCTTAAAAATACATATAAGTTTACACATACATATAAGCTTACACATATATACTAGTCCATATTTGAATTGCCCTCACTAGTGCCGGCCACGACTAGTGCCGGCCACGACTAGTGCCGGCCACGACTAGTGCCGGCCACGACTAGTGTAATAGGATACCATTGTTAATAATCAATCCGTGATGTCCAATAACTTATAAAAATAATTATATAGAGTAAACAGTCCACTTTCTTTGAATATGGGATGAGAAGATATGTGAAAAATGTTGTGACAGCGTAAACAATTTTTGGGGAAAGAAGAAGAGGAGATACAGGAGAGTTAACGTTTGGCGTGGAAAAATTAATAGATGGACTGATAAGATGCAATGGCATAAGGGGGAAATTAAGAGACATGATAGCCAACGCCGCTGTATTTGATGACACTTGATAATGTTGAAGGAAATATAATAATGGAATCATTAAAGAGAAAATTTATATTCGATGGGAGTCGGAATAGCTCATCAGTTGTTAGTGAACTGGACTATAAAGGTCGGGTTCGATACTGATCAACGTCTTCCGGATTCACCCAGCCTTAAATGGGTACCGGATTTTTTTTGTTTCTGGGAAAGTAAAGCGGCACAGTCGTAATATCGAAAACTACTAACTAACTAAAACGTACAACTAACTAAAACAGACTATCTTGACCACTAGCACTA
The DNA here is from genome assembly GCA_032433765.1 of Megaustenia siamemsis. NCBI lineage: Eukaryota > Metazoa > Mollusca > Gastropoda > Stylommatophora > Ariophantidae > Megaustenia > Megaustenia siamemsis. The sequence goes on from JAVIAB010000092.1 coordinate 186,908,845, forward strand.
ACTACAACTTACAACTAACTAAAACAGACTATCTTGACCGCTAGCACTAACTACAACTTACAACTAACTAAAACAGACTATCTTGACCACTAGCACTAACTACAACTTACAACTAAACCAGACTATCTTGACCACTAGCACTAACTACAACTTACAACTAAACCAGACTATCTTGACCACTAGCACTAACTAAAGCGTACAACTAACTAAAACAGACTATCTTGACCGCTAGCACTAACTAAAATGTACAACTAACTAAAACAGACTATCTTGACCGCTAGCACTAACTAAAACGTACAACTAACTAAAACAGACTATCTTGACCGCTAGCACTAACTAAAACGTACAACTAACTAAAACAGACTATCTTGACCGCTAGCACTAACTAAAACGTACAACTAACTAAAACAGACTATCTTGACCGCTAGCACTAACTAAAACGTACAACTAACTAAAACAGACTATCTTGACCGCTAGCACTAACTAAAACGTACAACTAACTAAAACAGACTATCTTGACCGCTAGCACTAACTAAAACGTACAACTAACTAAAACAGACTATCTTGACCGCTAGCACTAACTAAAGCGTACAAATAACTAAAACAGACTATCTTGACTGCTAGCACTAACTAAAACGTACAACTAACTAAAACAGACTATCTTGACCACTAGCACTAACTACAACTTACAACTAACTAAAACAGACAATCTTGACCGCTAGCACTAACTACAACTTACAACTAACTAAAACAGACTATCTTGACCACTAGCACTAACTACAACTTACAACTAAACCAGACTATCTTGACCACTAGCACTAACTACAACTTACAACTAAACCAGACTATCTTGACCACTAGCACTAACTAAAGCGTACAACTAACTAAAACAGACTATCTTGACCGCTAGCACTAACTAAAACGTACAACTAACTAAAACAGACTATCTTGACCGCTAGCACTAACTAAAACGTACAACTAACTAAAACAGACTATCTTGACCGCTAGCACTAACTAAAACGTACAACTAACTAAAACAGACTATCTTGACCGCTAGCACCAAGTCAGAAATAAGTTCAAGGTTATCATTTACCAACAAGTGAGTACGTATATGCGTATATGTGTGTATATGCGTACTGTGTTTGCGTATGTTGGAAGAGAACTAAGATATATGGTGAGATGACGTCAACAATAACAATGAGAATTAGACATAAATTATACCGAAGAAGTTTGGCAGACTTGTCCAACTCGACAGGAAATGACATTTCTTGTTGAATCAGATTCACTCGCCACAACATAGTGTCTAAAGATGTCTCCCAAACTACTTGTGATAGGACTAGACGTTGATTGGTCGGAAGATTGGTTTCTAGTCAATTCTTAGAAACAAACCACGAGAGTTTATAGAGCACATGAGACTGTTAATGACGGCAAAACCTCAATATCTTTAATTTGATCACAGTCATCTACAATAGTATTAAGGCCAACTGACAGATTGGGAAATCCCAGAAAACCCCACAATTTTGACGTCCGCTACTATACGAGCTTTATTGACGTTATTCTACCCACAACCGCGAGAGCACGAAAAGCGGGAAACACAATTTTGAAGTTTATCTTTTTTCCCAATAGCTTTACTATTATAGATGGCTGTGGTATGGCCTTTATTACGCAACATGGTGACAAAACATTGGATCAAATAATAATAAATGAATATTATTATAGAGGGAAACTTCCGAGGCGATAATCAGCGAATCAATTCAGAGTAAGAAGTATATTTACAGCACTCAGGAAAAAAATGACAAGTAATCAACAATAGAAAACAAAATAAAGAACAATATATGGTCCGAGGCAGGATCTAACCCGTACTCAGTGGCACAGCGTCTTGCCACGAGAAGCCAAACGCTGGGAAAGACAAGTTGTTGTATATTGTTCTTTGTTTTTTTTCTGTTGTTGATTATTTGTAATTTTTTCCGAGTGCTGTAAACATATCTCTTCCTCTGAATTGTTTCGCTAACAAAACCTCGTGGGTTTTTTTTCTAAAAAAAAAACGGGGTTTAAAATGATAAGTTTTAATGAAGACTTATGTTCATGATTGTATCTGCCTTTTCATGTTATGTCTTTATTTAAAATATAGTGTGAAATATGGTTTTGTGAAATATGTTTTTGTGAAATATGTTTTTTGTCAAAATCAGTTATATTTTAATTACCGTTGATATTATGTTTGCAACCATTGCAGATTTCCGGTAAACTTCTTGTCTTGCTATTGGCATCATATTTTGCTCGCAACACTTGTTACTCTGTTTATGTACAGTGAATTTGCTAGAAACTTTGCTGCTTGTATCTTGTTTTGTGCGTTTAATTGAACGCGTTTTTTTAAAAATTGTCACTGATTACTGCCTTTTGAATCATCCATCAGCTGTGGATTGACTGTGGATTACGAGCACATCCAGTTGCAGTAATCTTGTTATAACAGAATCTGAGAGTTGCAGTAATCTTGTTATAACAGAATCTGAGAGTTGCAGTAATCTTGTTGTAAAATATTCGACAGTTGCAGTAATCTTGTTGTAAAATATTCGACAGTTGCAGTAATCTTGTTGTAAAATATTCGACAGTTGCAGTAATCCCACTGTAACATAATCCGACAGTCGCAGTAATTCTATTGTAAAGCAACCCTACAGTTTGCAGCAACCCCATTGCATAATAACCCAATTGCCTCAGTAATTCTTTCATAACATAATAACATAACATAACATAACATTTCTTATGAATTATTTTTCGCCATAACTACTTGATTGACAATATTTCTAGTTATGTTTCATCTATGTTATACTAACATTGTAATAAAACAGTCATCGCTGTTCAGCCATGTAATCAGAACGGAGAAGGGCTTAAATATATTGTGGCAACTGGGAAAATTGAGGGATGGATAGATTAAGGGAAGCAAAGAAATAAAAACCAAACGCTTAAGAGAATGGTTTGGCAGAAGGTGAACAATAATAATGATAAATAACTGTCAAGATTGAGAGTTGTGCAAAGATATGATCATCTACGCCAGCATGCATGATACTTGATGATGTTTCAATAATTTGTTAACGTGCTGCAGAAATAATTCCCGCGATGTCACACATAGGATTGTACTAGGTATGAATTAGCTGTGGGCATTTCTTTCCGAAACTGTCTAGGAATTTTTACTTCATTTGTCCTATCTGATCCTATAGGTGTTTGTATTCCCTGTCTGTTAAATAAAAATAAAAAAAACTATCTCAACGACATTTTCCAATTACTGGGGTATGCCGGGGAGGGGGGGGGGGAATTTACAAGCCTGGAGAAAAAAGGCCGCTTGTTCAGTGCAGTCGACGCGAGATTTTTGGGTTTGAGTTTGCCTGGTACCCAACCACAAATTGTCAAGTTGGTTGAGGTGGTTGAGGTTATTTAGGGGGAAATGAAAAAAAAAACTATTTATATAAAAAAAATTCAGTCTGGTTAAAGCTTTACGGAATAAGTGGACGACACACATTGGAACAACGTTTCCGCTCAATGGGCCTTCATCAGCAACAAACATACAATACACGTACATTGTGAGCCATTTTCGCCAGCTCTTTTCGACTTTAAAATACTAAATGTTCTTTAACGTGCGCGTGTGCACCTGGAACTTACTGTTTTCGCCATTTTTCGAGATGGCTAGACCTGGGATCTCACTACCCAGAGAAGGCTAGACATGGATCTCACTACCCAGAGAAGGCTAGACCTGGGATCTCACTACCCAGAGAAGGCTAGACCTGGGATCTCACTACCCAGAGAAGGCTAAACATGGGATCTCACTACCCATAGAAGTCTAGACATGGGATCTCACTACCCAGAGAAGGCTAGACATGGGATCTCACTACCCAGAGAAGTCTAGACCTGGGATCTCACTACCCAGAGAAGTCTAGACATGGGATCTCACTACCCAGAGAAGGCTAGACATGGGATCTCACTACCCAGAGAAGTCTAGACATGGATCTCACTACCCAGAGAAGGCTAGACATGGGATCTCACTACCCAGAGAAGGCTAGACATGGGATCCCACTACCCAGAGAAGACTAGACATGGGATCTCATTACCTAGAGGTCCATCATGGTGAATAAGTAAGACAACACAAAGAACATTAGGGGCAGCTGAGATGTGGTTTATCAGAAGAATGCTACAAATTACACGGATATCAAAAACTACAAATGGAGAATGTTTAAAACGAGGTGGAGAAACTAGAAATAGCATCAAAACCATAAGGAAAAGAGAACTTACATTTATTGGAAATGTCATACGAAAAGAAGTCATTGAGAATACTATAACAACTAGCAGAATGAATGGAAATAAATGCAAAGGAAAACCAGGAGCAAAAATATTGAACACTTTACATAATAGCATAAGAACAGATTACAAACTGAAATTATGATATCCATGAAAGACCGGTTAATGTGGGGAGATATGATCGCCTACCATGACCGGCATGGAACCTGGTGATGATGATGATCATAATCTTAATTTTGAACCACTGGAAATAAAATAGCAATCTCAAGAACGAGTGGTATGTAGTTTCTTCAGGGTGTCTTCACTTTTACATGTAGTAACATGTGTATGATTGAAACCTAAAGAATACTTTGAGATGAACAGAAAACAGCGTGTGCTGTCATTTACTAATTGGCGATAGAGTGGTCGTGAGTTTAAACCCAGCTTGACAATCCCCAATCGACCTATTTGAGAAAGTGAACAGCCAATAGGCTCACTGAATGGCGAAGAGAATACTGTTTCCACACCCCAAAATACGGCTACCACACCTCCAAATATGGTTCCCACACCCCCAAATATGACCAAATAATGTACCTATGTACATGTCACTCCCAACAACATGATATCAACGGACACAAATTAACTGCCGAGCCGATGCACGGAACTCAAGATTCATTATTTTGGAAGCATCCCGTCTTGCATCCGATTCCAACAAATGCTCGTTTGGCTCCAATCCTTCTATCTTTGATTATTCTATTTATAGCCTCTGATGGCTCCAATCCTTCTATCTTTGATTATTCTATTTATAGCCTCTGATGGCTCCAATCCTTCTATCTTTGATTATTCTATTTATAGCCTCTGATGGCTCCAATCCTTCTATTTTTGGTTTTCTATTTATAGCCTCTCATTAGTCCAATCCTTATATTTTCGTGTTTTTTTTTTACTTATATCCTCTCATGACTCCAATCCTTCTATTTTCGACTATTTTACTTATGCTCAGCAGCGGAGTCTAACCCATGCACGGCTTAGTTTGTTGGCGCCAGCCTGTCAGTTTATTCAATTCTTGATTCAGCTTCCCAATCACTGGCTAAAGAGGTTACAACACTGCGAGCAAAGTTAATGTCTATAAATGAGAAATAAACCTCACTTTCAGTTGAAAATAATCTAATGCGAAATGAACTAGTGAAAAAAAAATAAACTATGCTATATGTTGGCAATGACATAATGAGAAATTATTATTTATACCTTCATTATCATCTTCATTAAGTACCATGCCTGCTGGCGTAGGTGATCATGTCTTTTCACAACTTTCGATCTCGACAGTTGTTTATCATTTATGTTGTTGACCTTCTGCCAAGCCATTCTCTTAAACTGTCTAGTATATTTTCTCTTTGCTTCCCTCTATCTCTTTGTCCCTCAATTTTCCCAGCTGTTACAATATATTCTAGCTGTTCCATTCGCATTACACGTAAAGAAAATGATGATTGTTTCTTCCTAATATTGGAAATTAGCTCTCTTATTGCTTTGGCCTATTTCAGAACGTTTGATTACTCTTCTTAACTGTACATGGTATTCCCAATATTCTTCTGTAAACCCACACTTCTACAGCCTCCAGTGATTTTCTTGTCTGTTGTCCTATTGTCCATGATTCACATCCATATGTTAAGACTGGCTCTACGTAACATCTCAGAATTCTTTTTCTTGTTTCTATTGTCAAAAGTGGATTGCACATTAACGTCTTCATTTTTTGGAAAGCTGCTTTTGCCTCAGCCATTCTGCATCTCACCTCTGTTGTACATCTACCATCTCTCCTCTGTTGTACATCTACCATCTCCCCTCTGTTTTACATCTACATCTCACCTCTGTTGTACATCTACCATCTGAGGTTAACATTGTTCCCATATATTTCAATTCACCACCCTAAGAGTTTCAGCATAAAATGTTGTACACAATCTCTCTGATATGAGACTCAGATCTACACTTTTCAACTTTTTCTTCAAGTTTTCCCCATCAAGATTTCGAATATTCATCATTTCCCAATATTTTTTCGTTATTCTTAATTAAGAATTGATATTAACTTTTGCTCTGTTTTTATTAGTCAATGACTTTTGTTTATTTTAAATCTCTTGTATTTATGCCTATATATGTTTATTTTTTACATTCGATGAATATGTTTCTGCCTGAATTTCCATAATTCTTGCTCATGTTATATTTTGTTGTAACTTTATTGTTTAGTGTGTATTCTTACCAGATGTTTGATAATTAACAAGTAAGAGAAAATATATAGTTGTATTTGTAAATGATTTGCTGTATTGTGATATACTACTTTTGTCACTTCTACATTGCTTTTGATTTTTTATTTATGTTCGCCTTCTTGATATGTTTTTGTTGAAATAGAGGATGAGAAAATAGGTTGTTGGTAACAAAAGGTGGTTGGAAAAAATAGCGAGTGAGATAATAGGAAATGGGGGAAAAGGGGAATAGTGAAATAGATGATGGGGAAATTGGGGTTGGTGAAATAAATGATGGGGAAATTGGGGTTGGTGAAATAGAAGATGGGGAAAATTGGGGATGATGACATAGATGATGAGGAAAATTGGGGTTGGTGAAATAGATGATGGGGAAAATTGAGGATGATGAAATAGATGATGGGGAAAATTGGGTTTGGTGAAATAGAGTATGGGGAAAATTGGGGTTGGTGAAATAGATGATGGGGAAAATTGGGGATGATGAAATAGATGATGGGGAAAATTGGGGTTGGTGAAATCGATGATGGGGAAAATTGGGATGATGAAATAGATGATGGGGAAAATTGGGGTTGGTGAAATAGATGATGGGGAAAATTGGGAATGATGAAATAGATGATGGGGAAAATTGGGGGTGATGAAATAGATGATGGGGAAAATTGGGGTTGGTGAAATAGATGATGGGGAAAATTGGGGATGATGAAATAGATGATGGGGAAAATTGGGGATGATGAAATAGATGATGGGGAAAATTGGGGTTGGTGAAATAGAGTATGGGGAAAGTTGGGGGTGGTGAAATAGGAGATGGGGAAAATTGGAATACGTGAAATAGGAGATTGGGATTATTGGAATACGTGAAATAGGAGATGGGGAATATTGGGGTTGGTAAAATGGGAGATGGGGAAAATTTGTGTGGTGAAATAAAGGTATGGGGAAAATGGGAGGGGGGTTGAAATAAAGGGACGGGGAAAATTGGAGTTGGTGAAATAAATGAATGGGGAAAATTAGGGCTGGTGAAATAAAGGGATAGGGAAAATTGGCGTTGGTGAAATAAAAGGATGGTGAAAATAGGGGTTGGTGAAATGAAGGGATGGGGAAAATTGGGGTTGGTGAAATAAAGTGATGGGGAAAATTGGGGTTGGTGAAATAAAGGGATGGAGAAAACTGGGGTTGGTGAAATAAAGGGATGAGGAAAATTGGGGTTGGTGAAATAGGGGATGGTGAAATTGTGGATGGTCAAATAGCTGATGGGGAACATTGGGAGTGATGAAATAGGAGGTGGGGAATATAGGGGATGAGAAATAGGGGTGAGGAAATAAGTGATAAGGAAAATAGTTTTGGAAAATATTAGGGTGGTTAAATAGGTGAAAGGGAAAAATGGTGGGGAAAAATGGGCGGGGAAATATTGGGGGTGGTGAAATAGGTAATACGGAAAATGTGGACATGTAAATATTGGATGGGAACTAGTGTGCAGGGATAAATAAGGGTATGGTAATAGGGACTGGGAAATGTGGGAAAACAGGAGGTGGGAAAATAGAGACTGCGAAATGTGGGAAAACAACGAGTAGCAAAACAGGGAGTAGGAAAATAGAGGCTGGAAAATAGAGGGTTTCTATGGACAATTTTATGGTGGCTAGTTACTGCACCCGAGGATGTACGTGTGACATTTACAAGAAGAAGTTTGCCTACTGTTGTTTACTTTGTATATATTGTTTGGTGCGTGTCTTACGTTGATTAATTTTAATAAATGTTGTTCTTTTTGTTTTCTTTGTGTTGTCTCTATAAATAAAAGCTAAGTGTTGAGTATCTTCTTTAATGTTTGAGTTTTTGAGCGAAGTTTGTTCAGTGCTCTCCCTTGGTCTAGCCCATCTCATGATGTGGCCATCGCCAGAGATTATGACATCACTGACAGCCCTGTGTGGTTGCAACTGCCTCGTGTGGCAGCCAAGTCTGGTCTCTACCTCCCGTGGGACACATCATCAGAGGTGGTTGATGAGTACTGGTTACTTTGACCTATTTGGCAGGCAATTTTCTTCGCGACTGGTGGATTCCTCGGTAAACAAATAAGCCTTTATTGATGAAACTGTGACGTTCTCTTGGTTTCGTTCCAGGGCTTGTCAAGTCGTGTCGTCATTGCTGGAAATTCTTAACGTACACATGAGACAGAAGTTTTACTTCTAATCAGGGGCAGATCGCTTTCTCTTCCAAATTAGGGGTTGTTTTAGTATCCGTTCATCGGGTACGCGACCACATCCCCAATCAACCTCACATGGGGCATGAGATCCACATGTCCAGCCAATTTCACATGGGGCATGCGACCGACATGTCCAGCAAGCCTGACATGCAGCATGAACCCACATGTCCATCCACATCTCGCGTTGTGTTCATGCCATCCACATGTCCAAGCAACATCACTTGGGGTATTGAGATCCAATGCCCAGCCAACCTCACATGGAGCATAGGTCCACATGTCCAGCCAACCTCACATGGAGCATGGATCCACATGTCCAGCCAACCTCACATGGAGCATGGGTCCACATGTCCAGCCAACCTCACATGGAACATGAACCCACTTATCCAGCCAACCTCGCATGGAGCATGTCCACATGTCTAGCCAACCATATTTGGGGCGAGCAAGCGCATGCCCAGCCTACCTGACCTGGACTACTGTCGCAGCACACGACAGATCGTGGATAATTCTTATTCTTGAAAAAATGCCTACTCTAAAGATATAGCATCACTAACTTTTGAACAAACATCTCGTTTTATTTATCCAGCTACTTACTCAACAATATTTTACCAATTCTATTTTTTTAAAAATCACATTTTAAATCACATAAATTCATTTCCTCTTATTATTACGTCTATATCGACCACCACGCCCCACAACATTTTCTCTTGTAGTGCCGACTTTGATGACAGCATGTTGTACATAGCCTGTGTAGCCTTTGCTCTTCATCAGTCTTCTTTATCCAACCCACTTAACACCTGGTCACGTCAGTATTCCGAATTCAACTATTTATTGAACTTAACGTCGGCACATAATACTGACATGATTATATTTTCATGTGAGCAACAAATGGGAGGTCCGCAACAGTCATTAATCTACTGCTGAGATTTCAAATATTTCGCATCAATATAATATTGAATGACGTAAACACAATGTTGATATTTATGTTTAAGCCCAGTTCAGAAGTTTCGTTAGATAACAATATTTTCACAACATATTAAATGCTTTTAAAATATTACAAATGTTATTAAATTAAATCTTCTGTAGATGCTGTGCTACTGAAATAATCATTTCTACATACGTTTATATTATGCCATTTTATCTAGACCGTTTTAAGTATTAACTATTTCGTACCAAAGTATTAACTCATTTCGTACGTTTTGACGCACCGTGCGCCATGCTGATTTCGGTCATGTACGTTTAGCCGCACAGTGCGTCACTCTCAATTTCGATTAGTGGAAACTGTCATCAAACCATATTCTTGTTATATGTCTTGTATCACCTTGATAATGGTGAAATCTAATTCCTTGTTTAATTATCTAAAAATTCATATCTAATATGTTAAGTGTTAGATAAATATAAACATGTAGAATACTATGTAAAGACATGAAAAATTGTGTCTCTGAAATCTCTACCGCTAAATTGATAAAACCTCCAGTACTGAAAGAGATAAAACACGCGTCCTAGAAATTATTGATGTCACTGTTTGTCCTGGGAGCTTCCAGTCCTCCACATTTCTTGATGTTTGCACGTTTGTGAATTTAGAATCAAACATGTCCAAAGGCCAAATCGAATGCAAACTTTAAACTGTTTATTTTGTCCTGGATAAAACCAAACTTCTGACCGTAAGATGTTGATTATGTTACACCGTTATGTTAACATATTTCTGCTTGTCACTAAACATCGCTCACAATTTCAACTTTCGAATGGCTGTCAATGCAGGTGGGACTTTCCCCTATCTGGTAGAGCTCCATTCCAGCACGATACAAAATGTTCATCTGGACCATTTTGCTCTTTTGAATGTGTTGTATTTTTAGAAAGAAAGAAAACTTGCTCAGCTCGTGATCAACGCATCCTGGTTACTGTAACAGTTGTCGCATGCCACAAGATTTCCATGCGCTTGCGCCGAGTCATGTAGACTTCTATGTCGGTTAGAGTGCATCAATAACTGATTCCCGACAAATGAAGTCAGGCCTCTACTTCGGTGATACACACGGTCTAACCAAATTCAGCTGGTGCCGAATTTACACTGAACATACATTCAATCCCGAAGTAACAATGGTGTGAGCTACCATTTCACTTCGATCAACGGTCATCGTCTGCAGCACGGAAATTCCCCATTCGCTGATGATGAATCCGCGTTTCTGAGTTCGACCGGACCATCGCTGTCTCCTTAAACAAAACTCCAGCCCCAAAAGAATCATTTTGAAAAAAAAAATATTTGTATCCGAAAGCTATGAGCGCCGTATTTCATTTAACTAGGCCGTCATCTCGACCAGACCAACAGTTAGTTGACAGTGACGGAGAATCTCATAGATTTCTTTACGTCGTGCGCGTGGCCGTGCGACTAAATCCATTGTTCTAGAGGCTGAAAAGCTGACGTACTGTGTTCGAAGCCCGCGGTAGACAGAAAGGATTTTTTCTATTGGGGATGAAATAAAAATCCTGAGTCTCACACGTCGTGGCGACTGCTTGACCAAGCGGCCTTTATCCCTCTGGTTCTATCGTTGCCCCCCAACATACACCAGCAGTGGTACTATGTGTCGTCAAGATCGTGTTTTGAATGACGTGAAGTCATATAATGAAATAAATTAATGAAACTGATGTTGTAGTGAGACAGCGAGTGAGATATCACAAATAAGTCAGAGACAAGTATGTGTGTTGCTGTATCTGAATTGCGGAGATAATACATTTCTGGTTCAAACTTACCATTCAATATGTTAACCAAGAAATGTCTGTGAATCTGATCATGATTATTATTCTCAATTATTATTGTGATGTTTGCCTTTCCAAAGTTTAATTTTGACGTCATTATTAATGTGCCCACATCCTTATTTTAATTTGATTAATGTGTTCGATCAGCTGATCGGTTTATGCTGATTATCTAACAATTGTTAATACGTGTGTGTGTGTGTGTGTGTGTGTGAGAGAGAGAGAAAGAGAGAGAGAGAGAGAGAGCGAGTATGTGGAGGGCATTAATCTAGGAATCCAAAGCCTTGCCTTGCCACCAGCTTCAAAAGATAAGAATGGAAAGTTTAACTTCTGTACATTTGAATGAATCTTTGCAGTGGCTGACAGCTACACAGAAGCTCACTCAGCTGGAACTCATTGGCGAGTCACGCAGACAATTATATTTTTGGGTAGACTGCGGCGTGCACGTCAGAAAGTGAATTTTCTGTTTTGATGAATTGTGTTTTATTGATCTGTTCAACAAGGTTGATTGATCTCTTCAACATGGTCAATATGTTCAAAAGGTTGAATGATTTGTTCAACAGGGTTGATCTGGTCAGCAAGGTTGATAGAACTGTTCTACAGCGTTAATTCATCCGTTTCAAGAAGTTTGATTGATCTGTTGAAAGCGGTTCATTGATCTTTTCAAAGCGCTTCATTGATCACTTCATAAACGTTTATTGATCTGTTCATCAATGTTGATTGATTTATTCATCAATATTGATTGATCAGTACCACAATGTTGTTTTTACTTGTACATTGTTGATTGACCTGTATAATGTTGATTGACCTGTATAATGTTGATTGACCTGTATAATGTTGATTAGCCTGTACAATGTTGATTAGCCTGTACAATGTTGATTGACCTGTCCAATAAGAAAGGAATTTTAAGTCTTGAGTGACTGTAGCCGGCAGTTAAATATTGAAGAAATTACTCCTGCGGTCCATGCTGTCACCAGGGATCATGGAGGCCAGAGTTCATGGCCCAAGAAAGTAGCTCTACTGTAGCCACACCATGCGGCTGCGTCTACCAACTCTGGTCAGCGCACTTTTTGTGGCTGCTATGACGCCAATTAATATCACATGCCTTTATCGTGTACATCCCCATGACCGTATTTAGAAAATTAATTTCAATTGTATCAACTTTTTCCCTGAGATTGACCATGTGAAAATGAAGTTTCATTTGGATCAACTTTATTCAGTGGTTTGTCGATGAGAAAATGAAGTTTCATTTGGATCAAAATTATTCAGTGGTTTGTCGATGAGAAAATGAAGTTTCGTTTGGATCAACTTTATTCAGTGGTTTGTCGATGAGAAAATGAAGTTTCATTTGGATCAACTTTATTCAGTGGTTTGTCGATGTAAAAATGAAGTTTCGTTTGGATCAACTTTATTCAATGGTCTGTCGATGAGAAAATGAAGTTTTGGATCAACTTTATTCAGTAGTTTTTTGATGAGAAAATGAAGTTTCATTTGAATCAACTTTATACAGTGGTTTGTCAATAAGACAATAAACTTTCATTTGGATCAACTTTATACAGTGGTTTGTCAATAAGACAATATACTTTCATTTGGATCAACTTTATACAGTGGTTTGTCAATAAGACAATAAACATTCATTTGGATCAATTTTATGCAGTGGTTTGTCAATAAGACAATAAACTTCCATTTGGATCAACTTTATACAGTGGTTTGTCAATGAGACAATAAACTTTCATTTGGATCAACTTTATACAGTGGTTTGTCAATAAGACAATATACTTTCATTTGGATCAACTTTATACAGTGGTGTGTCAATAAGACGATAAACATTCATTTGGATCAATTTTATGCAGTGGTTTGTCAATAAGACAATAAACATTCATTTGGATCAATTTTATGCAGTGGTTTGTCAATAAGACAATAAACTTCCATTTGGATCAACTTTATACAGTGGTTTGTCAATGAGACAATAAACTTCCATTTGGATCAACTTTATACAGTGGTTTGTCAATGAGACAATAAACTTCCATTTGGATCAACTTTATTCAGTGGTTTGTCAATGAGACAATATACTTTCATTTAGATCAAATTTATACAGTGGTTTGTCAATGAGACAATAAACTTCCATTTGGATCAACTTTATACAGTGGTTTGTCAATGAGACAATAAACTTCCATTTAGATCAACTTTATACAGTGGTTTGTCAATGAGACAATAAACTTTCACTTGGATCAACTTTATACAGTGGTTTGTCAATGAGACAATAAACTTTCATTTAGATCAACTTTATACAGTGGTTTGTCAATGAGACAATAAACTTTCAATTGGATCAACTTTATTCAGTGGTTTGTCAATGAGACAATAAACTTTCATTTGGATCAACTTTATACAGTGGTTTGTCAATGAGACAATAAACTTCCATTTGAATCAACTTTATACAGTGGTTTGTCAATGAGACAATAAACTTTCATTTGGACCGAGTATGCTCTGTCTGCCAGAGAATGAACACTTTGATTGAAAGGAATCCATTTGCTGGGAGAGAGTGTCATAAATCTGTGTTAACTCTTGCCTCCTAGTCTAAACTATGCTCTAAGTTGTTTTTATTACAAAGGAAATACGTAACTGCTGCCTTCACCTCACAGTCAAGGTGAATGGTCAAAGTTCGAGGTTCATATACCTAATCAACCTACATACTTCTGCTGAGAACCAGATGTGATGTCTCAATAAATATTGTTGTTTCCCTTTAAATTCAGTGACCGATAACTTTGTTGAATGTTGTATTCATAAAACATTAGTGGTGTGTTATTTTGTGCTATGTTGTACATCTTGCTTGCAATAAACAAACATGAATTTATGAGTAGTGCTTGTTATTTTCTACGAAGGTAAATGCAAACAAGAATTGTGTATTTTCATAAAAGTGGTTTGCGAATGTCCTTTCTTATTTACAAACATAGATGAATGAACACGTCTTTTTACTGTGCTGTGTAATTTGTCGTCTTCACAGATGGTTATTTGGTTATGGAAGGCCCCGGTATCACTGCAAACGAATTAAAATCCATAATTGCTCAACCGCCCATGAGAGCGTAATTATCCGAATCTCATCTCCCAAACAAAGAAAGGTAACTGTAGTCCCCATCATATCATCTCAGCACACGCCAAAAGACATAATGCGAAATCGCGCAGAAAGTGAACACAGCCAACTGTTCCCTGTCATACGATATCATCATTCATCGAAAGCAATTTGAATATCGAAACATGATCAAAACGGATGAGACACACAGCTCACAGTGTGCACAGAGCACTTAACTCAGTAGCACCTGCAACAAGCAGGACTTGTTCACAGATAGTTTGTTGAAATTGATAAGTAAATAACAGCACGTCTTAACGGATTGTTTGTATTAAGTGATCAATAAATGACAGCAGATCTTGAGACGTTTCATTTTTGCACAGACAGCACACATTTGCTGGTTCACCTTTCATGCCTTCAATAAAAAGTGCACTTCTCAGACCTGTATGAACTGGTTCTAGGCACTCAGGTAAATGAAGATCACCCTCCTGAGTTCTAACCTCAGTTGGGACCAACCTTGTTGGTCAAAACAAGACCAAGACTAAGCAACACAAACTCAACAAACATTTATTTATTTAATGTAGTGTTCCAGGCATCAAGTAGACACATAGACATAGATGTTCGTTGGATGTTTAGTTTAGTTTAGTTTGGTTTGTTTTAGATTAGTTTAGTTTAGTCTAGATTAGGCTACATTAATTTATTTCAGTTAATCTTAGTCTGCTTTAGCTTAGTTTAGTTTAGTTTAGTTTAGTTTAGTCTAGTTTAGTCTTGTTTCGCTTAGATTCGTTTAGTCTAGTTTAGTTTACATTAGTTCAGATTAGTTTACTATAGTTTTTATAGTTTAGTTTCAATTAGTTTAAATTAGTTTGGTTTAGTTTAGATTATTTTAGTTTATTTAGCTTAATCGACAGGTCATCCTCATTGTACGTCGGACAAGTACATCTCTGCCGAAGAATACCCATCAACGTGTAGCGACTAACAACAGTAGCGACGTAGCGACTAACGACAGTAGCGACGTAGCGACTAACGACACCGCTGTTATGCTTATTGATAATTGCTCTTTGGATTTCTGTATAGCGATCTCGTTTTGCATCTCCCACCTTGACATGATATTCTTGAAGTATGCGCAATGCTGCGGATTCATGGTCGTTTAAAAAGTAATTTTACGTCCAGCAACCAAGAGGGCATTCATAATGTCAAGCTGGTCCATTGCCCTTCCGCAATCAACATGAACCAAACTGGCAAGTCTGTGAACACGTTCATTACCTCTAACATGCTCGTGCCTCGGCACAAAAATGAAGCAGACAAGTTATAGAATAGACCTTCTCAGAGATTTAAACAAGTGCCGTTGAGCACTGGCAGGTGGAAGTAAATAGTATCTGCTTGACAGCAACACAACATACCAACAAGTGAAGTGAACACAACAAACAGATTGAACTAGTAAAGTGAACTAAACACAGACACTGAACAAGTAAAGTGAACTAAACACACACACTGAACTAGTAAAGTGAACTGAATACACACACTGAACTAATAAAGTGAACTGAACACAGACTGAACTAGTAAAGTGAACTGAACACAGACTGAACTAGTAAAGTGATCTGAACACAGACTGAACTAGTAAAATGAACGGAACACAGACTGAACAAGTAAAGTGAACTAAACACACAGACTGAACTAATAAAGTGATCTGAACACAGACTGAACTAGTAAAATGAACTGAACACAGACTAAACAAGTAAAATGAACTAAACACACACAGTGAATAAGCAAAGTGAACTAAACACATAGACTGAACTAGTACTGGAACATTGTTTTAAACAAACAAAAGTAATCATGGAATCTAAACTCTTTATTTTGTACATGACCAATATTTGTTGAACAATGTGGATATAAAAATGGTGACGGCTACCTACGGGATGGGCGTGCAAGCCAGATGTTAGTTAACAAGATAAGGAATCAATGAACACATCACACAGGTATCGTTTCTCTAAACAAAATAAATCAAAGTATAAAGTGATCATTATTAGAAGTTACGGTTTATCATAAGCATAGTATGTGAAGAAATAAATGATCAGATCGTAACATAATAATTGTAACATTAACATTATGTCTTTGATTGATATGGGACGTAACAACTGTTATTTACCAATGTAACAAAAGTTCTGAATGGTTTATCTCCACTTGGAACAGTACACTAAAATATGTGGAGTTAGAAGAGAATGTATGTAGAGTCTAGGTGGCTTTCAGTGTGTATATAGACACTGAGTTTAAAAGCTGAATGTCAGTGTTCTGCTGATTATACTGAGTTTAGAAGATGGATATCATTGTTCCGCTGATTATAGTGAGTTTAGAAGATGGATATCATTGTTCTGCTGATTATAGTGAGTTTAGAAGATGGATATCATTGTTCTGCTGATTATAGTGAGTTTAGAAGATGGATATCATTGTTCTGCTGATTATAGTGAGTTTAGAATATGGATATCATTGTTCTGCTGATTATAGTGAGTTTAGAAGATGGATATCATTGTTCTACTGATTATAGTGAGTTTAGAATATGGATATCATTGTTCTGCTGATTATAGTGAGTTTAGAAGATGGATATCATTGTTCTGCTGATTATAGTGATTTTAGAATATGGATATCATTGTTCTGCTAGGGAGCGCGTGGCCGTGCGGCTAAAACCACTGTTCCGCTAGCTGAAAAGCCGACGTTCGGTGTTCGAAGCCCGCGGTAGACAGAAAGGATTTTTTCTATCGGGGGTGAAATAAAAATCCTGAGTCTCACACGTCGTGGCGACTGCTTGACCAAGCGGCCTTTATTTCTCTGGTCGAGGTTGCCCCTCGTCATACACCAGCAATGGTACTATGTGACGTAAAGATAGTTTTTTTTTTATTGTTCTGCTGATTATAGTGAGTTTAGAATATGGATATCATTGTTCTGCTGATTATAGTGAGTTTAGAATATGGATATCATTGTTCTGCTGATTATAGTGAGTTTAGAATATGGATATCATTGTTCTGCTGATTGTAGTGAGTTTAGAATATGGATATCATTGTTCTGCTGATTGTAGTGAGTTTAGAAGATGGATATCGTTGTTCTGCTGATTATAGTGAGTTTAGAAGATGGATATCATTGTTCTGCTGATTATAGTGAGTTTAGAAGATGGATATCATTGTTCTGCTGATTATAGTGAGTTTAGAATATGAATATCATTGGTCTGCTGATTATAGTGAGTTTAGAATATGGATATCATTGTTCTGCTGGTTATAGTGAGTTTAGAAGATGGATATCATTGTTCTGCTGATTATAGTGAGTTTAGAAGATGGATATCATTGTTCTGCTGATTATAGTGAGTTTAGAAGATGGATATCATTGTTCTGCTGATTATAGTGAGTTTAGAAGATGGATATCATTGTTCTGCTGATTATAGTGAGTTTAGAAGAGGGATATCATTGTTCTGCTGATTATAGTGAGTTTAGAAGATGGATATCATTGTTCTGCTGATTATAGTGAGTTTAGAAGAGACATATTTGTTTATTTTGATTCATTTATTTTTAGACTTTCGCAGCAGAAGAGTGGAGTAACGAGTTGATTATTGAATGGAGAGTCATAACGATAGTGGTAGACAAGACACCTTTATATCGACATATTGTTGAGTGCCACCATTATCTCGACGACTTACATTGTAAGTTTTCAGAAAATCCTTGTCAGATCATGTGATAGCTATCACCACTATTGTCCAACAAGGCAATAACTCTGGAGGCAAAACGAGCACTATACAATACAATCTTCATCACAAAGTTGTGTTACCAATGCCAGACCTGGACCCTAGATGCAAGAACAATAAGAATAATAACCTCTACTGAGATGAAATGTGTTAGACGAAAAAAAAGAAACAGCATGAGAGATAAGATCAGAAAGAAAGAACAGATAAAATAGTTTCGAAAAGTGATAAGACAGACAGATCAAAACACATCACAACGAGCCTTGACAAAAAACTATGCGAAAACACTAGACACAAAGGCGAAGACGAAAAATATGGACTAATTAAATATTAGAAACACTAGGAAACATAACAGCAGAAGAGGCAAACAGAAGAACAAAAGACCACATATTATGTCTCCCTTCAACGCTGAAAAGCAAATGAGGAAAGAAAAAGTATAAGAAAATAAGTAGAAGAGGAATGTTTACTGAGCGAAAGAAAAGACGCAATTTTCTCGATAAGTTACTCAGTGACGCTCAAGATATGTGTACATGAGATACCAAATATTGTAAAAAGTAAAGTACCCCCGTCACGCCAAGTGGCGTATAGGGAAATTGGTGTTAGTGACCCTATATTTTACAGACCTTCAGCACATGATTTTTGGGGTAATGTGGTCGGTATTACGCCCGTGCTGGTTTACTTTCCCAGAAAAAAATCCGGTACCCATTTAAGGCTAGGTGAACCAGGAAGCCGTGGGTTGATACAAAATATTGACTTGTCCTAATTTCTGCTGGGAGCCGTGATAGCTCAGTTGTTAGTGAACTGGATTACAAAGGACAAGAGGGCAGGTTCAATCCTGATCGACGGCTTCAGGGTTCACCCAGGATAGGAAAGGGGTACCGGATTTTTTTCTGGGAAAGTAAAGCGGCACGTGTGTAATAGCGACCACGCTACCCCGAACATCACTTGCCGAAGGTCTATAAAATTTATGGTCACTAACACCGTATTCCCTATACGCCACTTGGTGTGACGGGGTTCGTTATTTATTTTTTTAAAACTAACTTCTGCACTCAGTCGTACATTCATTATACGGTTAGATGTTTATGAGTGATACACTACTGTGACAAATAATTGTTCATTGAAATATTAAAATGAATGAAATACAGCTGTTTGTGTGACGAGCAAATGTAACTGTTTGTATGACGAGCAAATGCAACTGTTTGTTTGACGAACAAATGCAGCTGTTTGTGTGACGAGCAAATGTAACGGTTTTTGTGACGAGCAAATGCAGCTGTTTATGTGACGAGCAAATACAGCGGTTTGTGTGACGAGCAAATGCAGCTGTTTGTGTGACGAGCGAATGAAACTGTTTGTGTGATGAGCAAATGCAGCTGTTTGTGTGACGAACATATGCAGCTGTTTGTGTGACGAGCAAATGCAGCTGTTTGTGTGATGAGGAAATGCAGCTGTTTGTTTGGTTATTTGGTTATGGAAGGTCCCGGTATCACTGTAAGCGAATTAAAATCCATAATTGTTCAACCGCCCATGCCAGTGGAATCATCCGAATTACTAACTAATCTCCCAAAACAAAGAAAGGTAGCTGCAAGTCCTATCATAGCAGTCTCAGCACACGCTAAAAGACATAAAGCGAAACCGCACAGAAAGTGAACACTGCCAACTATTCCCTGTCATATGATATCAGCATTCATCGCAAACAATTGGAATATTGGAACATGATCAAAACGGATGAAACACACAGCTCACGGTGTGCATAGAGCACCTAACTCAGTAAAACTCCTGCAACAAACCGGAATTGGAATATGAGGAAACTGCAACCAGGAACACATTTCAGACTTAGCCTTTAATGGTTCCTGCCGCCTATCCAACATATTGACCGGAAGTTCACGTCCTCCTGAAAATGATGATCGTCATATTTTTTTAATGTATAGCGCTTGATGATGTTAGGACATCATGTTTGACTCCAACTCCGAACAGATAAAACACAGTTCGTCGTCAGATTATCCCCGTCGCACATCAAACAACAGACCGTAAGATTAGCGTATGGCCGGTCTTGGGATATACGATAAGCCATTATGATGACGTAGCACACACACAATGGCTGCGCCCATGGATTCATGATTACTCTAGTGAATGCAATCTACAACGAACGAATCACGGTGCAAATTCCCTAAAGAGATAAAACTTCGGTTGACTTTACGGAACCCACCACATTAATGCATTGTAAAATGTAAATAACTTGCGTCAAACAACTCCAACTACGGTCATTTGACAGCACTCAGTGTGATGTAAAACGCAGATCAACACTAGACTGTGGAAGGTCGCATTCACAACACTTGATTTGTCAAAACAGAACATTGAAGTGCGTGCAACGCCAATTCATAGGCGCAGATGTGTTAATTAGAACATAATTTTGACTTCAATGCAGTAAATTGCAATTGAAAGCCGAAATTAATCAGATTCCAAAGCAATTTCTGCAGCGATCGAGAGAACGTGACTTAGTTCCGCCATCATGGAAACGGAAGCAGCTGTTTGTGTGACGAGCAAATGAAACTGTTTGTGTGACGAGCAAATGAAACTGTTTGTGTTACGAGCAAATGAAACTGTTTGTGTTACGAGCAAATGAAACTGTTTTTGTGACGAGCAAATGCAACTGTTTTTGTGACGAGCAAATGCAACTGTTTTTGTGACGAGCAAATGAAACTGCTTTTGTGACGAGAAAATGAATCTGTTTTTGTGACGAGCGACAACTGTTTGTGTGACAATCAAATCACAGGTGGCTCACACCAGCACGTGCCTAACTTTCTAACAAGATACAGCCATTCACGAAGTAATCTGATTCGTATGTATGCAAAAATACACAAATTCAAAGCGATGTTTGTATTCTGAGTGAAACAAACAATTCAAAACGATGTTTGTATTCTGAGTGAAATGAAGAAATGCTAGTGGGTAGATCAATGCTGAAACATGTGTTTCTATACACGCCTACGTACAACGATATCTGTCCACTTCTAACCCTTAATCAAGCACAGCAGACAGCACCTAATTAGTCAACTCATACCTACTCCACAGATCCTTGTTTACACCTAAAACTGGTATTGGACTTCTAATATTGCTAATGTTGCACTGTTAATGGAAGCAGGACCCTAACACATTCCAATCATTTTTAAAATGGACATGTTATCGGAGTGGTTTTAATTCATAACAAAACTCACAAAAATCAAAAACTCATAAAAGAACGTAATTTAGCTAAACTAAATATTTATGAATTAAATTTTAATAGAATAATAATTACAACTAAAACATAAGGATTGCCAAACCTTCGAGTTTTGAGGGTAATGCATTATTACATTTGTAACCACAACAGACTCTCTTTTTTTTCAGAAGCAGCATCCTCTAATGATTTTGAACGTAGAATAGAGAACGTGTGTGTTACTTTCCTGGTAGGCTTCACATGAGGAAATCAACAGGTAATATGCAACTTGGTATCCAAATAAATTCAGCCGGAGGCGATCTGATTATCAGAAGGTAATCCCGTCGAGCAAGTATTTCAATCTTTTAGCTTTTTGATACTCTAGGTTAGGTAGGCCCCATTGAGTCACAACTTTCAGGTTAGGTAGGCCCACCTGGGTCATAACTTCCAGATTAGGTAGCCCGCCTAGGTCATAACTTCCAGATTAGGTAGCCCGCCTGGGTCATAACTTCCAGATTAGGTAGCCCGCCTGGGTCATAACTTCCAGATTAGGTAGCCCGCCTGGGTCATAACTTCCAGATTAGGTAGCCCGCCTGGGTCATAACTTCCAGATTAGGTAGCCCGCCTGGGTCATAACTTCCAGATTAGGTAGCCCGCCTGGGTCATAAATTCCAGATTAGGTAGCCCGCCTGGGTCACAACTTCCAGATTAGGTAGCCCGCCTGGGTCATAACTTCCAGATTAGGTAGCCCGCCTGGGTCATAACTTCCAGATTAGGTAGCCCGCCTGGGTCATAACTTCCAGATTAGGTAGCCCGCCTGGGTCATAACTTCCAGATTAGGTAGCCCGCCTAGGTCATAACTTCCAGATTAGGTAGCCCGCCTGGGTCATAACTTCCAGATTAGGTAGGCCCACCTTGGTCATAACTTCCAGATTAGGTAGCCCGCCTAGGTCATAACTTCCAGATTAGGTAGCCCGCCTGGGTCATAACTTCCAGATTAGGTAGCCCGCCTGGGTCATAACTTCCAGATTAGGTAGCCCGCCTGGGTCATAACTTCCAGATTAGGTAGCCCGCCTGGGTCATAACTTCCAGATTATTTAGCACGCCTGGGTCATAACTTCCAGATTATTTAGCACGCCTGGGTCATAACTTCCAGATTATTTAGCACGCCTGGGTCATAACTTCCAGATTATTTAGCACGCCTGGGTCATAACTTCCAGATTATTTAGCACGCCTGGGCCATAACTTCCATATTAGGTAGCCCGCCTGGGTCATAACTTCCAGATTAGGTAGCACCCCTGGGTCATAACTTCCAGATTAGCTAGCCCGCCTGGGTCATAACGTCCAGATTAGGTAGCCCGCCTGGGTCATAACTCCCAGGATAGGTAGGCCCCACTGAGTCATAACTTCCAGGGTAGGAAGGCCCGCCTAGGTCATAACTACTAGGATAGGAAGGCCCACCTAGGTCATAACTACCAGGATAGGAAGGCCCGCCTAGGTCATAACTTCCAGGATAGGTAGGCCCGCCTGGGTCATAACTTCCAGGTTACGCAGGCCCACCTGGGTCATAACTTCCAGGTTAGGTAGACCCGCCTGGGTCATAACTTCCAGGTTAGGTAGACCTGCCTGGGCCATAACTTCCAGGTTAGGTAGGCCCGCCTGGGTCATAACTTCCAGAATAGGTAGCACGCCTGGGTCATAACTTCCAGATTAGGTAGGCCCGCCTGGGTCATAACTTCCAGATTAGGTAGGCCTGCCTGGGTCATAACTTCCAGGTTAGGTAGGCCCGCCTGGGCCATAACTTCCAGGTTAGGTAGGCCCGCCTGGGTCATAACTTCCAGAATAGGTAGCACGCCTGGGTCATAACTTCCAGATTAGGTAGGCCCGCCTGGGTCATAACCTCCAGATTAGGTAGCACGCCTGGGTCATAACTCCCATGATAGGTAGACCCGCCTGGGTCATAACTTCCAGGTTAGGTAGACTGGTGCTCTCTAGCGTTTGGCTTTTCGTGGCAAGGCGCTGTGCCACCGAGTACGGGTTCGATCCTGCTGTGGTCCATAATTTTTTTCTGTTGTTGATTATTTGTCACTTTTTCCGAGTGCTGTAAACATACCTCTTCCTCTGAATTGATTCACTGATTATCGCCTCGGAAGTCTCCCTCTATAATAATATTCATTTATTATTATTTGTCTCCAGGTTAGGTAGGCCCGCCTGGGTCAAAACTTCCAGGTTAGGTAGGCCCGCCTGGTTCATAACTCCCAGGTTTCGACATCATTTTGCCGACAGTTGTGTCGCAGCCACCATTCAGGACTTAGGAACTAACATTTAGCGTCGACCCAACGACCTTATATCTTCATGAATTTGCTGTCATGACCGACAAACTTCTGTTCCCTTTGTTTCCATTTGAATGTATCAGTCATGGTCGTCCATCCCATCACGGCTAACACCACTCATTTATTCAGTTATTAGATTTGATCAATAGGAGAAAGTTCAAATGAGATTTTTCTGACATGTTAGAAAACACAGCAGCTTACTAAAAGTAATATTGGAAGGGAAAAGGCAAGGTAAAAGAAGTAGAGGCAGACCAAGACTAACATGGCTAAGTAACATAAAGAGATGAACAAGCCAGCCTACGATGACCTGCACCATCAAAGAATGAGAACGAGTGGAATGGCGTTCCATGGTGGGCAACCTTCGATGCGGAGACGGCACTCAATGATGATGAATGAAAGAACGTTAGTTAGATCAGGCTACGACGGGGGGCCGACTCGATATGACGAATGAGAGAACGTTAGTTAGATCAGGCTACGACGGGGGGCCGACTCGATATGACGAATGAGAGAACGTTAGTTAGATCAGGCTACGACGGGGGGCCGACTCGATATGACGAATGAGAGAACGATAGTTAGATCAGGTTACGACGGGAAGCCGACTCGATAATATGAATGAGAGAACGATAGTTAGATCAGGTTACGACGGGAAGCCGACTCGATATGATGAATGAGAGTACGTTAGTTAGACTAGGCTACGACGAGAGGCCGACTCGATATGATGAATGAGAGAACGTTAGTTAGACCAGGCTACGACGGGAGGCCCACTCGATATGATGAATGAGAGAACGTTAGTTAGATCAGACTACGACGGGGGGGGGGGGCCGACTGATATGATGAATGAGAGAACGTTAGTTAGACCAGGCTACGACGGGGGGCCGACTCGATATGATGAATGAGAGAACGTTAGTTAGATCAGACTACGACCGGGGGGGGGGGGGGGCGACTCGATATGATGAATGAGAGAACGTTAGTTAGATCAGGCAACGACAGGGGGCCGACTCGATATGATGAATGAGAGAACGTTAGTTAGATCAGACTACGACGGGGGGGGGGGGGCGACTCGATATGATGAATGAGAGAACGTTAGTTAGACCAGGCTACGACGGGGGGCCGACTCGATATGATGAATAAGAGAACGTTAGTTAGATCAGGCTACGACGGGGGGCCGACTCGATATGATGAATGAGAGAACGTTAGTTAGATCAGGCAACGACGGGGGGCCGACTCGATATGATGAATGAGAGAACGTTAGTTAGATCAGGCAACGACGGGGGGCCGACTCGATATGATGAATGAGAGAACGTTAGTTAGATCAGACTACGACGGGGGGGCCGACTCGATATGATGAATGAGAGTACGTTTGTTAGATCAGGCTACGACGGGGGCCGACTCGATATGATGAATGAGAGGAAAAATTGAAAAAAAATTAAAAAATGGTATGTTAGAAGCTTTAAGTAATTAATAGACGACACAGATTCGAACGACGTTTCGGTTCAATAGGCCTTCAGCAGGAACAAACAAACAACATACACACACAGATATGTGAATAAATAAAACTAATCCTACATAGCTAACTGGTAATGAAACATCAAAAACAAAATAATCGAAATATGTTGACTTCCCTGTGTGTCGTGGACAGTGGTTAGGCTATGAAAGGAATTTCTCACGGATGTAGCTGTAATTTTTCCTCGAATTCAGCTTTACTGCAGCTTCGCATTTTTATGCATTCATTTGCATTTCTTTGCCTTAACCCCTATGATGAATGAGAGTACGTTAGTTAGATCAGGCTACGACAGGGGGCCGACTCGATATGATGAATGAGAGAACGTTAGTTAGATCAGACTACGACGGGGGGGGGGGGGGGCGACTCGATATGATGAATGAGAGAACGTTAGTTAGATCAGGCTACGACAGGGGGCCGACTCGATATGATGAATGAGAGTACGTTAGTTAGATCAGGCTACGACGGGGGCCGACTCGATATGATGAATGAGAGAACGTTAGTTAGACCAGGCTACGACGGGGGCCGACTAGATATGATGAATGAGAGTACGTTAGTTAGATCAGGCTACGACAGGGGGCCGACCCGATATGATGAATGAGAGAACGTTAGTTAGACCAGGCTACAACGGGGGCCGACTCGATATGATGAATGAAAGAACGTTAGTTAGACCAGGCTACAACGGGGGCCGACTCGATATGATGAATGAAAGAACGTTAGTTAGACCAGGCTACGACGGGGGCCGACTCGATATGATGAATGAGAGAACGTTAGTTAGACCAGGCTACGACGGGAAGTCGACTCAATATGATAAATGAGAGAACGTTAGTTAGATCAGGCTACGACAGGGGGCCGACTCGATATGATGAATGAGAGAACGTTAGTTGGATCAGGCTACGACGGGAGGCCGACTCGATATGATGAATGAGAGAACGTTAGTTAGATCAGGCTACGACGGGAGGCCGACTCGATATGATGAATGAGAGAACGTTAGTTAGATCAGGCTACGACGGGAGGCCAACTCGATATGATGAATGAGAGAACGTTAGTTAGATCAGGCTACGACGGGAGGCCGACTCGATATGATGAATGAGAGAAGTTAGTTAGATCAGGCTACGACGGGGGGCCGACTCGATATGATGAATGAGAGAACGTTAGTTAGATCAGGCTACGACGGGGGGCCGACCCGATATGATGAATGAGAGTACGTTAGTTAGATCAGGCTACGACGGGGGCCGACTCGATATGATGAATGAGAGAACGTTAGTTAGATCAGGCTACGACGGGGGGCCGACTCGATATGATGAATGAGAGAACGTTAGTTAGATCAGGCTACGACGGGGGGCCGACCCGATATGATGAATGAGAGTACGTTAGTTAGATCAGGCTACGACGGGGGCCGACTCGATATGATGAATGAGAGAAGTTAGTTAGATCAGGCTACGACGGGGGGCCGACTCGATATGATGAATGAGAGAAGTTAGTTAGATCAGGCTACGACGGGGGGCCGACTCGATATGATGAATGAGAGAAGTTAGTTAGATCAGGCTACGACGGGAGGCCGACTCGATATGATGAATGAGAGAAGTTAGTTAGATCAGGCTACGACGGGGGGCCGACTCGATATGATGAATGAGAGAAGTTAGTTAGATCAGGCTACGACGGGAGGCCGACTCGATATGATGAATGAGAGAAGTTAGTTAGATCAGGCTACGACGGGAGGCCGACTCGATATGATGAATGAGAGAACGTTAGTTAGATCAGGCTACGACGGGAGGCCGACTCGATATGATGAATGAGAGAACGTTAGTTAGATCAGGCTACGACGGGGGCCGACTCGATATGATGAATGAGAGTACGTTAGTTGGATCAGGCTACGACGGGAGGCCGACTCGATATGATGAATGAGAGAACGTTAGTTGGATCAGGCTACGACGGGAGGCCGACTCGATATGATGAATGAGAGAACGTTAGTTAGATCAGGCTACGACGGGAGGCCGACTCGATATGATGAATGAGAGAACGTTAGTTAGATCAGGCTACGACGGGGGGCCGACTCGATATGATGAATGAGAGAACGTTAGTTAGATCAGGCTACGACGGGGGGCCGACTCGATATGATGAATGAGAGAACGTTAGTTAGATCAGGCTACGACGGGGGGCCGACTCGATATGATGAATGAGAGAACGTTAGTTAGATCAGGCTACGACGGGAGGCCGACTCGATATGATGAATGAGAGAACGTTAGTTAGATCAGGCTACGACGGGGGGCCGACTCGATATGATGAATGAGAGAACGTTAGTTAGATCAGGCTACGACGGGAGGCCGACTCGATATGATGAATGAGAGACGACGGGGGGCCGACTCGATATGATGAATGAGAGACGACGGGGGGCCGACTCGATATGATGAATGAGAGACGACGGGGGGCCGACTCGATATGATGAATGAGAGACGACGGGGGGCCGACTCGATATCCGTCGTGCACAAAACCAGAAGAGCTCGGGTTCGAATCCAAATTGGGACAAAAGTTCTTTCCTCTATCGGGAATGAAATAAAAACTCTGACCTGAACACTTCGGGGCGACTGCTCAGAACAGGCGAATTTATTCTCCGATCCCTAGTAAACCCCAGCAGTGGCATACTGCCGTTAATCTAGTGGTTTTATTTTTAGAACATAGATCAATCTGTGAATATAACTATTCAGCCCATATCACAGCGAGAATAATGTGGGACAGCATGCACTGGGTAGTGGACCCATTTAAAGGCCTTTTCTGGTTTATCTCGGCTGTTGGACTCATAATATATTGTTTCTATTGTTGTAGCTTGCCCTTTGAAAGATGTAGACCAAACAATAAGTACCACCACTACCAACGCTTGCTATTGTCATTTTGAAATTCATTCGTAAAACGTGTAATTTGTGTACTTGCTTCATAGTTCAATAATTAACTACCTACCTGAACAAACGAAGCAGATAATATTCATCAATCAGCAACATATCGATGATTAGTACATTTACTCGCTAATTAGTTCATGCAATATTCCAACCACAAATAGACTCAAGCTGCAACAAAGCTTGTCCAATCATCGGACAGCTGTCACCACTATTGTCCAACAAGGAAATAACTCTGGAGGCAAAACGGGCACTATACAATACAATCTACATCCCAACGTTGTGCTACCAATGCCAGTCCTGGACCCTAAATGCAAGAACAGTAAGAAAAAAATAACCACTACTGAGATGAAATGTGTTAGAAGAATCATAGGAAATAGTCTGAGAGATAAGAGCAGAAATGAAGAACTGAGAAAAAAAAGATAGGAATAATTCAAGCAATAGAATATATAACGAAAGAACAGATAAAATGGTTTAGCCACATGACAAGGCAGAAAAAAAAAAAAAAAAAAAAAAAAAAAACAGCGAGCCTTCAGTAAACGTGAGAACACCAGACCCAAGAGCTGAACACGAAAAAGATGGATTGACGGAACATTTGAAACACTAGGAAACATAACAGCAGCAGAGGTGAACAGAAGAGCAAATAATCACAAATTATATTTCCCCTCGACGCTGAAAGGCAAATGAGGAAATAAAGAAGAAGTAGAAGAATAATATTCCGATGTCTTACTGTTCTTATTATTACAAGGGAATTAACTGCAGCTTTATTTCTTCATTTTTTTCCTTGATTGGGAAATATCGACAATTATTTCCCATATTAAATCAATAATTGTAAGGTGACCAGACGTCCCGATTTTTCCGTGACAGTCCCGATTTTTTACTGTTTATGAACCTTTGTCCCGGATTTGTTCATCATCATCATCATTGAGTGCCGTCTCCGCAAAGAAGGTTGGCTACCATTGAGCGCCATTCTGCTCTATCTCTTGCTTTGATGGTGCAGGTTGTCATCGGTTGATTTGTCCATCTTTTGATGTTACTCGTCCATGTTAGTCGTGGTCTGCCTCTGCCTCTTGAATTTGTCCCGATTTTGGCCGATTTTTTAACTTTTGTCCCGAATTTGTCCCGATTTAGGCCAATTTTTTAACTTTTGTCCCGGATTTGTTAAAATATATTAGGGACACAAACGTTACCAATTTTGCCAATATGGTAAACATCTCTTCGACTTCAAAATATACAGTATTCCGTTCTTCTCCCTTATACACTGAAAGAGAAACTCAATAACGTTTAATTCCATTACTCATGATAACGTTTCGTAAGCCTATATTGTTATGTGTTTTAAAATATATGTATTATTCACTTGAAAAAGACGGGATAAATTTCATTTTATTGATGGAAAATTGAAGTGAAATTAATCCGTCCCGGATTAGGGTTTCAAAAAACACGGTCACCTTAATAATTGATAATTAGCCAGGTGTGGAGATCGCTTCCTAACGCTAATTAGGTATAGCAAGTATCGCGATAATTATTTAAAAGTTCATTTAGAAAACAACGAACTGAATGTATTCTTTCAAAGTTCTTCATTCTGATTCTAACGAACTAAAGTTTTTCTTGTTATTCAATACTTTAATCGTTCAAAAGTTATCAATCGCTAACTATAATCCCTATATGTATAATGAATGGTTTTTATTCGATTTGTATGAAATCTGTTCAAAACTGGGTGGAGAGGAACAGAGCAACTCTTGTGTTTAGTGAAATAAGTTATTCGTATGACCTTTGGCACACTCACACACACACATACGTAAACATACAAGCAAAGATTATTGACAGGTGATATGTGCAAATTTGCATTAAATTCTGTTTTCTTCACCCATAGAACATTAAACCTCAAACTTCTAATTTCATATTGTCAATGACTCGTTGTATCTCAACAAACATAATTATCATATCGGTATTATTTTAACAATCTTACCTAACACCAACAATGAACACAAATACCTAGCTTCTGACGACGAAAATGGCTGCCCACCGTGAAGGAGATTGCAGTCTAATCACCTACTATTTCAAAGAAAGTCATGAAGAGAAATTACATCTTATGTGACCAGGACTAAAATTAGGAATGGCAAACTGTAACATCTCAACCATCATGTATGTTGCAAAAACATGGACATTAGACAAGAAAACAGAGCAGAAAATTGAAGCCTCTTAAAATATAGATTTATAGCAGAATAGGCAGAATTGAATGGAAAGAAAAGAAAACAAACGATGAAGTCTTAAAACAAATATAAATGAAAAGAGAACCACTAAATACAATTCAAACAAGATAAATGAGATTATTGGGGCACGTTAAAAGACATAGCAGCCCACAAAAAGTAATCTTGGAAGGAACGATATAGGGTAAAGAAGGAAGAGGTAGACGAAGACTTTCATTGACGAGTAACATCAAAAGATGGACAAATCAACCTATGACACCCTGCACTATCAAAGCAAGATGTAGAGAGGATTTGCGCTCCAAGGTAGCCAACCTTTAATGAGGAGACTGCACTCTATGATAACGAGGATATGACTTCTTAGACAGTGCTCAAGTTATCATATTTCAATCATCAAAGTAGATCACGTAAAATATCGGTACAACTAATCTTAATCACATGCAACATATCTGGATTTATCAACAATAATAGACGAAAGTTTATCTCCCCTTACGGACTTGTCAGAACATATTTTCTGAGTTACCTCCCTGTCTCTATGGAAATGTAAAGGCAGTCAGACAACATTACCATCACGTACCAGTGAGCTGAATATATCTTCTGTGTGAGGCAGTATTAATCAACTGTTTAAAAAATATATATACAAAAAAATAAAAGCTACTGTGTAGACCCTGCTACACGTTGTTCCATATGATGTACAAGAAAACAGACTCAGAAATAAGATGATACTAATTAGTAACAGTTAACAGACTTTTTGGTAGTCAATAAACGAGAAAGACTGGAATCAACGTAAACAGTGTACAAACATCGAGGACCAGACGAGAGTTCTTATTGTCGTGAGCTGCCTCAAAACGAAGGTTTTTGCCACGCGAGGCGTAATCTTCATGTTCCTTAACTGCCTGTGTACTCGACCAACTAACAGCTATGGTAGAACATGGACAGCGCAGTCGCTACTTAGTGTGGCTACTTTCTCATGCTGGAAACACGTGGGCCAAGTTGTCATGTCCTTGAATGTTTCTATCAACTCCGTTGACGTTGTGATGAAGCCACGAGACTGGTTTACATCTAGTTTCCCCATTCGCACTTTCCAACGAGGCCAAGGCGAGAACTTCAGTTGACCACTTCCTGTTCTGCCTCTCTGTTGCATCCACTTCAATGTCAGGAACGGCAGGAACGGGATTGCTAACTGTCGGCTGAACCGGTGGCTTCGTTTTACCATGAGAAGTGAAGGTCAGTTGTGATGAGAAATCTCCCTTTATCACGTTGTGTTCCACAATATCCGCCCCCAGAATTTCTTCCTCCGCTGACATCCGGATCCCCATGATCCTGTGAATGGGCTGTTGGAGAAATGAAGCAGAACGTTATAACTTTCTAACATACCTCTCCAAAATAATCAATTTAATACAATTGTAACTTTCTTAGATACCTCTACAAAATGATCAATATAATACAATTGTAACTTTCTTAGATACATCTACAAAATAATCAATATAATACAATTGTAACTTTCTTAGATACATCTACAAGATAATCAGTGTGTGGGCGACACATATGTACAGAAGGATTGTTGAAAGTTCTGGCAATGAGAGGACGACCAACATCTACAGAAGGATTGTTGAAAGTTCTGGCAATGTGAGAACGACTAACATCTACAGCATTGTTGAAAGTTCTGGTAATGTGTGGGTGACCAATACTACAGAAGGATTGTTCAGAGTTCTCGCAGTATGTGGGCGACCAATATCTACAGGATTGTTGAAAGTTCTGGCAGTATGTGGACGACCAACATCTACAGGATTGTTGAAAGTTCTGGCAATGTGAGGACGACCAACATCTACAGGATTGTTGAAAGTTCTGGCAATGTGTGGACGACTAACATCTACAGGATTGTTGAAAGTTCTGGCAGTATGTGGACGACCAATATCTACAGGATTGTTGAAAGTTCTGGCAGTATGTGGGCGACCAATATCTACAGGATTGTTGAAAGTTCTGGCAATGTGAGGACGACCAACATCTACAGGATTGTTGAAAGTTCTGGCAGTATGTGGACGACCAACATCTACAGGATTGTTGAAAGTTCTGGCAATGTGTGGACGACTAACATCTACAGGATTGTTGAAAGTTCTGGCAATGTGTGGACGACTAACATCTACAGGATTGTTGAAAGTTCTGGCAATGTGAGGACGACCAACATCTACAGAAGGATTGTTCAGAGTTCTGGCAGTGTGTGTGTGCGAGTATCTAAATCTGTTTAATGTCTTTTTTGATGACGGAGACATTTATTGGTGAGAATCTGGTTTGAATGAAATATTGATAACAAGATGTCGTGAGCTATTGATGATAAGATGTCGTGAGCTCTTGATGATAAGGTGTCGTGAGCTATTGATGATAAGATGTCATTAACTATTGATAATAAGATGTCGTGAGCTATTGTAGATAAGATGTCGTGAGCTAATGATGATAACATGTCCTGAGCTATTGAAAATAAGATCTCATGAGATGTTGAAGATTAGATATCGTGAGATATTGATGATAAGATGTCATGTTTCCGAACAGTAGAACAGAAAAAGCTTTGGATATGGTATCTAGAAATGTAAGATGGATAATCCAGGGAAAGGCAGACATGTAACATCCAAGAAAAGGTGCAATATCAAGTGATAATGCGCTGCCAAAAGAAGAGAACTATAACTTGTTATCTTATTCGACACCTGAACGGGTACACGACTAAGGAAAGAATGAAAGAATGGAAGGAAGGAAAGAAGGAAGGATGGCTAAATGGAATAAAGAAAGAAATAAAGAAATGCATTATGACAAACATTGGCTCATTACTGAGTAAATGACTACCTTATTAGATGTTACATGAGCTTATACAGTAACTGCAGAAGTGTCATTAGAGCAAATGAAGTAACATTACAACCAGTCACAGTAACATCCGGAGTAAGACAAGTCTGCGTGTTGTTACCACTTTTGTTTATCAGTTACATTGACAAAGTATGAAAGGATGCGAAATCACAAAATGAAGATATTAATGAACTACATGTTTACTGACGACCAGGCCTTAATAAACTTTTAAAAACCTGAACTTCAACACATTTTGCTGTCCTTGAATACCGAATGTCAAATCAATAACTTGAAATAAGCCCAAGTGACGGTTTGTAGACAAGATCTACCTTTTTTCAGTCAGTAGTCTACTTATGCCAGATCTTTTAATTGTTTATAGATCTTACCCCCACGCTTTTTGTTCTACTTAGGTCAGTTCTTGTAACTGTTTATATATTTTACTCCCATGCCTTTTGTTCTACTTAGGTCAGTTCTTGCAACTGTTTATAGATCTTACCCCACCCCTTTCATTCTACTTAAGTCAGTTCCTGCAACTGTTTATAGATCTTACCCCCGCCCCTTTTGCTCTAATTAAGTCAGTTCTTGTAACTATTTATAGATCTCATCCCACGCCCCTTTTGTTCTACTTAAGACAGTTCTTGTAACTGTTTACAGATCTTACCCCTCCCCTTTTGCTCTACTTAAGACAGTTCTTGTAACTGTTTACAGATCTTACCCCTCCCCTTTTGCTCTACTTAAGACAGTTCTTGTAACTGTTTACAGATCTTACCCCCTCCCCTTTTGCTCTACTTAAGACAGTTCTTGTAACTGTTTACAGATCTTACCCCTCCCCTTTTGCTCTACTTAAGACAGTTCTTGTAACTGTTTACAGATCTTACCCCCTCCCCTTTTGCTCTACTTAAGACAGTTCTTGTAACTGTTTACAGATCTTACCCCCTCCCCTTTTGCTCTACTTAAGACAGTTCTTGTAACTGTTTACAGATCTTACCCCCTCCCCTTTTGCTCTACTTAAGACAGTTCTTGTAACTGTTTACAGATCTTACCCCCTCCCCTTTTGCTCTACTTAAGACAGTTCTTGTAACTGTTTACAGATCTTACCCCTCCCCTTTTGCTCTACTTAAGACAGTTCTTGTAACTGTTTACAGATCTTACCCCCTCCCCTTTTGCTCTACTTAAGACAGTTCTTGTAACTGTTTACAGATCTTACCCCATCCCCTTTTGCTCTACTTAAGACAGTTCTTGTAACTGTTTACAGATCTTACCCCCTCCCCTTTTGCTCTACTTAAGTCAGTTCCTGCAACTGTTTGTAGATCTTACCCCCTCCCCTTTTGCTCTACTTAAGACAGTTCTTGTAACTATTTACAGATCTACACTCCCTTCTGTTTCAGTCATTCATTGAGTACCGTTTCTGCAGCGAAAGTTGGCTACCATGGAGCGCCATTCTTCTCTGTCTCTTGCTTTGATGGTGCAAGTTGTCATAGGCTGACCTGTCCATCTTTTCATGTTACTCGTCCATTTTAGTCTTGGTCTGCCTCTGCCTCTATTACCTTGTATTTTCCATTCCAATATTACTGTTAGTATGCTGTTGCGTCTTTTACCATAGTAAAAAAAAAGTAAAGAGCCCCCGTCACGCCAAGTGGCGTATAGGGAATATGGTATTAGTGACCATACATTTTAAAGACCTTCGACACATGATTTTTGGGGTAATGTGGTCGGTATTACGCCCGTGCCGCTTTTCTTTCCCAGATAAAAATCCGGTACCCATTAAAGGCTGGGTGAACCCGGAAGCTGTCGGTTGGGATCGAACCCTACCTCTTGTCCTTTGTAGTCCAGTTCACTAACCACAGAGCTATCGCGGCTACCGTCTTTTAACATGCCCCAAAAATGTCTTTTGTCTTGTTCTAATTGTGTTTAGTAGTTATCTTTTAATTTTAGTTGTTTTAAAACGTCATCATTTGTTTTCTTTTTTTTTCCATTCAATTCTGCCTATTCTTCTATAAATCCACATTTCAAAGGCTTAAATTTTCTGTTCTGTTTTCTTATCTAATGTCCATGTTTCTGCACCATATAGGAATATTGAGGAGATATAACATTTTGCTATTCTTAGTTTTAACCCTGGTGTTATTTGTTTTGATGTTAGTATGTTCTTTTTGACATTAAAATTACATTTTGCCATTCCTATTCTTTTGTTTATTTCAGTTGTACATTTTTCATCACTGAAAGTATGTCCAAGGTAGTTGTAGCTCTGTTTAGTCAGTCTATAAGTTGTTTATGTTATGTATATTATGTATGTTATGTATGTGTTTCAGTCATAAGTCTACTTATACCAGTTTTTGTGAATGTTTATAGATTTACCTACACCCCCCCTTGTTTGAAGTCAGAAGCCTGCTTAAGTCAATTCGTGTGACTGTTTATAGATCTATCCTCCTTTCTGTTTCAGTCAGAAGCCTACTTAAGTTAATTCTTGTGACTGTTTATAGATCTTATATTATTCACTTTATAGATTATAACATCCAAATTATGTTATCTACATTATAAATTATAGCATCCACATTAGAGTATCCACACTTCCATTGATACTTACATATAAGATAATAAAGGTTGTGATGGCTGACCACGTCATCTCACAGGTAATAGCTAGCAGCTGTATCCCCAACATATAGAACCCTCCTCCATGGAATAGTCCATTTCTACCACTGGTAATGTTCTCCAAACGATCATCGGCAGCAAACAGTCCGACTGCTAACATACCCTGTTAATGGATCACTCCATTGATAATTAAATAGGGAACAAAAAGAGCACACAGATATGAGGGCTGTATTAAAGCTGGCGAAAGGGAAAACATAAAAGAGAAACAAAAATTAAATAAATGTTAAGTTAAAGTATTACAGTACAGAGACAGGATACAACCATGATAGAATGATCCAAAATGATCTTCCTCTGGTCGAGATCTGCACTGTTGCGTGTCCTCACGCTAACTTGAAGCTGTAAGAAAACATCTCATTATTTGTTCTCAAGTTTCAACTTTCAGGTTATAATTAACAAAAGATAACTGGTAAAAACACGAGACTTCAAAAAGCGTTACGAGAACACCACACCCGAGGGCTGACCACGAAAAATGAGGGATTGATGGATAGAAACAATAGGAAATATAACAGCAGGAGAGGCCAACCGAGGAGCAAAAAACCTCAAATCATTTCTCCACTCGACGGTGAAAGGTAAGTGAAGGAAGGAAAAAGAGGAAGAGATGAAGATAAAGAGAAGAAGGAAAAGAAGAAAATAACCGGCAATCTAAACACTGAGGTTACGTATGAACTAAGCGATACAAAGAATGTTTTTTTCTGTGTGGAAAAAAATATCAGAGCACATAAAGAAGAGGTGATATTGCTCAGAGTTTTATTGAAACAGAGGTCTTCGTAAAAGTTAAAAAAAGTAAAGAGCCCCGTCACGTCAAGTGGCGTATAGGGAATATGTTGTTAGTGACCTTATTTTCTATAGACCTTCAGCACATGATTTTTGGGGTAATGTCGATATTACAGCCGTGCCGATTTACTTTACCAGGAAAAATCCGGTACCCATTTAAGGCTGGGTGAACCTGGAAGCCGTCGGTCAGGATCTAACCCAACCTCTTGTCCTTTGTAGTCTGGTCTATGTAAGAAGATAATGAAAATAAAATAGCTTGTGGACCATGTGATCAAATGAAGTAAACTTGTTTAAAACGATGAGCAGAGCGATTAGGTTAATTCATGTTTACTTCTTGTTTTTTCTTCTTCCATTCAGCTCCCTGTGGAGCACAGGTCTTCAACAAACACTTTCAGCTCCCTGTAGAGCACATGTCTTCAACAAACACTTTCAGCTCCCTGTAGAGCACAGGTCTTCAACAAACACTTTCAGCTCCCTGTAGAGCACAGGTCTTCAACAAACACTTTCAGCTCCCTGTAGAGCACATGTCTTCAACAAACACTTTCAGCCCCCTGTAGAGCACATGTCTTCAACAAACACTTTCAGTTCCCTGCAGAGCACAGGTCTTCAACAAACACTTTCAGCTCTCTGTAGAGCACAAGTCTTCAACAAACACTTTCAGCTCCCTGTAGAGGCACAGGTCTTCAACAAACACTTTCAGCTCCCTGTAGAGCACAAGTCTTCAAC
Organism: Megaustenia siamemsis; assembly: GCA_032433765.1. Classification (NCBI taxonomy): domain Eukaryota; kingdom Metazoa; phylum Mollusca; class Gastropoda; order Stylommatophora; family Ariophantidae; genus Megaustenia; species Megaustenia siamemsis. Next base: position 186,946,202 of record JAVIAB010000092.1, read on the forward strand.
AAACACTTTCAGCTCCCTGTACAGCACATGTCTTCAACAAACACTTTCAGCTCCCTGTAGAGCACAAGTCTTCAACAAACACTTTCAGTTCCCTGCAGAGCACAGGTCTAAAACAAACACTTTCAGCTCCATAGAGCACAATTCTACAACAAAAAATTTCAGTTCCATGCGGAGCACAGGTCTTCAACAAATACTTGCAGCTCTATGTGGAACATAGGTCTTCAACAAACACTTTCAGCTCCCTGTGGAGCATAGGTCTTCAACAAACACTTTCAGCTCTGTGTGGAACATATGTCTTCTACAAACACTTTCAGCTATCTGTGGAACAAAGGTCTTCAAAAACACTTTCAGCTCCCTGTTGAACATAGGTCTTCAATAAACACTTCTGTGGAGCATATGTTCCCAAAAAACACTTTCAGCTCCCTATGGAGCATATGTCTTCACACAAACACTTCCAACTTCCTATGGAGGATAGATCTTCAACAAACACTTTCCAAGCTGACCTGTGTCTTACCATTCTTTAACGAGTTAACATGGTCAGGAAATGAGAAACTCACCAAAGGTCGTGAAATGTTAAAATCCAAGAATTTGCAGGAAAATGGCTGGCGATATTGTTAAAAAAAATGCCACAAAATATATGAAATTATTTTCTTGAAGTGGATTTAACACAAATAATAGTTGATGATATAGTTACAACAGTTGATAACGCCGACCAAAATAGCTGAGAACAGCAATGAGTGATATCACTTTGATTATTTTGTGAAAAGAGCAATTAGCCAAATACACCAAATCAAGAAACAAATTGATGGACCGTTATCCAGATCAATAGGAAATATAGGTATCTTGGTAGTCTAGAGACATGATGTCGGTCCTAGGACAGGAGATAGGTGGCTTGGTAGTCTAGAGACACGATGTCGGTCCTAGGACAGGAGATAGGTGGCTTGGTAGTCTAGAGACACGATGTCGGCCCTAGGACAAGAGATAGGTGTCTTGGTAGTCTAGAGACACGATGTCGGTCCTAGGACAGGAGATAGGTGTCTTGGTAGTCTAGAGACACGATGTCGACCCTAGGACAAGAGATAGGTGGCTTGGTAGTCTAGAGACACGATGTCGGCCCTAGGACAGGAGATAGGTGGCTTGGTATTCTAGAGACACGATGTCGGCCCTAGGACAGGAGATAGGTGGCTTGGTACTCTAGAGACACGATGTCGGCCCTAGGACAGGAGATAGGTGGCTTGGTACTCTAGAGACACGATGTCGGCCCTAGGACAGGAGATAGGTGGCTTGGTACTCTAGAGACACGATGTCGGCCCTAGGACAGGAGATAGGTGGCTTGGTACTCTAGAGACACGATGTCGGCCCTAGGACAGGAGATAGGTGGCTTGGTACTCTAGAGACACGATGTCGACCCTAGGACAGGAGGACCCGGGTTGAAAGACCACCTGAAGCGGGGGGGGGGGGGGATTTAAAAAAAAAATCGTAAACATTAATCAGTGGTTTCTTTATGACGTCACTCTCCACATATCTCTTGGGAAGTGAGATTCGATGTCTAGTCCTCTCTTGGGAAGTGAGATTCGATGTCTAGTCCTCTCTTGGGAAGTGAGATTCGATGTCTAGTCCTCTTGGATAACGGCAATAAGCAAGATGTTCCGTATCCACTCGCGCACGTTAAAGAACCATTGGCAGTTAAAATTGAAAAAAGTAGGCCAGAAATATGGCCGCTGTCTGGGGAAATATTGTCAGTAAAAACCTACACCACACCATCTATCCCAGGCCGTGCTACGGAGTTCGTGCACGTGGGCCAGGATTCTCTTCAGATTATCTCGAGGAGGCTATAGAAGCACCTATGGGTTCGTCCGGTGTACAGTGATGATGATCCTAACAAGAACAACAGAAAAAAACAATTAATGATATAATAACAGTTGTTCTTCGAGTCCACAGAAAGCTACATAGCAATTTGGAACATGATTATGTTCCGAGAGGAGTCATAGCATAAAGAAAGTGATATAAAGAACATGTTCACATACTATAGTTCGTTTCAAATCATGTGCCCAACTTCAAAACGCAATTACGCAGTAAACATTTGTTAAAAACATTTGAAATTTTCCAAATGTTATTAGAATGCAAAAGACCCTTTAAATGTATATTTAACAAATATCTTGCAGCTGCAGTTTTCTTAAAGCGGCGAATTTCTTTGATGTTTGTCAAAATTGTAAATTGTGAAGCCCTAAAGAATAGAATTACTATTACCGTAGTTGCTGGTCTATGATTAATTTTCACTAGGTAAAGGCGTGGCCGTAATAGGGAAATAACTGTATAAGACAAAACACCAGGAGAATTATTGTCTGCTCAGTTCGAGGACGGACGATAATATCAAGGTATACCTGTATGTCCAATTTTCATAGTTGTGTGGTCCTGAAAAGGACCGTTTGTTGAACTAATTTAAGGTAATATAGGGGCCAACATTGTGGGGGCTATATACTTTCATTCTGAATCAGACGAGTCTAAAAGATTAATAACTGTTTGGGGTTGAACATTCCACAAACCATCATTTTTCCAATATCCCTCTTCCTGTTTTAAGACGTGGTCTTCACATTTAGCCCAATAATCTTTGTCTATATTTAATAAAGCAAGATTAGCAAGAGTCTTTACATCGCATATTTTGAATGTTGTATTTTCATCTGCCACTTGTCCTTTTAATTTTGCCCAGATTAGTTCTATTGGATTTAAATGAGCATGGTAAGGTGGCAGCCTCAAACTTATATGACCGTGCTCTTGGATAATCTTATCTATTTGAAAAATCTTTGTCCTCTGTTTTTGCTTTACTAGAGATAGTAATTCAGGTTTTAAGTACATGTTATTAAATTGTATGTGCTCCTTTGTGAGCCATATCTTAATAGCATCTGTTGTACTGGATGACGTCGGGACTTTATCTTCAAGTGCAACAATGTTGTGGTACGCTGCATTGTCCATTATTAGGCAAGATGGTCGATCTAGTGATGGGAGAACAGAAATTTTTAATCCAATGTCTAAATATGTGACCATTCATCTCAGAGTGATAATCCCGATTGTCTATGGATTTTGAAAGAAAAATGAGCTCTGCATTCTGTATTAGTCCATGTTGTCGACTACCTGCATGAGCAATTATCAAGCGCTGTCCTTTGCTGCTAGGTATTAATCTCTTAATCTTTCCATCTGATGACTGCCATTCCCTTTGGTTAGTGTGGTGAACATTGATCCATGTTTCATCCAAGTACACAATATCATAACCTTGCTTGCGCACCTCTTTTACTTCACGTAAGTACTTGCTTCTCATGACTACTATATGTGGCTTCTCACAGATGATGTTTCGTCCATTGGAATACTTTCTGAATGTAAAGCCTGCAGCTCTCACATTCCTCCATAATGTAGACTTTAATATTTCAATACTGTTGTTCTTTTTAGCGATACTTTTAATTTTCTTATTGTAACAGTTTCATTCATACCCAACATTTTGCGAATTTCACTTCTAATAAGTTCACTGTCGAAATTATCCAATATTTTTGCTCTTCCTTGTGATTTTGTATATTTTGAACATTGACGGTCACGTGCTTGAATCCAGCGATTAAATGACCGTTTAGATAAATCCAAAATCTGTCTTGTCCCATTCTCAGGGTTTTCTAAAGAATGAAATAATCTTCCTCGTTTAGCCTCTTTGCAAAAATAGTCATACATTTTTATTGCGATGTTTTGTAAACTGCAGAATTTCATTTTAAGACTCATGATAAATGTTATTGTTCCACGTCTACACCTATGAATGAACGGAAATGGAACACACAATGCCTCATGTTTTCTACAAGTGTCTAATTGTGTCAGACAACTCACGTTGAAAACGTGCAAAAACGTCAATTGTACCGTGTATGGAATTTTACTCGCTATTTTAAATTAAAATACTGTAAACACTAAGTTTTGACTACATCAATGGGTCGTTATAAATTTATATATATCAAATAAGCAATAATAATAACCAAATGTTTTTTTTTTAATGAAATTAATTCCCTGTTGGGTTCTAATCATTATAACTTTACATGCAAATTTTGACAAAATTACAAAAAGGGGTTAAAAAGATATCGATTTTAAAAGTTGTGCAAGAGATATGAAACGGACTATAGACAGCACACAGCGACTCACCCAGGTACCGCCACCTCCATGGACGGACACGGCTGAGACCGGGTCATCGATCTTCAATTTGTCCAGCAGGACGTCCACTCCAATAGTTACACATCCTCCCACTGCTCCGATAACAATAGCTTCCCAAGGTCGTACAAGAGGACAGGAGGCTGCAAGTTTGTGTCCAATGAGGACATAAAAGTTTTACAAGAGTTGTGTTTCAAACACCAAATTTCCGATACATCAACCATTACACCAACATTCACCCATTCATCTCTTACACCAACATTCACCCATTCATCTCTTACACCAACATTCACCCATTCATCTCTTACATCAACATTTCAATACCTCATCTCTTTACATCATCTTTACACTACCTCATCTCATAACCAATAATCACTCATTATCTCCTACAAAAACATCCTACCATTCTTCTCCTAAACCTGAAGCAGTGAGTATAAGGTGGGGGACAAATGGAGGTGTATGTGAGAAGTTGAGGGGAGAGTGAGAAGGTGTTAACTAAAAAGAGAATCAGCGAGTCCACGGGGAAAGGTGATTAGTAAAAAAGAGAATAGAGAAACATCGAATAGCACGGGAAAGAATGAGACGCAATTAGGAGTGAGGGTGAAATATAAAACGGGGTATGATTGGTCGAAAGGAGGGAAGTGAGGAAGAATGATAGGTTGGGAAGTCAGTCGAGCTAAAACGAGTGCTCAGGGCGGACGGTTTTGTTGTTGTTTGGCAAACCGGTACCGTGAGCATAGTGAGTTGTGGTGCCCATTAGATGTTAGAGTTAGTCAGTTGGGGTACGGCGGTCGAGTAACACGGACCGTGCTGCAGATTCATGGACAGTCAAAATTGTGTTAGAATAAGGAGTTCTAAAACTCGAAACCAACGACCAAGGTAGTGTTAGTGAGCTAGATAGAGTTCACAGATGCATGGTCAGTTAGACTTGTGTTAGAATAAGGAGTTATGAAACTCAAAGCCAACGAACAGTGTAGGGCTAATGAGCTAGATAGAGTTCACCGATTCACGGACAGTCAAAATTGTGTTAGAATAAGGAGTTATGCCACTCTAAGCCAACGAACAATGTAGGGTTAGTGAGCTAGAGAAAGTTCACAGATTCATGGACAGTCAGATTGGTGTTAGTGTAAGGATTTATAGAGTTCGCAGATTTGCATGCAATCAGAATTGTGTTAGTGTCAGAAGTTATGAAACTCTAAGACAACGAACGATTTACATGATAGAAACCTAGACAGCTTTCACAAATTCATGCTCAATGATGAATACAATGTTATAATGTAGTTGCTGCATCCAGAAGCAACGAACAAAGTAGGTGGCAGGAAGAGAGACAGCTTTAGTAGAAGTTCAGGCTCAGTGATGAGTGTGAGCTTAGAATGTAGTTGTGAAACACAGTAGCAACGAACAATTTACTTGACAGGGAGCTAGACAGCTTTAGTAGAAGTTCAGCCTCAGTGATGAGTGTGAGCTTAGAATGTAGTTGTGAACCACAGTAGCAACGAACAATTTACTTGACAGGGAGCCAGACAGCTTCACAAATTCATGCCACTGATGAATACACTGTGGTAATGTAGTTGCGGCATCCCGACGCAACGAACAAAGTAGGTGACAGAAAGAGAGACAACTTGAGCTAGTTCAGGCTCATTGATGAGCACAACATTAAATTGTAGTTGTAGGTTCCGAACCAACGTGGGTGCTGGCAAAGGCACGAGTAGACAACAGTGGGAGAGTCAGCAGCATCGACCAGTGGCCTTCCAAGTGAAGGGGTCATTTGGACTTTAGTGTGGGTCAGAGGCGAAGCATGTGGGCGCCTTGTGGTTGCCATACAATGTGAGAAGGGCCTCTGAGACACATGCTGTGGGTATGTTTGTGTAATTGTGATGCGAGGTGGACATTCTTAAAAATAAACCTCGAGTGTATATGTTACCTGGTGTTCATTATCTATTTCCTAGCATGCAATATGTGTACGTATGTGCCTAGTGAAGAACGAAACTGGGTGGGCCACCAAGCACAGGCCCGTGAAGCAGCGGCAGTCGTCACATCGAACAGCGCGAAGTACCAGAGTATGCAACCACATAGATCCAGGGGGGCCAAGCAGCAGTCCAGCCCGTAGCCGAGCTGACGGGTGTCAGTACCGATAGGGCAGTGCAGCGCCAGTGCAGTGTCCAGGCAAGGCGAGCTTCAAGATTAACCAACATGGAGTCCACGAATAGGTCAACCCGTACGGAACGGGGACCGGCCTGTATCAAGTGGGCTGATACGGGATCAAGACGAGCTGTCCGGGGCAAGACGAGCTGTCCGGGGCAAGACGAGCTGTCCGGGGCAAGACGAGCTGTCCGGGGCAAGACGAGCTGTCCGGGGCAAGACGAGCTGTCCGGGTCAAGACGAGCTGTCCGGGTCAAGATGCCACCGGCAATCTACGTGCCTGCAACGACACAACAAGCGTTGAGGTCAAGGGTGTTCAATTCGAGCATAAGTTCGAGTTGAGGTCAGCAGGCTACAGAGTGCTGTGTGATTTAGGAGCACTTACTGGTATAAGATCGCTTACTGGTATAAGGGCGCTTACTGGTATAAGATCGCTTACTGGTATAAGAGCGCTTAGTGGTATAAGATCGCTTACTGGTATAAGATCGCTTACTGGTATAAGATCGCTTACTGGTATAAGATCGCTTACTGGTATAAGATCGCTTAGTGGTATAAGAGCGCTTAGTGGTATAAGATCGCTTACTGGTATAAGATCGCTTACTGGTATAAGATCGCTTACTGGTATAAGATCGCTTACTGGTATAAGATCGCTTACTGGTATAAGATCGCTTAGTGGTATAAGATCGCTTACTGGTATAAGATCGCTTACTGGTATAAGAGCGCTTAGTGGTATAAGAGCGCTTAGTGGTATAAGATTGCTTACTGGTATAAAATCGCTTACTGGTATAAGAGCGCTTGGTGGTATAAGAGCGCTTAGTGGTATAAGATCGCTTACTGGTATAAGATCGCTTACTGGTATAAGATCGCTTACTGGTATAAGAGCGCGTTACTGGTATAAGATCGCTTACTGGTATAAGAACGCTTAGTGGTATAAGAGCGCTTAGTGGTATAAGAGCGCGTTACTGGTATAAGAGCGCGTTACTGGTATAAGATCGCTTACTGGTATAAGAGCGCTTGGTGGTATAAGAGCGCTTAGTGGTATAAGAACGCTTAGTGGTATAAGAACGCTTAGTGGTATAAGATCGCTTACTGGTATAAGAGCGCGTTACTGGTATAAGATCGCTTACTGGTATAAGAGCGCGTTACTGGTATAAGATCGCTTACTGGTATAAGAGCGCGTTACTGGTATAAGATCGCTTACTGGTATAAGAGCGCGTTACTGGTATAAGATCGCTTACTGGTATAAGAACGCTTAGTGGTATAAGAGCGCTTAGTGGTATAAGAGCGCGTTACTGGTATAAGAGCGCGTTACTGGTATAAAATCGCTTACTGGTATAAGAGCGCTTGGTGGTATAAGAGCGCTTAGTGGTATAAGAACGCTTAGTGGTATAAGAACGCTTAGTGGTATAAGATCGCTTACTGGTATAAGAGCGCGTTACTGGTATAAGATCGCTTACTGGTATAAGAGCGCTTAGTGGTATAAGAGCGCTTAGTGGTATAAGATTGCTTACTGGTATAAAATCGCTTACTGGTATAAGAGCGCTTGGTGGTATAAGAGCGCTTAGTGGTATAAGATCGCTTACTGGTATAAGATCGCTTACTGGTATAAGATCGCTTACTGGTATAAGAGCGCGTTACTGGTATAAGATCGCTTACTGGTATAAGATCGCTTACTGGTATAAGATCGCTTACTGGTATAAGAGCGCGTTACTGGTATAAGATCGCTTACTGGTATAAGAACGCTTACTGGTATAAGAGCGCTTACTGGTATAAGAGCGCTTACTGGTATAATATCGCTTACTGGTATAAGAGCGCGTTACTGGTATAAGAACGCGTTACTGGTATAAGAACGCTTACGGGTATAAGATCGCTTACTGGTATAATATCGCTTACTGGTATAAGATCGCTTACTGGTATAAGAGCGCGTTACTGGTATAAGAACGCTTACTGGTATAATATCGCTTACTGGTATAAGATCGCTTACTGGTATAAGAGCGCGTTACTGGTATAAGAACGCTTACTGGTATAAGATCGCTTACTGGTATAAGATCGCTTACTGGTATAAGATCGCTTACTGGTATAAGAGCGCTTACTGGTATAATATCGCTTACTGGTATAAGAGCGCGTTACTGGTATAAGAACGCGTTACTGGTATAAGAACGCTTAAGGGTATAAGATCGCTTACTGGTATAATATCGCTTACTGGTATAAGATCGCTTACTGGTATAAGAGCGCGTTACTGGTATAAGAACGCTTACGGGTATAAGATCGCTTACTGGTATAAGATCGCTTACTGGTATAAGATCGCTTACTGGTATAAGATCGCTTACTGGTATAAGAGCGCGTTACTGGTATAAGATCGCTTACTGGTATAAGAGCGCTTACTGGTATAAGAGCGCTTACTGGTATAAGATCGCTTACTGGTATAAGATCGCTTACTGGTATAAGATCGCTTACTGGTATAAGATCGCTTAGTGGTATAAGATCGCTTAGTGGTATAAGATCGCTTACTGATATAAGATCGCTTACTGGTATAAGATCGCTTACTGGTATAAGATCGCTTAGTGGTATAAGATCGCTTACTGGTATAAGATCGCTTACTGGTATAAGATCGCTTAGTGGTATAAGATCGCTTACTGGTATAAGATCGCTTAGTGGTATAAGATCGCTTACTGGTATAAGATCGCTTAGTGGTATAAGATCGCTTACTGGTATAAGATCGCTTACTGGTATAAGATCGCTTAGTGGTATAAGATCGCTTACTGGTATAAGATCGCTTACTGGTATAAGATCGCTTACTGGTATAAGATCGCTTAGTGGTATAAGATCGCTTACTGGTATAAGATCGCTTACTGGTATAAGATCGCTTACTGGTATAAGATCGCTTAGTGGTATAAGAGCGCTTAGTGGTATAAGATCGCTTACTGGTATAAGATCGCTTACTGGTATAAGATCGCTTACTGGTATAAGATCGCTTACTGGTATAAGAGCGCGTTACTGGTATAAGATCGCTTACTGGTATAAGAGCGCTTACTGGTATAAGAGCGCTTACTGGTATAAGATCGCTTACTGGTATAAGATCGCTTACTGGTATAAGAGCGCTTACTGGTATAAGATCGCTTACTGGTATAAGATCGCTTACTGGTATAAGAGCGCGTTACTGGTATAAGATCGCTTACTGGTATAAGAGCGCTTACTGGTATAAGATCGCTTACTGGTATAAGATCGCTTACTGGTATAAGAGCGCGTTACTGTATAAGATCGCTTACTGGTATAAGAGCGCGTTACTGTATAAGATCGCTTACTGGTATAAGAGCGCGTTACTGTATAAGATCGCTTACTGGTATAAGAGCGCGTTACTGTATAAGATCGCTTACTGGTATAAGAGCGCGTTACTGTATAAAATCGCTTACTGGTATAAGAGCGCTTACTGGTATAAACCAACATTACACCACTCATCTCCCACAACGTCATCCCACAATTTACCTCCTACATCAACATCCAAAGTTTGCTCCAACATTCCACCATTTATTTCTTATACAAACATTCCATCATTCATCTTTTGAACCAACATCCATCATTTATCTCCCACACCAACATCCCATCATTCATCTCCTAAACCAACATCGCACCATTCATCTCGTAAACCAATATTCTACCATTTATCTCTTACAACAGCATCCCGCCATTCGTCTCCTACACCAATATTCCACCTTTTATCTCTTACACCAAGATCGCACTATTCTTCTCCTACACCAATATTCCACCATTTATCTCTTACACCAGCATCGCACTATTCTTCTCCTACACCAATATTCCACCATTTATCTCTTACACCAGCATTGCACTATTCTTCTCATACACCAATATTCCACCATTTATCTCTTACACCAACATCGCACTATTCTTCTCCTACACCAATATTCCACCTTTTATCTCTTACACCAACATCGCACTATTCTTCTCCTACACCAATATTCCACCTTTTATCTCTTACACCAACATCGCACTATTCTTCTCCTACACCAATATTCCACCATTTATCTCTTACACCAACATCGCACTATTCTTCTCCTACACCAATATTCCACCTTTTATTTCTTACACCAACATTCCACCATTCATTTCCTTCACCAACATTACACCCCTCATGCCCTTCAACAGCATCCCACCATTCATCTCCTAAACCAATATTCCACCATTTAACTCTTACACCAACATCCCACCATTCATCTCCTAAACCAATATTCCACCATTTATCTCTTACACCAACATCCCACCATTCATCTCCTAAACCAATATTCCACCATTTATCTCTTACACCAACATCCCACCATTCATTTCCTAAACCAATATTCCACCATTTAACTCTTACACCAACATCCCACCATTCATCTCCTACACCAATATTCCACCATTTATCTCTTACACCAACAAGCCCCCATTCACCTCCAACACAAACATTCCACCATTCATCTCCTACACCAACATTCCACCATTCACCTTCAACACAAACATTCCACCATTCACCTTCAACACCAACATTCCACCATTCACCTTCAACACCAACATTCCACCATTCACCTCCAACACCAACATTCCACCATTCACCTCCAACACCAACATTCCACCATTCACCTTCAACACCAACATTCCACCATTCACCTCCAACACCAACATTCCACCATTCACCTCCAACACCAACATTCCATCCATCGATGTCCTATACCACCTTTCCACCCCTCATCTTTTCTGCCAAGCTCATGGACGATTAAATCTTGTATTGCTTCGGTCCTGAATTCTAGAAGTTTCTGCAACTATCGCACATAGCTAATCTGCTATGTATGTCACATAGCTCTAACATTATTGTGTCTGCCCCTTATTACATGTTCTCCTCTCTTGCTCTAGAATGAGGCCATTATGCACATGCTATGCTATTCACAGCTCTCCTCTACTAGACCACTCCGCGACACTTCCACTGGCCCCTATATCTCTTGTGTCTGGGCTGCTTACCTTTGTGTAAGGCGATACCATCTCCACCTGCACAACACGACACCTCACTTTTACGTGTTCTTAGTGGAATCCACTTTGAGACACCTCACTTTTACGTGTTCTTAGTGGACCCCACTCTGAGATACCTCACTTTTCTGTGTTCTTAATGGACCCCGCTCTGAGACACCTCACTTTTACGTGTTCTTAGTGGACCCCACTCTGAGACACCTCACTTTTATGTGTTCTTAATGGACCCCACTCTGAGATACCTCTCTCTTTCCTCATTTCGCGTACCCTGTATTCTTCTTATATATTCTTCGTGCGTTGTGTATGCACACGGACCTAGGTGTAGACACTTTTGGATATGTATGCTATATGTGCACTTTTCCACATGTATGTGTACGCACACGTACAGGTGTAGTGTAAAAAAAAAGTAAAGTACTCCTGTCACGCCGGGTGGCGTGTAGGGAATATGGTGTTATTGCCCATAAATTTTAGAGACATTCGGCACATAATTTTTCGGGTATTGTGGTCGGTATTACGCCCGTACGGATTTACTTTCTTAGTAAAAAATCGGTACCCATTAAAGGCTGGGTGAACCGGAAGTCGTCGGTTGGAATCGAACCCTACCTCTTGTCCTTTGTAGTCCAGTTCACTAACCGCTGAGCTATCGCGGCTCCCAGGTGTAGTGTAGGTTATTTATATATACGTATGTGTATATATGGGGATATATATATATTATTTTATTTTAATTCATCATCATCAAGTACCGG